>CM065364.1:27192373-27822373 GCA_033032245.1 Poecilia picta
TGTTCTTTGCTATTTATTTACAACCATGAGAACAAATTTCTATCTAAGAATCCCCACTGTAAATGTGAAGACCCCTTTCACATCATTGAAACTGGTGCGTTGATGTGCTGTTGTGTGTATTTTGAGTAAATGGTGTAAAATTTACAACATTTTTTGTTTTGTTTTCTTTTGTGTTGATGGACCGACCATCTTGGGCTGGAATTTTTTTATCCACTCTAACATTTCTTGTAGGGAATAGACCCCACACGGGAAATTAACAAATTCGCCATTAAAAAAATGAATCTGAGACATTTTTTAATTTTATTTTTTTTTTTTTTTTTGATCATGGATTAGAAGTTTAACTTGTGATCCATTAAACCCCTTTTCCTCGGGTATAAATATGTGATACTGTGACCCATTTATAAATAGAAAACCACCAAATGTTTCGATTATGGCAGGTGTGTTGACCTACCTGCCTAAACCTGCTCAGATCTGGTCAGAGGAACAAGGTTAGCTTTGGTTTGGAAAGCTTGATTTTAAACCCCAGCTGCAGTTGTAAAAAAAAAAGAAAAGAAAGCTTCTCTTCAGTGACGCCACTCGTCACAGAGCTTCTTCATCTGTCATTCACTAAGCCAGTCTATCAAAGTGCTTACAAATTATTTTTGAACAATTAGCATGGTGTGTTTTTCTCCATTGATTAGATGTACAGAAATTAAACGTAGTCTTTTCTAAGCTAATGAGCAAAAGCAATAAAATATACATTTATTTAAAGGATTTTTAAACAAAGGATGCCAAAATGGTTTGTGTATTTCATTAGAGTCAGAGAACTAAGCCCATCCCTCCTTCTCACTTTACCTCACGTTGTAAATGTATTTTGTTTAATAAAAAGATTTTAACTGTTGTGAGAAACTGATGGTCCTGATCTGGGAAACGACGTCACCACATGGGAATATATCAACGTTTGACTCTGGGGTCCGACCCAGTCAGCTCTGCAGTAACAGCATCAGCGCCGCTGCGTGTGTGAGACAAACTGAGAGTAATAGGCCAAAAACAGGAGCGATATTGATATGCTGTCATGCAGGAGCAGTTTTTGTTCTGTACTGTTGTACAGCAGAGCTCCAGTCGGTAATGATTCAGCCCACATGTTCAGGTGTGTGTGTGTGTGTGTGTGTATTACTGATTGATGAAAACAGTCAGTGTAGAATCTATGACGCATAAAATTCTATAAGTGGTTTCTGTCCATTAGTTGGGAGTTCATTATTCAGTAGAGTATAATTTATAATTGACAACTGTGTTAATTGTACAGCTTACAGTACAAATCCTCTAATATCAAGCAGAGACGGTAGTTCGGTTACTTTTACTCTGTTACGTTTACTTAAGTAACTTTTTTGAAAAAACTTACTTTTTAGGACTAGTTTTTCTTTGCCAAATTTCTGACCCTTACTTGAGTAATCTTATTATAAAGCTTTGCTGCTCTTACATGTATAAATGTTCTGGATACTCTTCCTAATTCACCAGCTTGTTTTAACCAAAAATCCACCTGAAACAGAGACAAATCTACAATTTTTGTTAAAGTTAGGCCATGATCAAACAGCAGGCAAATCGTCTTTTTTCCCCAATATGTGACCTACATCTGATTTTTTAATGGCAGACTGATGGGCCCAACTGCAATCTTTTCACCCCTGAAAAGTGTCCAATCTGTGTCACTTCCACACGTGGTACTAAATCGAATATGTATTCAACTGTTTGCAAAGCTAGAGCAGTCTGAACGGTTCCATCGCATTTAGTTTGACTTTTACGTCATAATTCTGCAACAGCAACAGAAGAAGCCAGATACAGTAAGTCAGGACGTAAACGATGCCTGACATTTCTAACCAGTGTGTGTCGGTGAAGCTCACAGATCTCACCACCGCTGGCTCTGACTACACACCCAATCAGGCTTCTCTACAGAAGCTGCAGTCGATGCTCTACAACAAGGCCATTAGTTGTTTTCATTTTATTAGTAACTTTCTTTCTGTTATTATAATCTTCTGATTATACTGTCAAATTTTTAAGGTGATCCATAAACAGCAGTAGCCATGATCACATCAGTAAATAGTGCGCTGCTGCGTGATGTCCTATGTTCTTTTTCCAACGTTCGCTTTGGGTTTGTAAACCGTTCACACAGGTGTCTGACTGCAGCCGATTTAAATGGTAGTATGAACCAACCAATCAGGTTTCAGCAAAAAACAGAATTGATCATCAATACCTGCTATGTGAACGTAGCCTTAGACATCTTAAGCTTTGTAGTCCTGATGTTCTCACCAGTGCCTGTTGTGTCAACTGGAGGTCAAAAAGATACAGTAAACACTACGTATTATTACTATATCGATATTATAGTTATGATTATCTTCCACCTGAAATTAAGCACAAAGGGGAGGCTGGTACATGATGGATACTTGGATGTGTGCTTAATACAATCCATTATATGGAGATTTCAATTTGTCAGTGAAAAGAACAACATGGGGTCCAAATTTGTACCGGTTTAGATTTGTGGTCCGGGTCCACACAGAATCGTTACACAGCCTTCAGAAGGCTGCGCTTTGGTCGAGACTGTTTATCATTTCACCCTGAAATAAGATCCATTCAGATAAATTATTAAACAAGCAAAATAAATCACATCAGGGCACTAATGGTGAGTGTGTCAACTTGCCAATGTGTAATGTGTGTGTTGTGGGACACCAGTCTCATTAAACTCCACCCATATTATTTCATATCAGCTCTTTGGGAAACTTTTCTTTAAAAGATTGTTTTTAATTTATGTTGGATCGAAGATTAGTATATGGCCCCAAAATGGAGTTAATTCAAACTTAACAAGCTATTTAACTGTCATGCAAACTTAAAATTTTGCAAAAAAAAAAAAAAAAAAAGCTAATTAGGTGTTTCCATCTACTGGTTTGGAGCGAATCAACAGGCTTCAGCGTAATTATGTCAGATGTTGACATTATGCACCGCTGTATTAAACAGGGAAATGTTCACTACGTCAGAACTTATTCAGTAAATGTGTTTCCATCTTCCATCTAGCACATTAACTCTGGACAAAAAGACAAAAAAACACCCAAAATTTATTAAATTATTTCAAATTTTGCTGCTTCCATTAACCATTTCTAACGCAACACTTGAAAATGTGCATTAAAGACATTGATGGAAACACAGCTAATGAATTTAATGCTAATAAAAATACTTTGTACATTATTTTTATGGTTGCTGGAGTGATTGATTCTTCCCCTATAAGCCTTACACTAAGAGCGTTTCCATTGCAAATCTGTGCAAATCTTTGTCACAATTTTGCAATTGTGATAAAAAATTTTTATAAAAAATGAAATCAAAATCACATGTGAATAAGTTTGTTCATGCGAAAAATCATTACAAATCTTGGCAATGACAGATGTAAACAGTTAAATGAGTTATATTTATAACTCAGCCGAGGCGTTCGCCATCTGTCAACCAATCAGAGGAGACGTCGGTTGGAGCATCAAGCCCCGCCTACTTGGAAGTGACCACTGTTGCCTTTTGGGGAAATTGTAGTCAGTTGTTTTACATAAGAGCTACATGTCAAAATGACACGCAACCTTTTATTAAATTTGTGATGCTGTGGTGGAGCCAGCTGCACATTGGCAGATAAAAACAGACAAAAACATTCTCCTCCTACCACTTCCTGTTGTCTCCTTCATCGTTTCTGCCACTGGTAGCATCCGGCTGCTGATCATGTGACTCCTGTGATGCGGAAAAAAGTGTTTCCATTGCAGTTTTGCTAAATAAATCTATTTTGATATGACCAAAGTACCACCTCATGCTAGTGTAAAACCCTTTTGTCTGAATTTGGAATTTTTGCATGAAACAATTAGATGTTTGTAATTTCAATTTGTGCAATTCTACGGTCAATAAAAATCATAGAACAATGAAATGATGCTTGTATGAAAGTCATCCTTTCAGCATAAACTGCGGTGAAAAGTGTGTGTTCATAGTGCCCAAAGTTACATTTTGTGTGTGTGTGTGTGTGTGTGTGTGTGTGTGTGTGTGTGTGGGGGTTTGTGTGTATCAGTCCAAATGATGTAACTCAGAATGGAGCCACTTAGTATGACATCTATCTGTGCTGATATAAAAAAAAGCTAATTCTCCCCTTGCTACAGTGGTGGATGCCTTCATGATCTATTAATTTGTCATTATGAATGTTCCAGGCTGGTAACTGCAGAGACTTGACTCATAATGACGGTGTGTGTGCGTGTGTGTGTTTTTGAAGAGTTTCTCCAATTTTTCATCAGAGTATCCCCATACCGCGTCTCCTCACCCCGAACACCTCAAGGCACACACTCACACGCAAACAGATGCGACGGCCGCCTGTCAGGTTGCCATGCTGTCCACGGCAGCAACCCTTGACATTTCCACGCTTTGGGGATGGGGACGTTTCCAGGGAGCCGAGGAAGAGGATGCGAGAGCTGAAGGGCGCTGAGCCGTTAAGCCAGCGCTCCTCTTACTCAGCAGCCGCGGCTCCGTCTCCTGTGTGACATTCGGTGGACACGGGGTCAAGCAGCTAATCCCGGGAGTCTTTCGCAAAAAACGATAAGATTACGCAGGCTCTGAACTCGAGCAGGCTTCCCTCTACACGTCCCCTTAAATGTCAATGATCAGCTTCTCTGTGCCCTGCAGGCCTGCTTGGGCCAGAGGTGAGAAGTTGCTTTCTTCCTAACATCGTCGTTATGAGAAGATAATGAGCGGTGAGAATGTCTCCAGGCACGCTGCTGCTGCTGCTGCTGCTGCTGACCAGACGTTGTTAGCGTCTGAAGGGTCACTTTCCACAGCCAACCCTAATTAACGCAATGTTTTTCCAGCTCAAACACACAGCAGCGCGTGGTCACCAGCTGCAGATTTTTTAGGATTTTAATGGCCAGCAGCGTTAATAGCTGTAGATGTGACAGAGCTGAGATGAATAAAAGTAGCGGCTCTCTCGATCCATTTTTTTTGTCCTGCTTGGTCTGACAGCAGTTATGTTTTGTCATTATTTTTCTATGAAAAGAATCTCATTTTACATGCATTTGTAACAGCATTCTATATTTGTGAAAGTGTATCTGTTTTCTAATGCAACACAAGACTTTGTCATGGATGCAGCACTGAGAGATTTTGCTGAAGATAAATAAGGGAGTGTCGTTGTGACAACACTGGGTTTTAAAAAAGTTAACTGGCAGACATTTAATTAAAATCCAAAGGTACTTTGTCCCCCAAAAGAAATAAAATTTCAATCAAATGTCTTCAAAAAGTTGTTGTGGATTTTAACATTGAGCAGTGAGCAGAAAAATTTTGATAGGGGTGATCAGACTGGGCCTTTTTGTCTGCACATGTGTGTATTCAGTTTACATTAGAGGTGAATCAGGATTGTATTTCTGATGAACAGGAGGTTAGGGAAGAGGGTGGGAAGAAGGAGCTGGTTGTCGTCCACATAGCAGTAAGAACGAATGTTAAATTTCCAGAAAATATTGCCAAGAGGGAAGAAAGTAAATTATAAAGAATGAGGGTCCCAGGACAGAGCCCTGGGGAACACCGGTTGTAACGGAGGGGAAGTTGGGAACAAAAGGACCTGAGTTGAACAAACTAAGTGAATCACAGAGTTGGGAATGAAACCAGTCGATGGAGGTATGAGCGGTGCTAATTTAAGATTATCAAATGACGTCAGACTTAAATCATGCTTTTCAGCTCTCTAAGGCAGAGGTGTCAAACTCATTTTAGCTTTGGGCCAAATCAAGATCATGAAGACTCTTAAAGGGCCGGTTATGCCAGAATGTATTGATAAAACCTGTTCACAAGCTGTTACAATATCAATGAATTCTTAAACTTAAACAATGTTATTGAACATCTTTTCAGTCCCTCCAGGATTTTGTGATACTTTTTGTCATTTTTTTGCAATAAAAATCTAAATGTTTGTGGTACTAATTTGGAAATATTTGCGCTCATTTATGATGGTAAATATGATTTTTTTATTACTCTCTGTATGGATCATGGACTATAATCTGACATTAATTAAGGTTGAGGCAGCTGTTTAGTTCAAGTAAGAAGATTTTTGACCATTTTTGAGAAAAATCTACAATAGTTTTGTATTAGCGCAAAAAAGTGTGGAGATTTTTTGATTTTGTGTGAATTTTCACGATAATTCTTAAGAACCTGGAGGGTCAGGTTGATATAATTTGGCAGTAAACAGATAAAAACAACATTGATTTGATTGACACATCACTTGTGTTTTTTTGTGCACTCAAAGTTTTATTTTAATAGCTTTAGAACATGATATATTAGCGATGTTGAGTCCATGTCTGTCTGTTTTGTTTGTTTCTGCTCTTCCTGTTTTCCAGTGCTGGATATGAAGTCTAACAGAAAACTAACTGGCATGTGGAACCCAGAACTTCCCAGCCAAACTCTGCTTGAAAGCATCCTAAAAGCATCCACTGGAAGCCGCAAGATTACAACTAACTGATCCATTGGTGGAAAAAAAAACAACTGTTTTATGGTCTCAGTTCAAAAACCGACTGCAAATGATTTAAACTGGCAGGAGAAGTGAGTTCTGCTCTGTCAGAGAGCTTAAACCTCAAAGTCAATTATGTTGGGCATCTTCCAGCCAATTATCAACATCAGCAGCATTAGTCAGCTCATCCGACCATCACATTGTTAGAGCTGAAAGATAAACACTTCAGGATGGAGAGAGAAACACAATTCACTCAGACATTTACTCTGACTCGCACCTAGAGCTCCGTAATTCTCTCACCTAATCGACTGTATGGTTCAGGTTCCCAGCCCAAGCGGCCATATCTGGTTGCAACAGTCAATAAAAACCATCAACAGGTTTGAGAACTTTTGACGTAATTTACAAAAAAAGTTCAAAGAAAAAAAAGTTAAATGATGTAAAGCAAAACAGGAAGTAGTCGACCCTGGAGATGTGTAGCCGGTTTACCCTTATCCTTAACCTATGACTCACAGATTATACCGTCTGCTGTTCAGTCGGGAAAGATTCAGCTAAGAAACATTATGAAAATATGATCTGTCCAACCTTATTATGTACTAGAGGTAGTTTTTCCTTCTGCATCCTCCTTAGATTACTGCAAATCCTTGTATTTCAGATTAAAGCTACAGCATGTAACTTTCACAAAAGAAAAAAACAACCCATCACTATGTTGTGACAGAATGAGACAAATAAAACGTGAAAAAAATAAGATCCTCCACCTCTTCCCTTAGCTATTACTGCTGTCTGCAAAAATATACCACTCCTGGTCCAAAACACCCAATCAGAGCCAAGAGGAGGGTCCTAGTGCTAACAATCAGGCTCATATACTCACTGCTAGATTGTTTTTATTTAATTTGTTGGGGGGGTTTTCCACCAAATGTGTCTTTCACATTTTTTCACTTCTCAACAGATTTGTTTTTCTCTTAAATCAGATGTAAATTAGACATGAAAACATTCTGAAAGGCTTTGTCCTGGACTTCTAGCAGCAGAACTTTAATTTTTCCAACACTTTTTGGAGTCACTGTATGTGTTGACCTGCAGAGCAGCTTGACGACAAAAGAACTGCAGCAAACACAAATTTGAAGTTATTAAAGGAAATGTTACGGTCAATAACAATACAGAGACTTTGTGATAAAATAGGAGTCTGAATTAAGACGATATTTTTCTTCTTTCTGATTCTTTGTCTTCCCCACAACTGTTTAATCTCCGTGTGATATTTCTGTGTGACAATTTTTCACAAAAGCTCAGCATTGGTGAAACTCCAACATGCTTCCAGCTGTGCTCCTGTCCTCAGATTTTAACATCTAACTCTTTGTACTGATGCAATTTCAGCACATTTTTCTTTTCTTTTTTTTTTGCTACATGCCGCTAACAATTTTGTATCTATTTTGGTGTTGGTGTGTGTGTGTGTGTGTGTTTCATGTCAGCAGGACCGGGTGGACGATGAACGTGTCTGGGGGCGCCCTGGGAGGCGACCTTACGGATGAGGAGAAGGAGATCATCAACAGCGTTCTGGCCCGCGCCGCCATGATGGAGGCCATGGAGCAGCAGCGCATCGAGTGAGATGGATTCTGTCCAGAAAGCCTCGCTGTTGTCCGTTAACATTTTGGTGTAAAAACCCAGAGGCGTGCTTGTGTCACTGTGCTGATATGTTTTCGGATGTTCTCTTAGGCGTCTGTCCAGTCGCCTGGACAGCATTAAGAAGACGGCGTGTGGTGATGGACAGTCTCGCTGCCTGCTGTGTGGGACGTCCTTCGGAGCGCAGGGGGTCACAGCTGTTCTCTGTTCGCAGTGCAAAAAGGTACATTTGTTATTCTAGCATACAAATACGACGGAGAGTCTTCTGTACACAAAGGCAGATTCTCCCAGAGGATGGATTTCTGTTTGAAATGTTGGATTAACAAGAGTTTCTTTTTTTATGCGGTTTGGTAGCTTGAATTTTCCAGCTTTTGACTCATTAAAATCACAAATTTCAACATATTTACACCAAAAGGTTGAAAATGTGTGACATACAGCTTTTTAGTAAGTTGTAGGATCTTGTTTTAAGTCAATAATTCCTTAATATTGATGATAAAGTACTAGTTAATAATCTGCCAGTGGAACATCATCAATATTAAAGTATCGGTGACTTAAAACAACATCACATCGTCTATACTGATGAAAAGTTACTTGTAAGTTAGTTTTCTTATGCCAAATGCACTAGAAATTAGACCAAAAATACAAGTAAAATGTAATTCTTTGGATTTGTACAGCAAGGATTCAGTTATTTATCTTAACTTCGAACTCAGTCAGGCTATAAGAGCATTGCTATGAAGCAAATACTCAGGTCCGAGTAACTGACCCTAACCCTTCAGGGTCATTGTTCCTGACCAAAGTAGAGATTTGAGAAAACTCCATATTTGTGTTTGTGTATAGATCTGAGGTCCCATGCATTACAGTCTGCAAAAACATGAGCAAATATATCCACAAACTTACTCTGACATGATTCCCATTTAACATCATTATAAAGTATTGTCAATTTAACAATCTAATTCACTGTTTAAAAATAGCTCTAAATTATAAATCTGTCCACTCAAATGAATCTCATGATGCCATATTTAATTCCCAATAAGAAGTTGTGGTTGTTTTGAAGGATTCTGATTGGCTGACATATGTTTTACTTTTGCGCTACACTGACCCCTGTGGGTTTGGCATGTTTAAAACAACGCTCAGTGGTGGATTTTGAAAGTTCATGTAGATGAAAACCTTTCTGAAACCAACCCAGTGTGTACGGTTTTATTTTTTTAAACAATGTGGTGGAGATGTTAGTTTTTTGAACATGTTTTCTGTAAGAAATGCTGTGTACAGGGTGATGTGGCGTGTTAGTTTTCTGCAACATGATGCATTTTTAATAGGCCAGAAAGTTAAATTTGATCTTATCTGACCTGAACACCTTGTTCCACATGTTTGCTGTGGAAGCAAACATGTGCAGCTCCAAGCCTTTTTGGAGCCCCCGGTGGATTTTCATTTGGGGCCCCCAATACCAACAAGTCAACACTCCAAGGCTACACTGAGTATGCAAAAACTAATGCAGTGGTGTCATGGCTGTTGATTTTTACCTTACAAGAGTAGCAAACTAACAGAAATATTTGGATTTTAAAATATAGAGAGGTATTTAAATGTGCCATGTCATTTGAACTCCTTGACAGTAATGTCAGGAAAAAACACTGAATTTTAAGAAAACAAGTTAACAAGATTGATATCTTACATTTTCCTTACAGTGACAGCAAAGAAATGGAGGTAGAGATCACTCTGTGTGTACCAGCTATAAGAATAATATAGGAATTATTTTCCATGTGTAATAGCATTTAGTTTGTATCAATCAAAGTTATTAAATAAAAACCTTTTTTTTGTCACGTTAGCTCGGTGCTCTTGGAGGCCCCCTGGTAGTGTGAGGGCCCTGAGCAGCAGCTAATCAGCTGGCTTCCATCTTCCCTACTTAAACAAATGTTCAAAGTTTTTTCAAAGTGATTTTTTTCAGCAATCATTCCTCCCCTTCTACCTTCTACCACACATTCTAAAGTTCTGTGCGGTTCTGAGCATCCAGTGGTCCGTGTGCTAACTTGCTCTGATGCACACGGTGTATTCCCAGGCTCTATGTGTGACACTCTGCCTCACTTTGCTCTCACTACTCAAGTAGGGGGTTAATGCCTTATGGACTGTGAAAATGTATGTGCTTTGTGCACCTGTCATGTTGCGCTAAATCCTCTCTCCCCCTCTCTCTGCGTTGGTGTGTTCGTGTGTGTGTGTGCACTTGTCTTCCTGCAGCACATGTGCAGCAAATGCGGGATTTGGATTAACAGCAGGACTTGTCCGATGTGGCTCTGCCGGATCTGCAACGAGCAGCAAGAGGTGAGCTGCAGGGACGGAGGAGAACCCAGGAGGTTTCGGACCTTCAGGCTGATTCACGGCGTTATGTCACTGCCAGCAGAAGCTCAGCTTATCCTGTGAAATGAACCGTTTTCACGCTTTTACACCCATGCTTTAGCACACAATAGTATTTCACTGCCCACTGACCTGGAAAATTGGCTTCCATTAATAGACTGTAAATATCAAATATAGGGAGGAAGTAATGATATATTTAGGCCTATTTAATTTAGAAAATGATTGAGGATAATAGCATTCAGATGAGGGAAAATTAACATGTCCTGCTTCATGCCATCCTTGTGATATTGTTACACAATACCTTCTTGATAATGTGTGTGACTGTGTATTTAGGAATCCTTAAATTGATACTTTCTCTTATCATGTAGACTAACTATAGCAATGTAAATACTTAGCTATGGATTCTTCTCAATCATGTCGTACACTGGATCTCCAAAGTCAACACATCCTTGTTAAAATGTCCAGGCTTTGTGATGTGCAAGAGTTTTTTGGGGTTTTTTTTCAAAATGTATCCTGTAAAATTAAACTAAAACCCCAAATTTGTTAAAAGAAGAAGAAAAAAACAATAAAAGAGGATGTAGCAAACGTTTAAGCCTTAAAAACGTTAGTTCTCAAAGCTACTTTACGAATGATTGAGAAATTAAATATTCAGTTAGTACATGTAGTACTACCTCCATCAGAGGGCAAGAAGTAAAACAGCAAGTTGATGAGGAAAGTACAAACTTGATAGAGAAATTTCTCTCAAACAGTAAACATCTGCAGGATTCAGCTCATTTTTATTTGTTCTTCTAGTTTTTTAACCTCAGCTCTTTGCTGTGTTATTATGTTCAGTGAATTATTCCAGTCCTCATTGGTCTCTTGCCAACGGTTTTATTGTGTGACGTTGCAGGTACAGAAACGTTCAGGGGCCTGGTTTTATAAAGGAAGAGATCAGCAGGGCCTGCCATCCCCTCTGCCTCTTTCTAGACCTCCTCAGTCCAACTCAGAGGACAGCACCAGTCCAGGCCGATCACAGGGACACAGACCCAGTCATCAGACCAATGGTAAACGAATCACTAACTATTTCACTTACTTGCCAGTTTGATTTAGAAACACAATTCTAACTACAAAGGCTAGTTTACGTTTGAAATTCATTGGTCAGGTGTTGTAAGGTTTAAGGACAAATATCTTTTGTGTAGTGAGACCTGTCAAATAAAACATGTGCTGGACGATAAATTGTCCCAGGAATTATTGCGATAAACCATAATTTTATTGTTTTAAGACTATATTCAAGTAATATATTGACAATGGGACAATCATGCAATTTTGCTCTTTCAAAAGACAAATAAACTTTAATTTTGTAAAGAACACAACACTAGAACTCAAAGATATTTTAAATATCCAAAATTAAATACAATTCTTAATTTTAATTGATTAATTGCTTATTGGCTTAGTTGTAGCCTTTCTGTGTTTGTGAATGACGTTCTAAGTTTCTATGGCTCACTTTCGCAAAATAACTCTGTTTTAATATTTCACTGTCAGTTTTTTGACGTGGCAAAGGGAGATGCACGAACACCAGAAAAAAAAGTATAGACAAATTTTGCCTTGAACAAGTTTTCTATGGCTTCAATACATGTGCAGTCAATGGGAAGTTAGCATCAAGTGTTAGCATCCCCTGCTTGCTGCTTGAAACAGCTAGCCTAGCCCTTAGGAGGCTTGGGTCTAAATGGCCGTTTTGGTCTAATTTTGAATTTACCTTTATATTTTCACCATAAAAACTATTTACCTTGCCTTATTTAGTATCATTATTTTCAGCACAACCTAAGCTTCATGATTTTACAGTATTTGTTTCATTTTGACAACATGCATGATCACATTGGACCAAAAAAACACACAAAATCAAAATCCAATTATAATTTTTTTATATTTTCACTATGAAATTCACAAAAATGTTGAATGAACCATTTTTCCAGCCTAAAATGAAATTTTATTTTGTAAATTTTAAGAACTTGTGTACAAACTTAACCAAAAACTCATTAGTATGTATATTTTTACAACGATTTATAAATGTGTCACAATATCTCCATCACAAATTCTCTCCAACACCACAAGACTCATGTTTTTTTTACAACTATTTACAAAATGTTTGACGATGTTTTCATCACAAATTCATTTCCTCCTCCGTCCCCCTACCCCTTTCAACTATTTACAAAATGGCTGTCAGCCGAGCTCTGCATAGAAATCTCACAGTTAGGAGCTCAAACAAAATGGGCGACAATGCTTTCTGATTGGTTGCTTCAGAAATGTGGTACGTTTGAGGAAATCAGGAAAAATTGACTTCATGTTGCATTCATTCACTTTTTGGTCATAAAACATTCCCGGATTGCGCAGTACATGCGCAAAGCAATATGGCGGACATGATCAATCATATTACTGGTTTTATTTGGAAGTAAATATGAAACAAAATCAATATAAAACCACTACGTTTATAAAGTTTGAGGTCTCTGGTGTCCAACAGGACTTGAAATGCACACTCCTCATGCTGTCTTTTTTTATACAGAAGCCTTTTACGTGCATGAGCTCAGCCCGCCACAGGGCGGGCAGCGACTGTATAGGGCTAGCTTACATTCTTATGCTCTGCATTTAATCTTTCACTGACAGTTTCATTTTCTCACTGTAATTAATTGAGAGGCAACAAAAGCAGGGGGCTCGTCTGGTGTGGCCATGATAAATAATTACGGTAAAACAATTATTTAATTTAAAGAACTAAAAAAATGAGAGGTAATCTTTTCATATGTGGGAGGTATGGAGTGAAAATAGTCTCAAAATATCTGTGCGTGTGTAAAATGATTTGTGTGTGTGTAAAATGCTTTGTGCATGTGTAAAATGTTTTGTGCGTGCGTAAGAGGATTTGTGCGTGTGTACAAATATCTGTGTGTAATACTCGATTTGTAAAACTTAAAAATAAAATGAACCTTCTCCTACGCCTATACATGTAAAAAAAAGTACACACAAATCACCTGGTACACACACACACACAAAACTGCATTTACACACAAATCCGGTTATGAGTGCACAACTATTTTTGAGACTCATTTCAGCTTCAGGGAAGTTCCCAGATTTGTGTGTAGATGGTGCGTTTACATGCTAGTAAAAGCTGGGACATTTGAGTTTTGCCTGGAGTCTAGTGTTTTTATCCTCTGAACGTTTCTCACTGTGCTTGTACTGAACTGGCAAATACGTTAGTTTGCTGGAAAACGGTAGATCACTTCCTTATAATATTCTAAAATTATTTCTAGACATATTGTGCGTTTTTGAACGGTACAGGAGACTAAGTGGTCTGAAAAAGGACCACTGGGTGGTGGAATGGTTCGCTAGCCGGAGAAAAAGCCAGGCAAACCCAAATCAAGTCCCGGTGGTCTGTCCTCTGAAGTAACAAATCATTTTACACACGCACAGATATTTTGAGTCTATTTTCACTCCATAGAGGTGTAGTGTTGCATAAGCTCAGGTGGAGTTATTTGCTTGCAGCTGATACTACTAGCTGTATTTCAATTCATTTGAAAGGTCTTTGGCCTTTTCTTGAGTGATTCAGAAAAGTTTTAATATGTCATACTGATATCTGAATCAGTGATTCTTGAGAATAGGGACAAAACAGGTCCTATGGATAAAGCACAAAATTTGAATAAAATATACACAAAATATAAGTTTTTCAAATATCTGACTAAACTAACCTGGGTCATGTGAGCACAACAATGTATATTTTCCAGGTATTCAGGCAGCTTCAGAAGGGAGGCCCAGACTTCCCTCTCTGAAGCCACTTCTTCTAGTTCCTCGGGAGGAATCCCAAGGCGTTCCCAGGCCAGCCGGGAGACATAGTCCCTCCAGTGTGCCCTGGGTCTTCCCCGAGGCCTCCTCCCAGTGGGACGTGCCCGGAACACCTCACCAGGGAGGCGTCCAGGAGGCATCCTTACCAGATGCCTGAGCCTCAACTGGCTCCTCTTGACGTGGAGGAGCAGCGGCTCTACTCTGAGTCCCTCCTGGATGACCGAGCTTCTCACCCTATCTCTAAGGGAGAGCCCGGCCACCCTGTGGAGGAAACCCATTTCGGCTGCTTGTATCCGTGAGCTCATTCTTTCGGTCATGACCCAAAGCTCTTGACCATAGATGAGGGTGGGAACGTAGATTGACCGGTAAATCTAGAGCTTCGCTTTTTGACTCAGCTCTCTCTTCACCACGACGGACCGATACAGCGCCCGCTTCACGGCAGATGCTGCCCCAATCCGCCTGTCGATCTCCCACTCCCTTCTTCCCTCATTCGTGAACAAGATCCCCAGATACTTAAACTCCTCCACTTGAGGCAGGAAGACCCCCCTGACCCGGAGAAGGCACTCTACCCTTTTCCGGCTCAAGTCCATGGCCTCGGATTTGGAGGCACTGAGCCTCATCCCTGCCGCTTCACACTCGGCCGCGAACCGCTCTAGTGAGAGCTGCAGATCACGATCTGATGAAGCCAACAGGACCACATCATCTGCAAAAAGCAGAGATGTGATCCTAAGGCCACCAAAACGGATCCCCTCAACACCTCGGCTGCGCCTAGAAATTCTGTCCATGAAAGTAATGAACAGAATCGGTGACAAAGGGCAGCCTTGGCGGAGTCCAACTCTCACCGGGAACGAGCCCGACTTACTGCCGGCAATGCGGACCAGACTCTGACACCGGTCATACAGGGACCTGACAGCCCGTATCAAAGGGCCCGGTACCCTTTACTCCCGGAGAACCCCCCACAAGGCCCCTCTGGGGACATGGTCGAATGCCTTCTCCAAGTCCACAAAACACATGTAGACTGGTTGGGCGAACTCCCATGCACCCTCCAGGACCCTGCTGAGGGTGTAGAGCTGGTCCAGTGTTCCACGACCAGGACGAAAACCACACTGCTCTTCCTGAATCCGAGGTTCGACTATGCGACGGACCCTCCTCTCCAGGACCCCTGAATAGACCTTACCAGGGAGGCTTAAGAGTGTGACCCCTCTGTAATTGGACCACACCCTCCGGTCCCCCTTTATAAACAGGGTACCACCACCCCGGTCTGCCAATCCAGAGAAACTGCCCCGATGTCCATGCGATATTGCAGAGTCGCGTGAGCCAACACAACCCTACAACATCCAGAGCTTTAAGGAACTCCGGGCGGATCTCATCCACTCCTGGGGCCCTGAGGCCACCGAGGAGCTTTTTAACCACCTCGGCGACCTCGTACCCAGAGATTGGCGAGCCCAACCCAGAGTCCCCAGGCTCAGCCTCCTCAACAGAAGGCATGTTGGTGGGATTGAGGAGGTCCACGAAGTATTCCGCCCACAACGTCCCGAGTCCAGGTCAGCAGCACATGATCCCCACTATAAACAGTGTTGGTGCTGCACTGCTTCCCCCTCATATCCGCCGGATGGTGGACCAGAATCGCCTCAAAGCGGTACGGAAGTCTTTCTCCATGGCCTCTCCAAACTCCTCCCACGCCCGAGTTTTTACCTCAGCGACCACTCGAGCCGCTTCGCCCGCCGGTATCCATCGGCTGCTTCTGGAGTCCCACTGGCCAAAAAGGCCCCATAGGACTCCTTCTTCAGCTTGACAGCATCCCTCACCGAAAGTGTCCACCAACGGGTTCGAGGGTTGCCACCGCGACAGGCACCAAAAACCTTGCGGCCACAGCTCCGATAAGCCGCTTCGGCGATGGAGGCACGGAACATGGTCCACTCAGACTCAATGTCCCCAACCTTCCCCGGAACGTGTTCGAAGTTCTGCCGGAGATGGGAGTTAAAGCTCCGTCTCACAGGGGACTCCGCCAGACGTTCCCAGCAGACCCTCACTACACATTTGGGCCTGCCAGGTCTGACCGGCTTCCTCTCCCACCACCGGAGCCAACTCACCACCAGGTAGTGGTCGGTGGGCAGCTCTGCACCTCTCTTCACCCGAGTGTCCAAGACATACGGCCGCAGATCCGATGAAACGATGACAAAATTCATCATCGAACTGCGGCCTAGGATGTCCTGGTTCCAAGTGCACGTATGGACACCCTTATGCTTGAACATGGTGTTCGTGATGGACAAACCGTGACGAGCACAGAAGTCCAACAACAGAACACCACTCACGCTCAGATCGGGGAGGCCGTTCCTCCCAACCACGCCCCTCCAGGTCTCACTGTCATTGCCCACGTGAGCGCTGAAGTCCCCCAGTAGATCAAGGGAGTCCCCAGGAGGGGCACTCTCCAGTACCCCCTCTAAGGACTCCAAGAAGGGTGCGTAATCTGAACTGCTGTTTGGCCCGTAAGCACAGACAACAGTCAGAACCCGTCCCCCCACCCGTAGGCGGAGGGAGGCTACCCTCTCGTTCACCGGGGTAAACCCCAACGTGCAGGCGCCAAGATGGGGGGCAACAAGTATGCCCACTCCTGCCCGGCGCCTCTCACCATGGGCAACTCCAGAGTGGAAGTACGTCCAGCCCCTCTCAAGGAGATTGATTCCAGAACCAGAGCCATGCGTCAAGGTGAGGCCCACTATTTCTAGCCGAAACCTCTCAGCTTCGCACACTAGCTCTGGCTCCTTCCCAACCAGAGAGGTGACGTTCCACGTCCCAAGAGCCAGCTTCTGCAGCCAAGGATCAGACTGCCAGGGTCCCCTCCGTCGGCCGCTGCCCATAACACATTGCACCTGACCCATTTGGCTCCTCCGACAGGTGGTGAGCCCACTGGAAGGAGAACCCACGTCTCCTCTTTGGGCTGAGCCCGGCCAGGCTCCATGGGTAAAAGCCCTCGCCATCGTGCCCCATCTCCAGGCCTGGCTCCAGAGTGGGACCCCAGTGACCCGCGTCCGGGCGAGGGAACGCCAGATTCAAAGTTTGTCTCCATCATAAAGGGTCTAAAGAAATACTAAAATTATATATTTTTAAAATTAAGGATAAGTAGTCATATAAACAATTATAAAAGTATCAATAAATTAAATTAAAAATAATTTTTTCATATTTTCCAACTCCCTAGTTTTTGTCAACACCGTCAGAAATGAAAAGAATGTAAAGTAATCAGGCATTATTGGGGGGCACCAGAACTTCTTAGGACCCCGTGACCACTTCCTTTCTCTTCCTTTCCTAAGAGGGCTAGTTAGCTCTGGTTAGCTTATGTTATACTTTAGTTTTTCTTCTTTTTATTCCTAAGTTGTTTGTCACAACCATGATGTGTCAACACCGTAACTGACAATTTACAAAACTTTGATGAAATTTTGTGAAATTAAAGCTTAATTTTGGTATATTATAAATATTTCATGGACCTGATTAGCTACAATATGGCCTCCTTAGGAATAAGGATAAATTGAGGTAGTTTGGCTTTTTGTCAACTCCGTCAGATGGACCTTTTGTTGTTTTTTGTTTTAAATATTTATTTTGTTTATTGAGAAGCATTTGTCTGTAAAATGAGCAAAAAATTTTAATGACAAGGTCATTAAAAATAATTCTTATTTAATTTTGTCAGATGGTGATGACAACGTTCTAGGTCAGGTCGATTAAAAATTTAATAAAAAAAAGAAAATTGCAACTGGAAGCCTGTACCTTAGCATCTTTACATTTCCAAAAAAATATTTGTCATGTTTGCATACATCAGGTTGAGAAATAACAAAAAAAAAATATGGGAAAATTAAAACTCATTTTGTCCCTATTCTCAAGAATCACTGGAATGCATGAATACATAACCACAGCACCTGCCTTGTCCAATTCGTCATTCCTTGAATTTTAAAATCTGTTTTTATCCACAGCAAACCATGAATATGTTTTCTGTTCTTTGCAGACACACAGAGGGATAAGCATGGAATTCTGATGAAACATGACAGATCTGATTACAACACAAAATACACACTCATCACACACACGTCTAATGTCGCAGACTGGATTGCTCAACTGAACAGAGTCAATAACTTTGTCCTGCTGTGTGTTTGGAAACGTATGAGATTAACTTCAATGTCAAAAGAAGAAGAATTAAAACATCAGACTTGAATATGCATTGTTTAAAATTAATATTAGATTTCAAGACGGTCTTGATTTGACAGCAGATGTATTTTGCAAAAACAGGAAATGTGGAACCTTACATGTTTATATTTCATACATTTTATGAACTTATAAACGACTAAAACTAGTTGCTTGAGTAAAATCCTTTTTCCATGTTCTAGTAGGTGAAGGTCACAAGGTCAAATGACATTAATTCAACCATCCACTCTGATGCCAGATGCAACAGTGATTTAATAAAGCCAATCAGGCTGATAGGATACCATCTCCAGATATTATTTCTGTTCCATGTAGGCAGCCGGTTATATTACATGCTGTGCCTGTAGTGCCAATACAGGATCAGGGAAGAAAATGTTCTACAAATGAGGGTGTGAATACTTTAACATGGCATTGTACTGCTAGCTGCATTTCCAATACAAATGCATTAAAATCACATGTGAATAAGCTTGTCTACATGATAAGTCATTAAAAATCTTGGCAGCTACAGATGTGAACAGCTACATGAAACATGTTCATAATTTAGCCATGGTGCTCATCATCTATCAGCCAATCAGAGAAGTTGGTGTCTTATTCAGGTGTTGGAGCGACAAGCCCCGCCTACTTGGGAGTGGTTATACTATATGCAGCGTTTAGAGGAAATTGTAGTCGGTGATTTTACATAGGAGCTACAGATTCAATGTGTTCAAATGGCACAACGTTTGGAGCCAGCTGCACATTACCCAAAAAACAAACACCAATCCAGCCTGCCATTTCCTGTCGTCTTCTTTGTCGTTTTTACCAGTAGTAACGTCTGGTTGTTGATCACGTGACTAGTATTAAGCAAAAAAAAAAAAAGTTCAATTTTTGCAAAATACGTCTTTGTTGATATGGCCAAATAACCACCTCATCCTAGTGGAGAAACGTTTTAGCGCAGCACGCCAGTTTTTTCCTAATTGCCACGTTTCCATGAAGCAAATTTATTTTTCAATTTGTGCAACTCTGTTGTTAATTGAAACGTAGCTACTGGTACTAGTGAGCGTGTTTTTTCTGAACAGGTATGTGCATGATACTGGATCCAGAATGTGCTGGTGATTGTTACCGTTTCCACTTCCAGCAGCCATTATCGATCCATCTATCAAAGCCTCAGCTTTGATGTATACTGTGGTGCCGACGATTGTGGCAGCTCTGATCATCTTCCATTGTCTCCTCAGAGCCTCGGCAGAAGCAGTCCAGTGCGTCAGAACAATGGGAGCAGACAGCAAGAACAACAACTGACAGCTGTGATGAGACTCATTCTACTCAGGCAGCTGGAACCAAGATGGAGAGGCATGTGTTAGCGTCCAAAGCACCTCAGGCAAACATGCAGCAGACGGCACCCACCCCAGGTAAAATCACACTCCTCCCTCTAAGAATAAGCTCAATGCTGCAGGGGGTCGACGGGAGAGGGGTCCAAACATTTAAGCTAGCACTTTCTAAGAAAAGACGGCCCAGACTTACCGTGTCTATAGTTCCAGCGGCGGATCTGGAGAGCAAGCGGCAACCGGTCGTCTCCTCAGGTCCCACTTACATACCTGCAACCAGGATCACTCCACCTGCGAATCCACCTTCCAACAACGCGACGCCTCAGAGACCCGCTCCAGACTACAGAGAGAACGACGACAATGACTATGACTCGGACGATGCCAGTAAGATGGTTGAAACTCGTCCATTCAGATCAGTTGTTCAAAAATTTCAACATTTTTCCATTTTATTTTTTTTTCTTTTTAAAATCTACTTTAAGTTGCAAATGTATATTGCGCTTCTGTGTCGTTATTCTTACAGCCACACTGGGATCTCTAGAGTTCAGCCTTCTTTATGAACAGGAGAATCATGCTCTACACTGCTGCATCATTAAAGCTAAGGTGAACACAAAACCACATGTACAGGAAAAACAAGATGGTGACACAAGACAAAGTAAATATACCTGGACAGGATGACGGCACTCAAACGTTTTGTGATGTAAAAAGTCCAAAATGAGTCATCTCAGTACTTTTTCCATTTTTAACAGGACATCCTCCACAGTTTAGCTGAAAATAAAACAAATCTGTTTCAGTGTAGTGAATTGTAAGTCCTTTAACTTAGAAACAAAAGTTGAAAAGGTGCCTTAAAGTTAATCAACTTTTAGATTTGAGTTAAATCTCTACTGACCAGCCTACAAACTCTCAGGATAATTTACAACTGTGAGTTAAACTTATACCTATAACAAGGAGAGTCCAGGCGAAGTGCCTTTAACTAAAGGGGACTGTCTAAAGAGCCCCCTAGTGGTCATAGGGAGATTTTTTTCTTTTGTTACCTTGCAATAAATTTGCAAATGCACACTTGTCTATTCAATCACATTGATAATAAATTATTGTTTCAAATTGTACATATGTGCACCTTACAAGAGCCACATTGAAAACATGCTTAATCAATCTTAACCCTTTGGTGCAGAAAACTGGTTCAAAATCTGTCTTTTAAAGTTAATGTTTGCATAATATCTTTCAGTGAAGACCGGACTGCGCATGAAAATGACCCTTTAGTAACCATTCAGACTGACAGGCACAACCAAAACTATCAGGTAGCAATAATACCCCATGAAGACACAACAAAAAAATTGGATGTATTTCTTCCTTCTGTTCCTTCTTGTTTGTGTTCTGGAGTAGGGATGGACAACCCATATTTTACCTGTTTTTCTTTTGTATTTTGCACATAGGCACAAGGATTTTATTTTTCATCCAAAAATAAAACTTTAGATAACTCACAAACAATATTTTCACACAAGCAGTAACTTGCATTTTAACAGTGGTTTGTTTATTTTTTTTATATTCATTGACAGAACTGTAAAAATGACAGTGAAAACTGTAAAAGAAAAAAAAAGATCAACATTTGGTTAAGCTGAGAAAACAAAAGAGGAAAAAGTAGAGCAAGACAAGTCAGGAGAGGACAGCAATACAATACGGAGTGTGGCTAAATCAATAAACATGTTAAAATGGGACGAGATCAAACAGGACAGGACAAGGCGGGAAAAATAAAACAAGATTCAATAAGACACAACAAGGCCAGATGGTTCAACATGAGCAGAAAAAAGAGGAAGGGAAAGAGACATAACGAGACAGGACAACAAGAGACAAAACAAGCAGATGTAAGAGACGCGATAACGCAACAGAAGATGGGGAGAACGCAACATGACTGAAGCAATATAAGACGAGACAGGAGGCGATTAACAAAAGAAAACAGAGCCGAAGGACGGCATGTACAGTAGGAAAAGAAGAGAAAACCTCACATGAGAGAGTACAGAAGGAGACGAGGCAAAAAGAGGAAAGACAGAACAACACCAAACTAACCAAAGACCTGACAACTCAAGACAATAACCGAAGGAGTTGAGCCAGGATGAGAATCCTTGAAGGAAATATTAAACAGAAATCAGCAAGACGAGTAGTTACTAGAAATGTAGCCGATGAGACAGAAGAAACGACAAGACAATTGAAAAAGATAAAATATGAACTACAACAAATAAAGCAGTGGTTCCCAAACTTTTTCTCCTGCGCACCCCCCCCCCCTCAGTGATTTCCAAACATTTTCTGGGCCCCCAGAAAATGGGGAATTACAAAAAGTCATTTTTAATTCTATAAATTACATATGGCTGTCTGGTAGCATTCATGTTGCGTTTAAAAAACAGGTTACCACATGTTAACAAAGGATTAAACAGTTTTAACTGCTAATAAAAGTGACAGAGGACACAGATATGGGAAGTGTGGAAGCTCCTACTGTATCAAACTGACATAGGAATAACAGAGAGTTGGCCGTTCTAAAGTAAAAATCCGGCACATACAGCGTTCATTTTTTTTTTTTCATCCAGACGGCTTCCCATGCTCCCCTTTCAATTGCATGGCGCCCCCCATAGGGGGCGCGCCCCACAGTTTGGGAACCTCTGAAATAAAGAACAATGAATAAAAGCTCCAGTTCAAACAGAAAAACATTAAACTAGATAAGTTAATATGTCAAGAAAAGGGTTTTAACACAAGAGAGAACAGATGGAGCACAAACGTTACAAATGGACTATATCAACATTTCTCACCAAAGCAACCCTTCTCTCTGTATTACTCCAAGAAAGTGAATTTACTTCAAACTTTAATACAGTCAAAAATTAGAGACACAAAAGAAGTTTACAAAATAAGAAAAAGAAAAAAAAGGACATCTGATTGTAGCAAATTGAACACAGGTGTTCTATTCAAGGTTGTACTGCCTGTGGCCATTCATCACAAGAATGAAATATAATGCTTTGATGCAACAGTTATGAAGACGTTGTCATGACAACAATCTAATCAACAAGACGAAAGCTGTCAACTTTAAAGACTGAAGTAAAGATATCCTTCACTTGGAATAAAATCCAGAATTTACAGGGCCTTTAGTCATAAAAGTGACTGTAAGATTAACATTGACTTTATTTAATGTGTGTTTTTAATTTAAGCCGAGAAGAGAAAATTATTCATTTTTTTAAGTACATGTCTAAAATACAATTAGCAATGAGTAATAAATCTATGAATATTTGAAATCAAGATGGATCAGAACAAATTAATTCAAGACCTTTTATGTTGCTTTTGGAACACTAGCCTGCATGTAGTATGTAAACTTCTGAATTTAAAGAAAATTCTCGACAAATTTTCTCGTTCTTCTGGCCTTTAGCAAATATAAACCTTTTTGATAATCCTGACCAAAAAAGAAAAGGTTTATTCTGCGTTAATGACAAAAGGTGAGGTGAAAAAGGTTACATGTCTTAATATATAGAGTATGTAAATATCTGGTTTCAGCTGTTCACAGAGCAACAATGACAAATGTGATTTAAAAAATAAGTTGGATGGATAAAAATAAAAGGAATGTGTCACAAAGAGAAAGGGCAAAGCTAAATGAAAAGGGAAGGCAAGAAAGGTCGACAATTTGTAACTAGAAAAGGGTAAGATAGAAAAACAGCATACTGGACAAATAAGAGAAGTTAAAATAAAGCCTTGTACTGTAGAATGAGATGATGTAATGATAGAGAAGAAAACTGGGACAAACTGGACAAGGCAAAGCAATCAGGTCATCTCAACTCTAATTTTTTATGTTTAGGGTTTGAAACCAATGGATTCTAATGGACTGGCAGATCCATATGTAAAGCTACATCTGCTGCCCGGAGCCAGTAAGGTATTTACCAACATATTTATTGCAACAATAAATATGTTACTGTGACCAGTTAAAAGTTCAAGGATGCAATAAATGTGATTGAACTCTTTTACAAGCTAAAACATGAGATTTGTTTTTATTCTAATATACAGTATTAGCCTTGTGGTTTCTCAGTCAAACTTTAGCGTTTGCTCCTTTCCTTCCTCTGTTCTGTTCTGTTCTGTTCTAAGTCCAACAAGCTTCGCACCAAGACGCTTAAAAACACCCTGAACCCCCTGTGGAATGAGACGCTGATCTACCACGGCATCACCGATGACGAGATGCAACGCAAAACACTCAGGTACCGTGGATCACCTTTACCTGCGTTACTGTGAAACCAGCTTTGAAGAGGAAGGATTTGTAGAACTCGTGGTCGTCTTCCCGCAGGCTGTCGGTGAGCGATGAGGACAAGTTTGGACATAACGAATTCATTGGAGAGACACGGGTTGCGCTCAAGAAACTGAAGTTTGACCAGAAGAAGAATTTCAATGTTTGCTTGGAGAGAGTGATCCCGGTAAGCAAGAACATTCACTACTCACACAGTACGATCTGATATGGAGGGCCATTTGACCCAATTCACTGTTAAACAGAACCAGTGACCATTCTAAATATCTATAGCCATTCATCTAGTTACTTAAACATAATTCCAAATAATATTTTGTATTTTGAAAGGGCTCTGACTGATTCACCTTGTGGTCTGACAGGGAACTACCACCATTTTGCGTCATCTACCAATATTTTTATCTTTAAAGGGGCAGCATTACATATATTCTAGTCATATAGTGCTTTTTTATAGCACAATCAATTTACTGTTACTGTCAGTTGTTGTAAAAATGCTATATGTCACTATGTGACAAATATGATTTAAAAGAAATATGACTTCGTAATTCAACACCTTGTAATTGGGCCTCTGTCTTTATGAAACTCCACCTTCAGGAAGTCATCACAACATGGCTCCTCTACTAACCCCTTTAACAATGTTTTCACCAGCATTTCACTTAGAAGTAGTTAGTATGATGAGCTCAGCAGATGCTCAGTTCCACCAAGTGTTTGCTAATTGCTGCTGGCTAGTCTGAAGGAGCTGAGAGGGGGATGGGTGGAGGAAGGCTGCTGTGTGAGGCAGAAGCTCAGAAATGTGGAAACTGCAGCTCAGAGGAGGAGCTTCATCCTCGAAGGCAGGGCTTACTCCACCCTGGCGTTTTCTCAAACATGCATGAAAGAATCAAGGCAACTCTCCAGGTAGGTTTTTGGTGAGGGAAAACATTATAATATGACGTAAAACTTTAAAAAAAAGGTTAGCTTTTACATAATACTGCCCTTTTAAATATTCATATAGGTTGATAAGCAGGTAAAAGATGCAGGATTTTTTCTGCTACGATGATGACAAATGTTTTGGTTTACTTGCAGGTGAAGAAAGCTGTTGGAGGGTCAATTCGTGGCATGGCACTTTATGAGGACGATGTAAGTTTTATTATTATTGTCACAATTACTCCAAACCTTGACAAGGTTAGCATAATACTTCTGAACTAATGTGTGATCAGATTTCTTTTTCTTTGTTTTTACAAAGTTACTTTAAGACACTGTGACAGACATTCTGTGTGTTTTCAGCTTCAGACATCAGTTCCAGTTGTGATCCTGTGCACAGCTGGAGTCTGTCTGACCTTTGGAAATATATTCACTAAAATAAACTGATCCAGAACCTGCTCTTTTCTGTTTTAAGTTGCTTTCACCTGGCTTCCAGGACTTGTTTTGTTGTGTTGCCATGGATATGTCAAATCTAGGAGCCATGACACAAAGATGAAGAAGTTGCTTCTTAGGAAAAGCTGATTTTAGCAGCGCAGCCCTACAGCCCTCAGTCGTACTTTACACGACTGATGTCCAACATCTGACAGTCGCTGTAAAAATTAAGTTAGGACATCAAAATTACGTAAATGAATTATATTGCATCACTTTTAGAGAAAAATATAAAGACAACCTATTATTATTACTTTGAGACAGGACGTGTACGCTTTGCTCCAATTAGAGGATAATCAGTTCAGATATGAGATCAGCACAAAGGGATATTAAGATCAAGAGAAAATGTGTGTCTTTGAAAAGCTCCTGCATTCATTAGCCGAGTGTGTGTGTCCGCAGCTGAAGGAGGGCGAAGACTCAGAGGAGAGGGGCCGCATCCTGATATCGCTGACGTACAACAGTCAGCAGAGCCGTCTGGTAGTGGGCGTGGTCCGCTGCGCTCACCTGGCCGCCATGGACTCCAACGGCTACTCAGACCCTTTCGTCAAAATGTGCGTCCTCCTTTCATCTGCCTTTATTTAATTTACTTTTCTTTCATTTTATTTTCTTTTTTTTGTCGAATGAATCACATCCCGAACTTTCTTCTTCTTTGTTGTTGTAGATCTCTGAAGCCAGACATGGGAAAGAAAGCCAAGAACAAGACGCAGATCAAAAAGAAGACCCTCAACCCGGAGTTCAACGAGGTCAGTTGCTGCTTCCGAACCACACTCTCCTCACTGACTCCACCCGCAGGTTATCTAACAAACCCCGCGTTCCTTCACTGGGTTTCAGGAGTTCAGTTACGAAATTAAACACGCCGAGCTCGCCAAGAAAACCCTGGACGTATCGGTCTGGGACTATGACATGGGGAAATCCAACGATTTCATTGGTAAGTCCATGGACCGATTTCGTCATAACTTCAGCCTTTGTTGGGTTGTTTATATTTGATGGCGTCAGAAATTTCAAAAGATGTGACAATGAGTCAGACTTGTCTTGGTTTTATAAGCAACAAATCAAGTACTGGTATGATGAATTAAAACAAACTCAAAAACATTCATTTTTGAGTTTGCATGATTTGCATGATTTACTGTTTTTCTCTTTTCTCTCTTTCTGCCGAAGACTGGATAACAAAAGTCTTCAGTCTGGTGCTTTAGTCAATTTGTTTACAGAGACTTCATAATTCATTTTATTTGTTGTTTTGTTGATTTCTTTTGGATATTTAAAGTGTCTTCCAGCTCCAGAATTAAATGTTCATTAGAATATGAACTTTACTGATCTTTCAGAATGTGTTCTTTCATTTTTAGGCCATTACTATCATACTTGAAAATGGTCTCATAGCAACAATATTATCATGTATTGTGATAACTTCTGGTACAGTTTATCATCCAGTAACATTCATTACAATGACCATAAGCTGCATCACTGTACTTTGACACAAATTGGTACAAGAAATTATCACACAAAGTTTATCCTACAGATGCACCGATCCACTTTTTTCACTTCTGATACCTATACCAATATTTATGGTTTAGTATCGGCCGATACGGAAAAACAGCGCTGAAGTGACTTAAAACGTTTCTTTATTTAAAAAAAAAACCAGACATGAATGAATTGAAATGCAGACTTATTTAATAAATCTGCACCAGGACAGCACTTTATGAGGAAAATTATCTAAACTAGTCAAACCCCACCTTCATTCCTACTGAGGTCGACTGTATCAAAAGCAGCATTGAGGTCTATTAGCACAAGCACAGACGCATGTTCACTATCTGATCTGAGGTTGAGGTTGTGTCTTTGCTTCTGAGAGGAGAAATCTGTATCAGTATCTGTATCTGAGGCTATGATGAGAATATCATTAATGGTGAGGTGGTCAGGTCGGAAAAGACAAAATATTTTGAGTTTGTTTGCAAAAACATACAGAAGTATTTACCTTCCAGAGCTAGGAAATAAACTCATTTAGATGAGAAAACCTTCTCATTGAAGCAAAGCTTGTTAAAACAAGAGAACGTTTTGGTTTTAATAAGATTAAAAAACCTGCTCTAACTAGATTTATTAAAACCAACACATCTCATTTTGCATCTCGTTTTAAGAAGAAACATGCTCCTGAATTTATTTCCAAGCTCTGGCAGTTAAACACTCCCATGAAAACACTGATAAAAAAGCAAAACAAGCAATTATAATGGATAAAAATAATGAAATGAATAAATATGAGATTAAAACAAATAGAAGTACAATATCAATGGAAGCATTTCTGTATAAATTACCTTATTATTCTTGTTCTCCTGTCTCTTGTTTTCAGGGGGATGTCAGCTAGGCATCCAGGCTAAAGGAGAGAGTTTGAAACACTGGTACGAATGTCTCAAGAACAAAGACAAGAAGATTGAGCGCTGGCATGTCCTGCTTAATGACAATACTGTCCAGTTTGAGGATTAGTTCACGCTGTAATGATTCAGTTATCTGCTTCTTTATTTGATCATTTCTCTGCTAAATGTTATTTTTCAGATTCAAAAGTTAGACCGATTCCTCCGTGTGTTTGTATGGAGTTTTCCCCAGAAGTCCAATGTGAATTTTAAATTTCTCGTGACAAACATGGATGTCGATCTAAAGTACGCCCCCCCCCCCCCCCCGCCCCCGCCCCCGACCCATCATCTACCCACCCATTCCTCCTAAACTAATCCAGGAAATTTATCATATCACACCTCTTAAAATATGATAAAGGAGCCTCTGAACTGAGCGTTTATCATAATTCTCGGGAAGATAAAGTCTTTGTTATCACTGCTATCAGGTGAGAGCGTTGTATTGAAGTGTGCACAGATGCTCAGACTCAACAGAGGGAATTCCCGGTCATCTGTCTGACCTTTTCCCACTCCATCATGTCATTCTGGTGACCACGTCATTGCTGGGTGAAGAGGTCGACTTTCCTGATGTATCTAATCACATTTTATTAGCTGATGTGTAATGTTATTCTGGTGTATGCGTTGTCCAAAACAAAGCAAGCAAAAATATATATGTCTCTCTATATATTTTATTTATGTTATTGTGCCAACCGACCATGTGTTTTGCATATGTTAAATTATGAATCTGAGACTGAATCAACAAAGTTGTGGACAAGAGCCCAGTTGTGAACTTTCTGAGGTGTATGCAGACACTTTGTAACACACAGTGGCAAGCTAACAGTGACCTGTCAATTTACTAGTAATGTTAGCTAACCTGAATATTTACAAGCCTTTTCTTGATAGACTGACCTACTGTCTGTCAACCATTTTGAAAAGCTTTTTTCATCCCTACGACATCTTTGTTCTTCTCCCTCTTTCGTTTTTCTTTATTTATTTCTTTTTTTGTTTCCTGCCCTCCAGAGATTTCTTTTACGCCTCTCCATCTTTAGCCTTCTTCTTGATTTTTTTTATTGCTGGTCAGACAACGTAGCCAGTTTTCACCAGACGACAACACAATTCAAATGGACAAAAGTCACGGCCCAGAACGTTCTTGACCTGTAATAATTTTCCGCCATCGTTTTGGCGCCCTCTGTAGGGTTGTGCCACTGTTCTTATCATATGGTGCATAACCAATGTTTGGTTGTGAACATGAAATGTATGATGGCGTATTAGGGCCGTTGTAGACAGAGAAAAAGAGAAAAATACAATCCAGTCCAAAAAAACAACAAAAACCTAAACAGAATATGTCAAATTAATCTTAGAAATTTGATATGAAATTTCTAAGTTTGAAAAGTTGTAAATTGAACTGAATTTTTTTTAGCTTAATCTCAGAAATTTTCTTTAAAAATCAAACCAAAAAACAAGGTAATTTCTGATTTTGAGAAGTTAAAAAGTTGCTATGAATTGAAATTTAGAAATTTATCAAGATTAAATTTGAGATGCAATTTTGAAATTAATCTCAGAAAAACATGCACATTTCTGAGCTGCAAATGCAAACATGAATTTTTCAGTGGCTCATTTTTTTTATATCTACAATGGCTTTAATATACCGCTATAGTAATGCTTTTGGCTCCATGCAGCTAAGACCTTTCTCTGTGTATGTCTTGCAGTCTGCCTTTCTGCTGGAGAAATTCAAAGGGCAAAATTAACGCTTCTGCAAGGAGCTTCTCTATGAAATGATCATAAAACTAAATTATACAAAGCAATGGCTCAATAAACATAATGAAAGATTCCTGTTCTGAGCTAACTCTTTATATTTTAGAGTCAGGTGAAATGTTTCCAGCTGCTTATTCTCCTTGTATTGCTGCTGATGCATGTATGAACCCATGTTGTTGCATACATGTGGCTGGTTAATAAAGACATGATGGCACTTGATTTGGAGCAGTGTGTTTTTGTTTTTTTTTCCTGTGACATGGCATAAACTTTGTCTGAATCAGGCGAGGTCTAATCCAATCAGCTGATGCAGACACGCCGATGAGAATCAAATGGATTTTGACCTTTCTTGATAATGCACTTTCCCTCCAAGTGGGTGAAAGGTCACATGCCTGATTGACTCTGTCTGACCTTGAATCCGCAGTCAAATAAATACAGGTATTGATCCTACAGAAACGCCCGATAATACCAGGCTAATTCGTTAATGTGTTTAATTAAATGAAATTAAAGTTCAGCACGTCGCTCAAGCAGAACAAAAGCATATGCAAAATCAAAAGTGAACAAGACATGAAGAATATTTGATTAGATGGAGCCCATGTGAAAAACTGATGTATAGAACCAAGAAAGTCTATAAAACGAGATGTAACTGCAAATTGAAAACAGGTGTCTGTCGACAACAAGTTCTACAAAATGATCCCAGAAGGAGGTGTAACTCAATTAAACACATTTGTATCGTAAAGGTGCGAATGGATTAAAATAACATTTAGACACAAAAAGTACATTTTAATTTCAACAAAGTAGGAAACCTTTTTAAAAATTGTAAGAAGAGAACTAAAACTACAAATGTCAGTCAAAAGATTCCTGAAGCAACTACACAATGATTGGACAATGACTTCCCTACAGCTGCTTTCTTATTGGATGATTGGGTGCAGTGGGGATATTGTATGTTGTCTTCCACACACCTGAATCAAATGAATGGTTGATACCAGGCAATGGCTGCTGATGAGGGAATCTGACATTCTGGTCCACACTCCATACCAGGTAGTGTTTGCCAACAGCCAATAAACATCAAAAAAGAAGAAGATGCAGCTTTTAGAGAAGGACCTAAAAGCTGCAGGGTGGAATCTCTCAAGCTCTGAACTTAGCCACTTCTGTTTTAAAAAACTGCTTAGAAGAATATCATCTCAGATTAGATCCATATTGGTCAAATATTGAACTTTATCTGAATACTGAAACCATTTTGTACACTTAAACATCCTGGCACCTGGCTGACATCGCCCATCCTGTGTCCACTTTGTTAGATTTTACTTTACAAATGGTGTTTATTTTATTACTGAATTTCTGTTTTAGTTTTGCTCAGTGTTTTAAATTAGACGATTTGTGCCCATTGTTCTCAAATAGTGACTATAATTTAGACTAAAATTCTAATTCAGGAGAAAAAAAAGTGGTTGAAAGAAGATGACCAGAAACTCATGACAAAATATATCAAACCAGGTCTAAAGCTTAGAAAATGAGGTAATGCAAACTGGATAAGACCTGTTTCAACACAGGATCATCCCGGTACGGTGTGTGTGTGTGTGTGTGTGTGTGTGTGTGTGCGCGCGCGCGCGCGCGTGTGGTTCAGCCAAACAAAACAGCCCTCATTGGTTGCCTAACAATAGAGTTGCGACTGTTCTGGACTTTCACAACACATCTGACATGTTCATGTTCATTCAACACAGCAGAGAAGACACGTCCAGAAGTGTCTATGTAAATCAATAGTTAGTTGATCACATCTCCATTCTGCATGTTATGGGTGTGTCCAGGGGCGGATCTACTGGGTGACAGTTGCCACCCCTGTTGCCACCCCAGCTGGTGACAATGAATCCAATAAATAGTTATGGCAAATCGGACATTAAGCGCATTAAACTCTTTTTTCCGACAACATTGAATGCAACACAATGTAACCTGACACCCACTGCTGAGTAGCGGGAAGTGAGAGAGAAGGACAGAGACCAGCAGCATTGATGGATGTATTACTGGACTGAACATTATGTGATTTATCGTAAGTCACAGATGCGCCATTTCTGTCCATTGAGTCGGGAAAACATTACAATCACGCAAAGAATCAGAACAACAGACGCGACGTTTAGCACTTAATTCAACCATAGATAATGGTAATAAGGGCTTCAGATTTAACAGGTGAGGAAAACGTCCCAAGGTTTTGAGTCGATCTCGGCAGGTGACAAACTGTCCCAGCACGTCCTCCTGATTGGCTTATCAAAAATATTCTCTAAGATCCTAAACGTTTGTAGCGTCATTAAAAAAGAATCAAGAAATAAATATCAAGTCTGGAAACCTGATATCATAACGGACTGAATGTTGTGTTTTTAACATAATCTCTGCTCGGCCTGCGGGGCGCAGGGGTTTACCATGGCAACGGGTGTGCTTAACAACAAAGGGACAGAGAGCAAAAGGGTAGGAGAGGTTTTGAGTTGATCGTCTGTTCGGGTTGTTTTACCTTTGTTTACCTTTGCTGTGGCTCATTATTACACCCGCCGTAGTTTCTGAACGTTCAAACTTGGACTAATGACCACAACATAAAATGGGACAAATATGTTTCATTAAGTTTTAACAAATTCTACCGATAATTATGTGAAATTAAATTAATTATATCCAGACTTCAGAAGATTTTCCTTTACATTTTCTGGGCTCTTTGGTTCCTCCTATCAGTCTGTAGTTTCTCTTCACCAGGCCCAGTTCAGGGGCCTGAAGGACCAGCAGGCATTTGGGTTTTGGCCGATGGTTTTTACCAGAACAAGACTGGTAGCATGAGAACAAATGAAAGTTTTTATCTCTGTAATTGTTTGGTGAAAGAGGAAAATAAATCACCAAGATCAATTAATAAGTTTGGACATTGAACCATGTTTTACCCGTGTCTAGAAACTTGACCCCAGTGCCTCAGTAGTGACTTGGTGGAACTTTCATTGGTTGTTTGGCTTTGCAAACAGTCAGAAGTGGTTCTGTTTGGTTCTTCACCTGTTTATCAGCTTTATTGTACCTTTATTGTGACTCACTGCAGCTGCTGCAATTCCTAAAAACAAGTGACAAAAACTGAGCTAATCCCCTGTGTTCTCAAAACATGGTGATATTTATAACATTCGTCAAACTACGACTCCTACAGCATATTAAAATAAAACCATTGACCAATATAAGTAGATATTGGCTCTTTCTTGTATCTTGACAGAACTAACAGAAACTAAACTGTTTATAGATTTATATCATGGAGAATTGATCAAACATCAGTTTTCTAATCTTTTAAGTCATATTTATAATCTTTTAAGTCATATATATATCTATATATATATATATATAACTAATAACAAATGATGGAGCTACTAATATTTTCGTGACAGATTTCTCCTTGTCCTGTATTGGGATAAAATGGTTTTCTGGACACAATGAATCACATAGTGACCAATAGGCGCTGTCCAGTCCAGTAATGCACATCAATTAGCAGGAGAATGAAAGACCTAAAAATAATTAACTATACTACTTTAAGAAATTGTATTTAACCCTCGGTGATACATGAAGCTCATTTTGAAACGATGCAAGTTAAAAACAATATTTTGTGTGTGTGGCATACTGGCATATGCTGCCACCCTGGAAAAAGTCCCTGCCCCCCTCTTGCCACCCCATAAATATTTTTCTAGATCCGGCCCTGGGTATGTCTGAGCAGCACTGATGCATTAGTCAGATTTACAGTTAAAAACGTGTGTGTGTGTGTGTGTGTGTGTGTGTGTGTGTGTGTGTGTGTGTGTTGTGTGTCTCACTAATATTGTGGCTGTAAATGTGGGGCAGAGAGGGAGTGTTTTGGCTACGCTGCCTGGTCACGTGTCTGATCTGGATCTACTGTTAATCCACCGGAACACCTTCCTCCTCTCCTCCTCCTGCTCTTCTTCGCCTTCATATTTAAAACCGACCTGGACTCTGCCAATGAATGAAAAAGCTCCCAGAGGCAGAAGTTAACACTTTCTGCAGAGTTGATGTCAAACGCGCTCTCTCTCATCCGGCCGCAGCTCCATCGATGCGCAGAAGATGACGCACATCTCCGCTCTCCTGGTTCTCACTGTAACATCATCTCTCCTGGGCTGCGCGGCCGCGCGAGTCTCCATCCACTGCGGCTGGACCAAAGTTTCTTCCAGCGGCCAACTGCACGTCATCTTCCTCCGGGCTGAGCCGCACGGCAGCGCCGCGGCGCCGCGCCTGTACCACGGCGTCTGGTCCGGGAGCGCGCGCTGCTCGGCTGCGCCTGGAGTGATGACGCAGGGCTGATCCAGAGCTACCTGTCCGCGTGCCGGGGGCGCACGCGGGAGTTCAACGACCGCGCGGAGAGCGCGTGGGGTCTGGAGTCTCTGTTTGACGCGGAGCGGTGCGGCTCTCTGGCCTCTCCGAGCTTGACGAATCTCCCGGAGCGCACAGCAGGGAGGCGCGCGAGGAGCCTCGGAGATCAAGGTGAAGGTGAAAGGTCAGCGGTTAGGATACACGCGCGTGGAAAGCGCGCGTTTATCGTACCCGGGACTCTGTGGTGCGGCTCTGGCAACAAAGCGCCGTCATACGAAGATTTGGGTGAGTGACGCTGTTTGAACTGACCGTCATCCGTGGAAACATTGAACTGTTTACCTAATCACATTATTCACATTTAACCCATTATGTCAACAAAAAGTCTTATGTTTTGATGCATTTATCTTATCGTTTGTCAATTATCGTGACAAATTTCTTAAGTTTTCATTTACCTTTGTCATGATTAAAAAAACGTTTTAGTACTTTCTCCACTGTTTGCTCAATGAGTGCATCATAGCATATCAATAAATTAGAAAATATTTCTAAATGCACTCACTGTGCAATTTAGTGATACAAATCAAAGTTTTTATGTGACTGGTGTCTTAACCGTCTTACAAATTGCTATGGTTGCTGCGTGATAGTCACTTAAAAAAGTAGCAATTAACAGTTTTTATCGTCACTTTTACCGCTTTCACAATACTACCGCAAAAACTTTAAGTTATATCACAAAGTTTTATCAGCCTTATTTTGTGCCTTTTGAGAAATGCAGTTATGATTTGCTACGCTGGCCACTTTATCAGATGTGTGTTATCAAATATAACCGTTTTATTGCTTATCAAAAATAGCTAATCAGCCTGTAAAATGATAGCAACTCAGTGTATTTATATAGGCAACTAGACATCTGGGCCTATAGATAAAAACAACCTGATGCATCAGAGGAAGGAAGAATGGAGATTTAATGTGGGGTAGTTATTGGTACCAGACCTGCTGGTCTCTATTGGGGTTTTTGAGAAACATTCTGTAAGGTTTGAGGGCAAAGTCAAAAACCTTTTGGGTTTAAAAACGGCCAGGGAAGCGACAACAATGGCAACAGAAGAGAAAAATCAGACAGGGCTCTGATGGGCATTAATGCAATCTTTATTTTTTTTTTAGCCTTCTAATCCAAGTTTAAATGATAGTACAACGCCACTTTGATGATTTTCAAAAGCAGAATTTTGCTGCACAAGTTTTAATTTATTGAGAATTTTCTCTAATCTACACAGGATCTAAATTATAAGTCAAGTTTATAGCGACCATTTCAGCGACATGGTGGATCAAAGTTTTTACGTGATAAAATCATCACGCAATAACAGGAAATTATGAAACAACCAATAAACATTACATTTTGTCTGTTTATTAATGTTTATTGTTTTATGACTTCTTCTAAACCCATAAAACAATCTTTCACTAATTAAGATAAATATCTTAATGACTCCACATAGTTTCAACAGAGTAAATCCCGAGCCTATTTTATGACAAAAGAATAACACTTCTGAAAAGGTTTTGATGTGCCTACTGTCCCGTTGAATAATAACCATTTAGCTGTGGATTTGTGTTGAAAAACTTGATAGTTTTTCAACATTTTTGCAAAACAGCATGATGCCTCCACCACCGTGCTTTACAGTCAGTAATGTCTTAGGTTTTGAAAGCTTTAACTTGGCTCATCCTACCAACATCTGTCTCATTTGCCCACAACATTCTTATATTCATATTTGTTTTTCTCCATGTGGGTTTCCAAGGCAACATGTGCAAAATAATCCATTAAAAAAATAAAGATTAATTGCACATCAATAAAAAGTGCTTTATGAAAACTCGTAAAACTCCTGCTCCATGCTCTCCCCTCTTGCAGGTGTGTTTTCGGACACAGACAGCTGCTGCAGGGAGCATGACCAGTGCAAGCACACCATCCTGTCCTTCCAGACCAACTTCGGCGTCTTCAACAGCAACATCTTTACCATGTCCCACTGCGACTGCGACAACCAGTAACTTGCCGCCTCCCAAACAAAGCCTGCTCCGTCCCCAGCGGACAAAATCGCCGCTATCTGTGATTTTGCTCACGGTGTTCCCCCCCCCCCCCCCCACGCTCTCTGCGCTCCAGGTTTCGCGGCTGCCTGAAGGAGGCGAATGACGGCATAGCTGACATGGTTGGCTACACCTTCTTCAATCTGCTGAAGATGCACTGCTTCACCTTTTCTCACCAACGCCAGTGTGCCGAGAGGAACTTGTTCGGAATGTGAGTCTCGTTCTGATTCCAAACGTCGGGCAACATGTAGCAATACTTTGAGAGTACTGATCTCAGTTTCTAGAAAGAAACGTTTCAAAAGCAGTTCAAGGAACTGACCGGAACTTTTGGACAGACAAACAAAGTTATCCAATGAGCAAATAATAACTTTTTTCAATTTTGCATGTACTTGGACAATGACAGTACTTTGAAAGAAAACATAAGTAAGTTAATGCCATTACTAAAAACTAAATCTGCAGCAAGTTGATCTTATATTGGTGTCTCACTTCATTCGTGTGTCTGGGATTATGTTGGATATACAGTTGGATATACAGCACCCATCAGTTGACGGTGATGATGCTCACCTGTGGAAAATGACCCAGACAGCGGAGTCCTGCCTGGACCAATATCCTAACCGACTTCCTATCACCTGACAATGCAGGTCTTCTCTGAGATCTTGGCGTAGATACATCCAGAAGACTTTCCCAACTTCCTTCTGGCAGTTCCTGTATGAGATGTTCATTTCAGACGTTTGTGAAGACGGCCTCTCAGAGCAGTTGTTTAGCCTTGGAGGGAGACTCAAAGTGTTCTTTGTTGACAGTAAACAATATAAATGGGAACTTGAAGAACCAGGTTACAGTGTATGTATTAGTTACCTTAAATGTTCCTGCGTAGAATAATTTCACTGCGTGTCCGTCAACATTCCTCTCTTCCCTCTCGTCATTTCTCCCTCTGCTCTGACCTCACAGGTGTAAAAAGACTCAGATGGTGCGGTACGCCGATGTCCACTCGCCCACGCTGTACGAGTCCAGCAAGTCCAACAAGGGCTGCGTCAACAGCACCTGCTCCGACGTCAACTCCACCGCATCTGCACCACTCCAGGAAACAAACACGTCACGTCCGCACCTGCTGTCGTCCACCGCTGCCACGGACACGGTCCCCGCATCTTCTCCCACTCCCTCTGTCACCGCAGCGACCGACACGGCAAACTCCACAGACGCCGAGGCGTTGGCATCGACTGTGAGGAGAGACGGCCTGGGGAGCGTTGCACCCTCCACGCCGGTCGCTGTGGTTGGGCAGCACAACACAGTTACGGGTACTTCAACCTGACGGCGCCTGGCACAGTCGGTTTAGTTTAACACTCAGTTACTGAAACTGAAATCCCTCCCTGATGTTTGTATCCCGTCCACAGAGAAGGACAGGTCTTGTGTTCTTTACAAAGAACTTGATGAGTGCAAGAACAAGATCCTACCGCAGCAAAGGAAATATGGCCTCCACAACACGGAGGCGGTAACGCTTTATCACTGCAACTGCACCGCCAGGTAAGTCCAGCCATGTTTTCACATTGTCGTCTGTGTCCAGGGCCGGTCCAGGGCCGTTGCAGGGCCGGTCCAGGTCCAGGGCCGGTCCAGGGCCGGTGCAGGGCCGGTCCAGGGCCGGTCCAGGGCCGTTGCAGGGCCGGTCCAGGTCCAGGGCCGGTCCAGGGCCGGTGCAGGGCCGGTCCAGGGCCGGTGCAGGGCCGGTGCAGGGCCGTTGCAGGGCCATTGCAGGGCCGGTCCAGGGCCGGTGCAGGGCCGTTGCAGGGCCGGTGCAGGGCCGGTCCAGGGCCGGTCCAGGGCCGGTCCAGGGCCGTTGCAGGGCCGGTCCAGGGCCGGTCCAGGGCCGGTGCAGGGCCGGTCCAGGGCCGGTCCAGGGCCGGTGCAGGGCCGGTCCAGGGCCGGTCCAGGGCCGGTGCAGGGCCATTGCAGGGCCGGTCCAGGGCCGGTGCAGGGCCGTTGCAGGGCCGGTGCAGGGCCGGTCCAGGGCCGGTCCAGGGCCGGTCCAGGGCCGTTGCCAGGGCCGGTCCAGGGCCGGTCCAGGGCCGGTGCCAGGGCCGGTCCAGGGCCGGTCCAGGGCCGGTGCAGGGCCGGTCCAGGGCCGGTCCAGGGCCGTGCAGGGCCGTTGCAGGGCCATTGCAGGGCCGTTGCAGGGCCGGTCCAGGGCCGTTGCAGGGCCGGTCCAGGGCCGGTCCAGGGCCGGTGCAGGGCCGGTCCAGGGCCGGTCCAGGGCCGGTCCAGGGCCGGTGCAGGGCCGGTCCAGGGCCGGTCCAGGGCCGGTGCAGGGCCGTTGCAGGGCCGTTGCAGGGCCGGTCCAGGGCCGTTGCAGGGCCGGTCCAGGGCCGGTCCAGGGCCGGTGCAGGGCCGGTCCAGGGCCGGTCCAGGGCCGGTGCAGGGCCGGTCCAGGGCCGGTCCAGGGCCGGTTCAGGGCTGGTCCAGGGCCGGTGCAGGGCTGGCCCAAGCCTTTTAGCAGATTTTCATTTAGGTCCCACCCCACACCAGATGCAACTGGCGTTATTTCTAATTAGTTTACATCCACAGTGTTATGATTATTGATTTTAACTTTATAGGAGTAGCAAACTAAAAAAAATTTTTGATTTTGAAATGCAGAGTGGTGTTTAAGTGTTGTATTTTGAAACTACTTGAAAGTAACGTCAGCTGAAAAACACGGAGTCTGTTGTAAACAAACAGTGCTTAAGTTTAACATCTTATATTTCTCTAACAGAGGCAGCAGGTCAGGTGTGTGTAGTCCATCACAGTGACCAATGAGCTTCAGATTCTTCTTTTTTGTCAGCGTTTAAAACATAACAGTCAAAGATGGAAAATATTTGGTCAACATGACCCCTGATTCAGACTGGTGGGCAGTCCAGGTTTTTAGTTAGTTGTTTAATGGGTCCGTTCATTAGCCAGTAAGCTACGTTTCAGTTCCACCTTCTAACACATATTTAGTCTGCTCTTAAATGGGAGAAACTGTTTTCATGGCTTATTTTCATTTTACGTTCGACGATGTCTTCATCTGTTTGCAGTTGTTGACACACAAAATCCTCCTTAAAATATAATAACGTTTGTGGCTGTAATGTGACAAAAACTGAAAGTTTTAGGGGTAAAAATACTTCAGCACATCAGTGTAGTCTCAATATGTATTAATAAAGTAGTGACTCGTACATCATCTCTAAAATATTGAACTCTAATTTTTGCAAAACAACATCAGACCCAGTGGTAACAGAACACTCCCCTTTCTGTGTGTGTGTGTGTGTGTGTGTGTGTGCGCATGTGTCTGGCTGCTTAAGCAAATCAGATGTGGGGAAACATTTCATAACACAGAACTAGACCAGGACCAGTGTAAACATTCACCAGCTTATGTAAGACGGCGGCTCTCTGCTCTCTGACGGGCCTTCAGGTTGCTGGATGTTACCGCAGAGCCACAGTATCACACAGGTCATCAGTCTGTCAGCTTGTTCTAACAGAATGTTTAGCTTTGTTTTTTTTTCTGAAACGTATCTGACGTTTCTCTGAACGTCCTTCCAGACTGTTCCACTCTCTGACTCAACAGAGACAACTGAGCAAAGTGGAGACTCTTCTGATTGGACACGTGTCTCAGTCCTGCTTCCTGCCCCAGGACTGCTTATCAAGCAACAAGTCAGTATTTACACAGTCACATACGGCTTTGTGTGTCTAATATCGCACAATCACTCTGTGAGAGAAACTCTTTAATTAACCCACTGTAAAAGTGTCTCAGTACTTTTAAGAAACCTCCACAGCTGTACAAAGACGCACAAAGAGAGAAAACATTTGGATAAAAATGTTAGTCTTTGATTGGCTGAAGAGTCTGCAACAGATTTTCATCATCTTCCATCGTGGCAAAAAGCTGAAAATGTATAAATTGAATAACAATAATCTGTTGAGTATCTCTGCATTCACAACAATGAATGCAGAGATGCGCTGAATTAACATTTACGTTACATAAAACAAATGGAATACAGAGCTAAAAATTTGTGATGGAGGTGAACCCAATGGGTTTGTAAAAGCAGCTCGATCAAATTAGCATTTTTCACATCCCAAGATCAAAGTATCGTTAATCCACAAATGTTGTTAGGACAAAATCTTTAGAAACAACCAGGAAAGACTGACAGTAGTTATTGACGTCTGCACATTTACAAAGATTCGTTGCTGCATAACTTGACTGTTCAGAGTGCTGCGTCTGAACCCATTCATTTAATTTGTATTTATTTCATTCATTCACTGTTTTAAATGAACATGCGGCATGCTGACATGAACAAAAGTTCTGAACGAAAAACAGTAGTCTGAAGGAAAAAAACCTCATAATTTACCCTTTATCTACTATATATTGTACATTAATATAAGTTGATGTATCAACAGTAAAGTTACAGTTTTTCATTATTTTTTTTATGTCCTGCTTTGATTGATCAGCTGCACTGCGACGGTGGTGAAAGCAGAACTTCCTCAGCTGAACCCAAGGAGTGTTGAAGTGGCGGAGCAGTGGCACCAGAAGGTAGAGAGACGGAGGGCCAGGAGGCCGGGCAGGAGGCCAGGCACGAGGAAAGACCGAGCCGTGAAACTGTACAAACTGTGTGTGAGAATGACTCGACCCAAACAAACCGGGAAGAACACAAAACAAGTCCAAAGCACAGAACCGCCTCCTGTCACAGGAACTCAGGTCAACTGAACGGCCTGTAGCAGGGAGGAAAAAAGACAGCAAAATAAATGATTAAAAACTGTTTTATTGGATTTGATTCAAACAAAGGAACAAATTTCAGCTATTTTATGTTAAAAAAAATTCTCTGTGAGATTATTTGTCAGTTTAATGTGTCTGGACTGAGGTAATTATTTTAATCATTTTCTGACTTAACAGGGAAGTTCCATAAAAGCCAGACAGATAAGTAACTACCTCAAGTAATGACTAGGCTTTACATTTTTTCCTTTGTTTATAGAGCTGAGGGGGAAAAAAATCAACGTTCAGAATTCAGCAAAATTAAGGTTTAGTTGCTTATACAAATCAACATTTAGCAAATCATTATTCTTATTTCAGCGATGATGAATAAGGATTTAGGTTGAAACATATAAATAAAACAGTTGAACATGGAAAACTTGGACATAATTTCCAAGACAACGCTGTTAAATAATAAGCGTAAATCAGAGTTCATCCTTCTGGAAATGCATGTTATGTTGCCTCATGACCACGAGGGGGCGGTGGTTTCCAAACTTTGAAACCACAATCTTTAACTCTGGCTGACAACAAAACAAGTCGTTTTTCTTCTATTCTGTTTGTATAGCAAAATTTTCCCCCAAGCAGTGTATTTTAGTAAGAAAAAATTAATAAAGAAATAAAATAACCGGGATACAAAGATTTTTACAATAAAGGTTGAACTTAATTTTTTTTCTCAATATTTATGAGATAACAGTCAGATATTTATTTCACAATGTTGATGTTAAATATTGCACTATTATATATTTATTTGATCAACCTTTGAGTCACTGTGGAGCTTAAGCCAAACTCCTTCTGGAATCTGGGAAATGTAGTTCTTCAGTGAAATGTATCAGAATTTATTCCTGAGATGAAGCCTGAGGATGGTTCACATCTTTACTGCTGTACTTCATATAATGTGTTCATCTCCTCCAGATCTGGTGTCTTTCTCTCCCTAGTTGGTTCGAAAATGTGAAAAATGACAACGGCTTCAAAAAGGTGATGTGAGAAAAAAAAAATCAAAAAAGTGACCATCATAAACCCTTTCAAAGGTTTTTCAGATAATGTGACATTTATTAAGTGGCGTTCAACTGAAAGACAAATGTGTCAGAAGAAGAAAAAAAATCAGACCTATTCGATTATGAGGGCAATTTTAGCTCCGGACTTTGACTAGGCCATCCCAGAACTTTAATATTCCCCTAATAAAGTATTTATTATTCTTGAGCTTCATCCACCTTGATTGTATTTAAAGTAACCTCAGAGCATGATCCTGCCACCCTTTGCTGTTGAAATAACAATTACGAATGAATAACTTTTCTCCAAAAAGCTGCACAGGATAAATGTCACATGACATGTGAGGGGAAAAAGTTATGTTCTCATTTTTACATAAAAAATCTTTTGTGAGCATGTTTGATAGATACTGTCTGTCTGTAGCCCAGCTCCTAGAAGTGCATGTTTAAGTTGTATTTGTACAGAATTTTTATGAAAGCCTTGGTAAATTTTGGTTGGCGTTGTAATGAACTGGAAATAATTTGTAAATACTTGTACATGAGAAGCACTCATAAAAGTTGAGATTTATGAACACAAAAATGTTCTTATTGTGTTTCTTTTAGTTTGTCAGAGAAGGAAATTTGTAGCTGATGGTAAAAAAAGGACATTTTCTCTTCTGCAAAGTTTTAATGTACCAAAGCACAAAAATATAATCTAGACTGGTCCTCACAGATTGTAACATTATGTAAGTGTGACCTAGAAAATACACAGGTTCATTATTAAACAATGACAAAACAAAATAAAAGAGAAAAACTGCTGGGGAAAAGGTAGAACAATTTCACCAGAAATGTAACAAGAATGACTTGAATCATCATGAGAAAATCAGGAGGAAAGTTGTTTAATGCGTAAATGGCAGCATTTTTCTCCAAGTGCTGCTCCTTGACAGACTGACGCCCTGGGTGGACTGCCCATGTTAAGAATTTTTACACACCAGTTCAGTTTGGATATGGGCAAATAAACCAGTTTTTCCAAAACATTTTTCCAGATGTCTTAAACTCGGTGTTTATAAAAATCTAATTTCCCAGCAACAATGTTAAAAAAAGAAGCTTCTGGACATTTTGGAGAAGATTTTTTTTTAAAGTGCATATAAAAAAAGATCAGTTTCCTATTGTGTTTGGTTTTAATTTACCCGTGCGCGTTTAGCTTTCATGTCTAAAAGAACTAAGTCCACGTGGTGCTTATTCCCCCGCACACACACCGTCACTGTGTGCGGCTTTGTCGGGCCTTATAATGTGCATCAGGTAACTCAATTCCCCTCTGATGTCATGAGGAGTAATTGAAACCTTGCTGAGAGCTGCAGCCATGGAGCCGACCGGATCCCCGCCTCTCACCGGACAAAAATTCCGCTATGGGGAGGATCGGCAGCGGGGAACATGGCGCTTTCACTGCGGATTAACTCAACACCGAGAAAAAGTTTGGAAAGTGGCGACGTAACGGGCGCGTGCCGCTGAACTCGCAGCACTTCTCACCGGGGAACCGACGGCCGACGACTCGGCTTGTTTTGGATGGTGTCGGAGGCTTTTCCTGCCCTCCCTCAGTTCTGCTGCTGCTGCTGCTGCTGCTGCTGCTGCGGGATCAAAGTTTGGAGCAGCAGGCGGAGGATTTAGCGGAGATGGAAAAGCCCAGAGCGAGGAAAGAGAAGGTGAGGCCGGTGGAAACGTGAAATGTGGGGACCGCCGGAGGGAAATGAGATGAAGAAAAGAGTTTTCTGGAGTTTTGTTTTTTTTTTAAATGCAGGTTGCTTACGTATTATGAGGTGTTGACATCCTTCAGGATTTATGAGGAAAAGTCTGAAAATATAGGCGGTTCAAAGCTGTTTGGGACCCTGAGCAGAATTTGGTTTGGGGGCTTTCCAGCTGACAGCCTCCACAGCTAACCCAGTAGCTTATTTACTTTTTTATCACTATTTCTGCATTTTACATCCAACATAACCTCATCTATAGTATAAATTTTTTATATATATGGACCGCTTGGTAACAAATTGTTTCATTAATAACATACTTTACATTATTTTTATATTTTAAATGTGCTCATTAGAATTAGGCTTTTTTCATGTAGAAAGTCTGTTGTGATATTTTAGAGCATGAGTCACCAAATGTTTTGCTAAAGAGGGTCTTTATGAGTACTTAAATAAACTGACAGTTTATTTTTTTTATATCAATCATTTATGTGATTTTGAACAGGCACTGTGTTGGAGACCCCTGTCAGAGGTTTGTACCTGTTGAGTGGAAAATGTAAGCTTCAGAGCAATACTCCCCCCACTGTGCCCCCATTCTGCTCCTTCAAACTAGCCAGAACCAATTAGCAAACATCTTGTGGAACTGTGCATCTGCTGAGCTTATTATACAAGCGACTTCTCAGTCTGAAGTTGGTAAAAATGTTTTTAAAGGGTTAATAAAGGAGCCATGTGGTGATGACTTCCTGGAGGCATAGTTTCAGAAAAAGCAGAAAGGCCCAATTTCAAGGCGTCAAATTATGAAGTCTAATATATTTTAAGTCATATTTGATATATATATATATATATATATATATATATATATAGCATTTTATAACAACCAGAGGTAACATAGTTACTTGGGAACTTTTTGGGAACGTTTTGGATAGCCAACAAATGATAATAGATTTTAGAAAACTAACACTGATCACCGTGAACATACACCCCAATGTGAAATAAGGTGGGGACAGTATTATATGGTGTGGAAGAGAAATTATAGTAAGAATTAAAAAAACAATTTTTTTTTAGCAAATTAAAAATATGAAAAGAATAGGAAGATATTTCTTTAGTCAGATGTATCCATCCATCCATCCATTTTCTTCCGCTTATCCGGGGTCGGGTCGCGGGGACAGCAGCTTCAGAAGGGAGGCCCAGACTTCCCTCTCCCCAGCCACGTCTTCCAGCTCCTCCAGGAACCCCAAGGCGTTCCCAGGCCAGCAGAGAGACATAGTCCCTCCAGCGTGTCCTGGGTCTCCCCTCCTCCCGGTGGGACGTGCCCGGAACTCCTCACCAGGGAGGCATCCAGGAGGCATCCTGACCAGATGCCCGAGCTTCAACTGGCTCCTTTCGACGTGGAGGAGCAGCGGCTCTACTTTGAGTCCCTCCCGGATGAAAGTCAGATGTAACCAAAGTATATCTTTTTGGCCTAAGGCATGTGCTACATGTAGCAAAATAAACCCAAAAACCTAAGGGTCAGACCGTACCTTGAACACAACATTCCCACTGTGAAACATGGTGATGGCAGCATAGTCCTGTGGGTATTACTGTCTTCTAACAGAGGGAAGCAGCAGATTTCAGACCGGTCCAGGACAGTGACCCCACGACTGGTTCAGTCAAAGTACAGACCTAAACCCAACTGAGAATCTGAGCCATGACTTGAAAATGAATGTTTGCAGATCTAATGACCGAGGTTGAGCTTGGTGAAATTGTCAGGAGTTCATTTCATATTCGGCCACCAGCCTGTTGTTTGATACTTCTTAAATTAGAAGATTAATGATCATATTCAGGTGGAAAGTCGTTCTTTCAGCTATTTAGTTTGTTCTCCTCATATTGGTGGTATTCTTCAGGAATGTCCTCCCTGTGACCCGGGCAGAGTTTGGGGGCAGTGAATAGTAAGACGGGGTGACAGGGGAAGCGTGTGTTTGCCAGCAGTCTTGGAAGGACTGAGCAGGATATTCATGCTGTGTTCCTGTTGCAGCGCTGCTCTACTGGCTGCAACTCCAGCAAATTCTTCTTTAAAACTTTAAACCTGCTGAGTGTCTTGTTGAGTCTTTTTTCTTCTCACCTGACCGTGTGTGTGTGCATGTGTACAGTACTGACCAGCTAACACAACACTCATTCATCAGATTTGTGTTTTGTGCTTGATTATGTATTTAAAATTAGAGGTGTTCCAATACGACATTACCGATATCGCTGCTTTGAGTGTTGACCGATACCGATATTGGCCAGTTAAGATAACAGCAAGAATCATACACACTTTTGTTGCGTATTTTGCTGTGTGGAATGTTAGGAAATAGTTGATCTAATGATACTAATCAAGCAGAGAACAATAGTCAACTGACCCAACCATTATCAACCAATGGGTCTGTGTTCAGGATACAAGCACTGCTGGATAGAAATGCTGGAGCAAACTAAATTCTGGGTTGGACTAAATGCTGGAGCAAAGTGCGTCTATCAGCTTGCGTATATCAGAGATTATAGATCCGATGCTGTTTTTCTGGCTGTTTTCATTAGGATTTAATTAAGAACCAGATTTGTTCTTAATAATTTCTGTCCAGTAAAACTATTAATCTAGAAATCAATAGACAAATCTATATAAAGATATAATCCATGTTTCTGTCTCATATTTCTATGGCATTAAAAGGACCTGGAACTTTTATTTTTCCACTGAAAGCTCTGGTTTACACAATAAATGCCATGTGGGTGAAGTTTTATGGATGATACTCTGAAGTCCCATTTTGCTGAAGGCAGCACAGAGCTGCACCACCAGAAACTGACAAACACTGAAGAGAAGAAGATCTATGATTAAAGTAGTTACAGTTCTATCCATGTTTTAATGTTGCAGAGCTCAGTCGTTTTGCAAATAGTTCAGTTTAAACTGGCATGTTGAACGTCTTTTATCTGGTCATTTTGTGGAATATTTAACAACTAGAAAATGGCAAAGAAAGGGAATATTTTTTTCCACTCTGATTGGCTGCTGTTAGGCCTACCAATTTTAAGTTGAATGTTCATTGCATTTTTCGTAGACACCTGTGAAAATAATTTCTATTGCCATGACTTTCTTGTTCTCTTGGAAATTGCTTTTGATGATAAATACAGAAACAAGCATACAAATCAAAACATCTACAATAGTGATAGTAATATTAATGATAAAATAATGGTCAGTGCAAAGTAGCCTACAAATTCTTTGTTTGGGTGCAGTGAGGGATCTGGATAAAGGCTGGGGGGGCGCTGGACCAAAAAGGTTGAGAAACGCTGATCTAGATGTAATCTACATCTGTCATTTATTAAAAGAAAATTGTGTTTTCTTGTTAGCTAAGAATGATTTATTTTTATGGACCATGCATTTTTTTTCATTGCATTATGTAGAACATAGCAGTTCTACATAAGTGCAACTTCAATAAAGACATTATGACAAAAAAAAGTACTTGTTGATATCCAGGCAGTGATGTTTAGTTTGATGCTACAGTCATCCCGGTTTGTTCTTAGAAATAAAACCCATTGAAATAAGTGGAGATGGATAAACGGGCTTGTTTAAAACGATGAGAACCTTCACAGAGCAGATGCTTCACCCGTATCAGAAACGTGAGACTGACAAACGCCTCCGGTCTATTTCAAGTAAATCTTAAGTACCACTTCAAGTTTTCTGGCGTCTTCGTCAACAATGTTGGCTGATGCATTTTAAAGGTTTAGGAATCCCTTTAGCTCGTGTGTGTGCGTGTGCGTGTCTGCATGTGTGTGTGCCTGTGGCGATTTGTAGAGAGATAATGACGGCCTTGGTGTAAGCTCTGGTGAAGGCCCGGATTTGGAAACACCAGATCAGAGGGAGGCAGCTCTGTGGAAGCGCCTCGCTCTCGGCCGTAGTGAGAACATTTGAGCCCAAGTTTCAGCAGCCGTGGCGACGGGAATAAGAGCAGAACCCACTTTGACTTTGTCACTTTTCTCCCCCGCGTCTTCCTGAAGAGTTGAAGTGATTACAGCAGAACAGAGACGTGAACGCAGCAGTTTTTCACTGCATCATAAAATTCATATGAGGCAGCTACTGTTTGCTGTTATTTTGGGTATAAACTAATGTTTATTTTGTGTGTGTGAAAATGTAACTGACTGACAATATTCTTCGAGTGACGACTTCAAATACTGGAAAATTACACTCAAATCAGTTAGTACTTCTCAAATGTCTGTTTTATGAAGTATCATTAGAGAATGGAATAGTTTCTAAAATCCTTTGAAATTTTATTTATCCTTGATGGATAATTCAAAAAATGTTTGTAAGTTTTAGTATGAACACACATCTTTGTAGTTCAATGCATCCAATGTAATGTTTGGGTTTAGTTTTTTCCTGTTTCCATTTGGATGAACTCTTTATTGTTTAGTCAGTCCAGATCTCACTGCATCAGATTGTTCCTAAGTCAGTTCTCAGTTATTCTTTGTTTTTCTTTCGATTCAACTAAAGAAAAACAACCTGCATGTCTTGTTTAATGACATGCAGGTCAACGTCAATTGGCCTATTGAGCATTTTAAAATAAATGTTATTTGAATCCAATAATAAAGAAATAAAATATGCTAGATTCAATTTTTACGATGGCGTATGATGGCCATTGTAGATGAAGAAATAAAAAAAACATTTTTAACATTGAGTAGATTTCCACCAAAACTTCTAAGACATTTTCTAGGAAAAACAAGGAAATTTCTGAGTTTGAGAAATAAAAAATTTCCAAGAAAGAAATGCTGAAGTTTTTAGGTTATTTTTTAAATATTCTTTTCTAGAAAATGTCTGGGCTTAATTTCCTCCAAAATTTCTGAGGTTTTTGGATGGAAATTCAGATTTTTTTTTTCTACAGTGCTAATACACAGTTGCAAATATCTGATTATTCAGATGTAAATGATATGGTTTTGAATATGTTGTTCAAAGTAGTTGTTTTTATTTTTTTACAAATATGATTTCTGCAAGATTTTGATTAGACCATTACCATGGGAATATATCGGACAGTAGTCTGATGAAGATCATTTAGCTATAAGCCTGGTGGTACGACAACTGTAACAGGACCAAGTTATCTCAACAATTGAATAAGACAGCTACTCAATGTAACGCAGTTATTTAAAAAAAAAAGAAGAAAAACACAAGTAATTTTGATGATGTTTTTTATTAATAGACCCAGAAATATGTTGCTATTTCTTGCTAACTGTGTCCTCCTCTTCCTTCTCCGTCTTCTCCACAGTTCTCCCTTTTTGGCTCTCGCACCGCCAGCAGAGCCACCAACCCTTCCTCCTCATCCTCTCGCTCTTCATCTCCCGGGATCCCTTCGGCCCAAGTCGGGAAAAGGCTGGATCGAATTTCCGGCTCCGGCGGTCCTGCCGCCCTGAGCAAAGCTGAGTTCTTGGAACGTGTGCGCCGCAGTAACCAGGCCTGCCAGCAGGGGGAGTTTGCGCTGGCTGTTCGTCTCTACACTGAGGCCCTCACCGCGGACCCGCAAAACTGCATCCTGTACAGCAACCGGTCTGCGGCCTTCCTCAGACTGGGACAGCATGGCAAGGCTCTGGACGACGCAATCAAAGCCCGTCTAATTAACCCCAAATGGCCCAAGGTAAGACGTTTGACCTTTGATGACCTTACTGCTTTAATTGTAGTTGTTGGTTGAGCAGAGTAATTGGATTTAAAAGTGTAAATAATGATCAAGTCGGAGGAAGAAGAACAATGATCTCCTGAGATCAAAAGTCAGAATTACTTTTATTTCTTGGCGCTAATAGTCTTCGGTACACCAGCGTAAAATGTTGCTCAAATAAAAGTTAAACGTCCGCAACTTGTGGGATGTGGTCAGCTGTACTTTTACGATGCCTTGTAAACGTGTTATTTGTGATAAACCAACTCAAAGTAGTGTGTAATTGTGACTGGAAACCAAATTTTTGTCTGGAGTTTTTTTTTTAAAGCGTCTCACACATTTGCATGCAGCCATCCTGAGTGAATACTGTGTGGAACTGCCTTTAGCTCGGTTACAGCCGCCAGTCCTTTAGGGAATGTCTCTAGAGCAGGCGTCTCCAACCGTCATCCTGGAGATGCAGCTTTTGCCAAACTTGATGACATGTTGAAAAGGTAATTCAGTCATTTGATTCAGCTGGTTGGAAAGCTTTGACCAAAAACTACTTGGTCAAAGAAATATTTTTATTTTAGAGCTTTGTGTTAATGATGCGTCTATAGTAATGGCCCTAAATCAAACCACTCGCTTGAAGAAAACCAGATTTAGACCGCATGAATTGCTTCTCTCCTCCCCCAAAGGCTTGAAGTGGTCGCTTGCATCTAAACAGTGGAAAGTCAGAGAATATACTCAAAGTCCTTCAAGTCCTTTCAGAGAGGAAAGTGGGCAGTCAGAGGACTACCTCTGTCGGGACAGCTGGTTCCCAGCCAGCTCCGCTCCGCTTCCTTTCACAGTGAGAGAGAATGGACGGAAGTGGTGTTTGGGTGTGTATCCGAGCAGTGTGTGTATGTGTGTGTTTGTGTGCAAGTGTGAGATAGCTTTGCACGGCTGTTATTTTGTTTTGGAAACCCTGGCGAGGCCTTGGCCCGAGTTTGGTACTTAAAGACAATACCAGAAGCAGCATTCCTGTGTGTGTGAGAGAGAGAGAGAGTGTGTGGTGTGTCTGCATAGTGGCGGTGTCATTGCTGTGAGCTCACTGCAGCATTCGCTTTGGGTCAAAGCTAAGGTCAGAACCGATGAACTACCAGAAAGAGAGAATCTTTCTGCTTCACTTCCTTCTTTCTACCCTTCAGTCGGCCATCTTTGCTTTCTTCTCTCCTCCTTTTCTTCTTCTGTGTTTGCCTCCCACAGTTTGTCCCATTGCTGCCCCCGCTGACTTGTCTGTTCGCACAGCACTCTCAAACACACATTTTCTGAATCTCACACAGACACAGACACACGCACACACACACAAATGGAGCGACTCGGTCATGGGAACGGAGTGGAGGAGTTGGTCAAAAGTCGCTGAAGTTTGGGTGCTTATCTGGATAACAACAGCGCACAGGCAGGCTGGCAGCGCTTCTTTGCATTTCGATGTTGTTTTCGTTTCGTTCATCCAATGCGAAGATTTTCGAGAAAGCCTTTTTGTTTCTTTGTGATTCAAATGAAGCTAAACCACACAAGTAAAACTTGATGCAAGAGCGAAAGCCTTTCCTTTGACTGAGAAGAAGTTTTTATATGCTTACACCGACCAGGCTGTTTGCTGTCGTGTACACATAAACACGCACACACACACACACACACACTCTGTCTGTAGTTTTTATTGTTTGGTACTTTTGAAGACCGAGCAGGTTCTTTTTTTTCTTTTAGATAGGTAAGCTCATAGAGAAGGAGAAACTTTCTGTTCAATTTGTCAGCTCACAGGTGAAGAAGTGTTATTTTACAGAAAACCTGAAGGAGGCGCTTCGAACAGCCTTTCACCCCAGATAGAGCTGTGAGTCTTTCAGGGGAAGTCTGCAGCATCTAGAAACTGAAATTTGTCTTCTTCTTTTTTTGTTCTCTTTTTTGCAAAATGGGTGCTCCCCAATGGGGGCGCCACAATACAGTTAGAAAAAAATGTACACATTTTTTTTATGTTCTGGTTATTAGAGATACTTCAACCAATAAGTAAAAACATTATATATATCTTTAGAAACGATAACACTAAACATAGAAATTAATTTTGATTGGAGGTGTAAACTTGGACCTGTGAAAGTAAAAGCAGCTTCATCCTTTGTTGGCTCATGTTTAGCTGCAGTCTGGTTCAGCTCAACGTTACGCTGAGGGTTCACTCAGAAGGAATCAGTGCAGATCATCAGGAAGGTGGAGGCAGACCAGATGGCTGCCCCGCTCCGCCTGTTTACAGAGCAGCCAGAGGAGTTGGTCCCACGTCGCTCTGGATAACTCTGTCATTAAGAAACGTCTCGCTGACCGCACGTTGCACGGACGATTACTCGCATACGGGCAAAGACGCTCTCGTTTCTTCAAGTGAGATGAGCAGGAAGGGGTTGCTTTGGGAAGCCTCCCCACATCAAACTGTTCAGGCTCCTTCAGAGTAATAGCTGCTTTGCTGATGTTTGTGCTGAGAGTGAAAAGTGGTGGAGAGGTTTGTCCAGGTCAGAGCATGAGACGGGGGAGGGAAGGAGTCTCCAGAGGAAATGATTTCATTTCAATTAGTTTATGTGGACTTGAAATACAGAATCTTCCATCTTTATTCAGTTTTTCTTTTAAAATAAATGATGTAGCTGCAAACTGCAGATTCAGAGCCTCTTTGGATCTTCCACAAGGGCTATTAAAAACTTCAAATACACATGGTAAAGAAACAAATGCTGAAAATACGTATAATAATAAATGCAGTTTTCTGCTTTTTTTGTTGAATAACTACAATTAATTTTCACAAATGAATCACACTAAAAGTACTTGTCTTAGCAATTCATGTAAGAAAATATTTTTGAAAAAGCCTTGTTTTTTTACATAAAAGAAAAGATTTTTTTAGGGGAAAAAACACTTGTGCTGTACAGATTTACAGAATTTAAACTTTTTGCAATGCCATATTTGTGCATTTGTAGATTGGAGTAAATTTCTGCCAAAAAAAGTCAGAAATTTTAAGATTAAGCATTTTCTAGATAAAAATGTGGAAATTTCAGATTTTTAAGTCTTTTTTACCTTTCAAACTTTTCTTTCTGAATCTAAATGATGAATCTAAAAATGTCTAGAAATTTTCTGAGATTAATTTCAAAATATGATTTTTTTTGTTGCAATTTTTCAGCTTTTCAAACTAACAAATTTCCAGGTTTTTTTTCCTTCTAGAAAATCTCAGAAATTTTCTTGAAAATTTTTTTGTTTAATCTCAACATTTGTTGTGTATTTTGGCAGGAGCGTACTTCTCTTTTTTCCTCTTTCCCCCCAATACACTAGTTGTGCTACTTTTATGCAGAACCTGTTTTGTTTGTTGTTCCTTCAGATCCTGATTAGCATCTGCAGCTTCCGCTATTCTTCCTAATTCACATAAAAAGACAGATCTTGTTTTATTCAGACTTCAGAGAGAAACACAGATCAGTTCATCGCTTGGTGTCAGAATATGACTGAAGAGGATTTTTGGAGAAACCACTAGAGAGCAGCACTGACTTATGAAATTCCCCTCTAATCCACAGAGGAAAGTGAACAGTTCTTGTTGCCAATACCACTGCGTTGCCCTCTGATGACCCACATCACATGAGGCTTGGTAACACACAGGCCCTGTAATCCACCCCAGCTGACTGATTTCCTCAAAACCAGTCTCAGAAGCTGCTCTGGAACTTGTGTTATCAGCCACCTAGTGTTGGCTTTCTTTTTTCTTGTTCTTCTTGTTCTTTTTTTGTTCCCCTGAAACGCATCTCTCCCATTATGTGCATCAGCAGGAGGGCCTTCTGCAGCTTCCTTTGCGTCTCTCAGACCTGATAAAGTTCTTCCGTGCTGCTGGCTTTGCGTCTCCTGCTGCCAAAACACTTCTGCAGAACATAGTGAGTTTTATTTTGGCCTACAAGGAGAGTTGGGGTTAATTTTCAGGTAATCGGAAGATGTGTGCCTATACTTTCACTTTTTTTAATACGTAGCCAGCCTGAACCAAAAGCTGCTGACTCGGCAACTAAACACAAGCTGCTGGTGGAGGAACTCAACTGTGTGTGCAAAGGAAGGGGAAGGGGAAAGATAAGAGGAGTGGATCTTAATGAAAGATTGTCTCAGTTTGATGTGAACGAAGCATGGTGGGAATGTCGCATGATGAGGATTAGCTGGCTTTCACTCTGCAGCTCTATAAGCACACACTGGCAGCAGTGGCTAGCCGGTGAGCGCCTCAGTTTCTACAGCAACGGCAGTTCGGCAGCCAGAAATCTGATCTTTATTTATAGGGGCGGTATTACCGCCCCTTTAAATTACCGCCCCTTTCCTACTTTGACTTTTTTCCACTTTCCATAGTGATGGAGTGTTGCCTTGATTCTTTCATGCATGTTTGAGGAATCCTTTAATCTCCATGGCAACCATTTTGCTCTAGAAATCCCCTTTGTGGACCTAGCCCCGCCTTCAAGATGCAGCTCCTCCTTAGAACTCAGCTCCTTCAGACTAGACAGAAGTAATTAGCAAATACCTGGTGCCACCGTGTATCTACTGCTCTGGTTATTCGAGCTACTTCTCAGTGCTACGCTGGTGAAAACGTTGTAAAAGGGAGGAGCCATGTTGTGCGCAATTTCAAGATGTTCAAAAATGAAGTCGATTTTCTCTTAAGTTGTATTTGGTATATACAGAATTTTTAATGATATTCATATAGAAAAATATAAATTCATTAGTTATGAATTAAACCAACAAATGAAGTTGGAAAAAACCAGACTCCTTTAAATTGACAGAAAATAGTCAGAAACAATTTATTTAACTAAACTTAATTCAGTGTTACAGACCTGATATAAAAGAATCAGCTTTTTAATTGTAGCCATTCATCCATTGTCTAGCATTTTCAATCATGTAAAATAATTTGTTGAAAACAGACAGACCTCCTGCAGCAGTCGTGCCATTCATTGCTTGGTAAAGTAACAGGAAAAGGCCGACTTTCACAGGAAGTGCTTTTCAATTAAAACCTGCCAGCAGCCAGTATGTGGCGAACATTCAAACGCCATACAAAAAGACCCCAGGCCAGGATTTAAACCCAGGACATTCTTGTTGGAAGGCAGTCGTTTCCCCAGTGGCTGCTTAAGGTGCATTCATTTTGCAGAAAGCGAGCTGATGGTTGAGTTTCCAATTAACCAACATATTTCTTTGGTGCAGCTCTTAAAAAAAAAAAAAAAAAAAAGGAAAAAACTGGTTCTAAAGCAAACCCTCAGAATTTAACTATCAGTCTATGAATCCCACACGTTTCTGTTTAATTTGGTATTTCCTTGTGCCACAACGTGATAGTCTGCATAATTACATACTCTATAGTGTAATTAAAGCAAAATGTTTCACTGTTATAATCCCAAGATATTTCTGATTTTTGTTTTCCCTGAAGTTTGGCGGCGAGACAAATAGGCAAACCGGCCCATTTAAAAGGTCTAAGGTCTCCTCACTAATAAAACAAACACAATTACAGGCTCATTTGTTTGGCGTTTCCACAGCAATGGCAAGCCAAGCTGCTGGATGCGCAGCTCAGCTGGGCATATGTGGCACCAACTGTTTGTCCGTTTCGCTCTCAGTGAAGATGATCAAAAATACCTTCATAGGGCTGAAACGATCAATCGATTTATTCCTGATTAACTGATTATTGAGATAATCGTCAACTAATTTAGTAGTTGATTAATCATTAACTGGAACATACAGACTCTGAAAAAGTGGAACTTGCTGAAAAAACAACTCATTCAAATCAGTAATTAAGCCAAATCTTTACAAAATAAATATACGTTTTGCATTTAGGATAAAAAAAACTCCTCTGCCTATAAGAATATTTTACTCCTGAAGTGGCGTAGCTTTATCTTCACTCGGTTCAAATTCACTTAAAGTATTATATGCTGTTGCATTTTAGACTTTAAAATGTTTTTTTAATTATTATTTTTAAAAGAAATGAGTTTTTTTGCATTTTTATGTATTTCTAATACAGTATAAAAAATGCTTAAGTGGTTAAATAAAATTCTGTAAAATATGCAAAATTTTACCCGATTGATTATCAGGATGATCAATAAATCAATTATTAAAAATTATAAATATATTTCTATTACAGTATAAAAAAAAATTCAAGTGGTTTACTAAAAACTGTAGAATGAGCTCATTTTTTATCTCGTTAATCGATTACTAAAACAGTTGTTAGTTCCAGCCCTGTAATAATAATAAAAAAAATTTAAAAATTCTCCATCTTGTATTTTCATATTAGTAGGGAAATGTGCAGCCGTCAAAGGATTAGCGAACGGAGGGCTCAGCAGTTTCGCTGTCAGATAGGGTTAATTCTGTCTTGAATGTTTCCTACTTATCTTTAACCCCCCACCACCCACAATGCCACCCTCAAATTAAATTATGCATTCATGGGTTTAAGTGGAACCCTTCAAAAGCTTTGCCGGCTTTTGCTGTCACACAGTGTCACTGCAGGGATGTTAAATAGGAATTCAAGACGAGGCTTTTTAAGCTTGTAAAGTTTGCTTCTGCTCCACGTGTTCATTGTTTTTTTTGTTTTTTTCTGAATTGATTTGTACAGATGCTGTTCTGTTCAAGCGAATATGTCCACAAAGTGCAACGTTTAGCTTCCATTGATGCGGTCAGACGCTCTGACTGAACTAACGCAAAACAAAATGGTTAAATAAGGAACAGAAGAGAGCAGGACAACGCTGCTGGAGGAGGACTGCAGTGGTTTGACTGAAAAAAACAAACACATTCTGGATTCAACAGGGAGCAGATGAAGGGAAGCTAAACCAGCAGAACTGTGATCGCTCTCTTTTTAATTTCTAACAGAACTCTTGCTGCTGCATTTTGGATCAGCTGGAGGCTTTTGACTGCATTTTGTGGACAGTAAAGAGTTACTGCAGTTCAGAACTGAAGTAACAAATCATCATCTAGTTTTTTGCAGCCACTCCTGGACAGGATATTTCTAATTCTGGCAAAATTCCAGATATAACAGAAGGAAATCTGTGAAACTTGTATGGAATTTAAGTGACATATCCTGGTTAAAAATAACATACAGGTTCTTTAGTTTGTAATCGGAGGCCAAATTAATGCCACCAGGACTCGATGATTTGACCAATCAGTTTCTGTTTTAGAGGTTCTGGTCCAAAGACGACAACCTCTCTCTGGTTGCCTTGATGATTAGAAACAGCAGCTCTGAGGAGGAGCTGCATCTTGGAGGCGGGGCTAGGTCCACTCAGGCGTTTTGCAAAGCTGAATGGTTGGGATGGAGATTAAAGGATTTCTCAAACTTCCATGAAAGAATCCAGGTAACACTCCAGGTATGTTTCTAATGTGGGGATAACACTATAAACATGATGTAAAGCTCAAAAAAGGTTGATTTTACATAACACTACCTCTGAAGGTGTTTACAGTAGAACAGGATGTTTCCAGCTTGTTAGAGTAAATCATAGTTTTCCCAGAGAGCGAAGCTCTAATTAAAATGTCAGCAGTTTGCCACAGCAACGCAGTGTCTGCGCAGTAAAGATGAATAATTCTGTTGTGTGGAAAAACTAATTAATCTTTCTCTTTAATATCATTAATAAAACCTCTTAGGCATTGTAATTTGCTAAAGTGGAAACAGATAATTTTATTATTTTTATCATGGAAAATAACTAAACAAAACCCCGGTGCTAAGTAGGCACATTTCTCCAGTGTGACGTCATTGTTAGCGGCTCCTCCTCTCTGACTCTGTAATATTGGGGGCAGCTGGCTGAAAACGACCTTCATAAGAGTCCTGAGGGAGGACAGCAGGCCCAGGCTGCAGCTCCACCAGCATTCCTGTCAGCCGCGAGCTGCTCATAAAGACACACAGAGTCTACCTGAGTGTACCTGTTGGCCTGGACAAGTGACTACAACCTTGCCATAAGGCACAAACTAACCAAATTAGCTATTAGTAAGCAGACTTAATGTACTATGCATAAACAGCACATCCAACGCGCAAGCAGTGATACGTCCAGCGTAGTTTTGCTGGTCGCTTTGGAATAATTTATTCATAGAGACACACAGGCCTTTGACACTGTTAGCTTTTTTAGTATCAGTTATTTTGCAGTAGTTTTAATCTGCTCAGAGGTTTTCGCCTCCGGGATGCAGTGAACGCTCAGACCTTAATATTAAATTGAGTATAGATTCTATGCGTTTGCAATAAATTTGACAAATATAAATATATATTTTTGTAATTTTTTTCTCCCCCCTGACTCTCATTTTACATGTAATGCTTTATATATACCTGATCTTTCTGTAGCTCCATGATGCCAGTTTGACCTTTGAAGGTTCAGGTGTGTGTGGGAAAATGCCAGCAATATTTTTAATTCATAAATGACCAGAGGCGCTTCAGGCAGAAGCTCATCTTTGAGGGGGAAAGCTAGAACCATTTTTGAAGATGGTGAAGAATGTTTTAAACACTCCAGAATCACTAAACATGTTTTTTCCCTCCAGATATCTCTACTTCCTTTTGCGCTCTGTGAGATGCCACTTGGAAAATGTATGTGCAAACTCGGCTTCGGTATTTTAGCCATGGCAAAGCACATTATTCCATGAGCGTTTTGGCTAAGTCCTTTACGGCTTTTACTGTTGCAACACCCTTGTTTAAGAGAAGAGTAAGGACAAATTTCATTGTGTTTAGATGTTTTGTCGTAGGCTTGGATGGAAGAACCAGGCATGAATGAGAACATGAAAGTGAATAGTAGTGATAGTGAAAATGTTGGGGGACGAATAACTTAAACTTTGCTGTAGGTCTGCTTGGTAGGAGGTCAAAGGAGTTGTCTGGAACTTTATGTGATCAAAGCTGATATAAGTGATTTATGAATTGGTGGTTTCTCATTCACACATGGTAGTGTTGTAGTTGTTGGCAGGTTACTGTGGATCAAAGGGTGAATAAGCTCATCTGAAGCTCAGTGACTGTTGGTTAGAACCAGTTTTGTAGCAGTTTTACAAGAACTGGTTCTGGTGATATTTGCTGATCTCTAGATGGTATAAAGTTGAGGAAGGCAGGGAGAGGTAAGTTGAAGACTCTCAATCAATCAGGACAGGACTTCTTTGGAGACCCAATCGATTTGAGGTGTGCGTCGTAGCAGAAGAGCGAATAAGGTTCTGGAGGACAAGAGTAACGTCAAGTAGATTAAAGGTAAGTGAGTGTCGGGGTTCAGGGAGATGGAGATGCAGCAACGAGCCTGGAGCACAACAGCTATTAGAACCAGGCTACCACAACTATTGACAATCTGGCAACATCTATGATTCCTGCTGGTCCTCTACAGTAATGTTCCTTGCTGAGCACATGATTTTCAGGTGAGGGAGCCAGTGCCTCAGGAACAATGCTACCCGTTAAGAGATCAGAGGTACAGAAAGGGAGGAGCGAAGAGGAGAGGTAGAGACAACAAACCTAAACCTGCTCCCAGATCACAGCTTAGACTCTGTTCCACTAGAATGGCTTATTTTTATCTGAAAGTTTGATTCAATTTCTACTTGTTTAACATTGAATGAACATTCAATTAGGGAAATAAATACCTGAATGCATTTAGACATGTACCACTTGAATATGGTTCTTCTTAGCGCTGAAAGGCTTTTGACTAGATGAAATGTTAGGTGTTAAGCTGAAAGGGTTAATGGTTTTATCACTGTTCAATAATGCCTCTTGCTAGGGGGCGAAGCCCCTTTCTGCTCTGACAGAGTTCTCAGTGGAGGGAGATCAATGCCGAAGCCTCCTGCTTTGTTACTGAATCAATATGGGTTTTTATCTAAATGCACAAAACCTGTACACAGATAAGTCAAACATACACACACACATACACACACATAACCATACACATGTGCACAGGCTGATCTGATAACCAAACATCTCCACGTTGCTAGGTCTCATGTTATCAAGCTACACTTTGACCTACGCTATCTGAACTCTTAGCGCGCATTTCACAGCCAGAGATGGAGGGAGTGCGTTTGTGTTTCTGCTGTATTATTGCTGATTTCATATTACCTTTAAGTAAAACAGGTGGAAGAGCACAGAAGCTAGAAGGTTTAGAAAGCAGTTTCTATTTCAGTTTTACCGTTTCTGAAAGCCCCAGTATTAATCCAGAGATCAGTTTGGGATGAGGACTGTGGAGAAGAATTAAGAAATTTGAATTCCTTATTTTTATACTGTAACTCTGGTTTTATATTTGCACCACCAATCTGAGCACACAGTGAGACCGCAGTGAGTGCTGATGTCTATGTGAGCAAAGAATAACGAGTGGTGTGTGTGTTTAAATCTCACACATGCTCGATTAATAGTGTTCTCTTCTCACACACAACTCTGATTAACTCCAGCTCTTTGTGCTCTTCGCTCACAACTTAAATTGTTTATCAAAGAAGCTCATCACCAGCCAATCAAACACAGAACCTATCAAAAGCTGCAAATCAAACTATTTCTTTTATTTTGATCTTTTTCAACATAGGACTATGTTGGTTTGAATAGCAATTTTACAAAAACTGCTTTTAATTTTGCTCATGTTACTTTTGCCTGACCTTAAAATATATAGGATGATCTAAATGTCTAGGAGTGACAAAAAGAAAAACAGACCAAATATCTAACAGGGAATATAGTAATGCTGTTAATATAGGAGAAAAATGACCTAAACATATGTTTAACCAAGCGATGCTTACAAGGCTAAACAATTCTGAATAAAAACTTATATGTAAATGTGTTATCAGCCAGTCAGGATTATTCTATAGATTCAAACAAACCAACCGAAATTTGAAATCCTGGGCGACGTGGATGAGAGGGAGCTGTAGGATTGGTGAGCAGATAGAATAGAATAGAAGTACTTTATTCATCCCAGCCAGGAAAGATGCACAGGAGGAACAAAAGAGAAACAACAGCACCTGCTGTGGCTGCAGAGAGGAATGAGCGGATAAGAGGGCAGCATGTATTTGGTTTGTGTAGCACAGAACGAGTGTATATGGCAGCGTACGGGAGCTAAGATGAATGGATTCATTTGGTCTGTGTGCCTGCAGGCCACACAGACGAATGCGGCCACACCACCGCAGACTTTATGTCACGCTGACACCCCGTCAACACCAAACGCTGATAAATGTTGAACGAAGCTTTTGCTTTTGTCTGTATGAGCATTTAAAGTGTTTGTTGCGTTGCTTTGAAGCTCTGTTCTGTCACTTTGGTTTGGATTTTTCTTGTCGTTTGGGGTTTATTTCACTTTGCAGAAAGTCCTTGTGCTTATTGTTAGTTGATGTGTTTGTGTAATGGAGACTTCTTGTTTTGACGCTCTGAATAAATAGATATTTCAGTTTTTGGCCCGACAATCTTTCATCTGACTTCATCAAGGGAAAATTTGGTTTCCTCGTTGTTTAGACTCCTGCTTCATGTTGTTTCTGTTTACTCGGCCATTACTTTCCCTCGGCCTCCGTCTGCCGTTCTTTACATCATAATTAGTCGCTTGTTTTTCATGCCAGTGATCAGCCTGCCCATGATTTAAACGCCTCTGCCTAGTTGATTCATTCATTGTCAGATCTTCTTGATTTTTCTGTCAGTCATACTTCTGGCTGTTTCTCCTTGTTGCCTTCAGGTGCTCTTGAAAGCTATTTGTTTTTTCAGTTTCATTAATATCATTTACCTTATTATCGTGACTGTAAGTTTGAGGTCATTGAGCCAAGATGTCAACCCTAATCATCTTGGTAGATGGCAGCAGATTTCTGTCAAGGATGGGTTAGTGTGTGAGTGGTTCTACAAAACAGAATAAACAAAACACAAACTATATAATCCAATGTAAACACTGATTATTATAAGTAGGCTACATTACCTATTGCAGCCACAAACATGTCTTTTAGGCCTTTCAACTATGCACAATGACCTTATAGCTATTGAGTCACGTTTAGTAATAAATAAAATAACACTTTTTCCATCACTCCAGTCTTGTTTTTTTAAATAACCTATAATGTTAAAGCATAAGAAAACAACTAAACATGATAAAGTTCACCATTTTAAAGTAACTCTTGGCTTAGCTTAGTCAAGAATGAGTTAAAAGATCCAGAGCAAATTATCTGGCCATTTATCCTTCTCAAACACAAACCGTTCCCCTCCAGTCTTATGGACTCTCTCTCTCTCTCAAACTGCCTCTAAACATGACTCCTCCTGATTTACGTTGCTTTCAAGAACACCAAACAAAAACATTACTTACAAAAACGGCCGCGCCCTCTAGTGGCAAGGCTGAACGCTGCATCATAGTCTTGCTTTCAGAACAATAATATTGCAAAGATGATATATTTGAGATATAATGTTCAGCATGATGTTCCCAACTGTGAACTTCCCAGTCGGCTTGTATGGGGGAATTCGGATGATGTGCAATGACCTTAGACCCCTAAAAATTCAATTTTGGTCTCATCTGACTGGACCATAACCTCCCAGTATTTCACAGGTTTGCTTGTTAATTGTTATCCATGAATCTTAAAAGCGATTTAACTTTTTTTTTCTTAAATAGCTAAGACTTACGTGGTAAATATGCATAGAAGCCGTAACGTGTTAGTGCATTCCTAACTTCTTTATTTAAAAAAATTGTACCTTCTAAGTTCTCGTGGTACTTCTGTTGGTGCTTGTCTGGAAATGTACTTGCAGTCTCCTCTCCTTTTCTCTCTGTTGTCTGCTTCATGGTCCTGTACGTCTCTCCACCTGAGATCTCAGTAGCTGATCATAAAACGGCTGTGATAAATGTTTAAATAATTCAGAAAGTGAGCATTATTATCGCAACAGAAGCCAGAGCATAAAGCGCACAAAGATCCAAACTGTTGCTGCACATGCAGGCACACACTGAGTTGCAACATTCATCACTGCCAGGTTGTGCATCTGTGTGTTTAGTGGCCATGTTTGGTGTAGAAAGTGCTCAATCATGCTGACTTTTTGGTGACATGTGGAGTGTGCAGGTGTGAGTGTGTGAGTGTTCCTTTTCGGTGTGTTTATAGCAGAAGTGACGGCCGTATGTGGAAACAGCATGATGATGCTGCACACAGAGATGACTGAGACAGAGATCGTGTAAATATATGCAGCTCATCTCAGTTTTTTTTTTTTTTAACAAATTTATCTTCCAGCTGCTGAAGGAAAAGGTCGAGGGTCACAGGTCAGGGTTGACTTTGTCATCTCGATGCATGTCTGGCAGTAAGACCTGTGAGACGGTCTGACTTTTGTACTGGGTTTCAATGCTGCTGTGAAACATCCAGAATCAAAGAGTGTGGATTAGCATCACTGTAAACCTCACCACAGTATAACTTAGTAGATAAATCAGATAAATAAATGAGCTATTTGTTAATCAGATTTGTTTTCTCAGCTCATTGAAAAATCATTTTTATGCCCTCAAAAGTCCCAGAAGTTCATTTATTTCTTGGCATTTTGTTAGAAATAAGGACACCAGAAACTCCTGCTTGAATCAAAGTGTATATTCATTATGAATCAAATGAAATCCATCCATCCATCCATCCATTTTCTTCCGCTTATCCGGGGTCGGGTCGCGGGGGCAGCAGAAGGGAGGCCCAGACTTCCCTCTCCCCAGCCACGTCTTCCAGCTCCTCCAGGAACCCCAAGGCATTCCCAGGCCAGCCGAGAGACATAGTCCCTCCAGCGTGTCCTGGGTCTCCCCTCCTCCCGGTGGGACATGGCTGGAACACCTCACCAGGGAGGCGTCCAGGAGGCATCCTGACCAGATGCCCGAGCCTCAACTGGCTCCTCTCGACGTGGAGGAGCAGCGGCTCTACTTTGAGTCCCTCCCGGATGACCGAGCTTCTCACCCTATCTCTAAGGGAGAGCCCAGCCACCCTGCGGAGGAAACCCATTTCGGTCGCTTGTATCCGTTATCTCGTTCTTTCGGTCATGACCCAAAGCTCATGATCATAGATGAGGGTGGGAACGTAGATCGACCGGAAAATCGAGAGCTTCGCTTTTTGACTCAGCTCTCTCTTCACCACGACGGACCGGTACAGCGCCCGCTTCACGGCAGACGCCGCCCCAATCCGCCTGTCGATCTCCCGCTCCCTTCTTCCCTCATTCGTGAACAATATCCCCAGATACTTAAACTCCTCCACTTGAGGAAGGACGACCCCCTGACCAGAAAATGAAATGAAATATACGCAACAAAGGGGACTTAAAAACAAAAACAAACAACCAAAACCCATAATCTACTTATAATCTACTTATGCTGTTTAACTGTTTTAAGAAGCTTTGGCTAGAATAATAAATAAACATTCAGCACCCTATGATTCAACCAATTCAAGGTCTAAGAGCTTTAAGACTTTTTCTGATTTTTTTTTTTCTTCGTTTTTTGGATTAGCTATCGAACTCTAAAAGAAAGGGGATGAGGGAAAACAGAAAAAGAAGAGCAGAGTCCATCCAGTGACCATTCCAGCATTGGTACTGGAAGATGAAATACCACCACTGTCATGGCTGACTGTAGTATCATTTTTCTTTTTTTTAACCTTCAAAAATACATTTTAAGCAAGTTGAAACTTGCCATTTAATATGGATCTTTAAATTCTCTGTTTTGTGTATACATGACAGTTTTTTCCTATAACTTTTTTGTCTTTTAGTTGAATCATCATAGAATTGTGTTAAATGTTTTAATACCCACATCGCCCTATCACATATCTACCTCACGTTTTATTTTCAAATGAAGAAGCATTGTCTGATCTTCAGTGTGGGTTGTGTCTGAACAAACATCACAGTTTGGTACACTTTAATCAAGAAAAATAATGAAAATATATTTTGAGTTTCTCTATACATTGTGTTGAAATGGGGCATTTATATTTTTGTTGTGTGTGTGTGTGTGTGTGTGTGTGTGTGTGTGTGTGTGTGTGTGTGTGTGTGTGTGTGTGTGTGTGTGTGTGTGTGTGTGTGTGTGTGTGTGTGTGTGTGTGTGTGTGTGTGTGTGTGTGTGTGTGTGTGTGTATTTACGTCAGTCATCAGTAAACAAGGAATTCTTTTCAATTAATTGGATTCCCAGTCTAATTAATTTGTATTGTGTCCTAAAACTTGATAGAAGTGTAAAGTGTAGAACTGACTGGGGATCTGACTAGTGAGTAACGTAGTGCATTTGTATTCGTACAGAACCGACAGAGCTTTACACCGCATAGGTGTCGGTGCTAAAAACAAAAAGGTTGCAGCAAAGTCTTTAAAATATTATTATTCAGTCTATGCAAACACTTTGCCTGCGCTGGTGAAGATTAACTCATTTCGGCCTGTCGAATGCTTGGATTGGCTCCGCCCATTTTTTGTTTATGCCAATAATTATCTAGTGGCAGTAGTGGCCTTTAAACCATGGAATTTGTGTCCGCAGATGGCCAATCATTGGGTATCAAGGGGAGAAAAGGTGGTTCCATACCAAAAGTTACTTATTATCTTCAATACTGACCACAGGATGATACAAAATAAGGACACACCGTAAATAACATATTTTATAGATTAAACAGGAATCTGTGTTTCACAAAATGGTGGTCATAAACCTAGACTAATTTGACAATAACCGTATTTTCCGGACTATAGAGCGCACCTCACTATAAGCTGCACCCGCAAAGTTTTAAAAAAAAAAAACCTAGAAACTTAAATGTATAAGCCGCATGCTTCAAAGCTATGGCTGTATAATAATATCGATATCGCGATATATATCAATATTTTCTTTCCTAGAAAAACATCGATATTCATCTGCAAGTATCGTAACGTCCAACTATCACCTTGCTCACTCATTGCTTGCTTCGCATCAGGTCATCAGGCTTAGAGTGATGCCTTCAGATGTTAAGTGTCAAGGTTTAAAAGGCATCAAACTATTCAGAGCAGCTTACTTGTTGCACTTTATTTACTTTACAAATGCATGTAAGCTACAGTTTGGACTGTTTCAATTAAAAGAAACATGTTTTCTCATCACTTCTTTGATTCATTTTGTCCAGCTGTCGACTTTAAGTCTGTGTCCAACCAGAGCCAGGTATTGTGTAGTTGGTGCTTTTAATCAGTTTTCAGTTAAATTAATTCAATCCAACTTTAGAACAGTCACAAAATATCACCAAAATCACTCTGTCCCTCTAAAATCTTTCAGAAAATCGCAAAAGTGTACAGAACCGTATTGTTTGCCGAATACCGCAATATATATCATATTGTGGGCAGAATATCGTGTATCGTATCGTAACATTATTGTATCACTACAGCCTTATTCAAAGCGTGGGGAAAAAGTAGCAGCTTATAGTCCAAAAAATATGGTAGTTAAAAAAAAAACACATCTGTTTGGGTGAATCTTTGCACAGAAGCTGTGGTACATTTTCCAATCACTTTCAATAAAATAACCTCTTGAACCGTTGTTTTTCCCTTTATCTCAATAAACCCCTGAGAATAGTTTTGCGAACACTGAACTTATTACTGCTACCTAATCCACTTTTCCCTGTTAACATGAAACAAACATCAACTTCTGCTTTCCCCCCGTAGCTCCACGGTGTCTGTGTGCTTGTCCCACATCACGGTTGAATGTTTGCTTAATATCATGCAGCTCACCTGTGAGGCAGCATTTGTTGATTTTTCTCTCCTTTTAGTTTCCCCCCTTCTCCATCTCATCCTTGTGTCTTTTCCGAATAATGTGGAGCTGAAGTGTATTTTAATGACTCCAGTCTGCTGGAGTAACACTATTTGCATGCCTCTGGTGTCTGCGCGCTTGTGCTGCTTCTTTGTTTGCCGTTTGTAGCAGGTCGCAAATGTGCAGTTTACACTTTTTATGAAAAAGAAATGAGGTTGGCACCAGCCATGAGCATAAACAAATCTTTCTCACCGATGCATACGCGCGCTTTCATTAAAGCTACTTGTACATTATTGATGGGATCCGGGGGCTGTGTGTGGCTTAAGATCAGCTGTAGTTGTCTAACTCGGTAAAGAAGCATTTGATCACTTTAAATCTTTAATGTGTTGCAAGGTAGGACATGTAGGCAGAGATTTACATTCTGAAGCTGAACCATCCTCCTATTAGTTTGTTTAAACGAAAACAAAATGTCTCAATTTTCATCGATTCCATTTAGTGCGATGTATACTAGGGCTATACATACAAATTAGACATTAATGTTTACCTAAGCACTATTTAACCAAGCTAGCAGATTTAAAACATATATCATATTTGTATAATTCCATATGATCTTCTGTCTCTGACCCTCGCCTCGTTCTGTGCCTCATTGTGTTTTAAAGAGCCCCTGAACAAGCACTGGTTAGTGAAAAGTGGACCATTAAGGTCAGCATGTTAATGCACCAGCAAATGTCACCTTGGTTCATTTACATGCCTGTGTGGTCCTAGTTCAGATCCACTAAGCTCTCACTGCCTGATCTTAACGACGACATAGAAATTTGAATGGAGATTATTTCTGATTTCAATCTTTCCTCGTTTGGGGAGCCATGATGAGCTCAACCTTTCAAGGTTGACATGTGTTGACACCAAGCGGACAGGAAACCGCCCCAAAAGCAGAGCAGAGAATTCTGGGGAAGTACACCAAAACAAATGTGCGAGTCTAGCACTAGCTGGAGAATGCTAGTGCTAGACTAGCAGAGGCAAAAAAAAAAATCCTGCAACTGCTAAAATCTGACTTAATGTCTCACCGTTTTCTGGAGTTTTCAGGTTGTTTCCTTCAGCACCTCCACAGGTGGGGAGGGGAACAGTTTTTCAAAGGGTTTGGTTTTTTTGACTGTGCAGTGAAAGAGAACCACACCAGCTGAAAATGTAGTGTGTTGCAGTTTTGGTCCCCAATCGGACCAAGTCGACCGGACTGTCAGCTGTCACCATAATAGTTATTATAAAAAGACACATAACATTTTCTTTAAGGCTAAACCTTTCCTCTTTTAGATTGGTTAAAACTACTAACATTCTATTTTAAGGTAGTATTTAAACACATCAAACACTGATGCAAGCAGTCGAGACGGGCTTCCTTCATACTGTGGCTGGACTCAGCTGTAGACATAAGGTGAGGACCCCCCTCACCTGGTCGAGCTTAATGTAGAGCTGCTGCTGTTCCGCATTAAAAGGAATCAGTGGAGGTGATCCAGACATTTTATCCGATTGCACCTGGCTGTCTTCCTTTGGAAGGTTTTTGAGAACACCGTTTAACTGGAAGGAGATTCTGTGGGAGATCTACAGGTGCTGGTCATAAAATTAGAATATCATGAAAAAGTAGATTTATTTCAGTAATTCCATTTAAAAAGTGAAACTTGTATATTATATTCATACATTACATACAAACTCATATATTTCAAATGTTTATTTTGTTTAATTTTGATGATTACAAATGACAACAAAAGAAAATCTCAAATTCATCAAACTCAACAAAGGGACTGATGTCTCGTCTAGCCTGCGAAGACCTTGGTATTCCCCAGAATGAGCTGGACCTGTTGCCCCAGCAACCTAATCTTAAGACAAGGGATGGGCAGATGGACCTCAGACATCATTGGAAAACCAAAACAAATCAGTTCGGATATGAGGCAGAGCGTAGCGGTGGTCGTTTTCAGTGGTAAAATACTTCCTTCAGTAGTTACAGTGTTGATTGAAACTGGGGGTTTCAATACTCCAGTTTGTTTTTGATGTTCATAATAACCCAGCAGGCGTCTGTTCTGTCGCTCTGGGCGTCTACTTCGCACCGCCAACCTGTCAAGTCTCACTGTGACTCATATATAAATCACTACTTACATTTTGACAATTGCTTTTAATCCCAAAGTGAGTATTATGTTTGTAAACTATATTTATACGTCTAAATTCTCACTTTAGATGCTGCTCTATTTCAGTTATAGCTGTGTGCGCTGCAGCTGCAGAGTTGTTTTGTCATTATTGCCTGTCTGTAATCTGCTTTAATCTGTTGGTGTGCAAAGCATCCTCATGATCTACTTTACTCTGCTTTGCGAGGCAGAATGACAAATGGAGACATTAACGTGTCACGCTTCTTGAATTTTGAATATCAATCCATGCTTAAATGGAATTTAACTCCGGCCACGCATCCTCCATTTTGTTTTTATGGAGCAGTAACAGAGAGAGCGCCACCTTTCTGCAGATGGCCTCGTACCCATTTTACGTGATTTTTTTTTTTTTTTTGGCACATCCATATCTTGTGGCAGAGCTTCTGGTTTCAGTCATTGAAATTAATGTGATATAGGTCGCCAGGAATCACAATGTTAGAAGGATTAAAACTATTTTGGCTGCTTTGATGTTTTCTGATAACATTTTGAAAATAAATTGAAAACTATGAGAGTGCATAAGGGCTATTGGAGATGGAAAAAAGTACATTTCTGGCGAAAAATCTTTCAAATGTCAAAAATCTTTGAATTTTGGAAATTTTCACATCAAAAAGTTAATAATACAGTATATGTAAAATCATGGAATTTTTTTTGCAAACAAGGCTAGTTTTTCACGGTTTGGCCAACTTATTGAATTGAGTGCCATGTTGTTTTTAATCTGTACGTGCTTTTTGTTCTATCGTATGGAAAAGTGTTAGCTGCAGCTTGTAGCTACAGGTGGCAGATGTTGCAGCAATTGAGACGTTGACATCGACGCTTCTATAAGAATTCAGCCAAAGGTGGAATGGATCGCCTCGGCGTTCAGAACGATGTGGTGAATTATTAATGCTCTCTTTACAAACACGTCTCATCCCTTCCATGGTGTTTGGTTTCATCACAGCCCAGAGTAGAAAGGTGTCAGGCCGATCATCCTAATTAACTCGCTATGATGCGCTGCGTCTCCTAGCTGCAGGTCCTCACGCGTCTGCACTTCAGTTCTGCACTTTAACTCCTGTCATGTGGCTGACAGTCGCAGTTCTTTCTGGCTGTGTTGAGTTTTCAAAAGACGTCAGCAGAGTGAAGTTGGTGGATAAGGAGGAGGTGCAGTCTGTCATCTACTACCTTATACCTCCTGCTTCCTTCACAAAGTTACAACTGTGTTACATCACCATTTATTCGCACTGACTTTCATGGGCCTGGAGTATATAAATCATAACATCTGAGCTCAGTTTCCAGTTTAACCCTACAACAGACTGAGGGCATCCCTCAACAGTACAAAAACACTTTGTAGGGATTGTGGGATACACAAAACATGACACATAAGCATGTGATCAGTGACATTCAATATATTTTCATATAATTAAAACATTTTACATGCTATTCATTTGGAATGCACCAATTTGCAAATTTGGGCCAATACTGATGCTGGCTGAAAGCCGATATTATACAGTATACATTAAAAATAGATTGTCCTTCAATCCTTTGCTGCATCACTGTCACATGACCAACCCTGTTCCCTCCCCCTCCTGAAACGCAAAACAAAATAAATATAGGTTATTAATATCAGCCTAGTTCTACTTATCGGACCGATCCCAGTATGCTAAAAAATGTAATAGTCCCTATTATTTGTTTTCTTTCTTCTTACTTCTTTCTTCATATTGGCTATAGATGTAACAATCAGACGATTGTGGATAATTTTTGCTTTGTCCTTCCAATTTTAGCTGACACAGGAAGTAGAGGTTGCAATCTAGCATGGATTACACATCTCAGAAAAATGCAGAAAGTTCTCCCCACAATGCTGAAGGCTTGAACTTAGACATTTTCGGAGCTTTCTGCCACCACCAGTGGATGGGATGCTTGAGTTTAACAGCTAAATATGAGTTGATACTGATGCCTTTAAGTCTTCTTCCGTCAGGATGGGTTTGGTTTTTAAAAGTTCAGCCTGGTAAAGCTATGATGTGTTCACTGATTGATATCAGATTTTTGAATTTCTGGACTCGGCTCCAGTTGGAGCTGATCAACTTTCTGTCCATCTATCCAGAGTTGCATGTATCTTCAGTGTGTCTGCTTGTTTTCTAGGAACATGTTTGGTGATATTTATGTCACTGTGGTTTACCTTCACTATCTCGTTTGAACTTTACTTTTCATCGATTCACAGACCTCCCTGCAGTCATGCATAAACAGTCCAGACATGAAAGTCTCTTGACCCGTTCATTTTGAGAGACTGAATATTGGCCTAGTGATCATTTCACAACATGGAATAGAAGCAAGCGGCTGTAATGGCGGATGGTGTCCATTGTGAAGTAGGGTTTTTAAAACAATTGATAACATTTTTAGGACATTTGCATCAAAAGCAGTAAAATCTGAACAGTTTTTATTATATATATATATATATATATATATATATATATATATATATGCTATACACACAATATGCAAGCTTCTGTTTTCAACTGTACATTTTTATTGTGAAAGTGGATTTGTTTTGTTTTTTAAACGACAGTCATCCATCAGCGGTAGCCTCACCCAGAATGTTCCTGTGTCTGCTTTAGGAATGGTGTTGTTCGCTGATATTTATCTGTCACCACAGCTTAACTTTACCATCCGTCTGTGAACTTTATTGGTTATCGATTGGACAAGCCCATTGCGTTATAGAGCTATAATGCACACATGAACATCTAAAAATCCCTCAGCTATTTCAGCTCTCTGATGGAAAAAACAACATTGCACACAGAAGCTATTTTGTGTAGAATGGCTTTTGATTTTCTCCAGCCTTTTTCTCCAGACCTTTTTAGAGTCTGACTTTACTTATCAAGGTTCTACTGTGGAATCCACTGTTGTTTCCCACTTAGCTCCACAGATCGACAGTAACACCCCAACCACTTCCCCAGCTCTGATTTCAAGGAGCATTTCCTGACCATTGCAACACCAGAGAACCTCTGTAGCGCACATTTGTAGCGAGAACATTTGTAGCGCACTCCACATCCCTCTACGTCTGTTCTGTCAGTGTGAAAACAGTCTAACTACTCAAAGGCATTGAATCTTCCTCAAATTATCTCTAAGAAGTGAAGACAACAATAACGTAGTTACACGTAGAAGGTTTATGCCAGTACAGGCGAACCTGCTTGGCAAGTCCAATTTGAGTGAAAGGCTGTGCATGGCCTGCCCCAAGATACAACAATTTAGAGGTGGGCGACCAGACAGCGCAACCCGACGACACGAGGCCAATGCACAGAGGCGGGAACAGCGCGATTGGTGCAAGGACCTTTGCACCCAGTTCAGTCTCTCTCATAAATCTAGCTTGATGATTTTGTTTGAAGAAATCATTATGCCGTGGCGGACTGCTGTGATGCATTCTTTGAGTATTTTGATTGGCTCATCAGGCACCAGAAGCAGTAAGGACACCATTTGGCTATTTCAAATACGAGATGAGCACAATTTGGTAATATTTCCTTCTGTTTTAGGATGTTTTTCCTTTGTTTCATGGTATAATACAGATGACCGATATGGTTGCTAAACAGAAAGAGACACCGTCACTGTTAACTGTTTAGGTGTCTTCATCAAACTATAAGAGAATGACTAGCAGTAATAGTAAAGGAGGAAAGAAGTGGAAGTTGAGGAAGATGCTGAGTCTGAAGCCATGGAGGCTACAGCTGCTGCAGCAGGGAGTAAAAATCATGTTATTTCAAAAGGTTTGACTTCAGTTGATTATCATTTTTAATTTAGCTCAAAAACAGTGCCTAGAAAAAGAAGATGTTCAAGGATCGGTGACCTGCAGAAGATCTCTGGGTTGTTAAAATCTCAAGAAGATCATAAATTTTACAGAGACGTTTTTTAAAGAGGGGGAAAAAAGAAAGGGATTTGCATATTTCTTCCTCTGTAGTGCATAACATTTTTAACTTTTCAAGGAATTTAAAGGAATTCAGTGCAGAAAAAGCAAGGGACCAAGCTAGAGATGAGCATCCGTGATCTCTGATCCTTTCAAAGGAGTTGCATAAAGAACTTGTTCATGAATAGCTGATAGAATCACAGAAATGAACAAGTGTCCTGAAAAACCCTTTTCAATTTCTACAATACAGTTATATTTATGAAAGAAACTTTACTGTGCAAAAACAAAGAAGCATCTTAGGATGTTTTCACACCTGGTAGTCTGGTAGACTTACTTCCCTTGGGGATCAAAATTGCGTTATTTGTTGCATTTTCTGCTGCTGTGGTTTACTTTCACACTGCACTGTGTTAAAATGAACTGGAGCGCTTTGAAAAACCTGGTCAGAGCTTTAATGTTCACTCCCAAAATGTTAGAGCTGAAGAAAGAGGAGAACTGTAAATTGCTGTTGTCCTTAAAGTCCTGAAGTGTCTTATTTTTTGGCGAGTTTATGAGAGGAAACAAGAGAACATCATTAAATAAAGTAATGGAAGAATAAGCCAAAAAAAAGAGGAAAGCAGGACAGGATGCAACACACACACACACACACACACACACACACACACACACACACACACACACACACCACATACGCACACACACACACACACACACACACACAAACATATACACACACAACCTCAAAATACCAAAATCATCAAACTTCTGGAATATCCTGTCAATGTGATGATCGCCCTCTTGTGGTGTGTCTCAGTTGCAGGTTATTATTAAGTGATAAAGTAAAGGGCTGTTTCTTTCTTAGTACACAGGCTGGAGTGTGTTAAGATCTGAAATAGTTAAAACATATCACTCTTAACTGGAAGTGATATTAACGCTTTGGAGTCCCAACTTGAATCTGATAAAGAATTTGTGGTGAAAGCTAAAGATTATTGTGATGGCATGGAGACTTTTGATTTCAGATGAATTGATCCCAGAGGAAACATGTGGAAAAGTTGGCCAGAAATGATGAGAAGAGTTTGTTTGGTGTAATGTGAAGGAATTATTTGTTTTTTGTGATTGCTTAGAAAAGTTGACTGTTTACAGATTCCAGTCATATTTATCAGAAACATACGTCAAGGCTGAATGAAGATAGTTTTAAATCTAAATATGAATACTTTCTGGCTGAACCATATGACTTTGTCCTTAATGTAATTAGTAAATAAAGAATAGCATTTTAATCAGTTCTTGTTATTACTCCTACATCAGAGACTCTGTAGTTAAACCTTGTGTTAAAGAGCCGGGGTGCCTAAACTTTTTATGTCATGGCACTAAACAGCATCAGCTTCTGGCCAGGGAAAGCCTTTGCTAATCAACAGACAACGCTGCAAAATATGCAAAGAAACATCCGATTTTAGAATCTTCTTGGTCACTTTTCTTCACTGTTCAGTAATTATTACATTCATACCTGCTGATTATAGTCAGCCACACGTTCTCAGGGTTTTTTGCAGGGTTGCTGGATGGTTACTACTGCCTGGCTTGGGAAACAAAGTAGCTTCATAAGTTTAACAATTGGCCAATCATAATGTCATTTTTAGAAATATCCTTTATTATCCCACAGTTGTGAGATTCAGGAATAACAGCAGCACTGAGGTATGCAGGCTCACACTAAAGACCAAAAACGGTTGAAATACTTCCTGAAGGTGGAGTTAAAGAGACAGAGACTCAGTTTCTATGTGTTAATTGCAGACGGTTTATAACATTTGTTATAACAATTGAAAGCAACAGAGTTACTTGATTGTGCTATAAAATGACATGCGCCTGGAAAACACATGATACTTCCCCTTTAAATACATGATATTTGGCATTGATGAATACAAGGTTATTTTAGGACAATTAACACTTTTTCTTATTGGGATTCAACAAAAAAAATTGAAGTCCAGTGTGTCTGTGTGTGTAAGAGAGAAAGAGAGAGAGTGTGCAGGAGAGACAGGGGGGGTGTGTGCCGGTGTTGGGTTTCCCTCTCCTCTGCTCTCCTCTCCTTCGGCTCGCGCCTCAGTTGCGTCCTTGGAGCGGCAAGAGCTGCAGGAACCACCGCTGCTGCTGGATAACCGAACCGATCGCTCTGCAGCCTCATTATATCTGGATTATAACAACCTCCCTCCTACATCACACACATCCCTCCTTGACCTGCTCTTCGCTCTGTGGTCCCGATCGAGGCGTTTGACATGCCTCTGCCACTTTGATGCTGTGCCCACCTGCCTTACAAATATGATGAAATGGCAGCCCCGGAAGAAGGTGAGTAAAACTCTACGTTTTCTCTCCAAAGTTGCAGCAGAACAACAGAGTGAGTGAGTGAGTGACACATCTTTGGATTAGTGGAGCTTTTTAAGCCCTCAGGAAGAAAGCGCAGTCACGGCCACTTTATTAAGGATAATCCGTTAATAGTCCCCCTTTTCAGAGAGACACTTCTGCAACATGCCTGGATGGGATTATTAGAGGATTATAAGAGGAAAAATTCCACAAAGCTAAATGAAAAGTCACCATTCACAGCTAAGAGGAAGTTCTTTTTGGGAGAACTGGATATTTAGAAGCTAGAAATCACCCCAAATGCCACAAATTCATTCAAACATCTTCATTTTCTTAACATCCAAGTTTCTTTTTTTGTTTTTCTTTGTTTTTTTCTTATTTATTTATTTGCACAGCCTTCAAGAGTTGCTATTTTTTAAAATGTCGCTGTGTTTACTTGCACATTACAATAAATGAATTCTGATTATAAGATAATTGAGTTTTTGCGAGTGCTGGTCCTCTGTTACTACTGTCATTTTCTGGGTTGTAACTTAATTGTGGCAAAACTTTAAATCTACTGTCTAAGTAGAGAAACTGGCTGCTTTAGGAGTGATCTAGGTTTTCTGCTGTGTTTAACCTCGACTGACACTCTGGCTCAGTGTGATAACTTATTGTGTTCAAACATCCTGAATTGTTTCACATTTTGTCAAATTACAACCATAACATTCAACGCATTTCGTGGCAATTTTCCATGATGGATCAACAAAAAGCTGTGTCCGATTCTGACGTGAACGGGAAATAATTATGATTTTTTTACGTAGAGAAGTGTAGTGTGCTTTTGGATTCAAGCTGCAGTAATGGAATCACTTCTTGTTGTCTTTTGGTTCAGCTCTCCAGCATTTTTGCACATAGACTGTCATGTTTGCTCATTTTTCTTTACAAAACAGATCAAGATCAGTCACATTTGATGGAAAACACCTGTGAACATCACTTTCAGGGTTTCAGCCAAAAAACATGCTAATCCTGGTTTTCGGGCGTCAGGGCAGTCATCCAACCGGCCACCATGTTTTTGAGTTAAACGACGTTCAAAGTTGACATAAAATTTGAAAATAACACTTTATAGCTATACGTTATTGGAAGGCTGTAAAATTAATACCTAAACACCAACTATAAAGTCTTAAAAAATGCAACAATTAAATAAACTAAAATAAATAAACGATGTTAAGCCTGGTGGGAGAACAAATAAAGCCTGGTGGCCCACCAGACTTATAATACACCATGGGAAACTCTGACTTTATTAATCTTAGCCTATATTCTCAAATTTATCTTGGATGTTTATGAGTTTCAGCATCACTTAATTATTTTCCTTTGGAATCAATAAAGTACTTTTGAATTTGAATTGAGTTGAATGTGATTTGATCTAAATGAACAGTGTTCAAACTATGGTCCGGGGTCCATGAACTGATTTTTTATTTTTTATTTTGTTGTAGTCCCTGAACACAATTCAAGAATAAATTAGGACAAAACTGTGACTTTTAAACTTTTAAACCAAAGTCTACTTTCAGAACTGTTAGATGCAACACAATGTGATCATCTGTTCCAAGCTTCCTGGTTTTTTTTCTATTGTCATGGTAACTAGGAGCACATCTATGATTTGACTTTTACTCTAAAGTACACCCAAATCTGCTTTTAATTGCTGTATTAAAACTTGGCTAAATACAGCAAGTGTTTTCAAATGATAATTGACCTAGATCTTGCATTTATTGCTGAGATCAAAAGATATTTTTGCAATTGAGCCCAGAATAATGAGCAATCTGAATACTTTTTGTTCAACAAGACAAACATGCAAAAACCATTTGATGTTTAGGATCTACAATACCGTTCCTACAAAACAAAGTCTGCTTTGTTTTATTACACTAGTTTCTGTTTAGTATATTGTTGAGTATGTATGAAAAAATCACATTTTTAGGAATTTTAGATTTTGTAAACAGTATTTTAATTTTTTTTTCTTTTGCCCACGAGTAGCTTTGAGCTGAGATTTTTGACCCATATGATGAAAGGTTTGGACACCCTTGATCTAAACCATTCAGTAAAACATACAGCTTTTTATGACCTTTGACCTGCTAGAAGGTGAACTTTTCCATGCTACTACCGCCAGGATTCATTTTGGAGATAGTTATGTTCAGGTTTATTTTTGGTCTCATCTGAGCAGCACACATTTTCTCATATGTTTCATTCTGCACATGACCTTTGTGACTTGGATGTATGTGACTGTTTAAATGTGAAATATCCCCCCATCAGCAGCAGGCCAGGTTTACGTCAGTTGGATATCAGCTTGACTCTCCTGAACATTTTCTGGTGCCCCATTCATGAGGCTGGCATATTTACATTGCATCTGGAATCAGATCAAATACTGAATTCATTGTTTTGAAATGTATGTGCACATACGTGTTCCCCACTGGGTGGATTGTAATAGCTTGTCTTGTTAAATGTATAATTCATGACCTAATATCTGCAGTATTAATGAGATGTCGGACAGAACAGGCAGATTATTGTGCTGATCTACAGTCACCAGCGCCCCAAAAGATCAGGGCTCTCATGAGACACATCCAGTAGACTTGGTTCGTCTGGGGATCAAAAATTCAACATTTATTTGATTTTTATTTGCTGCAGTTCTTTGTCACATTACACTATCACAAAAAAACTAAACCCTTTGAGAAACCTGTTCCCTTCCTTGCCTGTGGGGGCGCTGCACCACTGAACCACTGAAGGAAACATGAAAACCTCTGAACTTCCTTCTTTACGAAATGTAAACAAAAATGGAGTGACATCAGACTTTATTGGTTGTAGGATTTCAGTTTTGTTGTTGGCAAAAGACCACGAGCCATTTCTCCCACTAGCACTAGACTCCCACATTTGTTTTGTTTATCTTTACCCAGAATGCCTTGTGCTATAGTCCACTTCCTGTTTTCGGCGCAGTCTCTGATCCGCCTGGCATTTACCTTTGCATTTAAAACACACTAGAGTTCGCTTCAACCAAACCGAGGCCGAGGTTTGTAAGCGGACCAAAGTTAATTTTTTGTGGCCCGCATCAAAGTATGATTGCGCATTCACACCTCCCCAAATGAACCAAACTTTATAGACAAGCAAACTAAAGTTTAAATAAAGCAGACAAAACAGCTCTAGTGTGAATGAACAAAAAATATTTTTGAAAAATTGCAAAATTCTATAATTGCGCTGCTCATGGTGCCAGCATGTTGCAGTAACTGACAATAGTTCTGATTTGTTCTATTAGTAGTTCATCGTGGTTTCATTCATAGTTGTTTGGGTTGAGGCACTGGTAACTGTGGCAACATGGTTTTGTTTTTACAACAGAGAGAAGGTCAAAAGTAAAAAAAAAACACCTTAAATACAACCTCAAGTCCCAGATGAGTTGAAGAGCAGAGCAAGAAGAAGGAAATTCAAACCATTTCTTCCATCGATCAGAATGGGCAATGATCAAATCCCATGTTACGAAAGATGGAGTCCAGTAAACAATGTATTTTTCCATTGGACGCAATAAAAATGAACAGAAGTTACAGGTTTTAAAAGTACCCACCGTTCCCATATCTTAGCATCATGTGGAATATGCATCCACTTCATGTTATTCCTATTGTAAGTATTTAGCTCAAATCACGTTTGAGACCAAATGCATCTCATCTTTACGCTCCATGTAAGAGAAATCCCTCTGAGCACTCGGGAGGATATGTTTCAGGAGGCAGTTGGTTATATTTTAAAACCTCCTCCATCTAGAGAGTGGGAAGTGTGAACTGGCAGGGGATTCAACGCCTAACCAAATTTGTATTTGGCTCAAAGATCACAGGCAGCAGTGGTTTGCTCTGGAAATGAGTGTGAGCCTTGGTCTTGAAGTGGTTGATCTGGCTGTGAAGACTGGAGGGATCCCAGCGCGGAGAGGGTCTGGGGGCGAAAGGTGCTCTCTCCTCCGTTGAGAAGTGTTAACTGATAAGGCCAGACAGTTGGCTGCTGAGGCGCTGATAGCAGTGATGATGAGAGGAGACGAAGAAGCAGAGATTTATCCAGTACACTCGAGCTGATTGGAGGAATTTTGGGTGATTTATGATGATATCCTGATGGATATTTTTAGGCCACCGTCAGTGTTCCTGTCTTTGTTCTAAGACTCCGTAGGTTATCCTTAGGTGTGTGTGCATGCGTGTGTGTGTGTGTGTGTGTGGTCTGTTCTATGGCTGTTCAGTGTGTCCAGCTATTTTTCCATCTGATTGTCATACAAATTTTAGGCAAACTTTTACAATGTTGCAAAAACAAACAAACAAAGAAAATGCTAATTTTGTATTTCCATCTTCTGGTTTGGAGGGAATCAACCAGGGTACACAAAACATGATTCCATTAGATGTTGATGCTACGTATGGCTGCAGCAAACAAGATGTAGAGATTGCCAGCGAGCATGGACCACACATTTCAGAAACAGAGTCTTCACTTCTGAACTGGAGATTCATGCCTGTGGTAAAGCACAGATCCACCAGTGCTATGTCAGCACTTAATTGCCAAATAAGTTCTGTCAAATAATATGGGAGTGCGGGTTTTTGCGTAAAATGTGGGTTATGCCAAAACCATCTTCCCTAAAGCGGAAGGCCACTTACCTAGGATTTAGATTTTGATGTTCAGACCTTAACACTGAGAACTCCTGCTTCATCAGCTTCTTGAAGTAGGATCTATTTCAGATAAGATCATTTTATTCTTATAACTTATAATAAAAATGACCAAACATAAACATTTCTGGAAAGCTAATTTGATTTGCTCACGGTTATAATTGCCTTTGGTCGCACTTTGTCACCATGAAGCAAAGGCTTTAAAGATATTTCAGTAGTTAAAGTGAGAGAGCTTTGAAGCACAGTCAGTGACCAAACACTGGCTCTCTATAGATCCAGTAATATTCTATTGAACTTGGGGGGCTGGGGGTGGGGGAGAAAGGGCTTTTAACCAAAGTTTACTTTGAAGAGATGCATGACTTGGCCTGTGAAAACTCTAGGTGGTCCTGACATCTCACTTTGGTTTTCAGGGTGACGAAAGCACCAGAAAGAGACGCTGTGAATGTGTTAAGATGTTGTGAGTCTTAAGTCCTGTTCACAACTGTTTCAAGGATACGTATTTATCGAATGTTTGAATTTTTTAGTTTCAGAGCCTAAACATAGAATGCAGATTGAAGTATGGTATTGTATGGTTGCTGTGTATAAATTTGATTTAAACAAGATGTGGCCATGACATTGATATGCTGTTTCTGTTCTGAATCTTATTGATATTGTGATTGATTTTAGTATATTTACCGAAGCTGCCTTATCATTACAAATGTCTGCTAATGTCAAGAAGACACAACTTTGCAATTGAGGTGTTTTTATTAAATAAATGCAATTCTAACAACACATGAATATGTTTGTTTACATGGTAAGTCATTAAAAATCCTGCCAAATTCAACATGGCTGTGTTTCCATTACTTATTAACTTATTTTTGTTATGTCAAATTGTGCAATCTATATGGTCAGTGGAAACACAGCTATTGATTCCTGCTGATTCGCTTGTTTGTTATTGTCTGCTTTGGTTAGGAAATTTTAAATAGTATTATTTAAAGAGAAAATCAGATCAGGAGTGAAGAGGAGCTGTATCTTTTCTTTTTTCATAAATAAATGTATTTTGTTAGTCTCATGTACCATTTCAGATGGTGGCAATCATACTGTATCTTTACATTTTTTGCTATTTTAATCTCCAAAGAGCAGCTGTGTATTTAGAACTGTCCTAATTAGAGCCTGATTTATGGATAGGTATCCCTGTTTGACCTATATGGTTTTATCTAAATATAGCATTAATAATAAAAACTTACAACAAGCTGTTGTAATAGATTTCCTTCGTCTAAATCCTGAAACATTCTGGGCTTAGCCCAACCCACAAATAACTGAGTTTTCATACAAATGTAGGTTATATTTTTAATAACTATCATTTTGAATAAGCTTCTAAGGTAGTCCTAAGACGAGTTCTAATATGCATATTTATGGATATAGATGTATATTATGTGTTTTGAATTATTGTAATAGGCAGTTATACATATTTTTAATGAGAGTCTGAAGAATTGGTGGATTTCCTCTATTCACAGGAGGCTGTAGTACCTAAATCCCATGAATACTTGAGTATTTGTTCTTGTTTTCACATGCAAACCTTAAGAAGCAACCTCCACAGACGAAGGGTCCAACGTTTGTAGTTTACAGTCAAAAGAAAACTGAGGGGACCCAAACCTGGCAAAACAATTGCCTTGTTGCAGTGAAGCCACTCTGTACCTGTAACCATAATGTGCTTGGAGGCTTATAAATCTAGCGACGTTTCACTAACCATCAAGCATGGCAGCAGCAGTGTCATGCTCTGAGAAACCTCTACTGTTGTTAGTGCCAGGTGGATTGTACAAAATGGATGGCATTAAGAAATGAGAGGATCACCGTCAAATTCTCAGGGCTCTCTCTTAAATCGATAGTCAAAGGGATGAAATGGGGACAGAAATTGTTGTTCCAACAATGAATGATCACAAACACACATTGAATCTGGGATTGGAAAACACAAAGCAGGCTGGAGCTTGTCCTCAATCCTGTTGAAAATGTTGTGGACCGTGCCAGGAGCCAGGAAATTCAAATGATGTTCACAATTTCTTGTATGTAGAGTATTAAAAATATTGAGCCAGAAACATTTTTCATGGATTAAAAAAAAACAATTATCTCCCTGCAACCAAAGCTCATCTACTTTGATTTTCTCCTGTGCTGTGATTAAACCTTCTAAGAATAGATTAACCTAAAGACAGCATCTGCACTGTTACTTTGACTATACCTACGTATCCAGAGGTGAAAGAGAAAAAGCTCAGAGATGTAACAGCGGGACCTGTTTAAGTTTAATTGCTCTCATGTACGAAACCCACATGACATTTTGCAGAATCCAGAGGTTTATCACATATGACTGGCTTCAGTGTTCAACAATGAGTGCATTTTGGTTTCAGGGGCTCAACAGCAGCACTCAAGGTTCTCTTAATCTTTTTTTTTTTCCACTGGAAAGGATGAGAAGTTGTGCTTTTCTGCCTTTGTCTGTGGGGAATATGTGTTTACCCTGCAGAAGATCATGCAGCATGTTCTGTTCTGCCCTGCGTCGTCGGACTGGCAGAACTCGGAGTGTAACGTGTTTACTTACAAAGCGGCTAAGCTTCTGAAAGCTGCTCTCCTGTTTCTGATTTAAGACTTTGCCCTCCAACAGAACTCTTTTTTCTTTTATTTTTGCACTCAGATGTATTGTTAAAATGCATCCACCAAGAAAGCAGCACATGCTTTTAGAATTTGGAGGTAAAGACGTGCTGCAGGCCACAGTCTGCTTGATGGAATCGTGTTCTGTGGAAACTAAATCCTTTAGGCAAAAAAGTTGATGTTTTGATGTTTAACGACTTCACTTGAGTTAATTAAGCGTAGATTTTTTTCTTTACGTATCACAAGGACCTTTTTACAACTTTGAAACTAGTTCAATCTTCCAAAAATGAGGTATAATGATAAAAGACTTAATTCTTTCATTCATCTGCACAATTACCCCCCCTAAAAGATTTTCATCTTCTCTTTTCAGTGGGACGTCTTACAGATTACAAGGGGTGAATGTTCGCGACTTGTTTTTAGGGCCAGAACTATTTTACTGCATTCCTGCTGAAATACACAAATAATTTGTTTTTTGACAATGTAAGACCACTTCCAAAGTATACCAAGGTTTTTAAAAGTTAAGTTTTCAAAAGCACAAACTGCTGTTTTTACTGTTAAAGTCTTTTTGATGACAAACTGGAGTGTTGTTTGTTAGATTTGTGCAGAGAAGAACACACCCTTGTTCCTGTCTAAAGTTAGAGCAGATGAAACATCTCCTGTTTTAGCTCAGTTTTGATTACTAAAATATGTCCACTTGTTAAATACCAGAATAATGAATTTATAAATGACATATTTTTTTACTCAAATTCAGAAGTTTACCTTTGCTTTGTGCTAGTGTTTGTAGAATTGCCTTTTAAATTGAATGAATTGGTTCAGGTTTTGAGTATTCTTCCACAAGCTTATCTTGCTAACTTGCTAGCTACTTGGCTAACTAGCTAGCTAGCTACTTGGCTAGACAGATAGCTAGATAGCACACTAGCAATCTATCTACTTTTCTATCTAGGCTAGCTACTCAGACCGATAGATAGATAGACAGATAGCTAGATAGCAAACTAGCTATCAAGCTATATAGTCAGACCAATAGATAGATAAGTCCAGTTCCTTCTTCAATCTTGACTACACAGTTATGCCCATTGTTGGAACTAAAAATTTGTTGCTCCTTTTCATTCACTGACTATTTTATCAACCAGGGTCAATCTCTTCCAAACGAACGTAATAAACCTATAGTAAAAAGTAGAGATTAGTCCAACTTTATGAGCTACAGTGTGTGTCAGCGTGTATGGCTTCTTCAAAAAAGATTTCTTCTTCGGCTCTAGAACCTTTTCCTTTCCGCATTAATGGGGCATTCCAGTTGGCCGAGTCGCCCCAAATATGCTTGTTACTGCACCCCTATAACATCTTAGATGGCAGTGACTGAAGTGTGTGCTGATTACCTCGACATGGAGGAAAGTGCTTCAGTTATTTCCAAATAGTTTCCTAAACAGTCTGATTAGCTATTACAGAGTTTTACAGTTTCTTCCTCCTCTCAGTCCAAGTTAAAGGAGCTCAGGTCAAACAAACAAAGCTGCAGTGTTCCTGGATCTTGTTTCTGGTTGTTTTTCTTTTCCTTTTAACTCCACTTGCGGATACTGCGATGGACTTTGTTCCCTGACAATGGTTTCCAGAAGTGTTGCTGGACCCAAGCAGCGACTACAGAGTGGATGTCTGGTTTTAATGCAGCGCTGCCTGAAGCTCTGGAGATCACTAGCATTCATGAGTGATTTTCAGAGTAGGTCCCTGAGCTGATTCTGGGAGGCTTTAAATACACATGGAGCAGGTAATAAATAATATTAATAATAATGAATAGTTTTTTGTTTTGTAATTTGGTCAAATTACTTTTAAGTAGAAAAATTTGTTTTTTTAAATCCATGACAGGAGGTTCAATCATCATTCACATTACATGTAACAAATTTAAAGGTATCTTTGCCCAGCCATGCTAACAGTAGCAGTTTTTTGTTACAATATTCAAACATAACCATATACTGATCCATCCCTCCAGAAAGTTGCAATGTTGCAATCTCAACTATCATTCTCAAAGATTTCCTTGAACTTTCGATTTTCACCAGTCATCACAACTTTTCAGCGAATCAGACCAATCACATTAAAGCTTTTAGTATTTAAAGGGATCAGTATTTGCAGTATTTTTGACTTTTTTGTAAGTCCTTAAAATATGCACAAAAAAACAAACAAATAAAAAAACCTAAACCATAATGCAACATCATGGAGGAACAGCAAAGTTTTTCCAAGAAAACTTGCTAAGCCCTGTGGCAGAGCAGTCATCCACCAGCTTACCGTGTTTTTGAGTTAAAAAAAGATCTAAAATCGACAAGAAATGTGAAAATATGACCAGGTAATTGTTTTTGGAAGCCATTAACTTTAACATCAACTATAAAGTCTTAAAAAAAGGCAAAGATAAAAAAAAAGAACTACAAATGCAACTAAAATAAATATATTTTTTTTGCACTTAATTTGTTTCATCCAAATTAAAATGTCCAAAACATTTTGATTTATCTGTGACTTGTCATTTTATTTTCTGAGATTGTAAGCATGTCCAGTAAAGGTAGGAAGTACTGACCAGAACATAACATGTTGCCGTTTTGCTTCCAACCATTTTATTTAACCCAATCTTGCTATCGCTATTACTGTTGTGTAAAAAACTACAACAAACTACACTGGGTTACAAAAAAATTATTTTTTTGGAAGTTGTCTGTGTTTTTTTCAACTGAATTAGGATTATTTTTGCACTGCTGAATCTAAAAACTACATCCATTTTTCTCAGTTAGTTTTTTATTATTTGCTTCAGAGAAATCTGATCTTCTGACTACATCGATGACATTTTTGTGACATCAGTTCATTTCTGTTGCTACTTCTCATCCAAAAAAGGTTTCGGGAGAAAAAAAAATTCTAATAGGGTGTATTAATTAAATGCTACAAACTTGGATTTCTGTAAATTGAATAATAAACACTTATAGGTTATGTCATATTACGTCTTCATTGTGTAAAATGCTTTGTCTCTTTTCTGTTCTGATGGAGTCTCTCCTCCTGCTCATCATTCATTGATCAAATTCTCAGGAAACTGATCCATATGTGAGAACAAGTCCTACATTTTGATGCTCATGTTGTTCCATAGTTCAGAAAGTTGACCAGATTAAGCAAAACCAACTGATTTTTTTTTTTAAATTCAGCTCATCAAAATGACCCTAAAACAGTTGGAAAAACCTCAGACAGTTTTTTGTCTGTTGACCAGCATAAACAAACAACACTCAGCCTGGAGGGGACGCTAATAAAGCCTGGTGGCCCGCCAGACTTATAACACACTGGGTGAAGCCCTGGACTGATTACTTATGGGTAAAAGTTTTTCTCAGCATAGTTTGGGTTGAAAAAACTTGTGAGGTTCAGCAATGAGGAAAAGCAGATTTAAACGACTGAGTCTCCTGCTTCTCCTTCCGACTTTGAATTGCGAACAAGAGAAAATGATTTTGCATGAAGGAACTCCCCAAGTGGTGACCGATGCTGCAGTCCCCCCCCTCAGAGAGACGAGAAGACAGCACTCCTCCAGGAGCTTGTCATGTTTATAGAGTTGCACAGCTCCAATATCCTCAGGACATGTTTTCCCCGTCTCCGTCCTCCTGATACACCTCTCAGATTATTTCACGCCTGTCACTATGTCTGCTTGCAGAGATACCGTCTCTTACCGAGTTCTAATATGTCCCAGGGACGACATTATTCTCTTTCTTTCTCCCCTCTGTTCATCTGCTCCTTCCATCTTCCTTTTTTACGACCCACCCTTGGAGATGGGGAGTGAGTATAAAACAGTTTTCCTTTCACATAACGAGAATATATACTTTACAAGAGGAGGACGGTGCGGGACTCCATTGCTCCTCGTAACTCCCCCCTTCCCCTTTGCTGCCATCCTTCCTGCTCCTCTGGGTTTTCTTGCCTTTTGTCTGTAAAGTTTGTCTGTAACCTTGTTTGAATGAGACAATGGCTACACGTATGTCCCCGCCGCCTCTCTGTAGATCCCTCACTTTGGGCCACTGAACCAGAACAGATGTGCACAAACATCAGACCAAAACCACTTCATCTGCCTGTAATGACTCTTTAAAAAAAAAGGAAATGTGTCAAAAACCAGTTGTTTTTCCCAGCATCAGCATCTCTGGTTAACATCAATCATACGGTTAAGGCCAGAACTATTCATACTCCTGTCAGATTTCGGTTTGAAGTGATCCTTTAATTTTACCGACATGTTTATTCTGACTGAGATTGAGGGTGTTTTTTTCCACACCTGATAGACTCTATTAAATTGGGGACCAAAACTGCAACATTTGCTACGTTTTCAGCTGGTGCTTTTCGCTTCACACTCCACTGACTCAAATGAACCAAACCCTTTGGAAAAACCTGTTCACCTCCTCACCTGTGGTGGCGCTGTATCAAGAACCACTCAAGGAAACGACACAAAAACTTGAGAAGAAAACACTGAGCGCAACTTTCTTCTTCACAAAATGTAAACAAAAATGGAGCGGTGTCTGATTTTAGCGGTTGTAGGATTTCTCTTTTGTTGTTGGTAAAAGTCCACGAACCATTTCTCCTGCTAACGCTAGACTCAGATTTGCTTTGGTTGCATTTACCCAGAATTCCCTGCGCTGTAGTCTGCTTCATGCTCTTGGAGCTCTGGTGCACTCAGCGTTCACATATGCATTTAAACCACACCAAAGTTCACCTCAACCGAACCAAAACCCAGATTTGCAGACAGACTAGAGTTCACATCAGAGTTTGATTGCGTGTTCACACCTCCCCAAACAAACCCGACTTTCTAAATGAATTAGAGTTAGACTAAAGCAGACTGAACAGGCCAGGTGTGAACGCATCCTATAACTAATGCTTTGGAGCAATCTATGCAGAGTCCGGGTCTTGAACATGACTGAGAATTTGTGGTGGAATCTTAAGAATAGGCTGATGGCAAGGAGGCAATGCAGTGACAGAATGCAACTCTTACTTCTTCTGTAACGCTGTCTGAACAACCACTCCTGAGCTTCCATATACTGTATGTGTGTATGTGTGTGTTCCCTCCTGTGCTTTATGACCAACAAATGGGATTTAGTCAGTTGGACAGAAAGTACATGATTTGAATGAGTTATTTATTGAAATGAGCTCTGTAGTACACCGATGAAAAATGAGCCAAGGTCGTTATTTTCTGTCTTCAGCTCTCCTCGCGCTGCAGTAAATGCGATTTTCATAGTTTTGTTCATTAGAAAACAACTGCATAGGTGTTTTCCACTGCAGGGATCTCATAGTAAACCAGAGCTCAGATTGACTGTAATGACAACATTCAGTGGCCATTAAAGGCAAAGCCACAAAGTTCCTGTAGAGAGGAGGTCGGGGTTGATGAATGGGTCAAGATATTTGATTTTAATTCATTATGTGTGCTGTCGGGTACGAACTGATCCATGGTTTGCTAAGATATGACCGCTCTCTGTTAGTGACTTTGGTGTTAAAGTTGTTCAAATTCTTTTTTCACTCGATTCATTATTTGGACTTTTAGACTGGAGAAGTTTTGAACATACTGTAATTAATTCCAAACAACAATTTTTCACACTAAATGAAAATTAGTGAATATACTACTGTTTTCAGTGTACTGAATTGGTATTTGATTAAAAAAAATGACTTCACATTTACATTTCTAAAATAACTAAACAAAAATATTCTCAGTCAAGGATAAACCTTCATATTATAAAGCCCTTTGAAGTTGCAGAAACATTTCCTAGAAGCCACAGTGATTTGATACAAAAAGTATCTGGAAATGATTTGTACCCCAGAAAATGGTCCAAATTATGGAAAATTATGTTTTTAAATTATCCTGAACCTTCATGAACAAGCTATGATGTGGGCGATGCTTGGCATTCTTAACTTTCTGCTTCAATCCTTCCTATTAAATTATTAAACGTTCATGTTATACGACAGGAAATGTGGTAACTCAGAACTACCCAAGTGTAGATTGGTTCATAATGGTTACATAGATACTTCAAACTCAAAAAGTGGAAATGTTTAGCTATAATTTTAAGATTTTAAATGAATCACAAACTTCCACTTTCAGCCATTATAACCTCTGCTAAAGACATTGACCAAGCAAAACCCCAATGGAAGTTGAATTATTAGAACATTTGAAGTGTTCAAATGTACTGTGGTGTACCAACATTCTGTGTTTAAATATTCACAAATACACACGTCTACTTTTGTTTAAATGCATTTAATTCAAGCTGAGTGGAGGCCTTAATCCTGACTCAAGTTTCTGTTGCTGCTCCCCAAGTTTGTTTTGGCAAAAATTATTTTAAGTCTTTATGGCTGCACATTATCCACACCTCAGGAGTAATTTCACTCATGTTTTACAGTCTTATAACTATGAAATGATCTGAGGTTAAGCACTTGGTAGAACAGAATACATTGTATTGAAACCACACTTTGTGTTTGCAAAGAGTAACATCTTGTTGTCCAATCACCACAGACCCAACTTCTTCTACCCTGAACCTCACACGTTAGTGAAAATACGACCCATTGGGGTTTAAATAAGTGTGAAAAGTTCCTGAGAACAGGTGCAGGGAAGAAAGTTTCAGAGTAGAGTCGAACACTGCTTTAGACTGGTGAAACAGGTTTGAAATAGCTTTTTACCACCAATATATAATAACAAGAGATGGAGCAAAAAAAGATAAAAAGAAAGTTGTGTCTATAAGATTTAACTCGGAGCCACCACAGACTTGTTAATCTGTATCTGTTTAGGGGAAGCTTCAAAAGAACAACGTGTCAAATGTTCAAAGACTAGGGTAAAGGTAGAGAAGTCAAACATCACCACTGAAACAGAATCTGAAGTACACACTTAAAGACATAACCTAAAGCAACAATAATGATCCAGTAAAACCCAAACCGAAAACAAAAGACTGATCACTGTAAAAACTGACACAGACACCCCCATTATGTTAAAAGCAAATATTCTCTTATTATGAGTTTTAGACAGAAAATAAGTGTTTGTGTGTTTTCCAGTGTTTAACTTACAGCTGTAAAATTATCCAGACTGTTTTTAGCTTTGTCAACATTGATTTAACTTGTGCCTGAAAGTTAACTTTACTCATGGTTTTAAAGGTTGTAATGGTTTTAAAATATTATGTAAAATAGACTTTCTTGAACTTCACTCATGTTTTAATGTCATTCTCATCAAAACATACATGGAGTGTTGCTTTGATTCTTTTATACATGTTTGAGAAATCCTTTAATCAAAATGCCTGGGTGCACCTAACTCCGCCTTTGAGGAGGAAACTCCTCCTCAGAGCTGCAGTTTTCCCACTCGGCTCCTTCAGACTAGCCAGCAGCAATTAGCAAACTCCTGGTGGAATTGAACATCTGCTGAACTCATTACAAGCTATTTCTTAGTGAAAGTCTGGTAAAAAAAAAATTGCTAAATGGTTGATAAAGGAGCCATTTTGTGATGACTTCTTGAAGGTGGAGCTTTAGAAAGAGCAGGAGTTTTTAAAGAGACAAAGGCCCAATTTCAAAGAGTTAAATTATGAAGTAAAATTTCTTTAAAGTCATATTTGGTACAAACAGCATTTTTATAATGACTTAAAAAAGTAATCAATAGTTACTTGATTATATTATAAAATGTCACTATGTTTCTGGAAAACATAATGCTGCCCCTATGAGATGTTGGAGAGTTAAAACGGTGTTTTTCAACCTTTTTTGAGCCAAGGTACATTATTTTAATTGAAAAAATCACGAGGCACACCACTAACTAAAAATGTAAACAAAGATACTATTACATATATAGTCATTCTTATAAACACAAAAATTTATTTTTATCACATTTTACATTATATATTTCAAATTGCACTTAACACGTCCACTTAAAAAATACACCTGAACAGCAACAACAATGTGGTGTTACATTTAAAGAAGTTGTAGAAAACCTCAAGTGTTTTACAAACTAATCCACAAGCATTCTTTTAGCTGGACTACAGAAAAAAATTCTTATTCTGAAAGAAGCAATAATATTTGAGAAACATTTCACTTTGATATTCACTGTTACAATATGAACAATATTGTACAAAATGTCAATATCTGTATATCTTACCCATCTAGTGTGAAACCTGTGCATGTTTGGATGAAAACAGCTGATTTCCTGGCAGAAACTGAAGAAAGACAAAGCTCTTCTTCAACAGCTCTCAGTCTCTCTCTCTGATTTTAGTTTTTACAGTATCCAGGCTTGAGAAGCTCACTTCACACAGACATGTTGTTGGACCCATATGAAATGGACCCATGTTCTTTCCAACTACTGCTGAGCTTCACTGTCTTTTCCATCACTGTCGTCAGTCTTGCTAGATTCAATGCTGTCACTGTTACCTGTAACATTCATGCATATCTAATTCTCTTGTTTTAATGTAAAATGCTCCATACCTACTGCCATCTAGTGGTAAGAACATTACATGATTACTCCGCTAGTCACTACTACAGGAGACACTTGAAGATGGCATTATTTGCAGATAATTCATTTTCAAAAAAATCTTTTAAAATCAATTACTGTATTTTTCGGACTATAGAGTAGACTATACAAGCACCTTCAATTTTTTGGGGAAACAAAAACTGGAAGCTGCTCTCGGTTTTCCATAAGGACCCGGCAGACGACTGCGTCCTCATAAATCTGCTGGATATATTAAGGACGCAGCTCTCCGTCTCCAAAGCCAAACCATAGTTTCGTTCACACCGAGCTTAAATGCAGCGGCTCTGTTTCCCTCCTGAAGTGCCAGATCGACAGCCCTCAACTTAAAAGCTGCATGATATGAGTTTGAAAACATTTCTCCGTAGAAATACACAATAGAAAAATACACAATAAAGCCGCACCGGGCTGCAATCCGCCTGGTTCAAAGCTTAGGAAAAAAGTAGCAGCTTATAGTCGGGAAAATACGGTACCATAGGTGAAATTGAATAATTTCCATGGCACACCTGACGATCACTCACGGCACACTAGTGTGCCGCGGAACAGTGGTTGAAAAACACTGAGTTAATTCTGAATTTCTACCATGTCTGTATCTGACAGTGGACAACAATGATCAAGGCCACTGTGACTGACTAATCAAAGCACAGAGCCTCTCGTTTAGCTCTTCTAAAGATATGTGAAGGCAGTGGGAATTGCAGATGACCGGTACATTAAAATCCGTCAGGATCTGTTGCATCTCAAGCTAAAACCTCCCTAGAAGTGTGGTATTTTCTCGTTTTTGAAGTGAAACCCATTTCTTATCACTGACCCTTACAACTCTGATGCTCTCTATTATTTTCCTCCACTCCTTTACCTCAGTCTGTTTTGCCGGCACTTCAGCGGAGAGCAAAATGTAATCATGGAGCACACAAAAATTACAGAGGATTACTTAAAAACACAGTGTCTTTTTGTCCTTTATTTGACAAACAAACTAAACGTCCTGTATTTTTCTTTCCTCTCATCCTGGACGCGATGGATCTCCTCCGTCCTTCACGCTGCTTCTTTATGTGTTCTAGCCTTTTTTCATTCTCCTGGAAAAAGATACTGTCACACAAAATCCATTAAAAGAAAAAAAAATGCCAGTAAGAATTGAGTGGACCCAGTGAAAGTGAGCACATCTCCAGGAATGTTGTACGCCATGCGGAATATGCAAGCACTGGAATTCTGCCCACATGGAAACGCGGAACGCTGTCAAGGTCTCGCTTACTTACCAGAGCAGGATGGTGGAGAGTCAATGAACAAGTGGAGAAGAAAGGAAAAGTAATGGAGGGGGGGAGGTGACAGGGAGAAGACCTGCTTCTGATGCTATGGGAATACCAGAGAGAAAATGGACGATGTGTGTGCATATGTTTAGTAGCCGTACCTATTAATAGCATCACAGGGACAACTGTTTGGATTGGACCCTTGACTCTTGGAGCGCTGGGTCCAAGAGGACAGTGCTAACAAAAGCTAACAGTTGTGAGCTAAAGTATACATTCTGCTTTAACTTTTTTCCACTTTTTGTCAGGTAATAACCAAACACTTCCATGATTTTACTTAAGATTTCACAACAAACAAACACAAAATCATGCAAACCTCTACAATTTAGCAGTAGACCTGTCACAGTAGTAAATTTTGCTTGATCATAAATTGTCCTGGTAATTATTGCGATAAATATTTATATTGTTGAAAACGACAATATAATATCAGTGACGTGCGGTCAGGGTAGGCAGGTGAGGCTCTCCCTCACCTGTCATCATGGAAAAATAGTAATAAAATAATTTATATTGCTATTTTCATGTACTATAAAGTACCTATTTTTACTTAGCTTAACCAATTCTGATTATTTTTTTCTCAAAATCGCAGTATTGTCGCATTTTCCCATTCAAATGCTCGGAAGCGAAGCCGATGAGGCAGCATCGAGCTGAGCCTCAGCTGGGATTGGGCAACCTCTCACTAACTGCACTGGCTGCCATTATATGAGAGCATGTAACTCCTGTCCGTGCAATAAAATGGCTAAAAACATTTAATATATGGACTGATTTTCCATAATTTAGCTTATGTATATAATGTACAGTGTTTTTTTTGTCACCAACTGTGAGTATCGTGTTTTGTGTGCGGAGGAGCGATCAGAAACGGTAGAGAATAGATTTGAGGTGAGGCAGGCAGTTCTCTTGCCTCATGGCAGGGGGCGCTCATGATCCCAGATATTGTGACTCCACAACTGCAGAGTAAGACACAGTGAGCTAGCCATGGAGCTAGCCATACAGTAAATAAGTAAAGTACAGCGATATATTTGTTTTCTCCTCTCTTCCGACGTCAACATGAAAGACTACATTTCTACACTTAAACAGTTTTTTAAAGTGGATTTTCAATTGAAGCAGGAGATAATAACTAAAGTAAGACCAACACCGGAGCTGAAAGTTTTGCTTCGACACAGTTTGATGATTCTCAAACGGAGTAGAAAAGACATGCCAAGGATAGACTTGGCTTTGGGTGAACAGATATTTTTGTGCAGAATTAGAGGTGCATGGATTTTATTGATAAGTAAATATCCGTTCAGCAATATCCGTTAAACAATAAGATGTTTTTGTTTAGTTTTTTAATGAAACGTGCGTTTTGTGGGCTACAGTTTGTATGTCAATTCAGTAAAGTAGAAGCGGTAGCTAATCTACCACAGCAATTATTTATTCATAAAACATTAAGCCTAAAACGTACTATAACAACATCCTGAATGTTCTGTTCTGTTCGCAAAATTCTTGAATGTTTTTGGTGTTAAATCCTAAAACCTGAAGTGTCATTGTTGTCAGTTGTTTTGGCCACCAGGCTGTGTGTAGCATGGCGAATACCTCTTTGCTGTGGATCATAGCATGAAATTAATACCTACATTTCTAAGTTTCGCTGAGTTAATGTGGCCCCGGCCGAGGACGTCGAGCTGGAACTGCGATAAGCTCGATGGAGAGTCCTGATGCTGCAGAGGAATGTAATCCCCCCGGGGCCTGTACTGGTGGTGGAGGTCAAAGAAGGTGGGTGCCTGAAGAGCCTGGGGTGTGAAGGTGGAGATGGGGTGGAGGTGGGTTGATCGCAGCTGGTAAGCAGAGGAGGCCGTGGATGAAAATCCTTATCAAGTGGAGCTTGGTCGATGATTGGTCATGACGAGGCTTGGTCCAGCGCTGATAGGTCCAGGGTGATGAGAGCAAGGCGCTGATTGATGAGGCAGGTGAGGCAAGAGTCTTCCATTTGAATTTGCGCCTAGGCTTCATTTCAAGGCAGTTCAAAGTGCCTTACATCATGAAAACATAAAAACACCATGAACACATCATACAACCAGTGAAAACCAGTAACAGACATTACATTTTGTCTAGAGCCATCACTAAAATCATCAATGCACATCAAATATGTCATTCAGTGTTTCAATTGTTATGGTTGAAAAGCAATACAGTACTTAATAATTTGAAAATGTGAGACCATTTTCAAATACTTTGACAATAATTGAATTGATAATTTTACTCAGCCCAAAGGGAGCTAAAAGTGTGTGAGTTTCCATTCACTTCATAAGAAAGTGTTGCTCCGCATCAGTTTATCACAAAATGATAAATAAAAAAATATACATTGAAGATTCTGGTTGTAATTTGACAAAAATGGAAAAGTATCAGTGGTCTGAATACATTTGCAAGCCCTGAGTATCTTTGGTTCTTAGGGATGTTTTTGAGGTGGTTGGATCTTCACTCTTCCTTGTGAGATTCATTTATTTATTTTTTATTTTTTTGGTTTATAGTAGAAGTGAAAATTAGGTGAAAACTGGATTGAGAATGAAAAACTTTGGTATTTCTTGCAACATCTTAAGGAAGGTGTCACAAGTAAATTATGCTAATATTTTATCAAGGTGTTAATTAAACCTTTTTGAAATGGGTTCCTTGCTGCTGTTTGGAAAACAGCCAATTCAGGGGCGCCATTCATTTCCTGTGGCATTAATTGACTGAACCACCAAGTACAATGATGAGGAAAACGAGGGATATTAGCTTCTACTGCAGCTTTAAGACTGCGACAGACTGGCGACCTGTCCAGGGCGTACCCCGCCTCTCGCCCGGAACGCTAGCTGGAGATAGGCACCAGCACCTCCCGACCCCATTAAGGGACAAGGGTGTAGGAAAATGGATGGATGGATGGATGCAGCTTTAAGACAGTTTGATGCCTATTAAGGTATATTTGGTGTTTAAACTATCAAACACCAAATATACCTTCGCTTTACAAAAACGCATATATCTGAAGAGGACATCCTTATTGCTTGTCTTATTAAATCAGAGTTGCATGTATCAAAGTAGACAGGTTGCATTAATAAAATATGAATCTGTGTTTGTGTGGCCTTCAAGATTTTGGATTATGTGGGTGTGTTTATGTTGCAGCCTACCGTATTTCAGTGGGAAAAGTCAAGCTGTTTGAAAAAGCTATACCAAATCACTGTAGCAAGTCTTCTGAAAATAATAAAAGTCTCTTCAGAATATGAAAGTGCTGATTGAAAGGTGGAAAACATAGAAAATCTCTGTACAGCGATTCACCCCTCTGAGTTTCTCCCATTTTCCTTTTCATGCAGACACAAACACACAGCCCATCTATTGCCTATAATCACATTTCAGAGCGTTTCTTTTCCCAAATTGAATTGTAATGGGCAGACAATGGGCGTGACATCTCAATTCATTGGCTAGCTCGTACAGAAGCAGCTCGTCTAAATTGATCTGAAAGTGGGCCATGGTTACTGATGAGCCCAGGGCGTTAACGAGAGAACGCAAGCCAGAGTTGGAAGCATGCAGGCGGGGAGGGAGAAACTAGGCGCACTATCGCTGAAAATTAATTGCCCTTTTGGACCGCTGCCATTAGCAATTATTGCATGTGACACCAGCGACAGAATGTTTACCTCCTCTGCAATGTACCTGAGTGATCCGCTGTGGAGAAACGGAGGAAAAATAACGGGGGAAAAATGTGTGTTTGGATTAATGGACGAAGTGATGAGCAACAGCAAATATTTTTGAAGGAAGCACATTTTCTGGAACAGGATTACGTTTTTCCATCAACCTTGTATGGGAATGCTGGGAATTAACTTTGAGAAATGAGTTTATCCAAAAACACAATGTTGAAGCTAAATATGCCGTTGTTCTGACAGCAGAATTACATCCCCAAAGCTTCAATGTGTTGGATCCTGGTGATTTTAGGGCTTTAACCCGTCCAGAAGTAGTGTTCACTAGATCAACTACTTTTCTAATGGACGATTTTGGCTTTACAAACGTATTGTTTCAACTAGGAGGAATAAATTCTGTGATTTTATGACCCTTGTTTTTATCTCTGTGAGTAAAACGTCTTACTTAGCACAAGTAGAGAGCAGCCAAGAGTAGCAGCATTACTTCAACATATTTTGACTAAATATTTTTAAAATTAATATGATATTAAATAATATTTTAAAATGATCAGACAGACCAAATTTAGGTATTTTAAGGACCAACATGAACATAATTCCTGCAAATACCATAATTTGAAAAAAAAAAAAATCAGACAAACTATCTTTTTTACTCCAAACCAGCTTCTTTCAATATGAAGCTTATGACATTTTAATAAAAACTACAGGTGTTTGTCTGAATTTTTGGTTAAAACAAGCTTATTCTTTATTAAGTTAAAATTACTCACGGTGGGGAGAGGATCCAGAGATTTCACTCAGGTAAGAATAGAGATACTTCATAGTAAATTACTCGGGTAAAAGTAAAAATTCTAAAAGTATTTTTTTCCCAAAAAAGTTACTGAAATATAACTGGTTAAATGTAACCAGACACTACCGAACATGACTTATTGCTATGCCAACAAAAAGTGATATTTATGCGCAGTTTGATATCAACCCGAGAAGACCGCGCTGAACTACGTGGGGTGGAGAGTCAAATACGTAAAATTCTGTAGCAACTTTTATGTTTGAGAAATATTTTTGTCCTTTCCAGAGCAGTCAAACAGAACAAGAGAAAGGTTTGTGTTTAATCCAGAGTATAAAATCTATCAAATAATGAAAAGCTGAGAAGTCTGAATAATTTGATGAAAAGGGAGCAGATTGTCAGAACAATATGGTGTATTTAATAGACTGAATGATGTAAAAAGAGAATCAAATGCAAAGAGAATGTATTCTTAAGGAAAATACAGAGTCAGTCCATGCTGATTTATTGTAGCACCATTTATTAACTCAATTTTTCCTAATTAAACACTAGACATGCTTGTGATCTTGGCTGATCTGCTCTTGCGTGACACTGAAACAGCTTGCTCAGGTAAGGTTGATGAGAATTTCTTTTTTAAACAATGGATGTGTTGTTGTGCAACACAACCACAAAAATAACATCCTATTTCCAGCTCTTAGTGTTTCAGTTTGAACTGATTTAAACTCTTGCTTTCATCAGCAGACTGGGTTCCTAATGAGGGTGAGTTGGCTGCAAACGACGTCCTGAGGAGATCAAATCTAGAAAAACAGCTTCCATTTGTAAGATGTGTTTATTGCCTCTGTGCTACATGGAGGTTTTAAAAGCTAATCTAAAAAAAAAGTTACACACACAAAAGAAGTTAGAAAAAACTCACTGGGTCTCACATATTAGACCAGAACAATGACCATGTCCTTTAACAGTTGATGATACTAAAACTTTCAAAATTAAAGTCAATATTTTTATCAGAGGCCATGTTATTAGTCACACTTAGCACTAAACTGCAGTCCCTTTAGTTGTCAGACATGTTTTAATTCTTCATGGCACAGATTCAGACCATAGAAGTGCAGTGAACTCCTTACCTACCATGTTCAACAAACCAGCCTGAGATGACTTGACCCAGCAGTAGCTACTTCCTTCTCGTACAAGTCTGTTTTCATTCTGAAGTCGGCTACTAATTTGATTACTGACAGGCAGTGGTGGGAAGTAACGAAGTACAAGTACTTTGTTACTGTACATAAGTACAATTTTCATGTATCTGTACTTTACTTAAGTAGATTTAATAATGGATACTTTATACTTTTACTCCACTACATTTTACAGTAAGTATCTGTACTTTCTACTTCACTACATTTCTACAAAAGTGTCGCGTTACATCCAAATCGCATTGCGCATTTTGTCCGTTAAAATGTGAAGTTCAGTGACTTAAGGTGGCGCCGTAAATTCCAAGCAATAACGTGATTTACGTGTCTGTTGTCACCCATCGCCTCCCCCTTTACTCGCATGCAGAACTCCCAAGAAATGTGCAGTGGTTTCCTCTGAGCGAGAGAAGATGCCTGTCTAATCGTCAGTAATATAATAGCCCTGCATAAATCATAGATACTCCGGTTTCCTCCCACAGTCCAAAAACATGACTGTCAGGTTAATTGGTCTGTCTAAATTGCCCCTAGGTGTGAGTGTGTGTGTGCATGGTTGTTTGTCCTGTGTGTGTCTCTGTGTTGCCCTGCGACAGACTGGCGACCTGTCCAGGGTGACCCCGCCTCTCGCCCGGAACGCCAGCTGGAGATAGGCACCAGCACCTCCCGACCCCATTAAGGGACAAGGGTGTAGGAAAATGGATGGATGGATGGATAAATCATAGATATGGCGACATGTAAAATAAGCAAGCGCTTCGCTTTCACAGGGGACTTCATCTAACTTTTAGCGTCACTTTAAAGGAAAGCTTAAAGAAAGGTAAGATCTGTGGACGTGATGCTAGCAAAGCTAGCTGTACTGACTTAGACACACATGTTGCATCTGCGATGAAAAAAGGTTGTCACTCATGCGCTGAATTATTGTGTGGAGGTGTTGACTGAGGTGTCTCATATATGGGACAACGCTGTGACCAAAGTCTGCATTGATATGACATTCAGGAACAATCCGATTCTTCCGGACGGATCTTAAGTGATTACATTTATTTCAGCTCTAAGTATTATGGAATATGGAATATGGATCTTTCAGATCAATTTGAGAAGCAATTTTAATAGGTAAAACTTAATTTTTTGTGTCACGTAGCACAGGGTGCTGGTCTTGACTTGGTCTTGGGTTGGTGGTCTTGACTACAACTCTGCTACGTGGCTCCTTGGTTGCATGTCCTCCTCCACTCGCCTTCTTTCCATCCCCTTTCAGTTGGATTTCTTTAAAAATAAATGCCACTAGTGGCAAAAAAGGGAAGTTCATGCTGTGTTAGGACAGGAGACAAGATGTTTCCATCCCTGAAATTATGATGGATGGAATCACATATCTAAGTCTAAACTATGTTACAGAGAGTAAACATAATAAAAACATGCTTTATCTGTGGCATTGTTCATTAAAATGGCACATTTCTAATGTAATAAAATTAAATACGATCGGTTCACTTAATGATATCAGCGATTAGGTAATGCATTCAGCAAGTACTTTTACTTTTAACACTCAAGTATTTTTAAAAGCCAGTACTTCTTTACTTTTACTTAAGTACAAATGTCAATGTGGTAGTTTTACTTTTACTTGAGTACATTTTTGTCTGTGTATTTGTACTTTTACTTAAGTAAATTTTTTGAGTACTGTCTCCACCACTGCTGACAGACCAACAACGGTAACTGAGCAACCGGCGCTTTATAAGAAGACGTTATCTTTGAAGAGGCTGGTGACCAGCCTACCAAGGCTGGTCACCCACTGGATCACCTTGTTCCTCTGCTGGCCTTTATCACGGGTAGGCTAGCTTTAACCGTGGGTTTACCTTCTTCCAGTCTGTAAAAAGAAGAATGGCTCGCGACAAAAATGTTTATTAGTAATGTTTATTACTGGTTTCACAATTGGTGACTATATGATGTTTTTATGAGGTAAAGCACTCTGAACTGTTTTGCTTCTGAAATGTGCTAAAAAATAAACTTGATTGATTGATTCCTCTGCTGGCCATTAGCACAGATAGACTATGCTGGCAGATAGGGTATGCTGGCAGCTAGAATGCCTAAGCGAGTCCATCCATCCTTCCATTTTCTTACACCCTTGTCCCTAGTTGGGTCGGGAGGGTTGCTGGTGCCTATCTCCAGCTAACGTTCCGGGCGAGAGGTGGGGTCACCCTGGACAGGTTGCCAGTCTGTCGCAGCCTAAGCTAGTCAGGCTGCGACAGACTAGCCTAAGCTAGTCTAAGCTAGTCGCAGCTAACGCAGACAGGCTAACGCTAGCCTGTCTGCCTTAGTGCAGACAGGCTAGCGTTAGCCTTGGATATGCAGCTATCGCAGGTAGGCTAGTCACCTGGGAGTCATACTTTGTTTTTTAAAGAAAACTTTATTAAGAAAAATGGTTGCCACACAATGTCTGTAAATGTTTATGCTTGTGACATCTTAGCATAAATGTCTTGAATTAGCTGAAGTTGGCTTCTGATTGAGTTTCCGATTTGCCAGTATGGAAAGAAATTGTACGCAGCCAACCAGACACCATTGATAGCCTGTGGTGTTTGAGCAATGCTTAGTTGGTACTAAAGAACCCAAAATGTACCAAAGAAAATGTCCCCAAACCAGCCTGAACAGTTGATACCAGGGAAGATGGATTTATTCTCTCATGTTGTCTGCGCCTGATTCTGACATCATCTGGACATCACATCTGGAACTACGGCTCAGTGGACCAACCAGCATCTTCCTAAATTGTTTCTGTCCAGTGTTGGTGAGCTGTGCCTCAGTGTCCTGCTCTTAGCTAGCAGTAGCTACTGTACTTATCCGCAGCTGGAGGCTGTCTTCTTCAAGGTTTGATGGGCTCAGGTGTAATTTTCTGCTAATAAAGAAAGTGTGTGTATATATGTTGGGATGGACAGATCCACCCTGTGATGTTCTTTCCTCTCTGATATAAAAACTACAATGGCAACCCAGACCCACTAATTAGCATTATTGGAGTTCCAGAGAGCACGCTGAACCTGTGTCTGCACTAAAACATGACTTTGACTTTCTGTTCCCTTTTTGCTACATGCTGTATTTTACTCTGTGACACCTCCAGTAACATCACTATGGGCTTAACAGTGTGAGAACATTTTTGAGGGTAGAAATAAAATCACAGTAAAGTGTGAAGGGTGAAGGCTACACCTCAAATCTGTTTCCTTTTCAATGTGTAGAATAACTAACCCGCCATGTCACTAAGTTAAAACGACAGGTAAAATATCCTTATTTCTTTCATACACCCTTTTTTCCTCTTGATATTTTTTTCTTTCTGTTCTTATGTTTGCATTGTGCTCTACGTGTTTCAAAGTTATGTAAGTTATTCAAGATGTATATGATGTGGACAGCTTTGCATAATCTTTTTATAAGCAAACAAAAGCAACAGTTACTCAATGTAAATATCAATAAATGAGATTTTTCCTGTAATTCACGGTATAGATTCCCTTCGTAGGCTTCACCTATTTATTTTCAATCCATCTTTTGACACTTGTTCCATTTTCCCTAAATGATATGAGAAAAAAAGAAATAATTAATAATCCACATAAGCTTGTAATGTAACTGTATGTACATTTCCTTTCTTTCGCTATTATCTGTCACGTTCAAAACGGATAATCCTTTAATTGGATTAGTCAGGCTGAAAAAAGAGCTGCGGCTGAATCAGCTAGCCAAGGGGAAGAAAAAAAAGAAACATAAATGTACATGCAGCGCTCGTACATAAAATGAATCCAGTGTGCTGAGCAGCAGAAGTACACTTCCAAGATCAGAGGGATGGCAGAGCACTGAGGATACGGCACATTAACAGCTGAGTGTTCTTCTCTGCCTTTAAAGTGAGTTGTTGCAAATTGTGAGCTCGATCTGGGCCGGGCTTTCCAGACGGAGTCGCTCTAATTAACTTTGCAGGGAACCATTAGGACGTGTTCTCTCCTCGCCCTGACTCACAGAGTGGGAAGTTCATGCACTCTGTTCATCCCTGGAGCCTGTTGCAGTCTGCCGCCCTCCCCGCTGCCCTCCACCTCTCCCCACCTCTCCCTGGACGATTCGGGCCTAATTAAGAGAGGGAGAGCTCAGACGGCGCTCGCTGCGACAGGCGGAGGGTTCAAAAGATAAAAAGCCTGAGTGTTAAAACGGAGGAATGAAAAGTCTCTTTACGTCAGGTTTTAGATATTAAAATGAACCTGATTTTAGAATCAGACTCAGAATACGTTCATTGTCGTTGTGCAGAAGCGCTGTGGAATTTTATTCCAGTTCAGCCTGTCCAAAGAAGACGGGGAAGACAAGTACCTGAGGCTCCAGCCTTTGGACTCAATGTAGGGTTTCCAAAAAATCCTCTGTACATAAAGTAACATATACACAATAAGTATGGTGGTGAGTCGATGAGGTGTGTGTTTAAAGCCATGAAGTGTGTGTTTATGCTGAACCAGACAGCTGTCTGGTGTGTTATTTTGGAAAGTTTTACTAGAATGCATCGTGTTGATTAACCTGAACCACTTTGTATAAAAGTAGGATATGAATCCTGTTGACTTTAGGTACATGGCCATGTCTTGGTAAATTTGCATTTGTGTCACCCTATTTCCACTTTCAGGTGAATGGATTGAAGGGAGCTGTGAGAGATGTTCAAAGCTTTTTGGAATATTGTTTTATAACCTCAACCTGTTTCAAACCATGACTGCTGTGTTCCTGTTTGTTCATCAACAAACGTCACAAGAGCAGCTGGAATTGTACCAACATTAAATTACACACAGGTGGACTCCAGGTGGCTTTTGAAAATTTTATGTGGGACCATCAGAGAAGATTTATGTAATCTTCTTTATAAATTCACAGATGTGAAGGGTTGTTTTTCTTGACTTCAAATTTAGGATGCTAGTAAGTAGGGCTGTGTAAAAAAATGGATTCGGTGATATATATCGATATTTTCCGCGCTCGGAAAGTATCGATTTTTCATCCGCGAGTATCGATTTTTTTAAACCATAGGGATCCATAGCCTTATAGCTCTTATTACTGTCTAGTTTGTTGCGGTGTAGCAGCAAGACTCCGCCTCCTTCAGTCTCACTTTCAACTTGAGCTTAAAGTGCACATTATAAACTACACACCAGTTTTTAAATTGTGTTAATAGGCCAAGTATAACTGGAGTTATGCTAAAATTAGTAAACCATATTTTTCCGCATGTCAGAGAAATGTCACAAGCGCCGCCATTCCCCGGCTTTTCCGATTATGTGAGAGGGAATGAGCTTCCAAACATACAAAACTAAACGAAACATTAGATTCCTGTGTTTTTGGAAATTTAAAATCTTCAATAAATAAGGATGGGCTGTATTTTGTTGCTGAGAAACGAAGTAAAGTTGCGCTAGTGACCGTCAAAGAGAAGCGGAAAGGAGCAGCGTCGCGAACGGAGCAGCTGCAAAAGAAGTGAGATCGCGAAATTAATGCTAATTTCTACTGGTAGCATTCACTTTGTAATTAGTTTTTAGCTTAGCGGTTTCTGTTCTGTATATAAAGAATTACCTGAGGAATGAACATGAGTTGATAACATCCGAAGCGGGCAGCAGCAGCAGCGGCGCTGTGTTTGGAGCAGGAAAAGGAAGAGGAAAAACCACCAGCCGGAATCTGCGGCGAAGTGAGGATTTCCATGACGACAATGGTCTGATCGATCATTTTATTAGCAATAAAGAGTATCAGAGACTGAGAGAACTATGAGATCCTGGCAGTCTGAGAGGAGCTACTCAGAGATCCAAGCAGGGGAATAGCGGCGCTGCATAGCTGCAGGGAGTCGATCACTAGGGGTGAGGCGGAGCCACTACTTTAGTAGTTAGTAGTAAACAGCTTACAGCCACGGCTAACTCCGGGAGCCAAGGTAGAAAAGTCTTTTTCCCCATAGTCCCAAAGACTGCATTTGTGGCTGCATTTTTACTCCAAAATGCAGCCACAGTGTCCAAAAAAAAACATAAGTGCATCATTTGCATATTGAGAGTCTAGAGGCTGATAATCTCTCCACTCTGCTCCTGGATTACCGTTTAAACTTTTTAGTTTTATGTCAAATCCACACGAATTAAATGACAGAAACTAATTCTCTCACTGCATCTTTTATTCATTTTGTCCAGCTGCAGACTGTTAGATTGTCCAATCAGAGTTAGGTATTGTGTAGTTGGTGCCTTTAATCAGTTTTCAGTTAACTAAATTTAAGTCTATGGAACACAAAATGTCACTAAAACCACTCTGTCCTTCTAAAATCTTTCAGAAAATTGTAAGAATTGTATCGCGCAACAAATATCGTGATACATATCGTATCGTGACCAGAATATTGTATATTGTATCGTGAAATTATTGTATCACTACACCCCTACTAGTAAGCTAGTTCTCTAGTAAAGGTCCATTTAAAGAGGTAGTGTTGTGTGTTTTCCAGGCACATAGTACCACAATAAAGTAATTATATTACCTTCAGTTGTTATAGAAATGCTGTATATGTCAAACAACTAACATTAATAGCTCCTGCAGTACTTTTAAGGAAATGCGATATTTGCATTGCATCATAATTATTGCCTTGTCAAGTTTTCTAATTCGACTTGTAAAATTTCCTTCTTGTTATCCATGAAAACATGGAAAACATTAGTATCTGACTTGTAGCAGTTATGTTTTCCAGGCACAAAGTGTCATTTTATAGCACAATCAAGTAACTACGTTACCTTCAGTTGTTATGAAAATGCTACAAATATAAAATATGACTCAAAAGAAATTTGACTTCTCAATACAACACCTTGAAATTGGGCCTTTGTCTCTTTAAGAAGCTCCTGCTATCTGACACATCATCACATCAACGGTCCTCCATTAAGCCTTTAACATATTTCATAGTAGTGTTGGGCTGGATGATTCCACCAGGTGTTTGCTAATTGCTGCTGGCTAGTTTGAAGGAGCTGAGTGAGGGTTTGGAGGAGCTCTGTGGAGCTCGGCTTGGAGACTTTAGCTCAAAAGGAGAAGCTTTGTGGAAATAGGTGGGGCTTTGTGAGCGGACATGTTTAGGCATCCCAGAATGGTTGCCATGGGAGACTAAAGGGTTTCTCAAATATGAATGAAAGAATCAAGCAACACTCCACGGAAGGTTTTTGATGAATGAATAATGTAAAGGAAAAAAAAATGTTGTTGACCCCAACAGGTAGACATGCTTCTGTTTTGTTAAAGGTCACAGGGCAATCAGACCCATGTTAATGAACAACCACATCCATAAATCCAGCAGCTTCCCGTTGAGTGGCAGCCTAATTACCCGGGAAACCAGGAACAACCCCTCCACTGCGATACAGTTAACATGATCAGAAGGCTGCTGGTACTCCCTGCCTGATTCCCCTTTGTGCATATTATTCCATTCAAGTGCCGATATGCGCGTGTGTAGATGTGTGTGTGTGGATTAGGTCCAGAGAGAGATGGGGTGTCGGCGCCTGGGAGTGTTTTTACATCCGGGAGAGCATCAAGGGAATGACTTGAGTTCTGCGCCTAAAGATAAAAAAAAGGGAATTGCTTTCGGTCACCCAGAGACCAGAGAAATGTGTTCACTGAGGTTAACTCAGTTGTGACAGAGAGAATGCCTTTTATTCTCCTTCTTTCTTTATTCAGTCTCGCATCAAAGTCCCAGGCGTCCCACTCTGCTTATCCTGACAGACTTAAAATGCACTTAGTGGAAAGTAACACTTGTGGCCGCATGTTTGTGTGCTCAAGCTGCAAATAGTGTTTTCTGGAAGCCCGTGGAGTAAGTGCCAGGGATCAGTGTTTTGAACAGCTGCAGCCGAGTTAAGGTTGGACCACTTTAAGACAGATAAAAACAGAGAATGAAAAAAAAACAAAAAAACGTCAGCTGCTTCTCTTGGTTGACCTCCAGAAATCACATTTCAAAGAGAAGCTGATAAATTCCCTCTGCCATAGCTGGACTCACATCAGCAGCACCTCTTTAACCCCGTGACCCCTGAGCCAGTATACAATGAACATACACACGCCGCACGCATACACACACACACACACACCACTTGAGATTTTTTTTCTGTCTACAACAGGCTCTTACATCCTAAATAAGAACTTTTTTATCTGGAACTTTCTCCGTAGCTCTCAGTTGTTTTACCAAAAGACAGGAAGCAACAATTCCATCTACTTATTGTCTCCACAGTCTTAGTTTGGTTTCTGACTATAGTCTGTTGTATTGGTTGTTACCGTCTCATGTAGGGCTTCAGCGATTAATCATGTTGAATCGATTGTTGAAACAATCAGCAACCAATTTACTAATTAATTAATTGTTAACTGGAGTATACAGATAAAAAAAAGACAATTTTCTGAGAGAACAACCCTGTAATAAAGTCAAAAGTGTCCAAAATCAATACATTTTTCACTTTGGACAATAAAAACATTTTTTGTCTGCAAATATGTTTTTCCCAGATCTCCTAAAGTGGCTATTTTAGTTTAAATTCCGGTAAAAAAAAAATAAATAAAAAAACACACATATTAAAGAATGACACTCATGCTCTCATATACAATTAGAATGTAAAATTATAAAAGTAGCAAGTGATATGAAATATTTTACTGCTGAAATTATTCATAATTTATTAATATATAATTTATTCGGTTGCATTACTGCTGTCTTTAAGTCTTTATTGTAAGTTATTAGTCAATAATAATGAAGTCAAAGAGTGAAGTTTGGAAGGTGAAAACGTGCTGCAGCCTGATGTTTCCTGTCCCTGTTCCTTTGATCTGACACATCTTTGCAAAAGTGACCTGAACGTGATGGAGTAGCACAGCTTTCACTCACTGACAGAACGCCTGTCTGCATCATCTTAATTCACATTATGTTCTAACTGAATTTTGCAATTACAGTACAAGAGCAGCTGCCAAATCTAGCAGCTGCATTCATGTGGGAGGACGTGGAAGACTTCCACAGAGTGATTACTCACTTCACTCAGGATGGATTGTTGGCTTTTTTTTGTTTTGTTTATGTATCGAGACTCACAGCTGAGATGTTTCTCCCACTTGTTTAAAAATGAATACAGTTGTTAAAGACGAGCGACGTTATGTGCAGCATCAGAGACTCGCGTGTCAGAAAGAGTCCACTCATCTGTAACCTTGACAAGTTTGGGCTTTTCGTAAAGAAAAAAACGCTTTCTAAGAATTTCAAGCTTCAGCTGTACCTCCACCACCACACTTTGTGTGGTGTGGTATCCACTGGATAGTCCACAGCTGGCCCTGTAACATCTTTATTGGCCCCAGTGGAAACGGTGCTTATAGCCACTCCAACTCAATTATCGCATCTTAGCGAGTGTCCCAGAGAAACGATGATAAATATTCATGCAGATTAACCTAGCACCAATTAGTGAGTGTGTGTGTGCATGTGTGTAGGTGTGTATGTGTGTGGGTGTGTGTCTTTTGCCATAAGCTGGAAAATGTGTGTAAACTCTGAGTTCTGTTCTATCATTTCTAATTCCGTCATGGTTTATACGGGTGACTGAATACTACATGTCTGCAAGTTGCAACTTCATTTTTAGAATATCTGCTTCTACTGTTTGCATTCATCCTCACATTGTCACACATCCAACTCAGATTTTCTTTGTGTTTTCATTTTGGGACACATGGGGCGTCTTCCTGTTACTTTTGCAGTATTTAAAATGCAGATTTGTAATTTAATTATTGGTATTGTAGTGATTTCTGAAGATAACATATTTTACATTGTACTTTAAACAGAATATATAATAACTAACAGGAAACTAACTATACTTCCAGGTGTGATAAACAACAATAACAGCTACGTTTAAACGGGGGAAATCTCGTTTTCACAAATAGCCATGTAGGGTTTGTATTTCATTTCAGTTTGCAGTTTGTGTTTGCCTGCGTTGTCTTCGACTGATATTTAAACTGAGTTGATGTTCTGAAACACTTAAGTGTGACAAACATGCACAGAAAGATGAAATCAGGAAAGGGGCAAACAGTTTTCCCCATCACTTTAACTTCTGTCTTGATACAGCCTTTAGATGTTAAGATCCTACCTGCCTACAGCTGAAATAGCATCTCAATGAACTAACATCTCCTGTGAATGTACCAGCAGATATGATGTCTGCATGTCTCTCATGTTCTGAGTCTTTATCCTCAGAGTGTTGTCCTCTGCTATCTGTTAAATGTGTTCACTCAGGATGCAGGCGGTGGACAGAAGTCGGGTCAGGTCCGTTTTCGCTCCATCCAGATCCAGAGTGAAGGCCTCGTCTGGGCATTTTTAGCACAGATCCTGTGATTTCCAAACGCATCAATCTCTATCACGTCTGTGTTTTTGTGATCCTCTCTCGGTCAGGCTCTCCTCTCTCTCTCTCTCTCTCTCTCTCTCTCTCTCTCTCTCTCTCGCTCTCGCTCTCGCTCTCCTCTCGCTCTCTCGCTCTCGTCTCGCTCGCCATTTGTGCTCCCATCTGCTCTCGATTAATGTGAGTTACGAGCGGTAATTGAAGCATCTGTTCATCCGGTGCGCATCCTTTGCTCCGACACGTACAACACCTCCCTCGCTGGATGGCTCGCACTCCGGGGTTTTGCTTTCACTGATGTGTTTCTGCGTTAGAGCTGAGCAGAAGTCAGAAAGGTTTTTATGCTCTTCTCCACTTTGTCATAGACGGAAATATCTCAATTCAGATTTATGGGTTGTTTCTTTTTTTGAAGCTCCCTTAGACTTTCTGTCATACTTTGTTGCTTTAAAATGATGTTTTTTTCTGTGCTCTCAGTTTTCCATTTAGGTCAGAATTACTGTTTCATTTCATAAGATCAAGTCCTTACAACGTAAAGTTTAATACTTTTCTTTGTATCGTTATGACGGAGCATTTATTGTTTATCATTTATTGTGATACATTCTTATCATGGTAAGAGTTTTGTTTTATTATTGTCACAATAAATTCCAGCTGCTGTTTAAAATCCCCAAATGGTCCATGATGTCAGGATTGTTAATATTTTACTATTTTCTCCACTGTTTGTTCAATAGGTGTATTAATAAATATCAATACATTTGAAAATATGGTTAAATGCAGAGACTGTGTGTAGCTTAGTGATACAGATCACACTTCTGTATGTGACTGCTGGTGTCTGAAAGAAGTGTATTACAGATACGTAAGTTTTTTGTGAGCAGTATGTATGTATATTTGCAGCTGTAATTGTTGTGCCATGCAGTCACAGCCACCTTAAAACAAGGCTTAATAAATCGTTTTTATTGCTACTTTCATTATTATCACAAATTTGCAATAGTACCTGAAAATATCGTTAAGTCCATGTCGGAATATATATTTAAGTATAAATCCATCTGTTCTCATGTCTATTTATTCAATAATTCAGGTGTAAAAAAGTGTTTCTGAATTGAAAATGTTTTTCATATTGTCAGGACAGTTTTCTATTAAAATGTGATTAATTGGGATTAATTTGTTACATACCCTGTTATCAAATGCTATCAAAAAATTTTGTTGAGTGCCACCATTGGTTAAATTTCTTTGAATTTAATTCAGAGTTAATTTAGACTCACTTTTTTTTTTTGCTTTGATGTACTGGATGAAGAATAAATTGTCATGTTCACCATAAACCATGTCAAACATTCTTCACATGGTTCCAAGTTTCCTTTTTTCATTTCTGAAAATGAGACCATAAATTAACTTTCTCATGTTTATAAATTGAATCAGAATAGTCCATCTTTCTTTTTTTGTTTGTTTCTCATCCCTAATCAACAAACATCGGTGCTATTAAACTCTATCAGTGGTGTAGCACCTGTACAAAACGATGTGCAGCACAGATCAGAGCGACAAATGAAAGTGCAAAAGTTGCTGAAACTGCAGTGGGAGACGTTTCCTTCTTCCTACATGCGAGGCCAAAATGATCTCCACCGCCTCTAGAGGGATGTATCCGCTCTCTGGCTGCTAATGTGTGGTTTCCTGAGCTGTGTTTATCGGTTTATTACTGAACGGCTTGTGTGGAGTGGGCTTTTAAAATGTTTTCATGTGAAAGAAAGCAACTCCCCGCTGCGGCTGACAGGAACTCCATGAGACTGAAACTAAATGGCGAAGTTTTAAAGCTCAGAGGAGCGGCCGCTGAGCGGGGCGCTCCTCCATTTTCACAGTGGGCAGCCTCGTTCGCGTCGTCTGATCGATTATTAGCCACAGCCGCTGAAAGCTCTCCCTGGATGGTTTTATGTGCACAGAGAGAAATGAATACACACGCACACTCACGCACACACACAGACCATATGTCATTAATATAAACAGACTGCAGTACTGTACACAGCAGCTAAATTAGCCCTGTCCCTTTTTATCGATCTCTTCGCTTTAACGGACAGAGAGCTGTCAGCTGACGGTGAAGGGTCTGTCTGCGAGGCCGATGGGGAATCTGTGGGAGATACCTGCAGTCCAGACAAATCTCTGATATCTGACAAGCTCTTTCAGAGTGTTTCAAAACATCGTCGTGAAAAACACAAGGAGAGAGAGAGAGGATGTGTTTATGAGGGCGTCTCCGTCCTTTTGTGTGTCTCACAGGTAGCAGGGCCAGACTGAGCTAAAAGTCAGAATGTGTGTGTGTGGGTGGGTGGGGGGGGGTTTGTAGGTGGTGGTAGAGGCAGACTCTTCCTGCTGTCAGTCTCTGGCATGTTCACACCCCAGATAGGGCTAAAAAACTCCAGCACACACACACACACACACACACCTGCACATATCTTGGCTCCCACCGCTGCACACATCCCCACCTTACACGTGGTGCCACACACACATCCGCTCTCGCACAGCCGTGTGGAGATAATTGCATACGTTCTGTGATTGTAATATTCCTCCTTGGATGTAATCATCCTGGTTTGATAGAAATCATCGTCCCACAAGCTCAAGAATAGACGGTACGGGGAGCAGTGCATCCTCTTTCCAGCAGCCGAATCAGTGTGAGAGAGACGGATGGGAGGGGAAGTGCTAAGTAGAGTCGGGGAGACAGGTGGGGCGTCCATATGTCGCCACGGCTACCGACTCGGCTGCCCGTCCCGGTCCAGACCTGCTGCTCTCCTCTCCAGCTTGGATGGGGGTCAGAGGTCGGCCGGCTGTCTCTCTCTCACTCAGCATGGACTCTTGGCATCGACGCTTTGAGCTCAAACAAAGTGAGAATCTGTCCTTCTGATGCTGCTTTAAAGTGGAGACCTCACTGTGAAAACTGATTTTTTTTTTTGCCACTTTGATTATTTGGAAAACCTAAACCAGAGGAATCTTAGACTACCATCACATGGACACATGTCTTGCTGCATATTCAGGGGAGATATTATGCGAAATAGAGTTTTTTTCAAGCTTCACATCATGCTATAATGTAATTATTGAGGATTTCTGAGTAGAACATGTACACTGACATAAGGAGTTTTTAATCCTAAATGCAAAATGTACATATTTTGTGTAAACTTTTGGCTTAATTGCAGCTCTGTGAGTGTTGTTCTTTCAGCAAATCACTTAGAGTCTGTATGCGGCAGTTAATGATTAATCAATTACTAAATTAGTTAACGATTACATCAGTTGATCATGACTGATTTGATCTTTTCTGCGATTCTATTAATTGAATTAATCGTAGAGATTAATCAAATACACTAGTGCAGCTCTGTTCTAGAAGAACTATGCAGAAATGACTGATTTGAATCATTTTTATTTGCTTTATATTTAAAAACATTCCTTGGTTCATTATTGTTTTTAGCAACAGCCAGTAAGAGTTTCTATGGAGGCCTTTAAGAGCCACATGCAGCTGTGGAGCTGCATGTTGCAGACTGCTGGGTCAGCCTCTCAGACCTTTAAGACTTATTTTGGACTTTTTAAAAAAAATTCAGACTTGAATTAGACTTGCCCCTTAAACACTTTTAAAGATTTTACTTAAAACACTGGTCGAATCTTTGCTTCCTAAGCCCATTTAAAAAAAAGTTGACTTTTAATTTTATGCATTGCAACGATTGCATCGATAAATGTGTTTTGTCTGACAAAGAGCTTTCAAGGCCTCAGCTGTAACTCCTAGCAATTTATCCCACTTTGCGTTAATCAGAAGTGAAATGACACCCTGACCTGCTCACAGTTAGCATTAGCACTAACATACAGAGTCTTCAGCCATTAGATTAAACCAGACCGCCAACTCCATTCGTTTCAATCTATCTGTCTAAAGACGAGGGCCGGGACAAAGACTGCGTGGGCGCGTAAAGTGGCGGGCGGGAACGAGAGTAAACATGTAATCTAATTCCTCTCTTCTTTGTCTTCATTCGCTCGGTGCAATGACAGATAAAGTTGAACCAGAGCAGAGAGGGCAGGATGATAAATGAGGGAGAAGGAGGAGAATGAATGTGAAGACAGAGGTAGACAAGACAATTAAGTTACAGTGAGGTCAGCAGTAGGAGAGTGTGTTTGTGCAGCATGCGAGCTTGATCCTCCTCATGAATTTGATGTCATGATTCATTGTCTCTAATCTCGCTGAGAAAATGTGTGAGGGCTGCTAATGAAGTGCGCGCCTCCTGTGTGCGTGTGCGTGGGTATATATGCGATGCTGCATTGACTTTTTAATCAGTTCAGTTCAGGTGGAGATCGCAGAATAACTCTGCCGTGTTGCCAACACGGTGCTGTGAAAAGGCATTTGAGCCTCACAGATTCCACTTTTTCCCTTTTTGTCACAATTAAATGTCATCAAACATATTTGATCATCAAAGATAATTTGAGGAAGTACAAAAAGCTGTTTTCAAATTTCATTTACTAGGTCTTCAAACCAAGCTATCCTTATCTGAAAATTAGAGTTTAGATCGGGCCTAAAAAAATCCAACCCAAGTGTCTCCCAACTGGACAGGACTAATTATCTTTAATTAAATTACCAATAAACACAACACATTATTTTTATTAAGATTTTATTGCTTTTATTTTTAGACCATAGCTTAAGGAAGCAGTGTAGCTTCTTGCATTTTTAGCTTTTGTTTAACGCTCCCGAATCCATTTTGTCACTTGTTGTAACGGCAGAGTGAGTCAGGTGCAAACTATCTGAATGGTTGATTGAAAGGCTCCTATCTCCACTGCTGATTGAGCAGAGCAGTGAACGGCGCTTGTTACATTCTGATTAACTTCTACTTTTTTTATTTCCTCAACTGTCTGTTCCTCTATTATTTTACTCATAAATAGATAACACAGCTTTATATCATGCATTCTCGTTTGGTTTTGTCTGTACTGTTGTGAAATCAAATGCCACACAGGCCCAAGACCAATAATGAATAATTATGACCCAACCTGGTGCAACAGTGAATGAAGATGCCAATATATCAGTCAAAGAGTTTCAAGGTCAAACCAACTGCTGGACCTGGACTGACCCATAAAACTTCAAGTACCACCAAGTTATGCAACAGGACAATGATCCAAAGCCATTGGATCATTATCCTATCACTATCAAGTCCACATTTTATTAGCTCAAACTAACCAAAGCAAGATTTTGGTATCTTGGAGAACGCTCAGTTTGTTCACTGTTCATCACTTTAGGAATAAGATGAGTCGTCCAGTGATTGTAGAAGCCAAATACGTTTTCTTGTCAAATCTACATCATTGTACAATCCTTCCTTTAGGTGTTCTGTCTTTTGTGACCAGTACCTTCACCACATAAGTACTCTCACATGCCAATTGCACTTTTTTTTGCATATGTACCACAATGTGACCAAATCAAGCCAATTCACAGGTTGCCAACCTTCTTTTTTGTCAGTGGGTGTAAATGGATGCAAGTGATTGGCATTTCAGATTTTAAATATCAATTTAGAGCTGCAGTACGTAACTTTTCTAAAAATATGTAGTTTTTGTTTTTTTACATATCTCATAAAAATATGTTACTATGTCATGGCAGTATAATATGAGCCAGATCTGTTAAAAAAAAAAAAAAAAAAAAAAAAACAACCAATCAAAATCATTGCTACAAATTTGTAGCAATGATCTTCTATGGGAAATGTAACCAGCAAAATACGACATGTTTAAACTGAGTGATCAAAATAAATTTTTGTCTCTGCAGGCTTACTTTCGACAAGGGGTTGCCCTGCAGTACCTGGGTCGTCATGCCGATGCGCTGGCAGCGTTCGCGTCGGGCCTGGCGCAGGACCCCAAGAGTCTCCAGCTGCTTGTCGGCATGGTGGAGGCGGCAATGAAATCACCACTCAGAGGTAATCTAGTCATATAGATAACCTCAACCTGCTTTTCAACCACAGCAATGCTGAAGCAATCCAACAAAAATATGAAACAAAAAATATATATATAAATTATGGTTTTAACCAGGTTAGAGATACTAGAACAAAGAAGCCTTTCAAAGCAACAAAAAGAAAGCATCTACTTTCATTTTGTTGTTTTATTCAGTAGACGACTCCTGTCGGAGTGTGATGAAAAGTGTCTGTGATTATTCTGACTGAAACAGAAGAACCTCTGATTTGAAACAGAGATGAGAGAAAAGAAAGCCATGAAAAAGTAGACGAAGGCAGGAAATGAAGTAAAGTATTTTGATATAACAGAAGAGAAGCATACACAAGATGAAACCAAAACATCTACAAGTATGTCATTCATATTAAGTTATTTCCAGGGTGGTCTTGTGAGTTCGCTTTACTTATAAGGGGTAAAAACTGCTGCCATGGATTACTTAGTAACAATATAAGAATAAGTGATCGTTCCATTAGTTGTTGTTTAAATTATCTAGCATAGCTGATTTTCATTAAGTTGCCGCTCAACCAGTTAGAGGTTGCCTTATTTTCATACTAAAGAACGAAAATGATTATTTTAAAGGTGTTTTCACACCTGACAGTCTGGTAGACTTGGTTTGTTTGGGAACCAAAATAGCAACATTTGACACATTTTCAGATGGTGCATTTCACTTTCACACTACACTGTGTCAAACAAACCAAACCCTTTGTGAAAACCAGTTCACCTCCTCGTCTGAGGTGGCGCTGCACCAAAAATCATTGAAGGAACTGACATGAAAACCTCAGAAGAAGACAGTGACCTCAGCTTCCTTCTTCACGAAATGTGAGCAAAAATTGGAGTGCGGTCAGACTGTAGCAGTTGTACAGTATTCTGCTTCCTGCTTTTAGAGTCCCATGTTCATTCAAACCGGGTCAGAGTTCATTTCAAAAGAACCCAGATCGAGGTTTGCTAGAGGAGTTTTATTACACATTCACATCTCCCCAACCAAACCGGATTTTCTAGACAAAACTACTAGAGTTGGATTAAAGCAGACTAAGCAGAACTGGTGTGAACGCAACCTAACTTTGGTTTATCAGACCCGTTGCATCAGATGTTGCTTGTCAGTGTGTCTCCCTCTTGTCCCTTCAGGACAAATCTTGCTGGATGTACTTATAAAGTTAAAATCTGTCAAAAACAGAAACTGAAGAAGCGAAACATTGGACATCTATCACTTGATCCTCAAACTCCTGTCAGGATGCTGACTGTTACGTCAAACTGTCATCGTTGATGCCAATTTTCGCTAAGCATAAACTAATAAGGAAGTTGCCTTGGGAGATGAGGTGTCAACTTGTAAGAAATGTCTAATTTTTATAGAACCCTTTAAAAAAAAAAGACATGAAGAATCTTGAGAAGGATCCTCCTCTTCACCGCTGTCGGTCTCTGCCTCCCTCCTCTGCCTCCACTGGCCTTCACTGTGGCCCCACCTGTTGGACCGCCTGCTGCTTACCCCAGTGTTGTGATCCCAGTAACACATGGAGGATCGCTTGCTTTGAAGATTACAGAGGATGAGGTTCTGAGGACGGCTGCTGCTGGGTGGCAGAACTACCTCCCTGTCATGTATCACATCTGCGGTAGCCGCTCCGCTGCAGGATTCGGTTTCAAGTCATGTTGTCATAGCTGCTGCTGGATATTACACCACACTCCCATCACCATCCAAAGAGTCTTTCGTTTGCTTGTTTTTATGACAAAATGTCTTGATAAAACTTAGAAGTTCTGTCTTTTTTCTTTCTGACTTTTTGAATAAAACTAAAATGTAGCAGGGTTCCTGGTCCGTTGACGAAGTTAATACACCTCATCAACATGTCAGAGAATGCTTCATAAATTTTGCTCTCTGATGCAAGAACAGATGTGACTTGACATGTTCATGAGCATTTACTGCAGCTTACCAAAATGGAGGATCTTTTTCTTTACTGATGAGGGACACTGGATTCCCCATGTAAGACTTCTGGACATTTGTTTGATTAACTCTTTGATTATTTGGATCCCTTTACCATGATGGAATTTGTTTTTGTTTTTATTGTTCTTTTTTTTTGGTAATTGGTATATTTTTTCTGGTTTTGGAGAAATGATGTCCAGGTACAAGAATAAAAGCTGTGAATTTTAGCAATAAAACTCGTAACTAATCAATCTTTTACAGTCAGTACACTGGATAACTGTAGTCACTCCGAGTCTTAGTGAAATGTGTAAAATGTGTAACTGCAGCAAATTTAATGCACTGGTATGATAAAACATCTTGATTAAAGATGTTTTAATCAAGATGTTTTATCACATCTGAAATTGAATAAAAATCCTATCAAACTTATTTTAAGTTTGATATCAAACTTATTTTAAGTTTGATAGGATTTTTAAAGTAAGGTAAGGTATTTCACTCTTCAGGAATTTTGTTTTTGATGTTTCCAACCGAGATGTTTACATGTAAACAAACAGTTTCTCGCAGATCAAATCAAAACCATCAAGCTTTTTATGGGATAACGTTTTTTTTCTTTACATAGTTGTAAAGAAAATTTGCTCCATTTTTATGGATAGTTGATTTAATTTATCCACAATTTTAGGTTTTGGAAAAACAAAAAGCAAATTTTGAACAGTACAAAAAGTAAGATCGCTAGATAAGGTTGTGTCCTTCACACACAGATGTATCAACGAAAACTGAGTTTTCTGGAACTTTTAAATGAAATCCAGAAGTCGGATGCTAAAGCCCGGCCGATCCGGATTGGGTTGGAGGTTCCTCTTGGTTCTGTGTTCCTTTTTGTCTCCAATAAAATTGTGAGTTCCAGTACCATGCTTCGTGTTCAAGGCCAAAATAGATGATTTAAATTTTTTTTTAATCTGCAAGGAGTGAAATATCAATGCAAACAATGTTTAGATAAAAGTTTCCTGACTGGAAGAGAATTATCTTCAAGGTTTCACATATCTTTCAGAGAAGAGAAAAAAGACAAGTAGGTATTGATAGTAAATAATTTCTATTAAACGTAAAACTGCTGATAAAATACGAATCAGTTCAAAATACTTAATTAGTTCTAAGGCAGCAGAATGAGATCGTTCATTTCAAATGGCCTTTTGACATAAATGAGCAATTCTCAGAAATATAATTTGTAGGATACATATCACTTTAGTATGATGGAATATGAGGAACACTGTAGACAGGAGAGAAGGAGTAAATTTGTGCCAAAGAATTAAGACATGTTCTATAAAGAAAAGGACATTTCTGAATTTGAAAAGTCAAAAAATTTGATTGAAAAATTAAGGGTATTTCTAGTTTGGAAAAGTTGAAAATTTGGTAGAAAAAAAAAGAGTTCTGAGATTAATCCTAAAAAATCTTATAGAAAAAAACACTAGTTTGATCTTTAAAAGTCAAACATTTGCTAGGAAAAAAAAGTCAAATTTTGAGAATAAGCTCAAATTTTCTGATAAGGAAATTTCTGGGTTTAAAAAGTCAAATCTCAGAATCTGTGAAATTAAAATATTGAAAAACTTTGCACCTTTGAAACTGAAATTTCATAGCTTTTTCTGTAAAATTTGAATTTATTTTTGTTTTGTTTTGTTTAGTTTTTATCTACAATGACCCGTCATACCTTAGCGCCATCTATTGTAATACTGAAAGCCTTTCCTTCATCAGTGGAGTGAAACGTATTGAACACAAGTGAAGGGTCACAGTCACAACTCATGTTGCCTCATTTGTACGAAGTGAATCGTCGTCGGTTCTCGGCTGCATATCTCTCTCTAAATGACGTCACTTTGTTTGCAGACACGCTTGAGCCCACCTACCAGCAGCTTCAGAGGATGAAGCTGGACAAGAGCCCGTTCGTGGTGGTGTCCGTCATCGGCCAGGAGCTGCTGACGCACGGTTACCACGGTGCCTCGGTGGTGGTGCTGGAGGCGGGGCTGAAGATCGGCACATGCTCGCTGAAGCTGCGCGGCTCCGTCTTCTCCGCTCTCAGCTCGGCATACTGGAACCTCGGAGACGTGGAGAGAAGCATGGCTCACATGCAGCAGGACCTGGAGGTGACCAAGACTCTAGGTACGGAGCATCGAAAGTGACAATGATGTGTAAAACGTGTGAAAAGCAACTAACGGTGTGTACGTTGAACTTTGCAGGAGACCAGTCGGGTGAATGCCGGGCTCACGGGAACCTCGGCTCGGCGTTGTTCTCTAAAAGCAGCTACAGAGAAGCGCTGGCCCACCACAGGAACCAGCTGGTGCTGGCCATGAAGCTCAAGGACAGAGAAGTATGTCTGCACTTCACTCAGATAACACCGGCTGCTGCTTTCAGTCCACCGTTCGGTTCAGGTGGACGTGTTCTTGTTGGTTTGCTGCTGTACTGAACTCTTTTTCTTTTGTGATCATTAAACCTATTGTGTCTTGATTTATAAGCTAACTCTGCTTTCAGCTTCCACACAACTTCCTCCCTGACCTTTCTGCTGACCCTTGGGTCTTCGTGATTCTGTGCATAAATTAACTTAAGTCTTTAAGGCTACGTTTAGGTCAAATTTTTTTTTCTTGCATGGTCGTTCATACTACTAGCTAAATGGGATCACAAGTCGCTACAATTCTAATATACCAGACATTTGCACAAAATGTTTAGAGGAGAAAGGGACCTCGTTTCATTGTATCTGGGAATGTAGGAAAATTTAAAATTTTGGAAAACAGTAAAAGAAACTGTAGAACACCTAATCTCAAAAGATGTAGAATTATTTCCGGTTTTTCTCATTTTAGGTCTATATCCAAAACATTCATTGTTTACTAAAAGCGAACAACTGTTGATAGACTTGTGTCTACTAGAAGCTAAGAGACTGATGGCATTATTCTGGAAAAGAACAACAGGTCCAGGTATCAAACAATGGATCGAACACTTGCTGAAGACTTTACCTCTGGAACGTATCTCCAAAAAGGGAAAAGCAAACTATTTGAAACCATTTGGAGACCATTCCTGGAATTTGTTGAAGGGGTGGACTTGTCTCAACCAGAAGAACTCAGCTAAAGTCAAGACTTATGTTGAACCACAATGTTAAACAAGGAGCCTCAACAGTGGACTATTGTCTCCGGTATGCTTAAAAGACTTTTGTAGGTGTGTACCTATGAGGGCGTTTTGTTGGTCTTGTTGACTGTATTGGTTGTATGTTTTACGGCAGACATATTTGTAAAAACACAAAAATAATAATAAAAAACATTGATGGGAAAAAAATGGGATCACAAGTGAATATCAGTTTATGATCCCAAAGCAACCAGCAGGTGCAGAAGAAGAACTTTGATGTCAAACAGCAGCGCAGTGTTTACAGATAATAATGGACGCTACAGTCTGTGGATCGATTTTAAAGTTATTGAGCAACAGGAGCAGACGGTACTGTCACGAGATCATAACAAAGACAAAGGAAGATAATAAGCTAAGCGTCCTGCTTCAGCCGTTGTTTACATTCTGGTTTACCATGTCTGACTTTTTCTGATGTAGAAGTATAACGCATGTCTCTCTTCAATGAGGTAAAAGTTGGATAAAATGCAGCAGGACCACTCAGACTGCAAAGACTTTGAAAATGGTCGGATACGTGTCCAATTTAGTATCGAGTGGAACAAATCAGATTTTTGAGGGTAGAAAAGATTTGAATTGGGGTGAAATGGGTCACATTTTGGCAAAAATATCATTTCTACCTTCTGTGTGAATGTAGCTTACCACTGTCCAACAATTCTATAAGGCCTTCATGAACAAACTGGATGCATTATTCACATGGAGTGGTCATTATTTTCTAAATAAGTCACTTCTCAATGCAGTTGGATGTATTGAATCTTCTTTTAAAGGGTTAAAAACCAAATTCATGCCACGCTTGAAAAATTACATTTTCTTCAGCTTCACAGTTAAAAGATCCTAAAGGATTGTAGAAGACTCTAAAGAGTAGAAGAACGTTTTGTAATTTAGTCAGTTTTTTTGTTGGATATGCACAAAAAAGTGATCTCAGGAAAACAAGAAGGTTCTTTTTGTTTTTCTATAGACAAAGACAAATAAAAACTTGGGTTTCACTAAACCTCATCTCCCAACTGTTGGATTTTTATGATCCAGGATAAAACTGATTTATTATTTATCACTTCTTATACCTCCGTCCTCCCTGCTGTCTCTCTATCCTGGCTGGTCTAAAGGAGGATGGGGGGAAAAAATTCATTTTCTGTGGAGTCTGTTGAGAACGTCCATCAGATTTTCTCCTCTGTTGTTTTCCTGCCTTCACAGAGGAAAACGTTTTCTGCATGCGTTCTTAGAGCAGGAAACACTCAGGAGTGGAGAAACAAGGTCCATGAAAAACACTTTCCTGTAGCTGTTATAATCACCGTGAAGCTGAAAAGTAGAAGAATTCAATTAGATTTTAGAATTTTATACCAAACCACAAAGAGAAAAATCTGAATTCATGGAGAACTCTGAATAGTTTACAATAATTTCTTCACATAAATGTGTCAGAAGAGCAAAAGAGTCAGTGTGATGAATGGATAACAGAAGACTTAATATTGCACTAATGTTGAGTGTGATTAATAATAATTCACATTCTGATTTTATAGATTCAGCATGTGAACAAGAAAGTATCATTGTAATGGTAGCTTAGTATTTCAACAGAAAATATACTTAAAATCACCAGCTTCTGCTAAAATTGACTTTCAAACATTAACACATACACACTGTGATGGACCGAGTTAAAAACAGGAGGAGTCACAGGATATTAATTAGAAAAATAGGGTTTTTTATTTTAACCCACAGATAATAAAATGACAAAAAGATAAACTGAGCTCATAAAAGAGGTCAAAGAAACAAAACTGATCTCAGGCAAAAATGTAAACAAACTGGCTGCACAAACAAACAACTGACCTAACAAAGAAATGACACATAGGGGTTTATATACTGGCTGATCAGACCAATTAAGACACAATAGGGGTAACTAAACAGAATACAATTACAAACACAAAAACAAACAGTACAGCTAAGTTTGGCTAAACAAAAAACTCACAAAATCAAAAATATTAAAGTTTAAATACTAATATTTACTTGAATACAAAACTTATCTAAATAGATAAACTACAAATTTCCCCTGCCAGCAGGAACTAGTGGTTCAGTCCAATCAGCATTTATGCCTGCTGAGGCCTGGCCTCCATCTTTTGTCTGGCCACTCCAAAGCAGGTAAGTAAGAAAACAAAGTTAATCTTATGCAAGCGAATTTTAAAGTTGATATAAATACAGATGTTAACTAAATGTGCGCGCTAACACAAAGAACAAATGTATCCAAATCAACTAATAAATATTTTACTGAAACTAAAGTGTTGTGTTTAAATGAAAAAATAAATTGTGCATAAATGAAAAAATAAATTGTGCATAAAAGTTACCGACTTCAGAGTGTGGCCATGGATTTGGCCATCACACACACACGCACCCGCGCACACACACACAGTCGTGTTTTCATCACTTGTGGGGACTTTCGCATTGACTTCCATTAATTTCTACAGCCTCACCCTTACCCTAATCCTAGCCCCTCACAGACCTAACCACTAACACCAAAATCACAATTTCCCTCATGGGGACCAAGAAAATGTCCCCACAAGGAGCAATGGTCCCCATAACCCCACATTGTAGACAGAAATAGGTTCCCATAAGGATATAAAAACCTGGTACATGCACACACGCGCACATGCACACACACACTCAAACACACATTAAATGATACGCAGACTGAAGAATTACAGAAATAGCTAGTCAAAAATGTTGAAGTGCATCCAAACTGCTCTTCTGCAAATTTGTTCAATGATCTGAAACATTAAAGTGTGACACAAAAAAAGCAAAAACAGATTAAATCTGGAAAATGACAAATGCTTATTTACAGCACTCTACAAAACAAAGTCAATGATTTTATTTTCATTTCATTTCAAAATTTATTTATATCCTCCATTTTGCCAACAGTTTTAATGTTTTTCATAAACCTTTCAGACCTTTGCTGGCCATGTTTGTACTGCAAGCATAAGAAATGAAAATCTGATAGCAAATGTTTGTCATAACTACTGATTTCACTCACTTTAGTTTTTCTGTTTCCACAGAGGAATCTAAAATATACACTCTTTATTTCTGATGAATATCAACACAAAATCAACTTCATCTGGACAGGTTGATTTATTGTAACTGGAGCTGTACAATAAATCAATAACACGTCAGATAAAATAATTTGACTAAACTCTGGTCTTGAGCCGCACAGCATTCTGGGGGTTGTAGGAACAGTTCATCCTCTCACAGCCATCTGAGAAAGGTATCGACTAACTAACTCACATTGGTTACCTAGTAACAGTTTTGGCCACTGTGCCTCATAACTGCTTTAAAAAATACTACCAGAGTGAAAACTGTGGATAAAACAGGAAAAGTCACGTCATCTGTTTGGCAATAATTATCAGTATTGGCTGATGTGAAACACTTCTGTCGTGACACAATATAAGCCCTAATTATAAGTCAATAAACCCAATCAGCAGCTTCATCACCTTTTTACACTTTCAGAGGCTCCACTGGATCCAACTTAGAGCACTGAGATAAAACATGAGGTTTTATCTCAGATTTGGAGCATAAACGAAGACCTGTTGGAAAAAACAATGAACACTGGAGTCAATTCATCTGAATAAAAGTGTGTGGCATGTAGAGTCATGTATTTGTGCTTCTTTCTGTGTTGTTATGTCAAGTTGAAGCTTCCGTGAACTTTTTTATGTCAAATTCTTGTATCTCATATTCGCACAGACTGAGCTGTAAGCCGTTCTGAAACGACACAAACTTGTTCTGCGCTCCTTTCTCCGACGGCGGGTCACTGAGCCTCCCCATCCACAGGTGCTCAGCCTGAGGCGGCTGGCTGGCGCGTGGTCGTCCACAGAAATCCATATCAGGCTGCCGCGCCTGCCCGGCTCGCTGTGCCGCAGAGTGCCTCCGTCCAAACAAAGACGCAGGGGCGGATGGGAAAACGGGGGAAACGGCATCAACTAGACAACTGAGTCCAGCACATCTGCTGCTGCCGTTTTAACCGAGTCACTCATTTGACAACAAAAAACAATAAGAAAAAAAATAGAGCAGTTGGTAGCAATTAAGCAAACATTTACTTTTGTCAAGCAAAACCCATTGAGTGGGTGGCTGTTGGTAAGCTTTAGTTTGATGTCATATTCACACGTCCACATGGTGAAATGATGTTTTGGGGCCTGAAATACAGCAGCACCCAGGAATTTGGCTCCCAATATGAGTTTTATTTAATATATTTTATATATTGTCTCTCCTTCCTGAAACAATTCCTACCCCCCCCCCCCTCCCCCCGCACCTAAATACTTTTTTCAAAAAAGAGATTTATTTATTTTCTTTCCTCTTTTTTCACAAACATAACTTAATATAACTTAATAACTTTTTGGCAAAAAATATAAAAAAAGACGTAGGCCTGTGTTTCAGGAAGTTTATAATATTCAAAAAAATAGGCAAAATTCTTGCAAATAATTTGGTGTCCATGTTCCACAGGTTCATCTTCTAAAAGGGAAAATTTCCCCATATATACAGGTGAAATAATCTGCTAGTGGAACTTTTTCATTAATTTAAAATAAACTCCTATAACTTACTGAAAAGTTACTTGAGTTAGTTTTCTCTTATTTCAAGCGTACTAATATATTTGCACTATAGAAACTAGACCAAAAATACTTTTGTGTTTTTGCAGTGTTCTGTCAGGCCACTGTAATAATTATAAGTATTAGTCAGTCAAAACTGGTTTTCTTAAGAGTAACAGAACAAAAGCAATCAGAAAAAAATTATTTTTAGCGGCACACATATCCTCCTCTGCTTACAATGAACTAAAAGACATGAGCAGTTTGTGAGATCTGTTTTGTTTTCTTTGCATATGCAGACTTTAAGATTGATGTAATCAGATCAAATAAATTCAACAGTGATCGGTGCTGATTTGCTAAGTGTTTCAAAAGCGTCCAATTAGCTTCTTTAAAGACAAAAAGAAGATTAAGAAGCAGTATGAAAACGATGGGAGTTTAAATGTTTATAATTCTGGATCTCCCACACAGAAAACCTAGCAGATAAAACTCGGGTCTTGCCTCAGATTTCCCTGCTTTATTTGGGCAGGCAGATTTCATCACCTAACTGCAGAGGCTAACATGAAGCAAGTTAAGTCAGTTTTACGTCAACTCAAGTTTTTTTTCTTTCCAGAACGCCTTGCCGAGGGTGAAACCTTGTTCTTTTCCACGCGATCGAGCTTCAACTCTTCCAAAGCTCCTGAATCTGCTCCGGTTCGTTTATCGAGCTCAGGGCGACGGAGTGCCAGCACCAATATTCCTCCTTCTCTGCTCATTTCCTTTTTTGATAAAAGTGTTTGTGTGTTAGATTTTTCCTTTCCTGATCTGGTTTCCTCCGTTATTTTATTTATTTATTTATTTGACCTCTCCTGATTAGATTTATTCACTGCGACAAAAGAAGCAGATATAAAGCTGAGAGGATGGATGTTTTGTTTATTTCTCCTCTCTCAGTTTCTCCTTCTCAAGTTGAAATAAATAATCCAGACATTGAGCGCAGAACCTGAGAGTCCCAGACACGACATGATTGGATTTTTTTTTTTTTTTTTTTTTTTTTTTTTATGTGTGTGTGTATGTGAGAGTGTGTGTGTTTTCTGCTGCAGGGAAGAAAAAATATTCCTCCTTGAGGGAAATCAAACTCTTGTCAGGCTAGTTGACTGTACACACACAGGCTTGCTCGTCATTTATTAAATTTCCCTTTTCCTCGGCCGGAGATATGTCAGCTGGATTTTATGTGTTTGCACTCATCACCATGCTGGGAATTGGGCTTTTCTGTCGTCGCAGACAGACTCATGAATACACATCGGGCTGAGATGAAAAGAGCAGGGCGTCCTCGTGTTAATTAGACGGGCTAAATTCCACTAAAAGGTCAGACCGGCTGTTTTCAGTGACACTTTTTAGCGTTCATTAAGGCCCCGATTTAATGTAATGTGAGCGTGTATTGTCTGGTAAGTGGCTGGTTAAATGAAGAATTACTTTTTTTTTCTTCTCAGAGGTCATTGAAGCTGGATCTAATGTGTGTCATTTCACACATTTTATTTTCTTCAGTATAAAAGATTGAAAACTGAGTTTATTCAAGTTTTTTTTTTTTTTTTGCATAAAAATAATAACCAAGTGATACCTGGGAAACCTCCAGGGAGGTGGGGGGGGGGGGGGGTTTGTCAACCTGGAGGGCCCAGCGAGAGGCAATCCAGGCTGGGATGGAGTGGTGGAACGCTCCCATCCTCTGGTGGGTGATAGAAATTCATAATGGTGTGTTGTTGTTGTTACTGTTGGGCCTGATTCAGAACGGGACTGCTGCTTGTGCATGATTACAGTGACAGTGATTGCATGAAAGAGGTTGTTCTTACAGGGCTGGTCTTCACTTCGGGACAGAGTTTGTGGATAATTTCATCAGCCGGTGTATTCGGGGATCTGTGTTACTTTGGAACTCAACAAATTAAAGTCATTGTGGCTGCTGCCAGGAAAACAGGACTGTTTCTGCAGGGCAGTGGAAGTGTTGTGTCATAGTGACCAGCCTACACGTTGTGTTATTGTTTTATTATGTAACTGCAAAGTGTTTAATAGATGGTTCACATTCCACCAGGAAAACAGGTTTTTCCTCATCTGTCGTTTTTGCTGTTTTTTTTTAATACTTAAATCTTTGAAATCATCAAACAGATTTTTGTGTCGGACTTTGATAATGAGAGACAATACAAAATGCAGTTTTTAGTCCATTATTTTATTTCTTACTAATAATTGATAAAAACCAGATGAGAAACCACACTGTGGCATTTATAAGTATGTAAAGATTTACGCATACATTTCTAAGGATTTAGGACTCCAGCAAACCACAGTGAGAGTCATTAGTAAGTGGGACAAAAATAAAACACATGAGAACATGGAGAACTTTAACCAGAAGTGGTCAGCCTACCAAAATAACTTAAAGAGACCATCAACAACCATGTAGCTGGTCAGAAAACAAACTAAAAATAAATCAAAAGTACAGCAATCCTCAGTACTGAGTTTCTTGTTCATGATTCAACGTCATTAAAGAGACATTAAAGATAACGTTGATGAAAAACTGCATGGATCTTAAGGTAAAAAGGACACAAATGTCTGTATCACGTTGGCCAAAGAACATCTTCATGAGTCCCTGGAGTTTAAGGATGCAGTCACAGCATCTTCAGAGGTTTTCTTGTTTCATTCAGTGGTTCTTGGTGCAGCGCCACCACAGGTGAGGTGAGGATCAGGTTTTATTAACAGTGCAGTATGAAAGAGAACCGCAACAGCTGAAAAAGGAGAAAATGTGTTGATGACTTTCAAGTGTGAAAACATCCTTTGGTAACTGAACGCTGTAGTCAAACGTGGAGGTGGTAGTGTGATGGTAGGGATCTTTTCATGACAGATAAATGGATGAATTTCACAAAATGTCAAAAGACATTAAGACATTTAAGATTGAAATCCTTTGGGTGACTATCCAGCATGCTTATTTTCTACCAGGTATTACTTTGTCTTGCCAAATTGGAAGGTCAAGGATCGTTTTCCTCTCCACACTATGACCAGCATGTCCTTGTATATTTGTGTGTGAGTTGTGATTGTGTGTACTGTGTGTGACTGCAGGCGGCGTCGGGCGCCCTCAGCAGCCTGGGCCATGTGTACACCGCCATAGGGGACTACCCCAACGCTCTGGCCAGCCACAAACAGTGTGTCCTGCTGGCCCGCCAGACCCGCTGCCAGCTGTCTGAGGCACGCCAGCTGGGCGACATGGGTGCCGTTTACACCGCACTGGAGACTTCACCAACGCCGTCCAGTGTCACGAGCAACACCTCGATATCGCAAAGGTACGAGAGACGTGACGTGAGAAGTTTTCACGTACCTTTCAGGTTTTTTTCCCCACATTATGCTGTGTTATGTGGCTCTGTTAATGTTTTTGAGGTGATTTTATGACAGGACAACAAAACGTAGCACATGATGGTGAACCGTCTGTTGGCATTTTAGGGACGTACATATTTTCACCAAAAAACTCTTTGCTAGAAATTTTCTGAAAGAAAACACAGAAATTATGAGATCAATCTCAGAAATGTTCTTGAAAAGCATAGAAATTTACACAGTCCAGTCACATTAATGTGACCACCACGTACTTTCCACTTCAGAGTTAAATAACCAATCACAGAAGGCAGGTGGCAGCACAGTGCAGTTGAGCGTATATAAAGGGTGTGTGTGGGCTTCGGAAAACATTTCGATCGTTGGCGTAATGCAGAAACGAAGCGATTTATCCGACGTCCAAAAGGGCATGATCATTGGCTTTCGGGCCAAGGGTGGAAGCATTTCCGAAACGGCTGAGTTTGTGAACTGTTCGCGTGCCGCCGTGGTAAAAGTGTACCGTGCATGGCAAAATGGGACTGTCCAAAATCAACGACGTGGCAAATGTGGTGCACCACGGGCCATAGATGACAGAGGCGAATGACGGTTGCGGAGATGCGTTCGGGCAGATAGACGGGCTACCGTTGAGCAACTGACCACTAAAATGAACCAAGGGGCTACCACAAGTGTCTCCCAAACCACTATTCAGCGAACATTGCTGCGTCTGGGCCTCCGAAGCGGACGCCTGGTTCGTGCACCTATGCTGACTGGTGTTCATCGACGACGAAGGCTAGAATTTGCACGCCAGTACAGCAGCTGGACGTCCACTGAGTGGCGACAGGTAGCGTTTTCAGATGAATCGCGTTTTATGCTCCATCGGACAGATGGACGTTGGCGTATAAGGCGTGAAACCTCTGAAAGGAACCACCCTGCAACCATTGCAGGAACGGTCCAAGCTGGAGGCGGGAGCATTATGGTCTGGGGAATGTTTTCCTGGCATTCTCTGGGTTCACTGATTATTGTGGAAGGCACGATGGATCAATACAAGTACGCATCTGTCCTTGCGGACCATGTCCACCCCTACATGCGCATTGTTTTTCCTCAGGATGATGGCATCTTCCAGCAGGACAATGCGAGGTGCCATACAGCTGCCAGTGTACGTGCGTGGTTCGAAGAGCACCAGGATGAGTTTACCGTCCTCCCCTGGCCAGCAAACTCACCTGACTTAAACCCAATCGAGCATCTGTGGGACCATCTCGATCGAGTTGTTCGCGCCATGGATCCTCAACCGCGTAATCTAGCGCAGCTGGCCACGGCATTAGAGTCGGCATGGCTCAACATCCCAGAGAAGACCTTCAGGGACCTAAGTGACTCTCTTCCTGCACGTCTCGTAGCAGTTCGCTCTGCGAAAGGTGGTTATTCTGGCTTTTGACAGATGGTCACATTAATGTGACTGGACTGTGTATTAGATTAATTCTAGCTCATTTCTGAGCTTTTTGGTGGAAATTTACTCCTCCTTTTTTCTTCTTTATATATATAAACATATTTATATATGTGAATATAGTTTATATACGTAAAAGAATTTTTAAAGCCCTGTTTCTCTTTCCTTTTACCTAACAAAATTGCACCAGAGTGTTGCTCTTTCAGATAAAATCCCAATAAAATCCATTAAATCCATGTGAAAATCAATTTAATGGTCTCAAAACAGCCTTTTGGACTTTTTCTCTTTTGTTATTTCCCAGCTTGTAACCTCACAGCGATGAAGATTGAAGGAAAAAGGTTATTTTGACCCCATTTGGCATCAGTAGTCTGCTGGTGTTGATATTTCCATTAAATTCCTCCAAATAAATCTGCCGCTTTTTTTTTTTTTGTTATCAAAACCAGACTGTCGTCTTTGTGAACTATTTTACAGAGAGATCGTTAAGAAAATAACATTAAGTAAGAAAAGCCTGTTTTATTTTATTTGTCAATTAAATCCCATTTGGGACTTTGGAGACATCGTTCAGCATTACAGTCAAATAAAACAGTTCCTTTCTGTATAATGGTCATTTCTTGCTTCGCCCTTCATGTGTCTTTAATCTCAAAGTAAATCCTTAATCCATAAGAAGAATATTTTCCTTTGACTCTATCAGTGAACATTTTTGAACTTAGGATAAACAATGAAAATGAAAACTAGTCCACTTTTTTTAAAATGCATTATTGTGGCAGAGAAATGATCATTCAAAACGGGACATAAATACTATACCATACTACACTATACCATGCTAAGCCATATTGTACTATGCTACACTATACCATACAACACAATACTATACTACACTACACCACGCTGTACTATACCATGATACACTTTACTATACTACGCTATACTGTGCTATATTATACTATCTTATACCATGCCATACTATGGCGTGGTATAGGACTATACTGAACTGCGCTATACTATACTAAACGATGCTGTACTATGCTATGCTATAGTGCACTATACTATACTATCCAGTGCTATACTACACCATACTATTCTGTTACACTATACTGCACTGAACCGTGCTGCAGTGTGCTATACTACACCATACCACACCATATTATACTACACTGTTCTGCACTGGAGGGGCGTGGTTGGGAGGAACGGTCCCCCTGATCTGAACTGAAGTGGTGTTCTGTTTTTGGACTTCTGTGCTCGTCACGGTTTGTCCATCACGAACACCATGTTCAAGCATAAGGGTGTCCATACGTGCACTTGGCACCAGGACACCCTAGGCCGCAGTTCGATGATCGATTTTGTCGTTGTTTCATCGGATCTGCGGCCGTATGTCTTGGACACTCGGGTGAAGAGAGGGGCGGAGCTGTCCACCAACCACTACCTGGTGGTGAGTTGGCTCCGGTGGTGGGGAGGAAGCCGGTCAGACCTGGCAGGCCCAAACGTGTAGTGAGGGTCTGCTGGGAATGTCTGGCGGAGTCCCCTGTGAGACGGAGCTTTAACTCCCATCTCCGGCAGAACTTCGAACACGTTCCGGGTGAGTTAGGGGACATTGAGTCTGAGTGGACCATGTTCCGTGCCTCCATCACCGAGGCGGCTTATTGGAGCTGTGGCCGCAAGGTTGTTGGTGCCTGTTGCGGCGGCAACCCTCGAACCCGTTGGTGGACACCTTCAGTGAGGGATGCTGTCAAGCTGAAGAAGGAGTCCTATGGGGTCCTTTTTGGCCTGTGGGACTCCAGAAGCAGCTGATGGGTACCGGTGGGCGAAGCGGCTCGGGTGGTCGCTGAGGCAAAAACTCGGGCGTGGGAGGAGTTTGGAGAGGCCATGGAGACAGACTTCCATACGGCTTCGAGGCGATTCTGGTCCACCATCCGGCGTCTCAGGAGGGGGAAGCAGTGCAGCACCAACACTGTTTATAGTGGGGATGGTGTGCTGCTGACCTGGACTCGGGACATTGTGGGTCAGTGGGCGGAATACTTCGAAGACCTCCTCAATCCCACCAACATGCCTTCTGTTGAGGAAGCTGAGCCTGTGGACTCTGGGTTGGGCTCTCCAATCTCTGGGTACGAGGTCGCCGAGGTGGTTAAAAAGCTCCTCGGTGGCCTCAGGGCCCCGGGGGTGGATGAGATCCGCCCGGAGTTCCTTAAGGCTCTGGATGTTGTAGGGTTGTGTTGGCTCACGCGACTCTGCAATATCGCATGGGCACCGGGGAAGTTCCTCTGGATTGGCAGACCGGGGTGGTGGTCCCCCTGTTTAAAAAGGGGGACCGGAGGGTGTGCTCCAATTACAGGGGGGGTCACACTCTTAAGCCTCCCTGGTAAGGCCTATTCAGGGGTCCTGAAGAGGAGGGTCCGTCAGATAGTCGAACCTCGGATTCAGGAAGAGCAGTGTGGTTTTCGTCCTGGTCGTGGAACACTGGACCAGCTCTACACCCTCAGCAGGGTCCTGGAGGGTGCATGGGAGTTCGCCCAACCAGTCTACATGTGTTTTGTGGACTTGGAGAAGGCGTTCGACCGTGTCCCTCGGGGGGCCTTGTGGGGGTTCTCTGGGAGTATGGGGTACCGGGCCCTTTGATACGGGCTGTCAGGTCCCTGTATGACCGGTGTCAGAGTCTGGTCCGCATTGCCGGCAGTAAGTCGGGCTCATTCCCGGTGAGAGTTGGACTCCGCCAAGGCTGCCCTTTGTCACCGATTCTGTTCATTACTTTCATGGACAGAATTTCTAGGCGCAGCCGAGGTGTTGAGGGGATCCATTTTGGTGGCCTTAGGATAACATCTCTGCTTTTTGCAGATGATGTGGTCCTGTTGGCTTCATCAGATCGTGATCTGCAGCTCTCACTAGAGCGGTTCGCGGCCGGGATGAGGCTCAGTGCCTCCAAGTCCGAGGCCATGGTCTTGAGCCAGAAAAGGGTAGAGTGCCTTCTCCGGGTCAGGGGGTCGTCCTGCCTCAAGTGGAGGAGTTTAAGTATCTGGGGATCTTGTTCACGAATGAAGGAAGAGGGGAGTGGGAGGTCGACAGGTGGATTGGGGCAGCATTTGCCGTGAAGCGGGCGCTGTACCGGTCCGTCGTGGTGAAGAGAGAGCTGAGTCAAAAAGCAAAGCTCTCGATTTACGATCTACGTTCCCACCCTCATCTATGGTCATGAGCTTTGGGTCATGACCGAAAGAACGAGAACACGGATACAAGCGGCCGAAATGGGCTCTCCCTTAGAGATAGGGTGAGAAGCTCGGTCATCCAGGAGGGACTCAGAGTAGAGCCACTGCTCCTCCACGTCGAGAGGAGCCAGTTGAGGCTCGGGCATCTGGTAAGGATGCCTCCTGGACGCCTCCCTGGTGAGGTGTTCCGGGCATGTCCCACCGGGAGGAGGGGAGACCCAGGACACGCTGGAGGGACTATGTCTCTCAGCTGGCCTGGGAACGCCTTGGGGTTCCTGGAGGAGCTGGAAGAAGTGGCTGGGGAGAGGGAAGTCTGGGCCTCCCTTCTGAAGCTGCTGCCCCCGCGACCCGACCCCGGATAAATGGAAGAAAATGGATGGATGGATGTTCTGCACTATACTATTCTACACTGTACCATACTATATTGTGCTATACTATGCTATACCGCACTATGCTATACCGTATACTATGCTATGCTATACTATACCATGTTATACTGTACTGTGTTGTGATGCACTATTCTATGCTGTGCTATACTAAGTGCCAGTTTAGAAGGATATGAATGTGTGGAATGTGGAGCTAGTGAATTGCTGAGCTGGACTTTTATGAGGATGCAAATTCTTTAAAATAATAATCTCTTTAGGTGGACGCATGTGGACAAAGGTGTATTTTTATATTAGAGTCTTACAAACTAAATGTTTTCTTGAAGTCTGTCAACTATGGTGCTTTTTGGTGACATGGAAGAAAAATAAAATAAATTTGTGACCACGACTTAAATAACTTATGTAAATGACTTATTTATTTTGTGGGACCAACTTTACTATAACACGACTTGTTTACTCATGGGCATAAGTTATTAATTCGTGGTCACCAGTTATTAAGTTCTGAGCACGACCTAATTAGTGTCCATGAGATTTTAAGTTGTGACTCATGTTTTATTCATGGCCACGACTTAATGTCTCATGGAAGCAACTCATTTATTTTGTGGGAATAACTTAATTATAGCAATTCATGGCCACAAATTAAATAAGTCCTGGCTAATAGTTGTTGGTTTTATTTTCCATGTCACCAGACGACCTTTGTAGCTAACAGCAAATATTTCAACTTTTTCATTATTAGAAGCAACGTACAGTATGTCTTGTCATGAATAGCAGGACTTTATCGATACAGTGTTGATATCTTTGGCAGTCTTTGGAGAACCGGAGAGAGGAAGCCCGGGTGTACAGCAACCTGGGCAGCGCCTACCACTCGCAGCGGGACTTCGACAAGGCCATATCTTACCATACCAAGGTGCTGGAGTTGGCGCGGGAACTGTCGGACAGATCGATCGAGATGAGGGCGTACGCCGGTCTGGGTCACGCTGCTCGATGCATGCAGGTGGGCAGAAAACCTTTTCAAGACGCTCACCACAGATCGTCATTCCTGAACTACAACTTGATGAACGTCATTTTTATTGTGACCTTTTTCCAGGACCTGGAGAGGGCCCGTCAGTACCACCAAAGCCAGTTAGAGATTGCTCAGGAGCTGCAAGACAGGGCGGCTCAGGGCCGGGCTTCCTCCAACCTGGGTAACTCCACTCCCGCCGTTGTTCAGGCTGTGCTTTGGGTTTTCTTTGTGATCGCTGGTTTTTCTCTCAGTGACAGAAAGCTCTGTCAGCATTTCTATACAGGAACCTTTAAAGTCTCATTAAGCTGTCAAACCACTTTGGACAATCTGGTTTGCATTGAACCGTGCCGTTAGCAATCCCAATGAAGCGGTGTTGATACGTTTGTGCATTAGAGTTGGCCGTAGCGCTGACGCTGTGACACTGCGACAACCAGGTTTGCTATGGTGAATCGGGCGATGGGAGCGTTAGATAATGTGAGACTCCATGACCCCACGTGTTTCTGTTTTCAGAGCCTATCACACGACCCCATCGGTGGCTCTCTGGATGAGCAACGCTCATGTTTTATTAAGTAGGTTTTGGTTTCTGCGGCTCTAGTGATATCTGAGAGGCTGTGAACTTAACTCCAGTGCTGAGTGGACAGCTCACCATCCAGCACAGACGTTTGGGCCCTGAAAGGGGCCAGCAATTCAAATGTGACCCCATTAAGCTGCTAATAATGAAAGTATTATCAAATGAGAGCTTTCATTAGGGGTGGGAATCGTTCATTAACTCACTGTACGATTCGATTCTAGTTTTTAGGGCCACAATTAGATTCAAAATGTATTTTTTTTTCCAAGTCAAAACAATTATTCATAATGATTTCTGCTTAAACCTTTTGGTGTGTAAAGGATCCTCATGAATTACTCCAGTCTGCTTTGGAAGGTAGAATGACAAAATGGAGATAAAGTGACACGTTTATTAAATTTTAAATGTTTGTTTTCACAGACCCTACACCTCTCTGACCACAGCCTCCTCTGTGGATAACTGCTTTGCAAATTTCCATCTAGAGATTTTTAGCCATTTCACAGTCTTTGCAATTATTTAGCAAAGAATTGTAAGAAGCGTATAAGTCTGCACCACGTCAGATAAACGTCCCGTAGTCATGTTGCCTGCAGATACAAAAAACCGGACACTGGAAGCGGACTGGTTTTAGCAAAATATCAACAATGCTGTTAGAACGTCTTTCTGCATAAAACACAGTGACAAACTTCTGACCAATCACAGAGCACTCCTCTGGTTGCTCTGTACGGTAACGTAGTCAGCTGTTTTAGCTTTGTGAATTTGTGAAAGTTCTCGATGTTCTTAATCTGTGTTTTTTGCGAATGTTGCACACTGTGAAGCTCATGTCAAGCTCTGTTTTCTTGGTATTTGGTAAAATAATAATAATAATAAAAAAAGATTCAAATGTTTGCCGTCAACAAAGACAGGACCAGTTGAATTTCTCTCTTTAATTTTTGTCTTTTGGTCTTTGTCTCTTTGCTTTCTCTCGTGTTACCGTCTGCATGGCGACTGTAGAGCGTCTTGCGAAGTCGACAGACAGCGTATTTGTTTTATTTTTTTAAATCAAGTTTGCGACATTTTGAATTGATTATGAATTATAGTAAATGAAAATCTAGATTCTTAAGGAAATCTTTCTTTGCACACCCCTGGCTTTTATCATCAATTGTCATTCTGCCGTGGGTGATGTGATGATATTAAGTAACAATATGTTTCTTTCAACCTTTCATGTTATTGGCTGAAACCAGTAATAGAAAAAGTGTGTTAACAGCCAGTAAAGCCCGGTGTGTTAATCAGCTTTGAGTTTCCTCCCACATCCTCTGAAACACCTCGTCAACAGAGTTTACCATTTTAACATCCCCAGAACTGCTAGTTAAATCTTGGTTTCTTAGTGATTTCAACTAATATTTAGCAAAAACAAAAGTCACTTTTTATTTCAGAAATTAGTGGTCTTCAGACTTATCCAGGATTTTCAGTTAGGCGTCATAAATGAGTTTTGCATTTGAATTGCAAAAAGATTGCAAAAAAACATTCAGCTGAGTTTATCAGTAAGTTCTTGACCTCTTACTGTGTTAAAATGGTGTTTTCATTCTCTGCAGCCGGCTGCAGTGTTGTGTGTTGGGCAGCGTGTTCACATTGCTTACTGACAGTTCTGTCTACGGAAGATTAATCCTAACATCCACCTGAACTTCACGGGCCACAGGATGCACCGCCGACTCTCTGAACTAAAAGGCCCAAAATCGAGCTGATGAACCGGATTCATTTCGTTTCCTCTCACCTTCTCATCTCGGTTTAAAGACAACAGAGTTACGCCGTCACCACAGTCGTGTTTTTGCCGTCTGAAGTGAGAGAGAATGAAAATAGAGCGCAGGAGCTGCTTTGATGTGTGACTAACAGGCCTAAGCTGGAGTTGCTGACACTCTCCTGACAGACGAGCCTCAGTCTGTGGTTCAGATCAATGTTTCAGCTCATCATTTATGGATGATTACAGTTCTTTGACTGCTGACTTGACAAGCCTCCACTCTCCTCTCCTCCATCTGTGTCTCCGTCTTGTTTTTTATTTTCTACCTCTCTTGTTCTTACCTCTGCTCTAATATCTATAAGAATGAGAGGGAGTTAAATTGAATGAATAACTTCTATATCACTTTAGCCTAAACAGATCCGATTGCCCTGCTGCTCACTGAGGATCTTTGTTTAATATTGGGCTGAACCGATGAATCGAGTTAATCGTGATGAATTCTGATAATCGTCAACTAATTTAGTGATCGATTAATTGTTAACTGGAGGCCATTCGCTAAAAGAACATCATACTCAAAGAAACTACAAAGAATATATACATTTTGACTTTAAGTTAAGAATAAACCTTTGTCAGTAAATATGTCTTAGTCAAAAAAAAAACACCTAGTTTCAGCTTCACCGTGTCGCGTCTCCTCCAGGAGGCAATCGCTTGTCAACATCCGAGGGTCCAGACCGTCTGGATGAGGCGAAGCGTTTTTACCAGGGTACAGTGGAATAAGAACATAACAGGTTTTTTCTTTGACTCTTTGGACTATACTTAAGCAGACCCTGTTAATTCACAGGAACCGCCTCCCTCTCTCTGTGGAGGAAGGAGGTCATAGGTCATCGATGTCCTCCCTAATCTCCCTCAGCAAAGTGCCTGCTCATCAGATCTCGGCTCATTTCCACATCTCTAATCCCAGCTGCTCACGCTGCGGCCCGTCCACTCGGGGTGGGGGGTGGGGGGATCCTGCCGTCCTCCTCTCTGCTCATCAGACATGCTGCGCTGTCGTCATAGGGGAAGCTCTTCGTTGGGTTGTGATTACCCCGCTGTTTGCGGTGTTACTGAGGCGGTATGTAACCATAACCGAGTCTTTCTGCCAACTCTGCAGGCGTCGATGTAATCCTCTTAGCTCAAGACCCCAACGAGCGAGATTTCATAATCAGCCACATCCTCAACTCCCATCAGCCCCTTTTCCAATATATACTGAGGCTAGCAGAAGCATTCATACCCTGGGTGCGTTTTGATATTCCGTCATGTTTCAGCACTTATGTTTTATGTATTTAACCTGAACAACACAAAGAAAATAACACACAGCATTAGAAGTTTTTTGTTTGTTTGTTTGGGTTTTTTTTTTTTTACAAATAGCTATCTGGAAAGTGTGTGCATTTGTATTTTGTCATTGCAGCGCCACATTGTATGTGTGTTTGAGGTGTGTTTCAACATTTTTGCCTGTTCTAAACTCAACTCGTTTCAAATCTCACCACAGATTCTTACTTTGGACTGGGCCGTTCTAATGCATATTAATCTGAGCCATGTCATGATTTTCACAGCATCTTACAGGTCAGTCAGGTCAGCTTTAGTCCAACCTGAACTAACCGCCTTCCTCCACATGACTTCTGTCTCCTGTATGACACGTGACAAGCTAAAAGCAGGACTTTTTATGCTTTCTCTGAATAATAGCTTTCGTTTCAGCACCTTTTCACAAAATTAAATTTATTTCCTTTCAATTAAATCGATCTACAAAAGTCATTTATATGAACATAACATAAAATGGTATTTCAGTTCAATCATACATATATTCCAGTTGATCCCAGTTATCAAACAGTCCTCCTGGAGAAGCACCCACACGGTTTTGGCAATAAGTTCATGTTTTTAGGCCAAAGACCTCCAGAATGTAACATCACAAATCAGCAGGCTTACCAACCAGAAACCGCTGGTACAATTCCTGTTTGGCTGTGCAGGAGGCTCCACTTCTACTTTTAGAAGATATTCAGTTGTATAATTGTGTGTTTGTTTGCAGTTACTCTCATGTGTGAGTGTAAATGTAGAGTTTGGGGGGGGCGTGGCCAGCAGCCAATTTTAATTTAAAGTGACAGAGGCCGCAAAGCAGCTTGTTCTGAAATGAGCTCATTGCTCATTTAGTTGCTTAGTTTAGACAAAACTAAGCAACTAAACTAAAGTCTCAGTATCTAAGAATGATTCTGTGCAAAATGTAATGTATTGTGTAATGTATCCCAACTTGTCCAAGAAGTCACCTTTAATTTTAAACCCTGCTTTAAATGTATCCAAAACTTTCTCCCTGACCTTTCTTCTGGACTTCTTGGTCTCCATGGTGCCTTTTGGTCACTGACAATACAAAGGTGAACTCTGTTTACTAATTAAGTGACTGCAGTTACACTAAATGTTTCACTATTGCATTAATTATCTGCCACTTTGTGTTCGTCTGTCACAGGGAAAAAAAATCACAATAAAGAGCAGAGAAGTTTGTATTTTCAACATGGCAGATGTGGAAAAGCTCCATGCAGACGGCAGCATGACGGGCTGCTGGATGTTTTCCTGCGTCTTCACAGCTGCCTGCTTCATTTAGCTTCACTTTTCATAATGTGTGCAAAAACATGCATGTGTCATGTCTGTGAACGCCTCATGCATACAGAAGCTCTTTGAGTTCATGTCTCACCGACCACGACTTTTTACACAGCTGCAAACCGTACAGAGAAATTCCAATTAAAGGACACTTTGAATAAAATATGTGATTTAATTAGTCAATTTCTCTCTATGTTGATTTATAATTATTAATTTACTTCTGATATTTATTTATGATTATTAATTTTACTTCTGTTTAGTTTATTCTTTGTTGTATATTATTCTGTTTTCTTATATTTTAGAGCAGGTTAGATAAATGACCATTATAACAAATGATAGCTTTTCATAATGATGACATTTATATTAAACTAGCAGTTGTTGCTCTCATGGCATATTGAATTTATTTCACCTTGTAAAAAACATGGAAAGTATTTATAAAAAGGATCTCCTGTAAGGTCACGTTTAGGGAGGCGGGGTTGTTTTCAAACCATTATTTTAATTAGATTTTCTTCAAAATTCATTAATCATTTGGTTTAATGCAAACACTCCAATGTTGAAAAAAAGATGGAATTTATTCAAAATTAGAAAATAAATTTGCTTAATGGAAACGGGCCAATTTCAAAGAATTTTGAGGATTGGAATTCATTTGAATTTTGTTAATAAATTAGCTTAATTAGTTTTGAAAAAGAAAACTCTTGTTCTTCGATTGTTTTTTTAGACGTATTGAAAGTAGTGATTTCCAAGGGAAATGCTTTATTCACATTACAAGTCATGGGATCAACAACAGGGCGACAAAGTAGGTGACAGGAAGTGTTAGCAGATGATGGCACAACATGGTTTTTAATGACTTATCTCGTGAACAAACGTATTCATATGATTTTAACTGTGTTTCTCGTCTAATGGAAACACCGCAATTGCAAAACTGTGTCTTTTTGACATTCACAAAATAACAACAAAGTTTGGTGTACAGTTGTAATAGAAACAAAACACAGCTGGTGTGTTGCTTTAATGTGTTTGGAGGAAAGTAGCGGCTGATTTTGGCTTTTAGCTGCATCACTGGCATAAAGAAAAGAACATCGGAGAGACTTGCATGAAACCAGAGTCAACATGTGACCTGGTCCATCTGGTGTCTCGACGCCCCCTGTAATCACGCTTCCCTCTGTCATTCATCATTTGTCCCAGTCTCTTTCAAGAGCAACAGGATCTGTACATCACCCAGGTTCTCTGCTTTTCTGTCTGAGAAATCGTTTCTGAGGCAAGTTTTTTCTGTTTGACGACTTCCAAAACCGTCAAGGATTTGGATGGACCTGATCGCTTTTAAGTATCAACTGTATGAACGTAGCCTGTTTTTCTAAACTACAAACATTTTCCAGTCTTAGTTCTATACTCAAAAAATTGAACTTAGGGGGTTATTACATTAACAAAAGAATATCATCTACTTTTAACACAATAATTTCATGTTTTAAACAAAAATGTAATAAAATCATGTTGAATAAACAAGAAATTCAACAATTTAACGTTTATGAAATTGAATCATGTTGAGATAACATGATTCATTCTAGTCGGACTGATCTTGTGCTGGAGGCGACGAGCGAGATCACGGCAGATCACGCGAGATCATGGGAAATCACACGAGATCATGGGAAATCACACGAGGGCTCACGAGATGATTGTTTTGCATGGCAGGAAAACTCCAGCTGCAGTTTTGAGAATACTAAATATTTCTGGCAGGATTGTGCACATATCCACAGTGTTGCTATGTTTGGTCACGTTTCTATGTAATTGATGTTCTCACATCAGTGGCTAACATGTATTAACATCACATGAAGTGACGGTTAGCTGATAATCAGCGTTTTACTAACATTTGCACCATTTCCTGCTTTCTCCATGCTTGTCATTGCATTTATAAAATATATAAATTTGTTTCAAAGGCAAATATGACAAAATCACGTCAAATAAACATAAAATTCAACAATCCAGCGTTAATAAAATGTATTCAAGTTGAGACAACGTGATTCAATTTAGTCAGACTAATCTCCCGCCGACGAGGGTCTAGCGAGACCAGATGATCACGCGAGATGCTAGCGAGATTACGCAAAAATCTTGGTTTAACAATGCTCCAGTATAGTGTTACAGTTCCTCAAGGAGTTCCGGGGATATGGCGGTTGAGCTAGTCATGTTTCTCTGAGCTCCCAAAGAGGTCCCGACTGGAAGTTATTTTTTTGGAATAAACTGCTAATAAATATCTGAAATATCAATACTCAGCTTGAAGAATGAAGAAAATCAACAAGTTTATGCCACCTGGAGTCAAGTCTCCGCATTCTAAAACCTCTGAATGTGACCACGACTACGCGGTGCCAATGGAGTCAGCTGCAGCTAGCAAACGGGAGAGGGAAGCCAACACCCCGGCCAGCACTCCGGAAAAAAGACACATGGAGAAAAGAACGAAAGGTACGAACCAGGATGAGATTAACATGGAGGCTATTTTGAGTGTAATTAGCGCCTTAGGACAGAAAGTTGATGACCACATGGAAGAAGTTGGCGCGCAAATGAAGCAGCACAGTGCTATGCTAGCGGCTATTGCTAAGTCGGTTCAGCTCAACTCGGAGGAACTTAAAGAAAGCAAAAAGAAAATAATAGAATTGGAGAAACAAGTGGATACACTCTCCAAAGAGAACAGGCAGTTAAAAGAAGGAGTCCTGAATAGTGAAAGTTACAATAGAAGATGGTGCCTCCGATTAAAAGGAAAGAAGGAAAAGTCTAGTGAGAACATCGAGAAGAAGTGGTGGCACTTCTGTGCAAAATTGCACCTGATTTGGCTTCAAAGATGGACGAAGAGGTTGATGTGGTTCACAGAGGGACGAAAGGTGGATAACAGAGATAGACGGATCATTCGGTTTGTGAGACGAACCTTGAGAGACAACATCTGGAGGAGAACTAAAACTCCCATCTGCAAGGAAGTAGGAGTTCGCTTCTCTGAAGATTTGACACCAGATGACTGGAAAGCAAGACAAGCACTGTGGCCAAAAATTGAAAAGGCAAAGCTGCGGGATTCAGGGGCCCGTTTGGTTTCATTGAAGGAAAACGCATCATGGACATTTCTTCAGCTGGGAATTGAGATACAGCAGGAACTAAAGTATGGAATGGTATGGAATGGTAGTGGACAGTTCTGGTAATGGGACCTCAAGGGGTTTTCCTTCCCACTCTCCTAAAACGTTTGTTCATGTGTTCTATTTTTCAGTTAAAAACTGATTTTTCTTTTGTTTCTTTTAACACAAGGGGACTAAAAGACTCACTTAAATGGAAAGCTGTTTTTTTGTTTTGCAAAGGACAACAAGCTCACTGCACCTTTTTACAGGAAACTCATTCTGATGCATCTGACATGAAGTTCTGGTCACAGCAATGGGGAGATAAAATTCTCTTCCGTCATGGTACAAATCGATCGGCTGGAGTCGCCATCTGCTTTTTCAGATGTCCGGGTAAGGTTTTTAGTGAAAGAGCGGACAAGGATGGACATTGGGTAGCCTGTGTTTTGGAAGTTGATAATGTTCCAATAATTTTGTTAAACGTTTATGGATATAATAATGATAAATACAATGGAAATCTGTTGCATCAAATGACGACGGTTATTGCAGAGTTCACTGCTATTTTTCCTACAGATCATATTATAGTTGGAGGGGATTTCAATTTAGTTCGAGATGAATGGATGGATCGATGGCCTTCACTGCTGGTAAAAGAAACTCTGAATCCTATTCTTAAAGAATTTGTTAACACAAAATTGTTGGATGTCTGGAGGGAGCAACACAGTGGAGTCAAACAGTTCACCTGGCACAAACCTAATGGTCAAAGTAGATCACGTATTGATTATTGGCTGGTTTCTGCTGCAGTCCTAGAGTGTATTAAAGAAACAGAGATAGCAAACTGTCCTTTAAGTGATCACTGCATCATCAATTTAAATCTGCAAAATGTAAATAGAAGCTACAAACCTAATAATTACTGGAAATTCAATGCCAAGCTTCTTACAAACTTAGAGTTTTGTCAATCTATTAAGGAACTTATTCTAAATATATCAAATGACAATTCTGTTGAAACACCAATTCTTAAATGGGAATTCTTGAAATATAGCATTAGAAAGCATTCAATTAAATTTGGTAAAGATTTAAACAGAAAAAGAAAAGAAGAGATAATGGTGATTATAGATCTTATGTCACTTTACAGAAAATTAAGTTGGAGTGAGGAGGATAAAGACAAAATAAATAAATTACAATTTAAATTAGATGAGGTATATATAAATAGGGCTAAAGGTGCTTATGTAAGGTCCAGAGCCAGGTGGATTGAAGAAGGAGATAAGAATAGTGCCTTCTTCTGTAACTTGGAAAAACGTAGGCAGGAATATAATGCAGTTAATAACCTTATGATTGATGGAGTGGAATGTTCTGAGCCTAAGAGAATAACACAAGAAATATTTAATTTCTATAGCAATCTGTATAAATCTTCACGTACAGAACAAATTACTTCATCGTTTTTTGAAAGAGTAAGAAATCTGATTCCTGTTATTGATGATAATTTTAAGGAAATCTGTGATGAAGAGCTCAGAATCTCTGAATTTGATGTTGCTATAAGAAATATGGCGTCTGATCGAACCAGACGGACTTACAGCTAACCTTTATAAACATTTCTGGGAGGATTTAAAATTTCTGTTATTCTACAGTGTTGGAAGGAAGGAACTCATGGAAACTATGAAAAAAGGTGCAATTAAACTAATCCCAAAACCTGGTAAAGATAAGAAAAATGTAAATAATTTAAGACCTATCACGTTGTTAAACACAGACTACAAGATCCTAACGAAAGTTCTGGCAACGAGGTTAAAAACGGGTTTACCTGGAATAATTAGTCAAACTCAATCCGGCTTTCTTAAAGGTAGATCCATCCATAACAACATTCGCCTGGTTCTGGACCTGATCGATTATAGTCACTTAATAAAAGATGATGGTTTTATGTTTTTAGATTTCCACAAAGCATTTGATTCTGTAGAACATCAATTTATTGTTAACACTTTGAGACATTTTGGATTTGGAAATAGTTTTCTTAGTATGATCACCATGTTAAACACCAATATCAACAGCTGTGTGTCTCTGCCTCAGGGCACATGCCCCAGATTCAAAGTAGAAAGAGGAATCAGACAAGTTGCAGTATTTCGCCTCTATTATTTATTATAATCACGGAATTACTATCTATAACAATCAATAACTCATGTAGAAGGTTTGGAAATAAATAACCAGAAAATAATCATTAGCCAGTTTGCTGATGATACAACCCTCTTCCTAAAAAATAAAGAACATATTCCTCTAGCTCTAAAGGAAATACAGTTCTCTCAAGCCTCAGGGCTGCAGCTAAATATAAATAAATGTGAAATTATGAGTATCCATAACTGTTCTGATTCTTTAATTTCTAATATTCCAATTAAAAATGAAATTAAATATTTAGGATTGTGGATTACTAAATGTAAAGCTACTAGCGTAAGAAAAAATTTACAAGACAACATTGATATATGTGGCAAAACCTTAAATAATTGGCTTCAGAGAGATTTGGCGTTGTTTGGTAGAACATTATTAACAAAAACTGAATCCTTATCCAGGCTAATGTATCCTGCATATTCATTAGCCGTCCCTCCAAATCTCATAAAACAGATTAACAAATTAAATTTTAACTTCATTTGGAAAAATAAACACCACTACATCAGAAAAAGAGATTTGTTAAAAAACTATGAGGAAGGTGGTATTAAGGCAATTGATTTTGAAATTATGAATGGTACTTTAAAAATAAGATGGCTTCAATCCCTGTTAAAAAACGGTGATCTTGTTTGGTTTGTTATACCGTCATTCATATTTCAGGAAGTTGGAGGTATTGAGTTGTTATTGAAATGTGATTTTGAATTATCTAAGCTCCCCCTAAAACTCTCTGCTTTCCATCAACAGGTTTTGTTACAGTGGAAGTTGATGTTCAAACACAACTTTAGTCCCCATAATGTCCCACTGTGGAACAACAGAGCCATTCTGTGTGGTAGAAAATCTATATTCATGAATGACTGGTGGAATAAACAAATCTGGTCAATTGTTCATTTATTGGATGGAAATGGTGAAATTCTCAGTTTGGAAGAATTAAACAGGAAATATGGAACTGACTGTTCCTTAACAAATTATAAAAAAGTATTGTGTAGCATCCCTGATGTCCTTTTTCTGTCTGTTAAGAACAAGTTATCTAATTTCTCTATTCCAAGGCTCCACAAGATTCAAATTGAGTATGTGGACATCAGAGGTAATAAATGCAATAACAGGTTTTTGAACCAGTTTTCAATTAATAACATGAATCCAGGAAGAACAAAAAGCTCAGATCTCTTACAAAATTTTAACAAATCTATGAGAATCAAAATAAGGACAAATTATTTGAAATTTCCAATTCCCCCTAAACATAAAGAACTACATTTTAAAATTATAAATAACATATATCCTTCAAATGAGTTCTTAAGAGAGATATTTAATTTTAGAATTGTGGTTTTTGTACAACTCATTTGGAAACACATTTGTTTTATGAATGTGAGGAAGTATTAAACTTATGGGATCAACTTCGTAACTTTCTGTCTTCTAAGAAAATAAACTTGAATTTTGTTTCCTAACCCAACATTCAATTCGGCTTATAATAAAGACAAAAATCTGGAATTTTTAGTCAATGTTCTGATTATTGTAACAAAGTATTATATCCATAAATGACGTTATTCAAAATGCTCCCTCTCAATCAATGCTCGTAAAAATGAGTTTTCTATTTTTAAAGGTTGTCTAAAAAAGATGCAGAATTTAAATGCAGCAAAATTGTATGAGTTAATGAAAGATTTTTAGTTTGTAGCCCCTTATGTCTTTTTCCTTTTTATTTTAATCCTTTTATTTTATCATTTAATGCCTTTGTCTCATTCTTCTGTTAATTTAGTATTTTCAATCCTTTAATTTAGTTTTTTTCTTGAGACATTGTAAGTATTGTGGTTTGTAAACTTTAGGAGAGGTGATCTGTATTTCTTGGTTTTTGATAAGTTGTGAGTTTCTGTCATTGTATTCCTTATAAAAAATAAAAAAGAGAATACTAAATATTTCTGGCAGGATTGTGCACATATCCAGAGTGTTGCTATGTTTGGTCACGTTTCTATGTAATTGATGTTCTCACATCAGTGGCTAACATGTATTAACATCACATGAAGTGACGGTTAGCTGATAATTAGCGTTTTTCTAACATTTGCACCATTTCCTGCTTTCTCCATGCTTGTCATTGCATTTATAAAATATATAAATTTGTTTCAAAGGCAAATATGACAAAATCACGTCAAATAAACATAAAATTCAACAATCCAGCGTTAATAAAATGTATTCAAGTTGAGACAACGTGATTCAATTTAGTCAGACTAATCTCCCGCCGACGAGGGTCTAGCGAGACCAGATGATCATGCGAGATGCTAACGAGATTATGGAAGGTCACGCGAGATGCTAGCGAGATTACGCAAAAATCTTGGTTTAACAATGCTCCAGTATAGTGTTACAGTTCCTCAATCTGAAATTCCACCATGGTTATTTTTATCTCTGGACGTTGATCTTCAATTGAGGGAAATTCTTAAAAAAGGAAAAGACTCCAGAATGGGTTATAGTTAATAGATATTTTGAAAGTTATAAAGACAACATAGTTATATATACAGATGGGTCAAAAGACCCAAATAGTGGTAGAACTGGGGCAGCAGTAAATATCCCACAACATAAAGTCTGGATTAAGAGGAGAACAGCTGATCACTTGGCTGTTTTTACAGTCGAGTTATCAGCCATTATATTGGCCTTAGAATGGTTGATTGATAATGATATTGGGGAAGAAAGTAAATTTATTATAGCATCAGATAGTCAAGCAGCATTATTAAGTTTTAAATCTGGCAAATCTTGCAGATTAGATTTAATATTAAGAATATACCAGTTATTAGTTCATCTACATAATAAGAAATGCTTGGTTTGATTTGTCTGGATTCCTGCACATGCAGGGATTGAAGGAAAAGAGGAAGTATATATTCTAGCTAAGCAGGCCTTGAAATCAGAAATTGTTCATTTGAATATTCCTTTAAGTAAAAGTGAGGGTAAATCTATTATTCAAAAAGAAATGATTAAGATTTGGCAGGAGCAGTGGGATAACCATGATAATGGGAGACAACTATATGCAATTCAAAAGAGTGGGAGGTAGAAATTGTTTGAGTGGAAGGCAGAAAGAGGAAGTAGTTATGACTCGACTTAGAAATGGGCATTCTGGACTTAACGCTTCGCTCTTTAAAACAGGAAAGCATGAGACTGGGGATTGTAGTTATTGCAATAAGATGGAAACAGTGGAGCATGTCTTGTTAGAATGTGATCAATACTCAGAGGAACCTCAGCTTTTAAAGTCGTTACTAAGCAGAAAGAATATAGGGCTGTCTATGATCAATCTATTAGATAATAAATCAAGTTATGTTAGAAATCTCTTATTTAGGTCCCTAAATAACACTGGATTAATGAATCATATTTAGAATATGTGTAAGTATGTGTGTGTATGCCAGTGCATGCTCATGCATTCATACATATATTTAATAGGTGTGTTGAGATGTGAATTTGCACATCCTACACATCATTGAGGTGTGTTGATTCCCTCTGACGTCACTGATGACCACACTCCAGTCTGGTAGGTGGCGGTTAATGCACCTTGAGTTGGATGCCAGCCGCCAATAAAAATCAGAAGAAGAAGAGATTACGCGAGGTCTTGTGTCTGGGAAAATTTCAAAAGGTTCTTTCAAGAGAAGCGGGAAGATTCCTGGTTTGCGTCTGCTTAATTTGAAAAAGGTAAGATTGAATCTATTTTCACCCGTCTAAATCAAAATAAAAATCCAAATAAAAAGATGGAAATTTAAATCAGACTTTTTAAAAAACATTTTTTCTATGTTCGGTCACGTTTCTATGTAATTGATGTTCTCAAATCAGTGCCTAACATGCTAACATTACAGGAACCATCAATTTTAGTCATGGCATAATGAAAGGAGAATAACAATTTTAAAGATCTTTCAAATAGGCTGCGAGCAACTGATCACTTTTGTTGTGACTTCCTTTGAATTTAGCTAAGTTTTCAAGTGTGTGACCATATAGTAAACTTACTGCTGGATTTTGGCAATTGTTCTCATTGTTTTCTGATCTGCATATTTAGGAAAACACTACTGAAGTCAGACAGAGTTCATCCTGAATGAAGATCCAGAGAAGCTGGTGAAAGACTACATGGTATGATAATTTATCTTTGTGTCTACAAAAGAGATCATTATAGTTAATTGGACTTCCTGTGAATTACTAATAAATTTAAAATAAGAAAAGATCATTAAAACTCTTCTTTTTTCACTTGGGTACATTCAATTTTAATTTGACTTTTGATATGCTTTTAGATTTCTCCAACAGAAAAGGAGAATCATTAGTAAGATTGATATAATTACAGTTATGGTTAAGTGGGTTTAAAATGAGGGTTTTTAGGTGAGTTAAACTCCATAATAAGATCTTTGGCTGGTTTACTGAGCCTTTTTTTCTAACAGCACTGTTTCATACGCAGACAAAAATATTAAGTAACTTTATCTAAGATGTTAGTAGTGATATTTTTGGAAATAACTACCACACATAGTCGTGGCATTTCTTCCATCCAGAAAACAAGACAGGTTCTCCATGTATAAGATGTTTGGTTTGTGTACAGTCAGGGCTTTGTACTTGCACATAAGTATGACTGGTTTGGAATGGCAGTTTATGTGGTGGATCTTCAGACTGTCATTTCCATTGAGGAGAACTGGCCACGGAATATGGGGCCTATTTGGGATTCATCCCTACTCTTCATGTTTTTCCATGTAATGAGACAATATACCGTATTTTCTGCACCACAAGGTACACCGGATTATAAGATGATTTTTGTGAAAATGTAAGGCTTTTAGGTACAGATTATGTTGCAGAAGATACGGTACCTTTCCTAAATGGAAAATCTTACCACTGGACTCACAATTAACACAGACAGGTCCTTCATGGACCTTAGTTGTTGGTGAGTCAGCCAAATAAGTGTAAAGTTATTTTTTTATTTAATAAGATGTGAAATCTCTTCCCCCCCACCCCCAAAAACCCAACCCTTGTTCCAATAGGATGTTGATCAAGATGCACAAATGGCCGAGACTGTCTGTGGAATCTGTGTTATTCGACCGGAGAGTGCAGAGCCTGGCGATGCCAATGAAGATGTTGGGATTGTCCTGGAGGGGGTGGAAGTGATGAACAGCTTGGGCATCTAATGTATCTTTACATGTTTTTCCAAAGGCTGCGGTTAAAAACTAAATTTTAATTGTTACAGTTCGCAAAGTTGAGTGAATTTACTGACACTTTTATGTTGTTAAGAATTTGATCAAGGCTAAATAGTGATCAATACAGCCCAGTTTTTTTCTGGAAAAACAAAATGACCTTTTGTTGTTTATTTAAAATTTCAACTCAGCTGTTTTTTGTGCTGTGTAAAAAAAAAAAAAAGGAAAACAATTTTGAAAATACAGCTCATGTTGTACTTTTTCTAATTGTTGAGTGTTCTTTCTTCTTTCACTGTGGTCTTAAAACACTTAATTTAATAGCACTTAAGAAAATGTCTTTGAATTAACATAATTCAATCATGGAAAGATTTTCCACACGATTATATAGCTTTCTTTCAGCATGAAGCATGTTTGTTCAGCTAACTTAATTTTCATGAGTTGGATCAACTTAATTAAGTAGTGTGAAGTTATCACTGTAAAATTAGTTGGGGTGGCTCTATTAAATTACATTGAGTCCAACTAAAGTAAATAAGTTGAATCAATGACAAAAGTTAAGTTGAGCCAACACATTTGCTTTAAATTGGAATAACCTTAATAAATTAAGTTGAGCCAACACACTTCCTTTAAATTGGAATAACCTTAATAAATTAAGTTGAGCCAACACACTTCCTTTAAATTGGAATAACCTTAATAAATTAAGTTGAGCCAACACATTTCCTTTAAATTGGAATAACCTTAATAAATTAAGTTGAGCCAACACACTTCCTTTAAATTGGAATAACCTTAATAAATTAAGTTGAGCCAACACACTTCCTTTAAATTGGAGTAACAGAATCACATAGTGCTGAAATAAAGCAAAGTAATCATGTGGAAAATCTTTCCATGATTTTTTTATGTTAATCCAAAGAGTTATTTTTTTCAGTGTAATAGAATAACTAAAATCATTTAGATTTGCCAATTCCCAACAGAATGACTGAGTTATTTCTGACTCCATAAACTTTCATTTCTTAAGATTTCTATGCCTTAAAAAAACTTTGAAAACCCTAAATTATGACCAATTCAAAACACTCGAGAAAACTAAAATTATACAGTAAATACAAAAATGTGGAATTAAAATAAAATTCTTCTATTTCCTGTTTTAGATTGTAGATTATTCCTGAGGTGAAACTCTTTGTCTCAAGTGTCCCAAGCTCCTTATTCTTGAATGATCAAACTTTTCTTACTCTGTCTCTACAATCTGTGTTGTTGACAGAGGAAACTTCATCACAGGAAGTGTTAGGATACTCTCAGCAGTTTCCTGTCCCTGGACAGAGAATCTGATCTGTGCGTCTGTACTGAAGAGCCTCAGCGGCAGATATTATTAGATTTGTTGGGTTTCCGCACCAAAGCTTATGAATTATTTACTGCTCTGCAACAATATCTCATACTTCACAGGTCTGACAATAATGTCAACCCAGATTTTCACAGGGATGTTTTATATTTACATTTCTAAGACTTATAGTGGGTTATTACTATGTTTTAGAACCTGCAAGACAAAAGCAAAGCATTTAATTCATAATCATCACAAAGCTCTACTAAAGAAAATATTTAAAATCCAATTCAAGTTCAAAACGCTTTATTTATCCCAAAGGGAAACTAAGCATTGTTGTGACTTTTACCATCCAAGTATCTTTAAAGAGTCACTGCAGATGGTGATGCAATGAAGAATCTCCTGTAGCAGTCAGTGTTGCTCCGCATTTGATGAGGCTTCTGTTGCTTCATTATAGTCTCATAACTGTCAAACGTCCATAAAAATGAGTGAGATTATGATTCATTCCCTTTATTTGCTTCGCTGAGTGTCATGCTGTTATTTTCTCTCCCGTTCTGAATCAGGCATCATATATCACATGAAGGGGGAGTATGAAACAGCGCTGAAGCTCCACAAAGCCCACCTGTCGTTGGCGCAGGAGCTGGGTGACTATGCGGCGCAGGGCAGGGCCTACGGGAACATGGGTAACGCACATCATGCGCTGGGCGTCTACGACCAGGCGGTGCGGTACCACAGGCAGGAGCTGCAGATCTCTCTGGAGGTGAATTCCTGCAGTCTTCACTTTGATAATTTGGGCTGAAACGATTAACTGTGATCAATCGATTAGTCACATAATCTTCAATTAATTTAATAATCAATTATTAACTGGAGTACAGACTCAGAAATTGGTGAGGTGCTGAAAGAACTAAATACTCAAAGCCGTAATTAAGCCAAAAATATGAACAAAAAACTTTGTAAAAAGAACTTTTAAAATAAAAGCTGTAGCTCATTGTTTAATGAATTGATAAATAAATACTTTTTTTTTTTTGCATTTTCGGCATTAAAATTTTTTATTTTCCTATTTAAAAATGGAATTGATTTGTGCCATCATTTAATATATTTGTTAAATTGTAGTAAAAATTGGCGTGCTTTATTGAAAAATTTGCAGAATGTGAATTTTTTTTATCCAATTAATCAATTAAACTCTGAATAATTGATAGAAAGATAAATGTGGCAACTTTTGAAAAATTGGCATAATCGATTAATTGTTTGAATAACGGATGGAAATAATTATTTGAATAATTATTACATTTTGTAGAATGTGCCAATTTAAAAAACAAAAATTGGTTAATTGATTAATCATCTGAAAAGTCGATTACTAAAATAATGGTTAGTTGCAGCCATTTTTCTGTCACAAATGTTAAAGAGTGAAAATCACATTTGTCTTGAGTGACTCTTCTGTCTTGGTGCTGCAGGTGAACGATCGCCAGTCACAGGCCTCCACTCATGGTAACCTGGCGGTGGCTTATCAGGCGCTGGGAGCTCAAGACCGTGCTCTCCAGCATTACCGTCACCACCTGACCATCGCACGGGAACTCAGAGACACTCAGACGGAAGCGAGAGCCCTAGGCAGGCCAAACAAAGAGAAAGATGGATTTTTTTAAATAACTTCCTGAGCAGGTGTGCTAACGTTTCTGACTTTGCTCTGCAGCAAACCTGGGGAACTTCCACAGCTGGAGGGGAGAGTACGCTCAGGCTCTGCCCTACTTCCAGCAGTACCTGGCTCTATCCCCGGGGCTGCAGGACCTGGAGGGCGAAGGGAAAGTCTGCCACAACCTGGCCTATGCTCACTACTGCCTGGGACAGTACAAAGATTCTGTCAGGTGAGTGATGCATTGCTACACAGGTGAAAGCTTTTCTTTTTTGCATACTTGGTGAAAAACCTCCTGATTTGAAACGTTTTCGGTGATTCCTCAGGTATTATGAGCAGGACCTGGCCCTGGCTAAAGACCTGCAGGACAAATTAGCACAAGCTAAAGCCTACTGTAACCTTGGTTTGGCCCACAAAGCTCTCGGAGAGTACAGACGAGCAGAGGAGTGTCAGAGATACCTGCTCTCTCTGGCTCAGGCTCTGGATAACACACAGGTCACCCAGCTGACGCTCTGTTCACTCACACACCGTGGAGCCGCTGGTTTTTAGGCAGCAGTCGACATTAACCGCCGGTGTTGTGTTTCTGTTGGTCAGCAGGCGGTTTTCAGGGCCTACGGGAATCTCGGGGACGTGTTTGTGTGTCGGGGGGATCCACCCGGAGCGCTCAAGTTCTACCAGCAGCAGCTGGCTGTGGCTCAGAAAGCTGCCGACCAGAAGATGGAAGCTGACGCGTATGCTGCACTGGGATCAGTTCACAGGTAGTGAGGAAGTTCACCGCCGTGTGCTTTGACCTCTGCACTGTGACAGCGGGTGCTGGGATTACGTTTTGTTTTCTTTGGAGAACGACATTTGCATCTCTGGATCAGAATCTTTACCTCAATGTTTTTAAAGATTCCCAAAAGGGTCAACATTTCCAAATCCAACATGTTAACAGAGTTAAAGAGAGATTTTACTGTAATCTGCTCAGCCTTACTGTTATCTGCTCTCTCCCATCCTGAAGGAACAGCAAATCTTTCTTGACTTTCCTCTCCCTTCATTTGCATCTCCTCTTCCTCTGCCTCCTCACCCTTCTCTCCCATGCAGGCTGCTCCGCCAGCTGGACGCCGCCCTGTCCTTCCACAGCCGGGAGCTGACTCTCCGTAAGGACCTGGCCGACCCCCAGGGGGAGTGCCGGGCGCTGGGCCGCCTGGCTGCGGTCCACATGGCGCTGGGCGACTACACCACGACCTTCCAGTGCTACGAGGCCCAGCTGGGGCTGGCGCAGGGCCTCCGGGACGCCCGACTGGAGGCGCAGGTCCACGGGAACATGGGCATCACCAAGATGAACATGGCGGTGTTCGAGGAAGCCATCGGATACTTCGAGCAGCAGCTGGCCATGCTGCAGCAGCTGAGCGGCAGCGAGGGCATGCTGGACAGAGGCAGGGCCTACGGGAGCCTGGCCGACTGCTACGACGCCCTGGGAGACTACGAGGAGGCCATCCAGTACTACGAGAAGTACCTGACGGTGGCTCAGAGTCTCAACCACGTCCAGGACCAAGAGAAGGCCTACAGAGGCCTGGGAAACGCACACAGGTTGGTGTCAGCTGGTGGAAGGAAAACCTCCAAAACCTGTTCCTTGTTTGTTGGAGTTCTTCCTGTTTTAGGAACCTCTACTTTACTTTCTGACCTATTTCTTCTGAATATTATTGATTTCCTTTTTCCCTTTTGTTACCCAACTGAAAGGGGTTAATAGTTCTATTTCTATTTTTTACATTTATTTTCCTTTATTTTATTTTGAAAAACTGGAAATCTGTTGAGTTGACAGGAAGTTGTCCATGCAGTTACCTTACTGTGGCATTGTGTACATGCCTGGAACTGGGTTACATTTATAATTCTGATATTGACTTACAGTAAGGTGAAAGTCTGCCGGCAAACTAAACATCTGGATTCGAACTGGAGCTAAAAAAAACAATGGAGCTCATTCAAAATGGCAACACAATTGTTTTTCACACAAAACATGAGTACACTTTTATTGTGCATATTTCTGTAATATTGGCTTTCAACTTTTATTTTCTGGTGCTTTTTCAGATCAAGGACAAGTTTTTTTGTTTTTGTTTTAATCCAGAGAATCCTGGTGAGGATAATTGGTAAAATCGTCTTGCCATCTCGTAAATATCTTGCTTGTACGCAAGATATTTTGAGTCATATTTGACTCTCCATGCCAAAACTAGGAACAAGTCAAACAGACAAAAACAAAAAATGAAAGTAATGATTTTTAGGTATTTATGCAGAGTATTGTAGGTGAATTCAGGAAGAAACCACCACAGGCTTTAAATTGTAGTTTTGAAGGTTTTCAAATTGTAAACTTCGTAGTTCATTTACAAAGTACAAAAACACAAAATCTTACCAAATTTTTTTTTTTTAGTTTATAATCCTAATATCTTATTACACTACAAATAAGACTAAACTTGTTCCAGTGGCAGATTATTTCACTTATATCAAGACATTTTGCTCATATTAAAACAGTGATTCTTGAGAATAGGGACAAAACCGGTCCTATGGATAAAGCGCAAAATTTGAATAAAATATACACGAAGTATATTTTTTCAAATATCTGACTAAACTAACCTGGGTCATGTGAGCACAACAATGTATATTTTCCTGGTGTTTGCTGAATATTTTTTTATTTTAAAAATTGGAGTGGGTGGATGATGCCTGTAAAAGCCTTTGTCCAGGAGCAAAACTCAGTACATTATAATAGTTTAAAATAATTAAAGAAATAATAAAATTATATATTATGACAATTAGGTAGTCATATAAATAAATTATAAAAACATTAATAAATCAGATTAAAAATCATTTTATATATTTTCCAACTCCATTGAAATTTGTGCCTAGTTTTTGTCAACACAGTCGGAAATGACAATAATGTAAAAAATCAGGCATCATTGGGGGCACCAGGACTTCTGAGGAGCCATGACCTCTTCCTTTCTCTTCCTTTGCTAAGAGGGCTAGTTAGCTCTGGTTAGCTTAAGGCTAGTTAGCTCTGGTTAGCTTATGTTATTTGATAGGTATTTTTCCTTGAACCTACATTAAAAGAACTACAGACAACGTATATGAATTTTATGTCCAAACTTCTGCAGAAGGAGAAGTCTCAGCAAACTACCCCTCCGAGTAGTTCACAGAGCATTCTGCCGTATCTCTGCTGGAGCAGGACTTTTATTTGGAATAACAAAAGTCAGAAAAGATAAATAATGAAGTCAGCGGAAATAATAAACAATGAGGTCAGCGACAGGCTGGCTGGCTCTATCTAACTCACAGGTCATCTAGTTCTTTCAAACTCTGAAGGGAACAATCAGTTTACAAGAACACAGATATTTTATACAGCAATCAAAAAGTATTCGCACAGCACGTCATTTACTGATTCACATTAGACTGAATGTTGATTAATATTAGACTGAGAATGAACTAAAGAAATAGACAAAAATGATAATACCAAAAAATCTCTAACATTCATTTTATTCCTAAGTTGTTTGTCACAACTATGATGTGTCAATATCATAACTGACAATTTACAAAACTTTGATGAAATTTTGTGAAATAAAAGCTTAATTTTGGTATTTTGTAAAGATTTCATGGACCTGATGAGCTACAATATGGCCTCTTTCAGAATAACATCATATAAATTGAGGTAGTTTGGCTTTTTGTCAACTCCGTCAGAGTTTTTTGACTCTTTCAGTGAAATTGTTGTCAAATCTCACTTAAATGTGCAGTTAATTCATTTTAATGTATTTTACAAATTGCATTGCTTCACATGTACCAAGTTTTTCTTTTTACTCACTAGTTTGTCACCACCTTCAGTTCTGTGTCAACTCCGTCAGATGGACTTTTTGTTGTTTTTTGTTTTAAATATTAATTTTGTGTCTTTTGAAGAATTTGTCTGTAAAATGAGTAAAAATATCACTAACATAGTCATTAAAATTATGTTTTATTTATTTTTGTCAGATGGTGATGACAACGTTCTGGGTCAAGTCGACTAAAAATTAATTTTTTTTTAAAAAATGTTGCAACTGGGAGCCTGTACCTTAGCATCTTTACATTTCCAAAACATCCATCCATTTTCTTACACCCTTGTCCCTTAATGGGGTCGGGAGGTGCTGGTGCTGCTCTCCAGCTGGCGTTCTGGGTGGGAGGCGGCGTCACTCTGGACAGGTCGCCAGTCTGTCGCAGGGCAACACAGAGACACACAGGAATGACAACCATGCACACACACACCTAGGGCCAATTTAGACAGATCAATTAACCTGACAGTCATGATTTTGGACTGTGGGAGGAAACTGGAGAACCTTGAGAAAACCCACCATGCACAGGGAGAACATGCAAACTCCATGCAGAAAGACCGGGGCCGGGAATCGAACCCAGAACCTTCTTGCTGCAAGGCAACAGCTCTACCAACTGCACCACTGTGCAGCCCATTTCCAAAACATTATTTGTCATATTTGTATACATACTGTTGAGGAATAAAATAAAAATATGAGAAAATTTAAACCCATTTTGTCCCTATTCTCAAGAATCACTGAAAAGTGAAGAAATCTCCCCAGATCAACAACTTTTTATTTATATTCAAAAATCAATTACTTAAAACAAGCTACTATATCTTGCTGGAAAGTTGCTTGTACATCAGTTTTGTCTCATTTCTTGTTTGGTGTAATTCTACTTTCAGTCGGATGCCTTCAGCAGCCTGTTTCCATGTAATTCAACACAAGTCGTGTTTTCAGACAGAAGTCTTAACGAGGAGTTTCTCTCATCCATCTGGTGTTTCTGCTCTCCAGAGTGTGAATGAGACGTTAGTGAAGAGAAAGGAGAGCCTGATTTGGCTCAAACTCAGCTTCTGTTAAAGCATGAAAAGAGTGTAAAAGCACTTTAATACAGCAAAAATATATCTAAGCAATCTGGGTGTTTTTTCTTTTCTTTTCTTGCGTTTTCCCTGTGGGTGCAGGTCCTTGGGCAGTCTCCAGCAGGCGCTGGTGTGCTTCGAGAAGCGGTTGGTGGTGGCCCACGAACTGGGTGGCGAGGGCGGGGGGAAGGCGCAGGCTTACGGGGAGCTGGGCACCCTGCACAGCCAGCTGGGGAACTACGAACAGGCCCTGTCCTGTCTGGAACACCAGCTCAGCATCGCTCGCTCAGCAGGGGTAAGGTTCACACTGCCAGGCTGCCAGGCTGGCAGGAAATAGTATTTGTGAAATGTATATCGGAGACAGTAATAATCCCTCGTTTCATGTGGCAGGATAAATCCCTGGAGGCCGAGGCGAGCGACGCCCTGGGAGGCGTTTATCAGCTGATGGCAGACAACGAAACTGCTCTGCAGGTTTGTGCTATGCTGCTCTTTATTTCTATCTGTCTAGTCAGCTCAGCATAAAGAGCAGAGGCAGGTGAAGAAACGTCCAGAGGTGTATACAGTGTCCAAAAGTTGTGTTCAAGTGAGAATTGAACCACATCAACATGTTTCTACTCAAGTAAAAGTAAAAAGTAACGACTCAAGTAAGAGCAGTTTGGTAAAAATCAAGTACTTAGTAACAAATCAAAACATATTTTAATGTTTCAAAAAGACCAAATCTTGTTTTTTCAAAGCTGCAGTGTGTAAATTTTTAAAAATTATTTTTTTATGCATTTGTTGGAACTGTCAAAATCCCATAACAGAAAGATATGAGGCAGATAATCTGTGAGAAATATCCATCTCCTCTGCCTAACTTGAAACAACCAATCAGAGCCAGGAGGCGGGTCTTAGTGCTGTCAATCATCCCTCGTGTGGCATTGCTCATTCATTCTTTCTCTTCCCCCTTTGCTCTCTGTTGCACTGCAGCTAGCATAGCCTGTTGTGAATGCTAAGGCTAGTTAGCATGGCCAATGATGACTTCAGATAAACAGTTTTCCAATTGTTTCTCCACCTTTAGCACATTTAGCAGCACATACACAAGGTTGATTGAGTCATTCAGTGACGTTCCTCACAGTAGGCCTGTCACTATAACAAATTTTGCTGGACTATAAATTGTCCCAGACGATATTGCGATAAATGATAATATTGTTGTTTTGGACCATTTTCAAGTAATACAATGTTAATGGCAAATTAATGAAAGAACACATTCTCAATGATGAATAAACTTCATATTCTAATGAACATTTTACGCTGAAACTGGAAGACTTTTTAAATATCCACAACAAAACAGCAGAAACAACAAATAAAATGAATGATGAAGGCTCCATGAACAGAATAAGGGCTGGTTGAGACCAAAGCACCAGACTGAAGCCTTCTGTCCTGAAACGATTTGGTAGAAAGAGAAAAACAGTAAATCATGCAAATGGAAATTATTGAGCTTATTAAATTATTTTCATTTACCAGGCCCTTTATTGATTTATTGCTTGTTGCAACAGGCCTAACTCACAGTATGTATCCAGAAATTTTACTCAACTAAGAGGCAGGCAGGCTTCCTTTACACACAAATGGCTGATTAAAGTGCTATGATGTAATTAAGCCTGCTGTTCCCGCTGCAGTGGCACCAGAGGGCGCTGAGCATCGCCGAGCAGACGGGCTGCGTGAGGAGCCAGGGCCGCGCCTACGGCAACCTGGGCCTGACCTACGAGGCTCTGGGGAACTACGAGCGAGCCGTGGTGTTTCAGGAGCAGCACCTCAGCGTGGCGGCGCAGACCAACGACCTGACGGCCAAAACTATGGCCTACGGAAGCCTGGGGAGGACACACCACGCCCTGCAGAACTACACTCAGGCTGTGATGTACCTGCAGGAAGGTGATGCACAAGATACGCACACATACACCTTCAGTTATACAGACGCAAACAGTTTCTCTTCTTTGCCAGTAGTTTGCAAGCTTTACTTTTGCAAAGTGTTTTGATTTCTATCGATTAAATATTTCACATTTGCCTCATAAAATTTTGCTAGTTGTTTGTTTTCAGGGCAGGAAATTTAGAGATGCACCGATCCAATACTAATATCTGTATCAGTGCTGATATCACTACACTTTGTTTGCTAGGTGAGGGGCAGCGCCCGGAGGCTTTTGAAACCGAAATACTTTAAATTATTTTCTTTAAGCACTTGGACTGTTTCCAGAAGCATCAGAAATCCAAACTACAAAAACATGCAAAAGGTACAAGTGGCATAAAAAAAACAACAAAACACTGAAACTGAAAAAAGTTACAGAACTACTTTAGTTTTAATATAAATTAGAACTTTTTGCTTTATTTACTGCATTTTCGAAGCTTAAATTGTAAATTGATGTTCATATTTATTGCTTTTAGACAATTTAGTCGTTTTAATCTCAAACCCAGCAAGCTTATGGTACTACCTACAGCTCCAAATTTAAATTATTCGAATTGCTAACATTTGCTAACTGTTTTTATAGTGTACTTTGAGCTATTTTTAGATTTTGCAGAGTTATTCATGTAATGTGGAAAACCTTTTCTGGTGAAATAATCTGTGTGCTCTTATAACATCATCCACAATTAAAACTGCTGCAGCTTCATTCAGTCCAAATCCAGACTTGAGCAGCTTTAACCTGTTATTTGATCATCCCTGACCTCTGTGTGTCTCTCAGATCCTTTGGCTGTAAATTGATCATTACCTCCACAAGCAGCACAGGTCTGCTCTCAGCGTTGAGGTGAGGAAACATTTGGAAATGAGCCTCCAATTAACCCCCACGGGGAAAACGTACAGAAGAGCGCGCGACCTCGAAGGAGATGAACACACACAGAGGCGGGAATGTTTTCTTTATCTGATGAGATTCTGCTCAATCCGAGGCCCTAATGAGAACTAAACCGAAGCGGGTGAGACCGCCCGCGCCCCTCCCAGGAGCCGACATCAAACATGTCTGGGACAAACCGAAGACAAGAGAGAGAGAATACAGCGAGTCTGAATTTGAATGAGCTGATCAAAAACGAGAGGAAAGGAACAGTGGGAGAAAGTGAATGACGCATCCGAGCATCACGGGCTAATCAGCGGAGTCTGCTTCAGAGCAGCAACAGTTGTCACGGTTTGTTGTTGTTGTTTTGATGAGCCGTCGTCTGATCTCCGTGGTGTGATTCCCTCCCAGGTCTGCGGCTGGCTGAGCAGCTGAGCCGGAGAGAGGACGAAGCCAAGATCCGCCATCGCCTCGGGCTTTCTCTGTGGGCCGGCGGCAACCTGGAGGAGGCACAGCACCAGGTTTATGACGTTATTACGGTTCAAGAAATGAGAAGCAGGAATGCCGCTATGCCACTTAGTCCACCGTGGTGGAAATTTATTCAATTTATTTCTGTTTACAATGGCCCTAATACGCCGGCGTAACTTCAACGTATTATTTTACAAAAACAAGATTATTAAATCTGTATTGTTTACCCTAATTATCTTGGTCATTGAGTAATACAACTAGCAAAAGCTGCTTTTTTTCTTTCTTAAAATTAGAGTTCAGTTTTTAGTGATGCTTAGATTCAGGTTCAGACAAACAGAACCCAGTGAAGTGCATTTTTCTCTCATACTTTATTAAATATAGATGTTTTTTTAAGTGACTAATGACCAAAACATGTGTTAAGAAACTGAAAGATGAAACAGTAACAGTAGAGTGTCAAATACTCATCCAGTACTGATCAGCCACACAGTTCAGCACTTTTTATTTTGATGCACTTTTTCCTCACTGATTTCTAGTTGCTGCATTAATTGATCATTTCTGAGCTTATGAAGGTGGTGCTGGCACCACCCAGTGGTTACCATTGTAACTGCAGGGATACTGAAGTTTTAACCATTTGAGATCAGTAAGTTCTGCTTGAAATATTATTACAAAAAAAAGACGATATAGTGAAAGTGAGAGAAAAGCACATGAATTATGTTCTGAATGTGAAGTTTTCAGTGGAAGGTTTGTTCATGTTGTGTGATTGTTGGATCGTTTTGTTTGGTTCCAGCTGTACAGAGCTTCTGCGTTGTTCGAGACAATCCGCCATGAGACGCAACACAACCTGGATTACAAGCTGTCCTTGTTTGACCTGCAAACCAGCTCGTATCAGGCTCTCCAGAGAGTCCTCGTCAGCCTAGGTGAAATGTTTTACCCCTCTCTGGCTTTTTCTTTTTATTATTATTATTATTATTATTTTCAAACATGAGATATAACTTTGCACCAAAGCTTGTTTGATCCATCTTCATGCGCTGGTCGGGTCTTCCAGGGCGGCATGACGAGGCTCTGGCCATAGCCGAGCGGGGGCGCACTCGAGCGTTCGCCGATCTGCTGGTGGAACGCCAGAGAGGAAGCAGGCAAGCGGCCGGCGCTGACCCTTACATCCCGGTCACCATGGAACACATCCTGGAGATGGTCAACGGTCAGAAGGCGCTGATCCTCTACTATTCGCTGGCTGGAGGCTTTCTCTACAGCTGGCTCATATCTCCAGGCACAGGTACGCAGCTGAGTCCACACAGAACCGGCTCTACCACATTATCCTGACCCCCATCGAAACGCTGGATCAATGATATGTTGCAAATCTATCTCTTCTTGTAAGCTCTTCAAATTTTGATTAATAAAGTTGTTCTTGAAACAACTTTATCCAGATTCTTGTTGTGGTACTTGATCATATTTTTCAACAAAGAAACAAAAAATCAGAATTTTTATGGCACCATCTAAATGCAGTGTTGTTCAAATGTTATTTTTAAATCTTTTGTTGATGTTTATTTATGATTGTAAAGTCATAAATAGACATTTTTATACAAATATAATCTACTTTATCAGTCATTACAATAAAATATAATTTAAAATAACTCATTGAAGATGGAGATGGAAGATTGAAACCAAACAAAGGTTTGGTTTCAATCTTCCATCTCCATCTTCCATCTCCAGAAGGTAAATTCAGTAAAATGTTGTTTGCCACGCCCAACTTTCTGATTGGCTGCCGGTCAAATTTCTGAAGTTGTTTTGCTCATCAAGTTAGAAATAGAAAAGTTTATGATAAGAATAAGACCAAAGGAAGTGTCCAGCAGCGCTGCTGTGGAGAACTACATTATACAATTTGGTGGGATTAATATAAAAATATGACATACTTTTTGTTTTGGACAAACAAAAAGTTTGTTCTAAAGAAAACATATTGAAACTGAAAGTTTGAACAAACTTTATGGCCCCAATTTAGCTCCGTAGATTGTGGTGGAAATGTTTTATCTGGTAATATATTTAAGATTAAATTAATAAAATCATAACATGTTACCTGATCAAATGCTTCACCACATGTTATAATCTAATGATCATTGAAAAGTGAGGGAAAAATTCAATATTTCTTGACACATTGTGTAGCTTCGTCTGTGGGTTCGCTAAGTGTTTCCCCAGACAGAAGCTGAAGCCGTTTGGGGCCCCGGCATGATAAAGGTCGGGAGCCCCTTATCATGTCAAACTCCTAGGCTCTGTTTCACGTTGTTCATGTCAGGTAAACAAACTGCTCAAACATGTCGCCTGTCCTTCCTGAACCCTGCGACAGGCATCGTGAAGTTCAACGAGGCGTACCTGGGAGAGGCGGGGCCCGAGGCCTCTGAGTTCCAGGACGGCAGCGGGAGCTCGCACGGGGGAGGCCCCGTGTCTCTGGATCAGTACATCTGCAACGCCAGAGAGGCTCTGGGAGTGGACAGCCATCACAGCAGGTAGAGGCTGACGCAGAGACAGATCAACCAGAAATCAGAACTTTAGCTCCATAAAGAGGTTCCTGTGAAAATGGATTCAGATGATTTGACTTCCTGCCCAGGGCGGCATGACCTCATGGCTGGGGGGAGAGTAAGACTGTACTCAAGAGTAGAACTACTTCAACATATTTTTACTCAAGTAAAAGTAAAAAGTATTTGTTCCAGAAATGACTCAAGAAAGAGTAAAAAAGTATTTGGTAAAAACTCTTCTCATGTTCTGAGTAACTGATCAAATTATCAATCATTTAATATTTAAAAATGAGATCATCAGAAGGATCAAAATGTAAAGTTAAGTGGAAAGTTTTGTATTTTAAGGACCAAAATGACAATAATTCATATAAGCAACAAAAAAAGAAAAAAATTCCAAATCAGTTTCTTTTGATAAAAAAAAAAGCTTATGAAACGTTAATAAAAACTGCAGGTGTGTGACTGAGTCGAGTTTTTGGTTAAAACATGTTGTGGGTAGAAAATTCAGAAACTTTACTCAATTAAGAGTAGAGGTGCTTCATAATAAAGTTACTGAAGTACAACTAAAGGTTTTCTTTCCCAATAAGTTCCTCAAGTAAATGTAACTGAGTAAATATAACCAGTTACTTCCCAGCTAAACTTTGTATCGATTAATTATGTTTATCCAGTGGGGAGTGGGCGCCCCCTAGTGTCGGGCAAAGTGTTGGCAAGTATTGCTGTACTTTTGCTAAATTGAGAACAAGGGAGATTTCTGTTGCATCTCCAGCTCAGAGATTTCAAAATTCACTTCAGATATGAAGAGAAAGGGTTGACTACTTTCCAAAAAGAAAGTAGTCGACCCGACTGCGTACCACTGAACATGGATCTGTGTTTTCAGAGTGTGCTCCGGCAGTGAGACGGAGAGTGAAGCTGGAGATCTGCTGGAGCAACAGTTTGAGGAGCTGAACAACAATCTGGCCTCCGCCGCCGATCCAACCGGCTACCTCCGCATGGTGTCCAGAAATAACCGCTTCAACAGGTTCCACTGCAGCTTTCAATAACGGCTTTTCACTCGCATGCAGTAACTACAGCAAAAATACATTTATGCGTTTTGTGTATATAAAATCTTCTGGTGTAAACAGCTTTCAGGTTTCAGTCAGGTTCTTTTTTTCTGATATTAATATTTGTAACATTACTACTTTATATTTTTTTGCATCACAATTTGCATTTGAACAACAAAAAAAATGTTTAAGAGAAATCTTTTTTTTTTTGGATATCCAAACTGGTCCTGGGTAATAACTTGTACCTTTTGTTGTTGAGTACACCATGATTGGAAACCTTTCAGTATGTTATCTTTAGAGGTGCACCGATTTCAGTTTTCTGACCGATCCTTAAAACACCTGACCTGCTGATTACAAGTTTGGTCGATACAGATTTTTTGTTTTGTCTTAAAAGTTACTAAATATAGCAACAAAGTTGCTAAGTTGAGAACAGTAGGATGACTGTTGTTGGATAAGGTCCGTTTCATCACCCACAGTGAAGGAAATCTGGGTCGATTTCTCCTTTGTTATTTTCCTTACAAGGAAAATGAAGTATCTACTCCAATACAGGAAGCTGCTGGGTGTAATTCCTGGGCAAACCTACATAGACCCATCAGTCTGAACACTAATTCTCAATGAAAGCGTATTTCTAATCCTGTTAACTCCGTATATTCCATGTTTTATGTAAATGTCCTCCAACAGGAGCTGTCGGAGCATGACAAGCCTTTACAGCGCCACCGTGTCTCCAGTGAAGGACGGCTTATCTCCTGTTTGCCGACCGTCTAACGTTGGCAAACCTCCTCTACGAGCCCTCTACGACTTACTCATTGCTCCCATGGAAGGGGTGTGTGTGTGTGTGTGTGTGTGTGTTTGTGACACGGCTCCTTTTCTGTCATTCTTTCATTTGAATGTTGAGCTTTCATGTTTTGTTTTCTGTTTTTTTATATCTTTAATGTTTCTGCTTGCAGGGTCTGATGCACAGCAGTGGATCTGTTGGCAGGAACAGGCAGCTTGTGATAGTTCTGGAGGGAGAACTGTACCTGATCCCCTTTGCCTTGCTGAAAGGCAGCTCCTCCAATGAGTACCTGTATGAAAGGTTTAACATCATTTCTGTACCGTCTCTGGCCAGCCTGCAGGCTTCAAGTAAGGTAGGCCCTTCATCCTGATTTTTCAATAAAAGGATTTTGCACTAGGATGAAGTGGTTTTTTTGGTCATATTGGAAATAGTGTATTTAAGCAAAACTGCAATAGAACATTTTTATTTGGATCTCACGAGTCACACAATCAACAAGCAGATGTCACTACTGGCGGAAAGGACAAAGAAGGCGACAGGAAGTGGTTGGATAATGACGCTGCGGCATGATTCTTAATGACTTACTAAGTGTGAACAAACTTATCTACATGTGATTTTAATCGTGTTTTGGCGATAAAAGAATGCAGTTTGGCTGCAGGTCATGTCAGCTCATTACAGAACTCTGACACACAGTAGCTGTGTTTCCATTATATGTGTGTCGATATTTCACTAATGTCGAAAAAACACAATTTCACTATTGCTGTGTTTTCGTTAAATAAAACTTTTGTACATATTTTTAGAATCTTTATCATTCCCTTTTGTTTCTTAGCCGATTCATCTAATGACGTCACCTTTTATAAAAAAAAAATTAAAAATGTAAAAATCAGTAATTGTTGTGCGTTCTCCCTACAGCCTAACCCTCGCCCCAGCGGTCCCCTGCTGTGTCCGGACGGCGGGTCGGTGGCCGCCGTGGTCGGGGCCCCTCAGCTGCCTCCCAGCGTCATGGACCGCTGGCTGTGGGGGCCCTTACCCTCGGCCCAGGACGAGGCTCTGTCTTTGGGTGAGCAGCTGGGCTGTCACCCCCTTACCGGGGCAAACGCCACCAAGGAGCGCGTCTTAGCGGCGCTGAGTCAGGCCGAGTGTGTTCACTTTGCGACCCACACGTCCTGGAAGCTCGCCGCCATCGTCCTGTCCCCCAACCACGAGCGCAGCGCCGGTGACGGGCCGCAGGAGAACGCTCTGCGCAGGACGGCGGCGTTAACAGACGGCGCGGACCACAAGGGGAAGGTCGAGCGTTTGTTTCCCAGGAGTCACAGCAGCCCAGAGAGACTCCGAGGAGCGGAAGAAAGAAGCGAGGATGGGGAGAGTGTTTGTGGAGTGGAGAGCGTGTGTGACAGCGCGCCGCTCCACGACTTCCTCCTCACTGCCGCCGACATCCTGGACCTGTGCCTCTCGGTGAAGCTGGTGGTTCTGAGGTATTCATGTTTGATAGGAACTAGTTACATTTACTCAATTACATTTACTTGAGTAACCTTTTGGAAGAAATGTACTTTTAGGAGTATGTTTACTATGCTTTATGTCTATGTTGTACTTCAGTAATTTTATTATGAAGCATTTCTACTCTTACTTGATTTTTGGGTCTACCTACCCACGTCTGCAGATGCAGATGACGTCTGACTCGTTTGTTGTTTCAGGTCGTACCCGGAGTCGAGCTGTAGAGTGACGGCCGACGGAATGGCGGGTCTGACCCGGGCCTTCTTGGCTGCGGGCGTTCAGTGTGTGTGCGTGTCTCTGTGGCCGGTGCAGGTCGCTGCCTCCAAGCTCTTCATGCACACGTTCTACACGGCGCTGCTGAACGGCAGCAAAGCCAGCGTGGCTCTGACGGAGGCCATGAGGAACCTGCAGAGCAGCAAGCACTTCTCACATCCCTCCAACTGGGCTGGTGAGCTAAAGGAATAAAACATCCACAGATTCCTGGGGGAATACTAAAGATATCTCAAATCGGCCTCTGTTCTGTGTGCGGACAGCAGTTTTCTTCCAAGCTAGCTTTGTATTAGCAAGTGTAAATTTGATCAGTTTGTGAGGGTGAACTGAGGTGGAGACACAATTACATAAAGGGCGCCATTTTTTAAAGTTACAGTCAAAATTCGACATCAGTAAATTGAGTTGTTTAGTCAAAGGAGGGGAAAAAATGGGAGTTCATGTTTCAAATTCATATTTTCACCATGTTTTTTGTTCAGTTATGCATGTCAAACTCAATATCAGCTTAATATTTAATTTCAAACAAAACTTTTAGTTTGTATCTACAGCAACAGTGACTGAGTAGAGGCTCTCAAGACTCGGCTTTCGTAAGAATTTGCACATAAGTTATATATTTAGCTAAATACTTAATATTTATTATGTATAAATATTATTTATACTGGGCTAAATATTCATTTTAGAGCTAAATATTTAGCTTCAAGATAAATATTTTCTCTCTAAATATATATTTAAGATATTTATTATTTTTAATGTTATTTTGACAAAAGATTGTTTCAAATGAGATACTTGCTACATATTTAATTTGAACCTTCAAGTAAAATCTTTAGCTTGCAACAAAATATTTATTGTTTTTAATGTTATTAAGACTAAATATTTATCTTCAAACTAACTATTTAGCTTCCAACGAGATATTTAGTTTACTAACTACATTTTCAATTTGGAGCTAAATATTTAGTCTAAATTGCAGAGTGAAAACAATACATGTTTATGTAGTTGAGCTACATAAACATGTAGCTCAACTATGTAGTTATTCAATAATTTTATAATTGAAAATGTTGCTTTTTTTGTCGATGTATAGTTTTAATTAATTACAGACCCCTCAGTTAACTCAATTAAAAACTTTAATGTTGTTCATCTTGTATTTCACTTTCAGAGCCCTGATTAACATTGAGACTTTAATTATGTTAGTATTATGCACACTTATGTCTAACTATCAGTGTTTAATCTAACATTAGTTCGACAGCCAAAATACAACTATTCATACACACACACACACACACACACACACACACACACACACACACACACACACATATATATATATATATACACATATATTTACAGACGGCAAGCATTTACCCTGCAGCGTTAGGAGTTTAAGGAACTACGTGTGTGGAGGCTGAAAGATGTTTTTGAAGCTGACCTGGACTGTTCCTATCTAATGTGCTGATTGTAGTTTTGTAATGTTTCTATCAAAAATGAGTTTGTGTCCGTTGGATCCTGAAGGCAGACGTCGTTTTGTTTCTTCTGTTCCAAACTAACTCTTAGTGATCTATCTGTGCCGCCCTGTTGTGCGTCTTCCTCCAGGTTACCTGCTGATAGGCAGCGATGTGAAGCTGAACAGCCCCATGTCGCTGGTGGGTCAGGCCCTGGCAGAGATCCTGCAGTACCCAGAGAAAGCCCGGGACGCCCTCAGGGTGCTGCTGCACCTGGTGAGCTGCCGTGATATAAAGAACTGATATATAATTTTATCTTTCTGGTTTTGTTTTTGTTGTTGTCGAAGCAGTAGTGAAATATATGTAATGTCAGTATCATTTATTGACCATAACAGCAGTATTAATATTTGTATCGATATAGACCCAAATTTTCATAATTGCTTTATTTTTTACAAATAATTTTTTTACCTTTATTTATACAGATTATCTAATTCAGATTCAACATCTCATTTACAAAAAAGATCCTGATTTGTGTAAAGGGAAAATAATTACAAAGCACATAAGAAATGAAGAAATTAGACTGAAATTGTACTTTTTCTTTTCATTTTCCATTAATTTCAACATCCCACAGGAGATGTATTCATCTTTTGTGCAAATGTTTTATGCTTTTCTTAATTTTGAAATTCAAAGAGAAATTTATCCTTATACAGTCGCTGCCCGCCCCATGGCGGGTTGACATCATGCATATAAAAGGCTTCTGTATAAAAAAAGACAGCATGAGGAGTGTGCATTTCAAGTCCTGTTGGACACCAGAGACCTCAAACTTTATAAAAGTAGTGGTTTTATATTGATTTTCTTTCATATTTACTTCCAAATAAAACCAGAAATATGATCGATCATGTCCGCCATATTGTTTTGCGCATGTACTGCGCAATCCGGGAACGTTTTATGACCAAAAAGTGAATGAATGCAACATGAAGTCCATTTTTCCTGATTTCATCAAACGTACCACATTTCTGAAGCAACCAATCAGAAAGCATTTTCGGCCATTTTGTTTGAGCTGTAACGGGAGATTTCTATGCAGACCTCGGCTGGCAGCCATTTTGTAAATAGTTGAAAGGGGTAGGGGACGGAGGAGGAAATGAATTTGTGATGGAAACATCGTCAAACATTTTGTAAATAGTTGTAAAAATACGCCTGGGAAATTGCCCACAATGTGATGTTAAACATACTGATTAGTTTTTGGCTAAGTTTGTACACAAGTTCTTAAAATTTACAAAAGAAAATTTCATTTTAAGCTGGAAAAATGGTTCATTCAACATCTTTGTGAATTTCACAGTAAAAATATCAACAAAAAAAAATTATACTTGGATTTTGATTTTGTGTGTTTTTTTTTGGTCCAATGTGATAATGCATTTTGTCAAAATGAAACAAATACTGTAAAATCATGAAGAAAATAATGATACCAAACAAGGCAAGGTAAATATATAAGGGTCAATTCAAAATTAGACCAAAACGGCCATTCAGACCCAAGTCTCCTAAGGGTTAATGAATTTCTTAAAAAGAATGACAACAAATTTCCTGAAGTAGGCATTTTAAAGTTTTTTGTTAGTTTTTTTAAAACATTTTGCGGCTCTACACAGGTCTAATTTAGCCGATCTTAAGGCTGACATTGCTGTTTTATTATTTCGCTCCTCAGGTAGAAAAGTCGCTGCAGCGCATTCAGAGCGGTCACTGCAACCCCATGTACACGTCGCAGCAGAGCGTGGAGAACAAGGTGTGTGTGTGTGTGTGTGTGTGTGTGTGTGTGTGTGTGTGTGTGTGTGTGTGTGTGTGTGTGTGTGTGTGTGTGTGTGTGTGTGTGTGTGTGTGTGTGTGTGTGTGTGTGTGTGTGTGTGTGTGTGTGTGTGTGATTGCCAGGCTGTACTCCTCCCCTCATGTCTCCCTCTCCGCCCGTTAAGGTCGGCGGCGTTCCTGGGTGGCAGGCCCTCCTGTCCGCCGTGGGCTTCCAGCTGGAGGTCACCGGCTGCAGTGGCGGACTCCCTGCGGCCGTGTTCTTCCCGACCTCTGACCCCGGAGACCGTCTGCAGCAGTGCAGCACCACGCTGCAGGCTCTGCTCGGTAACGCAGCTGTTTTCAATATTCCACTTGTACCAAGACATTTTTCACGTTATAAGTTAATTAATCTTCCAGTGGAATTTGAACCTTTTCATGAATATTGAGGAGTTATTGAAAAATAAACCTCTATCTTTTGCTTAAAAAGTTACCTGTAAGTTAGTTTGTCTTATTTCAAGTGTGGTGAGATATTTGCACTAGAAACTAGACCAAAATTACTTGGTAAGATTTTGTTTATTTGGGGAATACCTACTTAACCCCCATTAGCTGAGTATGAAATATTTTAATTAAACAAATAAAGTTCTGTGTAAATTGTTGTATATGAGAAACTTATAAAATATACGAAAACAAAGCATTTAGTCTGTTTTTAGCAATCAGACCAGGAATTGTTTCAATGTTTTTATAAAAGCTTGCTGTGTGAATTTATCATTCATTAAAAGCAGATCTGAGAGCAGCAGAATCGGCTGCTCAGTAAAAGTCCCTGTATAGTTGGGGTTTTATTTACTGTGAAATAAAAAAGAAGTGAAACATTTGATTGTTTCTAATTTATCAGGAATATTTTTACCCTCATGAAGTATAAAAAAATCTCCATCTGCGTCCACTGACTATGGATTAGGTGAGACAGATCTGTGCCATTCTTGAATTGCAGTCATTTGACACTCCTGGCCTAAAACCTTGGAAAGATTTATGTTTGTATTTGATGTTTTAAAAATAACTAGCTGTGGACTGTTCATTTTCAGATCAAAAAGCAAAAAAGGCTCCAGAAGCGATGCAGATTTTAAGTCAGTATTAAATCCACAGTGTTCCTGTTGAAGCTCTACTAAAGCTCAAATGTTCCCCTGCAGGTCTGACTCCTCCGGCTCTGCAGGCTCTGTGTAAGCTGGTCACGACATCTGAAGCAGGAGAGCAGCTCATTCACAAGGTACAGCGGCGGCTCACGCATCTTCATGTGGCATCTGGAGGGAAAATGCTATAAATTGATTTTTAATAGTTTTTGAAAGTAAAAAAATATATAAAAATCTGTTTTCCAAGCTGGAAAATCCAACAAGCTTGTGTTGATGAAAGTTCTCAAAGGAAATCTGTTCTACTACATTTTCTTGTCCTGGCGGTTTTAAAGGTTTGTTGGTATCGATTATTAAGATAATTTGTGGATTTGAAACACAATTGAACAATAAATCACATCTGCTTGTCAGTTTATTCCAAACAAATAAATAAATAAAAACATGTGCCCATCAAATTCAACAAAAAAAATTGTATGACTAGCATCTTCATGGGCCAGACAGCCAATGATCATGGACATGCAGACATATGTCCATGAACACTACCCATAATGGGATAAAACAAACCAGTTATTCCATAATTAGGTATCTATTCTTCTTCTTGAAAACTCCTAACCATATTTGCAAGAACACATCATATCTGAGCTGAAGCCACAGCACACAGACAGGAAGGAGTTCAACATTCCCACTAGTTGATTGGATATCTAAGCTAAGCGGTTGCCATGGCCGCCTCCTCTGAAGGGCGGGGCTCCGGACTCCCAGCTGCAGCACAGCACAGAGGGAGAAAATGGAAGATCCAGCAGACATTTGTTTGTAATGTGGTGAAGTTATTACCTCTCTGCCCTGATCCTAACATCCCAGTGAGCCTTTTCTATCCGGACATGTTCATCTCATATTTCCACATTTTTACCAGCTGTCAAACACATCGGTCATACAGTTAAGGGAGGACACTGTCAGGCATCACTCTTTGCTTGTACGTCATCCTGACATTCCTACCAAACCGCATCCTAGTTATCATTCATTGATACTATAAATGCATACATACGTGACAGAGTGTGAAGCATAAAATGCTGAAGTTCTGTATCCTCTTCTCTTACACTTGCGTCTCAAAGGCCGTGAAAAGCATGGTGGTGACGGTAAGTGTACTTGGTGTGATTTAGAGTGAGATGTTTTATGCTAGTGACTCTGTGTATGCTTCCAAATAGAAATATGTCAGAGGTAGGAAAGGCATTTAGGGAATGTGGTGGGGAAAAAAACCCAAACAATCAACCAATCCATGCTTCCTGTTACATCTCACTTCCTATCTGAAGCTTCATCAGGTCCTGGTGCAGCTGCAGTCCGGCGACAAAGAGCAAGACTTCCCCCTGGCTCCCATCCAGGTGTCGATTAGCGTTCAGCTCTGGAGGCTGCCGGGCTGCCATGAGTTCCTGGCTGCTCTGGGTGAGCTGGCATTACAGGAAACTAAACTTCACCTCTGTTTTCTTCCATGCTGTCATTCATACTTTGTGGCATTTGCTGTTTCAAGTGGATTCAAATGGAGGTTATGGTTTTTGCTGGTTAGAGTCACAAGTTTTAACATCTTTCATTGGAACCTCATGTAATAGACCAATACAACCAGTTAAGTTCCCCCACGTCTTCTTCAGATCAAACCAAATTGGTGTCAAATCTTTGTGCTGTTGTCATTTCAAAAGTGTCAGTAAATGTTTCCAGAAGTCACAAATAAATTGTTGTCAATCAACTGAGTTAAAAAAAAAAAAAGCCGCACAAACCTAGCACAGTTGATGGGAACGGTATTTCGTTTGGTTTTGTAAATGTGAACTCGCTGGTTGAATTCTGATGACTTCTGGAAACACTTATTGATATCTTCCAAATGTTAGCGGCACAAACAAAACACATTTGCTGCACAAACGTTGGACACCAATTTCGACCAAATTTCACTCAGGTAGTACAACCATATTCTATGTATGAAAAATGTAAAGTTAAGTTTTTGTTGTGTCTAGATTTATGTTGACACTAGATACATCTTGTATTAACTTGTACTATTCAGTGATCCTATAATTGTTATCATATATTCATTTGCTGTTAGTTGCCATTTTGTTTTCTCCCTTTCTGTGGGTCTGTAGGCCGACTTGTATTGTATTGACCTTTGTTCCCTTTATGGTTATTTCTCTCCTCTACTCCTTATTCCCTTTTAAACCTTTTCCCCACCTCTTCCCCCTTTCCTTTCTTTTCCATCTCCATACCCATAAAATTTGAAATAAACTCAAAGCAATTTCTAATAAAGCCATAGTGAAACTTGTAATGCGCTACCAGAGAAAGTAAATCTGTAGGGCCTTGCCTTGCCACTGCTGTTTGTAAACACAAACAAAAAGTTTAATTTATGAATTTCTGCAAAGCTTATTAGCCGACTCTGATATCGTGAGGCGTCTCGTGTTTGCAGGTTTTGATCTGTGCGAGGTCGGTCAGGAGGAAGTCGTGTTAAAGACGGGAAAACAGGCCAGCAGACGTAACATGCATTTCGCCCTTCAGGCCCTTCTTGCCCTGTTTGGTGAGAATAATGATTGTTTTTGTTTCTAAATCAAATTATTTTTTACTTTTTCACATTACACTTCTCTATTAATTGTCTTCCTTTTCTTATTAAGACTCCACAGAGCTTCCCAAGCGACTGAGCATGGACAGTTCGTCGTCTTTAGAGTCTCTGTCATCCTCCCAGTCGGCCTCCCAGCCTCAGTCTTTGCCCCTCTCTCTCAGCTGTTACCCTCCCCAGCCCTCTTTCTTACCCCCCGGTTGCTCCGACAACCTCTCCTGCGACGCAATCTCCGTCTACAGCCTCAGCTCCCTCGCCTCCTCCCTCAGCTTCCTGTCTCGGCCCGAGCCGGCGGGAAGTGACATCATCAGCCATCACTCACATCAACAGGAGCCAGAGAAGCAGGGTGGAGGAACGGGTCTGTACTACTCCTCACAACGCCTGGCAAGAGGCCGGCTGGCCAATCACGGAGGAGCGTCGGCAGGAGGAGAGGATGAAGAGTACGAGGGCTTCTCCATTATAAGCAGCGAGCCGCTGGGGCGGGCGGGGAGGGAGTGCGACACGCTGCCGCTCCCTGCGGGACACCGGCAGGGCAGAGGTGGTTCCGGCAGAGGGTCTGCGGTGGGCCAGACTCTGATAGTTTCCTCCAAGGGGAGCATCAGCACGCCTACGTCCCCGCTCAAAGCTCCACCGCTGGCGCTGCCGGACCATCCAAGCTCCAAGGTCACCCAACAAATGTAAGTTCAGGATTAGTTCAGTCAAAAACGCTGATGTAGGGTTATTTATTTTGCAAACTGACCACTGACTTTATAACCTAGTCGTTCCAACTTTTGTAGCAACAACTTCCTTCAATTGTTTGCAGTGAATGCCAATGAGTCTTCTATGTCACTGTGAAGGGATTTTGGTCCTTCTTCTTTGAGTTTCGATTTAGCATGAGGAGCTGCCCTGGTGGAGAAGAAACTGGACTAGGTGACCAAGTAGCTCGTCACACTTGCTAGTATCCATTTGGATTGTGGGAAATGAAGTAATTTGTCATAAGAAATGAATGCAAGTGGTACACTCAACTATGAAATCTCACATATGCACAGCTCACAGAATCACACAATACACCTGATACACCCGAGCACTTGGTTTATTGGAGACGAGTTACTGTCAGTCCATGTGCTAAAATAACAGCGCCATCTAGTGGGCTGGCATAACAACTTGGTGGCCTTGTCAAATCTTAAAATTTTCCCTGACCATCATCCGAAAATACCCGTAGTTTTCAGACAGTGGTCTTCTGTAAACATAGTATTAGTATTCATTTTCACAAAGTCAGTTTTGAGTGAAACTAACATTTTTGCTACAGTTTCAACTGTAAGAAAAATATTACAGTTGCAACTGTAACAACTGCACCAGTTGTTACAGCCAATGTCTCTCATGATTCTGAGTTGTGATTAAGGGTCAAAGTTAATGCATCTCAAAGACAGAAATCAAATCACCATGTAGAGCCTCAGCATGACAACTACAACAGATTCAAAGTTTCTTGGTGATCTTGTGTAAATGGTGACGCAGTGTCATGTACACATGGAGACTTTCCCCAAACATACCGTTTTGTTGTGTTTAGATTCAGATGTTTTTCAGATGCACTTTATGTTATCTGAAAAACAGATAACATAAAGTTATCTTTGTACTTCAGATTGTTGGGATGGGTACAGCAAGTGAAACTGAACCATGAAAATGTGGTTGATCCTGATTAGTTTATGACTTAACAGCAGGAAATTATATGTTCACAGTTCCAGGCTGGTTGGGTGTCCAAATATGTTCCATGCTAAAGACAGTTTCCTTTCTCTCCTGTAGCTCATTGTCCACACGGACGGTTAAAGGGAAGGTTAGCAGCTCCGAGTCGGACCAGTCGAGCACCGAAACGGACAGCACAGTCAAATCCCAAGAAGAGAGGATGGGCCCCGCCGGACAACTGGATCCCCACGAATTGGCCCAGAAGATCCTGGAGGAGACCCACAGCCACATGCAAGCTGTGGAGACGCTGCAGAAAGCAAACACCAGAGTGACATCTCTGAGAGGCCGAGAAGACCCTCACACCAGGCAACCGTCTCTGTCTACCCCCACGACCCCGACCTTTAAACCCGCCAGAGGGGCGCGTGGGTTCCAGCCGTCCGAGACCAGTGCGTTCAGCAGACCTCCCAGCAGGGCTAGTCTGAAGGCTGACTCGTCCCCTTTTACCGTCCACAAGCACCTTTCACCCCATGCCTCTGATTCAAGGCCTCCTCCAGCTCCTCCCAAACCGCCGTCCCGCTGTCATCGCTGCAGAAAATCAACGCATCCACCTCTTCTTCTCCTTCTTCATCTCTTCTAGCTAAGGAGAGGAAGTCCCCCGTCGTCTCAGACGAGCAGGCCCAACACAAACCCAAATACTCTGGTTCGCCTTACAGCTGCCACATATCGCCGTCTCCTTCTCCTGCTGATAGCGCCTCGTCTCCAGCCCTCTCCTACTCCTCCAGAGGCTCCGTCTCGGCGGCGTCCAGCCCGATGGACCCTTCGGAGCTCTGCCAGTCAAAGCAGGACAACAAGGTCCAGGCGATGCACAACCTGAAGACCTTCTGGGCCGGCGTCAGCCAGAAACAGGAGGCGCCCGGCCGTTTAGCGTCGCTCCGAGGCGGCGGCAAAAAAATGAGTACAGTTCAGAAAGACGTTTTGGGTTTGCTGAACCTCTCACCCAGACACGGGTCTGGCAGGAAACACGCGGACAGACAGGAAGACCACGACAGACCCAACGGGCATCGCAAGCTGGAGCCCAAACCTCCACTTGCTCCACCAGCCGGTCTTCCAACAAACCACAAAGGAGGCATCAAACTTCCCTCTGGCAACGGATACACGTTTCTCTCACCTGGACAGTTTTTTTCCATCTTCTAAATGTTAAAAGCAGTTTGGATATTTACCCCAATGAATTCTCATGCAGCAGACTCATCTGAGGGTTCACTTTCTGCGTAGACTGACAGAAACAATCCTTTTTTTTTTTCAATAAAGTACAGTTTCACTACTAGTCCCTGCTGAAGGTGGGACCTAAAATGTACAATTTCACACTTGTCTCTTTGATTTTACGTGTCTGTGTGGGTGTGTGTATGTAGAATGTACATTGCCTTGCAAATTAAGACTTTTGTGAATATTTTCACATTTTGTCATGTTAGGACTACAAACTGCATTTTGTTTGGATTTTATGTAAAAGACAAAGTAATGCATAATTGTTAGAAGGAAGAAAATTTATAATTTTCTAAACTTTTCCCCAATAAAAGACCGAAAAGGGTGACACATTTCAGCCCCCTGAGTCAACTCTGTATTCTTTTGGTGATACGTTTTTTTAAAAAAATGTTTTTGCACATCTAAACTATCTAACTGGGATTTTCACATTCTTAATTTTAATTTGGGTCTGGACTTCGACTAGGACATTCTAACATATTAATAGGCTTTGATCTTAACCATTTGACTGCAGCTTCAGTTGTATTTTTTGAGTTGTTGTCCTGCTGGGAGGTAAACCTCTTCTAGTCTCAAGGTTTTTCAGCCTCTAACAGGTTTTAAGTCAGGATTTCTATCCTTTTTCCCATCAACATTGACCCCATACCATGATTCAGTCACCACCGTGCTGTAGACATATTCATCCATCAGTATAGTATATACAGTATAGATGATGGATGTATACAGGGACTGGTTAAGACACTGGACAACGTAAAGTCACCATCGCCACTGTCGCGGCCTTCTATTTTACAAAAAACTAAATTCCAACAAAGGCCGTGGGTGTTAACAGGTGGTTTGATTCGAACGCACTTCCGACTTGATTTCTTTTGAAACAATATATTCTTTATTTCTTGAAAAAAATAAAATAAAAATAATTACGAAAAAATGTCTTACAACTTAACCAAAAACTAAAGTAAACTTAATTTGACATTTCAAGTACGAAAAAGTGGTCAAAAAATCATTTACAAAAAACCTCCCGTCCACACACCAAACATGCCTCCACCAAGCACCCGGTGGGTTTTTAATTACTCAAATTAATGGGAGGATCTAACCAATTACCAACATAATCTAATCAATTCAAATATACAAATTAATTACAGATTTTGAATCTAAATTAACAAATAAATTCTAACTCCCCAAAATAGAAAACCGAATTAGTAGAAATTACAATTTGCTAACTTTACATAAAAATGGCCACAACAGGCCACGGTCACTACGCTAACTTCATGCAGTTATAGCATATAAGCAATATAATATTAATTACAAAACACATTTGAGTTGTGTAACCATTGTTGTCTTCCTAAAATCTAACACAATCCAACAAGAAATACAGTCCTGTGTATGTGTTACTTACTGTATTATTACTGTTAGTTACTACAGCTTCAAGTTATTTCGAATGCTATGCTAAAAATGTATCAACATTACAAGATATTACAAAATTCACTAAAATATTTCTTAAATTATTTACAATTAATCACAGTGTTGACATTAGTGTTTTTACTTAAAGTTGCAAAAACTTTACTTAATTTTATATTGTTATCTGTTATTGCATTATTGGCTGCTACATTGTTTTATTATTGTTACTTGTGGCTGCTGTCCTTTTTAACAGGCTTTCTATGTGACTGTGCCAAACTTGAAGTGGGGTATTGGTGGGTGTTATTATTATTATTATTATTCAATCCTGCATTAATTCTCTCCACCTTTGCTTTGGTCTATCTTTTAAAATCCTACTTAAATCCATTGAAGTCTGTGGTTGTAAAGTGACAAAATGTGAAAACGTTCAAGCCAGACCTGCCATTGACTGCCACACGGTGAGCGGTGTGGATCTGGTGACTGACTGTCTTCTCACACAGAAAAGTGTTTGAGTGTTTTCATGTCTGACTACAGAGCACGTGTTTTGACGTACACTGAAATGTCCCGACTTTTTTTTCATGTTTAAAACGCTTGCTATTTGTGTAAGTTTACCCTAGTGTGATCCTAAGTTAATATGGAATAATTATTTTTATTTTCTATGTTTATCCTTTTCTTTTATTTAGCTGTTTTCCACTCGATGCTACATGTTTTACAATTACTACACCAAGAAGAAAAACTGATATTTTTATGGAAGTTGATTTTCATTTGCATATGTCAAAATCTTGTCGGGTTTGAATAAATTTGTACTAATGTTCAACTTTTGCAGCAGTGGTCAGAGAGATCCATTCCGAAAACGGTGTCATAATTTTCTTCCTTGTAGAAATCGGAGTCTGGGAGAAGAGAGTCACAGAAGACTTCAGTGAGATGTTTCCGCGGTCTGTGATGATTTGGGTTGTCACGTCATCTGCACTGCTGGTCAAATTTTAGTTTCCTAAAGTCCACAGTCATCCTTTTCTTGTTGATAGTTGCTATTTTAGAAAATTGAGGGGAACGAGTCACACTGGCTGCTGCCCTTTGGTGGGTAAATGAAGAACAGCATATAGTGTGTAACCTATGCAGGTAACAGTACTGCTGCCCAATGTATTAATTCTATGTGTGGACCAGAGTTATTGATTTTATGACAGAGGCTGCGGGCCGGATTAAATTTGACCACGGGCCGCATTTGGCCCCCGGGCCGGACTTTGGATATGCCTGGCTTACACACATTATAATATTATATAAATTTATCTAAAGACATTTTTAAAATTGTTTTGTGATTTTCTTAGTGGTTTTTCAAATGCTTGCTACATGGTCAACGTGTAATAAGGACGACGACGTATCTCCTGCGTCTACGGCAATAGTAGCCGACTCTGCGCCTCCTTCGCCTGTAGTAGCGGCTCTTCCTACGTCTGTAGGAGGAGCGTCGTCTGCGACGTCGCCTACGTGCCATGGTAACAATGCTGCGCTAAGCTAAAAGCTGTGTTATTCAAGGACTTCTGAAGTAACAGCCTGTGATGTCATCGATGACATCAAAGGCTGCTACTGCGATGTCATTGATACTGTCATCGATGACATCACAGGCTGCTATTGTGATGTCATCGATGACATCACAGGCTGCTACTTCAGAAGTCCTTGAATAACACAAGGCTTAGCTGTGCTAAGCTAAGCCTTAGCACAGCTAAGCTTAGCACAGCTAAGCTTAGCACAGCTAAGCCTTGTGTTATTCAAGGACTTCTGAAGTAGCAGCCTGTGATGTCATCGATGACATCACAATAGCAGCCTGTGATGTCACTGATGACATCACCGGCTAGCTAGGGCAGCTGGACAGTCGTATCCAATGAGAAGCCCTATATCACAGTCTTGAACGGGTAGTAACTTATCTGCCAAGCTTCTGAGATGAGGCCACATCAATGCAGTTTCTTTTGTTGGGACATTAGACTTGTCTACAGGGATGAAGTCTCTGCTGTAAGGTTGGTGTAGTTGGATGTAACTCTCTGAGTTAAGTCCTCTAACTTGTAGACCATGAACACTCTTGCTGGAAATAATTGTGTCGACTGCAGTCATAGTACTGAGTTTCAACTTTGTTGGATGGAAATCCACATTCAGTCTGCCAATGACATCTTCTAACACAAATGTTGAGTCACTCTGTGTGTCCAGCATTGCATATGTTAGTATTTCTTTGTGTGGTTCTTGTAATGAAGACACAAGTACTGGTACAATACTGGTGGTGGCAGAAGCATGCTGTGTTGATGTATGGGACAGGACTTTCCTTCCTCTCTTCATGTAAGCAGGTTGGATGATGACGTCTGCATACATTGCATGTGTGTCGTCTCTTACAATCCTTTGACACATGACCTTTTCTTAGGCACCCAAAGCAGAGCTGATTTTCATGTATGAATGTCCTTTTGTCCTCAACACTTTTTGAAGCGAAAGTAGGACACCCGGTGATGCTATGGGCTTCACTTTTACAAACATAGCAAGGTGATTTTGGTTTACAGCTATTTGTATCTTGTGTCCCGTGACTGGAACCTTTTTGTTGTGTATTTGTGTTGAACGTTTTGGCTCTTTTTGGGGTTCTGTCATTTGGAAACCTGAAATTTTCCCCAAACAGTGGTGAGGTGATGGGATTACAGGCTATTTTTGCCTCTTTGCTCAAAAACTCTGTGAAGCATTTAAAATCTGGATAATCACCTGATCCATCAAGTTCCTGTACAACTATTCGACTCCACTTACGAACAATCCATTCAGGCAATTTTTTGAGCACTTTATGGTTCTCTTCACAGTCATTGAGGATAGCTAGTCCCTTCACATGTGGAATTGCTTCTTTGCAGCCTTGGAGGAAGTCAGAAAAATCACGTAGTGCAAGTGAGTCATTTGCGTTGATCTTTGGCCATCTTGCAAGCTTGTCGCGGAAGGCTTTCTGTATAATAAATGCATTTCCACTCAGAGAGTGGAACCAACTTTACAACCTTACAGCAGAGACTTCATCCCAGTAGACAAGTCTAATGTCCCAACAAAAGAAACTGCATTGATGTGGCCTCATCTCAGAAGCTTGGCAGATAAGTTACTACCCGTTCAAGACTGTGATATAGGGCTTCTCATTGGATACGACTGTCCAGCTGCCCTAGCTAGCCGGTGATGTCATCGATGACATCACAGGCTACTATTGTGATGTCATCAATGACATCACAGGCTGCTATTGTGATGTCATCGATGACATCACAGGCTGCTACTTCAGAAGTCCTTGAATAACACAGCTGTGCTAGTAAACTGTGCTAAGCTTAGCTGTGCTAAGCTAAGACTTGTGTTATTCAAGGACTTCTGAAGTAGCAGCCTGTGATGTCATCGATGACATCACAGTAGTAGCCTGTGATGTCATCGATGACAGTATCAATGACATCGCAGTAGCAGCCTTTGATGTCATCGATGACATCACAGGCTGTTACTTCAGAAGTCCTTGAATAACACAGCTTTTAGCTTAGCGCAGCATTGTTACCATGGCACGTAGGCGACGTCGCAGACGACGCTCCTCCTACAGACGTAGGAAGAGCCGCTACTACAGGCGAAGGAGGCGCAGAGTCGGCTACTATTGCCGTAGACGCAGGAGATACGTCGTCGTCCTTATTACACGTTGACCATGTAGCAAGCATTTGAAAAACCACTAAGAAAATCACAAAACAATTTTAAAAATGTCTTTAGATAAATTTATATAATATTATAATGTGTGTAAGCCAGGCATATCCAAAGTCCGGCCCGGGGGCCAAATGCGGCCCGTGGTCAAATTTAATCCGGCCCGCAGCCTCTGTCATAAAATCAATAACTCTGGTCCACACATAGAATTAATACATTGGGCAGCAGTACTGTTACCTGCATAGGTTACACACTATATGCTGTTCTTCATTTACCCACCAAAGGGCAGCAGCCAGTGTGACTCGTTCCCCTCAATTTTCTAAAATGGCAACTATCAACAAGAAAAGGATGACTGTGGACTTTAGGAAACTAAAATTTGACCAGCAGTGCAGATGACGTGACAACCCAAATCATCACAGACCGCGGAAACATCTCACTGAAGTCTTCTGTGACTCTCTTCTCCCAGACTCCGATTTCTACAAGGAAGAAAATTATGACACCGTTTTCGGAATGGATCTCTCTGACCACTGCTGCAAAAGTTGAACATTAGTACAAATTTATTCAAACCCGACAAGATTTTGACATATGCAAATGAAAATCAACTTCCATAAAAATATCAGTTTTTCTTCTTGGTGTAGTAATTGTAAAACATGTAGCATCGAGTGGAAAACAGCTAAATAAAAGAAAAGGATAAACATAGAAAATAAAAATAATTATTCCATATTAACTTAGGATCACACTAGGGTAAACTTACACAAATAGCAAGCGTTTTAAACATGAAAAAAAAGTCGGGACATTTCAGTGTACGTCAAAACACGTGCTCTGTAGTCAGACATGAAAACACTCAAACACTTTTCTGTGTGAGAAGACAGTCAGTCACCAGATCCACACCGCTCACCGTGTGGCAGTCAATGGCAGGTCTGGCTTGAACGTTTTCACATTTTGTCACTTTACAACCACAGACTTCAATGGATTTAAGTAGGATTTTAAAAGATAGACCAAAGCAAAGGTGGAGAGAATTAATGCAGGATTGAATAATAATAATAATAATAACACCCACCAATACCCCACTTCAAGTTTGGCACAGTCACATAGAAAGCCTGTTAAAAAGGACAGCAGCCACAAGTAACAATAATAAAACAATGTAGCAGCCAATAATGCAATAACAGATAACAATATAAAATTAAGTAAAGTTTTTGCAACTTTAAGTAAAAACACTAATGTCAACACTGTGATTAATTGTAAATAATTTAAGAAATATTTTAGTGAATTTTGTAATATCTTGTAATGTTGATACATTTTTAGCATAGCATTCGAAATAACTTGAAGCTGTAGTAACTAACAGTAATAATACAGTAAGTAACACATACACAGGACTGTATTTCTTGTTGGATTGTGTTAGATTTTAGGAAGACAACAATGGTTACACAACTCAAATGTGTTTTGTAATTATAATATTATATTGCTTATATGCTATAACTGCATGAAGTTAGCGTAGTGACCGTGGCCTGTTGTGGCCATTTTTATGTAAAGTTAGCAAATTGTAATTTCTACTAATTCGGTTTTCTATTTTGGGGAGTTAGAATTTATTTGTTAATTTAGATTCAAAATCTGTAATTAATTTGTATATTTGAATTGATTAGATTATGTTGGTAATTGGTTAGATCCTCCCATTAATTTGAGTAATTAAAAACCCACCGGGTGCTTGGTGGAGGCATGTTTGGTGTGTGGACGGGAGGTTTTTTGTAAATGATTTTTTGACCACTTTTTCGTACTTGAAATGTCAAATTAAGTTTACTTTAGTTTTTGGTTAAGTTGTAAGACATTTTTTCGTAGTTATTTTTATTTTATTTTATTTTTTGACTTTAAAATTTAATAAATGCTATTTTGTGTCATGAATTAGCACTAACAATTAATCGGTTAGAATTCAAGTCATTCATTAACATTTGTTTGACAGGAATGTTTAGTTCGGTAATTTGTTGACAATCCCTAAGTGAACCTACGGGCGCAGCGGCGGGGAGCGGTGGAGAACCGCTGGCCGACATTAGCGTTCATAAATCGGATCAACCTTGAGCTAAACGCCGCTCCTCCCCGGAGCTCGAATATCCAACTTGAAACTATCTTCACTGCGGTGGGTGACCGTGACGTCATCGGCCAAAATTATAACTTTTAATATCTCAAAGACAAAAGTTGCACAAACGACAGTTTTAACGGCACAAACCTGCACAAACGGAGCACTAACCATTCAGACTATTTGCTGGACTTTTTGACGTGGGTGGTGTGTCAGCTTCACGCAGCTTCAACACAACCGTCTAGCAGGAAATGAGGATATGTTGTATTTTATTAAAAACTACTGAATATCTAACTCAATGTGAGGGATAGCTGCTTCTTCCGATCACATTTAGTACTAAAGGGATGCAGAGACTTAATAGAGCACCTGTATGGCAAGCTGTTTAGTAATTAATGATTGGAAAAGCTCTTCAAAGCAGATCAAAATTAAATTCTTCGTGTCAAAGTGTGCATTTTACCTCTGCAGAATCGTGTACACACACACACAACACACACACACCACACACACACACACACACACACACACACACACACACACACACACACACACACACCACATTTGAAACTTTCTTTCTGGTGCATTTAGATTTAAAGTTTTAGATTCATGATTAATTTTCAAGAAAAATAACTCTAGTTTACTTTCAATTAAGAATATTTTACATAAGATGAATTTTATAAATCACATCTTTATAATCAGATGAGTGGTTTGATTATGTACCACAACGATCTGCCACAGTAAGAAATTATCGCCTACTGCGCAGCCGCGGCCCAGGTGACGAAGATGGTGCTCATCAAGGAATAGTGAGTCTGAAGTCTTTTTAAAAAGATATATTTTATCGTCTTTAAACCGGATATTTCCATTTTTGTACAGACATATTAGCATGAACTAAAGACCTGTGACTCGTTTAAAGCCGTCGTTGTCGGTATTTAAGGGCACTTTAGCGTCAAAAGGCAGCTTTGAGCAGGGTGGATCAAGACGTGGATAACGGGACACACCGGTCTTTTTTAGGCGTTGCTAGTGCAAGCTAGCGTTAGCCTCCAAGTTGTACCAGCGGAGGGAATAATTAGCTCCTTAATGGAAACGGCTTGCGCTAAAAGGCTGCCCTGGTTGCCCACAACCACACTACACTTTTAGTTAGATAACACCGAAAATAATAATACAACCTTAATTACGCAGAGTCCAATGCCGGGAGCTCGTAGCCTGTTAGCAACGAGCCTTATGTTTAAATTGCTGTAATGTTAAGCTGTGGTCTCGTGAGTGACAGATTAAGGCTGCTTCTCTGACGGATTTACCAGAAATGCTAGGTGGCACCGTTAGCTGCAACAGCCGGGCTAGCTGCTAGCATGACAATTCCCTACACGCCTAACAGCTGAATTAAAGCTTAATGTAAAGGCGGACTTCAACAAAAACGTTGTCCGGTCATTTAGTCTGGCTCCTACAGTATTTGTACCCTTTCAGTTAGCTTTAGGATTACTTTGCTGTTACTTTAACAGGCGTTAGGAGAGAGTTAGCCTTATGCCATGGGCGGCTAGGTTAACATGGTTAGGATGTTAAGTGTATTGTAAAAAACCTCGGTCTGTTGTATATTACTGCATCCTACTTAGTCATTGTCCTGTTTTTTCGCAGTTTATTAAATTTTAGGCCTAAGCTTTACTTTGTGGCTAGCCCATACCCGCTATATACCTGTTGTCTTGAGCACAAACCAGATTTTGTCTAAACTCGTTGAGTCTTCTCATCCAGATTCTCTGAATGTAAATCTTAAACTATGGAGGTATGGAGAAAATGTCAAACATCACCACTAATCTAGATGCTAAACACTGGAACGTCCTGTAATAGTAAGTCAGACAGGCTTAACACAATGGCACTTATTTTACTCTGCGACTGTCTGTAAATGTGTGCTTTAAGCTACTTTCCTCTTTTTTTAAACCCCCCTCACTTCATTCAATAGCACAATTTGCTATTGGGGCCAGTAAGAGTAACAGTATTTACTCGAAAAATTAGACATAAAAATGCATACCAATGAGTTTTTTTGTACAACAAAAAGGCAACATATTTATACTGCAGCACAAATGACACCATATTGAATATTACAGTTAAAGCCAGTTGTCTTCCTGTCTTAAGCTGTGATTTTTTTTTCATAGTTACGTTACACATCTGCTGTTAGAGCTGTCATTTCCAATTGTCAGTGAAGGTTTTACTCTCTACAATAAAAAACATTAGGACATTAAATATTTATTTCATCTATCTATCTATCTATCTATCTATCCTATCTATCTATCTATCTATCTAATCTATCTATCTATCTATCTATCTTCTATCTATCTATCTATCTATCATCATATCTATCTATCTACTTCCAAGTTTCCCATTCATGCATAATTGAATCAAAAGTAAAAAATCTCTAATGCTATACGAAATAGGGCTGTATAATGATATTGATATTGCGATATATATCGATATTTTCTTTCCTAGAAAAAATCGATATTCATCTGCAAATATTGTAACATCCAACTGTCACCTTGCTCACTCACTGCTTGCTTCGCACCAGGTCATCAGGCTTAGAGTGATTCCTTCAGATGTTGAGGTTTAAAAGGTATCAAACTATTCAGAGCAGGTACTTGGTTCACTTTATTTACTTTACAAATGTATGTAAGCTACAGTTTGTACTGTTTCAATTAGAGGTGTGCCGATCTATCGGTCACCGATCACAATCGGGCCGATTTTCGTGAAAAAGTGCCTGATCGGCGATCATTGGCTCTTGTTGCCGATATCGATCACCTTCATCTCATTTCTCAGCCTGTCTGTCCAGCTGGTCTCCTCTTTCCTTCACTCTGCGCAAAACGAGCAGCAACAAATCCTAAGCGATGTGGAACTATAACGCACTGAGTGAATGGGGACGTTTGCGTGTTGCGGCGGAAAATAGAAGCAGGTCAAAATGCATCAACACGACGAAGCTAATATGACATAAAAACAATGTCAAACTTGACAGAGTTTGGCTACATCGAGGCTCAGTGCAGTAAAAAAGACATATGGAGGATCAGACAGCAGGTAAAGCAGCACAGCTACAAACACTCACCCGGATTAGCATGACGGTCAGAAAGCTAAACTAATAACCTGTAAAATGATTTAAGTCTTCGAGCTGCGATGTAACTGAGCAGCGGTTCAACAGGTAGTAATATTTGACACGGAGCCGCTTCTGCTCCACCTGGTAGTGACTCTCACACTGAACCTGTTTAAAGCTGCAGCATCTAACTTAAAAAATGCATTTAAATGCGTATTAAAACTTTCGCTGTCCGAACATGACAGATAATCTCTGAAAAAATAATTGATCTCCTCCCTGTTCTGCATAATTACTCCGCTCAGTCAGAAACAGCCAATCAGAACTAGCAGTAACCAGCTAGCCGCTATGCTAACAGGAAGTTTTCATTTAGTAACTCAGGATTGTTTATTGTAATGGATCCTGTTTTTGCCTTTGAATATTAAGTTTTATACTTGAATTTTTTGGCAATGTTGAGAGGTTTTATTTTGGCTCTTTGCATTATTTAGCCTCTTCAGAGCCTCATATGTTATCAGTCTGTTAAAGATAGTATTATTGATAGCAGTTCAATTTGCACAATGCCTGTTTTGTTTAGTTTTCTTCTTGGAAAAAGTTATTAAAAACAAGTTTGTGTCTAAATTAAGGTGAATTCATGGTTCCTTTTTCTACATAATGTAACAGTAGTGTTTATGATAAAAAAATAATTAAATAATAATTATGTGATCGGTATCGGGGATCGGAATCGGTGATTGTCCCTCAGGGGTGATCGGTATTGGTATCGGCAGAAAAAAACCTGATCGGCACATCCCTAGTTTCAATTAAAAGAAACATGTTTTCTCATCACTTCTTTGATTCATTTTGTCCAGCTGTCGACTTTAAGTCTGTGTCCAACCAGAACCAGGTATTGTGTAGTTGGTGCTTTTAATCAGTTTTCAGTTAAATTAATTCAATCCAACTTTATAACAGTCACAAAATGTCACCAAAATCTCTCTGTCCCTCTAAAATCTTTCAGAAAATCGCAAAAGTGTATTGAATCATATCTTCACTGAATATTGCAATATAGTATCGTGGGCAGAATATTGTGTATCGTATCATGAGATTATTGTATCACTATAGCCCTAATACGAAATACATCAGTGAAACAAAAGACAAATACAATTCACAAAGACCTGAGGTTAAAAAATACATTTGGGGAAAAAATAAACTTTTCATAATTTCGCATTATAAGGAAAACTGAGAAAAATCTTTCATGTGAAAACTAAAATGAACTTTTATTTAAAAAAAACAACTTAATTCTCCCCAATATCTTTCCTCTAAATGTAACGTCTATCAGAGCAAACACACATTCTGCTTCAGACGCTTTTCAAAACATATTTATTAATGAAACCACAGGCAGATGCGAGACCTGATCAATAAATGATTTTCACAAGAGAGTTAAAAATGATTTTTGCCCTGTAGTGATTATATTTAAAGACACATTGTTTATGCTAACATCAAAGCGGTTATAGAGTGTAGCTTTGCTACTATCTGAAGTGAAGATATGCAACTACAGCTAGTTCTTTATCAGGAGACCAGTCTAAAGTCTACAGTAGGTGTGAATAGCAGACATGGCTTGCTGTCAGAAATAGTAACCTTTTTAGTAGGAAATTTGTATGAAGTTCTGACTCTCAAACTGACGCAAAATGAAGACATTTCGTGTGGTTTTTGTTTGACTCATTTTTTATTTGTCTGGCTTTTTCTATGTTTCTGATCTGGCTTTGATATATCATTCATCACATTATAGACTTGAGTGTGTCCAGAAGGTAAAACGATAAAAGCTAACTGCTTGCTGTGAATCACTTCTCTACGTTGAAACGCCTCAGTTGCCGTAAACTTGGTATATTTATCAAGAAACATGTATTTAAAAAATGTAAATTCATAATTTGCGCAGTAGCTCAAGAAAGACTTGGCGTTGATTCTACGGTGACAGAAAAACAGCCAGAGATTTGTGGCTAGTTTCCAATTTCTTGATACTGATTTTAGCCAAGCCCAAAATCGCTTTAGGAATTATATATATATGTAAAAAAACCCAAAAAAAAACATCCCTTTCTATTGCTGTGAGCAGCCTCCAGGGCCAGATATACAAGGAAGAGGGCATATGGGCTGGAGACAGTGTTGGTGTCCTGTCTACCACAGGAAAGTTCTTCTACTGATACAAATGACATTACATTAATTAGTCGTCATATGTATGTCTTGATGCATGGTAGGTGTAAAACATCAACGCAGCAGTAGCTTCATTTTGTTCCCAAAAAAATTACTATAACCTATAATTTTCAAACACTTGTTTATGCTCATGAAAATCCCAAACTATTGCTACAATCATCTGACACTGACTTAAGTTTTATATAAAGTACAATGCAAAACATTCATTCATTTAAAAATAAGTCGTTTCTCCCCCAAAAATTGGCGCCCTGGGCTACTGCCCTTGTGCACCCTTTCTAATATCTGGCCCAGACTGTCAATATTCATGTTCTAATCAAAGGCAACGTCACATTATGTAAAAGTCAAAATGATCTGAGTAGACATTTAAGCTGTGTTTAGCATCTTAGCTAAGCGGTTAGCACCTTTAGCTTTGCTAGCTGTAAGTAGCAATTGAAACGAGTAGCTGACTCTAGCTAACTCTGAGATTTCCTAAAGATTGAAAGGTTCAGCTGAATTCTAAATGCATCTTTTAGTTTACAAAAAGTGCTCCGAAAGTAGGAAAGTGAGTAAGTTTCTGACTCTTACTCACATTGACCAAAATCTAGCCAAGAAGCTAACGGTACTTTTTTCAAATTATTTTGCACATGTAACATGTTTCTCCCTTTCAGAAAAGCTCAATAGAAACCAAAATATGCTTCAAAAACATAATTCATATTCATGTTGTATAAAGGCATTTTTTTAAAATCCATGTGGCATTCCTGATACTTTCTCCTCATAGTGCTCCTACATTTTGTGCCAAAGCACAAAGTCAGAACAGTGGGCTGAATTTGATGAGTCCTTTGAGGCAGCAGAGCAGCTTGTCAAGGAGCCAAATTGGCAAGTGTGCAGTAGGTGGGAGGCACAGCACAACACTTTTACCACCACAAGGTTCTCACTTCACAAATGCCATGCTTAAGTTGCGATATGTAAGCAGTAGACACGCCTTCAAAATTTTGCTGAGCAACTGAATGCCCCCCCCCACCCCAAAAAAAAAAAAAAAAAAAAAAATCTCAGTGACACCAGCCTGTACCTTTTAAAAAGAGGCATTTTCTTACGTGAATTTAGCTTTAGGACAGCTAGAAAATGTTCTCTGGCTGGAAAATAAAACTAAATGAAAAAGACTTTAGAAACATAATCTTTTTAAAACGATATGTTTCATCAACTTATATAACTAGACCTGTCATAATAGTATATGCTGCTGGACCATAATTTGTCCTAGAAATTATTACGGTAAACAATAATGTTGCTTTGAGACAATTTTCAAGTAATTTGATTATTACACCTCTCATCGATGAGGAGCGGGGTGTCATTTCTGGAAGACATTTTAAGTATTCAAAATGTATTTAGAGAACAAACAAAACAAAAAATAATAAAATGCATACTGAACACTCTGCAATTAAAATTGCCCTTAAAACAGGAGGCTGGTTGATACTGAAGACTTTTATCACCCAGTCTTTGGTAGAAGGAGAAAAACAATTATGTAAACAAATTATACACGTTTTAATTGATTAATTGCAACAGGTTCTCTTCTAACACTCCTTTCCTGAGTTTTGTGACTTCTCATTGTTTTGGTTGTGTCTAACATCAGTTTTTCTACATCTTCCCTGTTTTTCCTGCCAGCCGTGTTGTGTTGCCGGTCTCTGTCGAAGAGGTGAGTGATATTGTCTTTTAATTTTCTTTTTTTTTTGGTACTAAGTAGAGGTGTGCCGATCGATCGGTTACCGATCACAATTGGGCCGATTTCCGTGAAAAAGTGCATGATCGTGATCGGCGATCATTAAGCAAAACGCGCAGCAACAAATCTTTTGCAATGTGTAACTATAACGCACTGAGTGAATGGGGACGTTTGCGTGTTGCGGCGGAAAATTGAAGCAGGTCAAAATGCATCAACACGACGAAGCTAATAGACATAAAAACAATGACATACTTGACGGAGTTTGGCTACATCGAGGCTCACTGCAGTAAAAAAGACATATGGAGGATCAGACAGCAGGTAAAGCAGCGCGCAGCTTCAAACACTCACCCGGATTAGCATGACGGTCAGAAAGCTAAACAAATAACCCACAAAATTATTTAAGTCTTGGAGCCACAAAATTATTTAAGTCTAAGACGCTGGTTCTGCTCTCGCTGTTGAACCGCTGCTCCAATACAGGTAGTAATATCTGACAGATGGAGCCGCTTCTGCTCCACCTGGTAGTGACTCTCACACCGAACCTGTTTAAAGCTGCAGCATCTAACTTAAAAAATACATTTTACATACGTATTAAAACTTTCCTGTTCGAACATGAGACAGATAATCTCTAAAAAAATAATCGATCTCCTCCCTGTTCTGCATAATTACTCCGTTCAGCCAGAAACAGCCAATCAGAACTAGCAGTAACCAGCTAGCCGCTATGCTAACAGGAAGTTTTCATTTAGTAACTCAGGATTGTTTATTGTAATGGATCCTGTTTTTGCCTTTGAATATTAAGTTTTATACTTGAATTTTTTGGCAATGTTGAGAGGTTTTATTTTGGCTCTTTGCATTATTTAGCCTCTTCAGAGCCTCATATGTTATCAGTCTGTTAAAGATAGTATTATTGATAGCAGTTCAATTTGCACAATGCCTGTTTTGTTTAGTTTTCTCTTGGAAAAAGTTTTAAAACAAGTTTGTGTCTAAATAAGGTGATTCATGGTTCATTTTTCACATAATGTAACGGTAGTGTTTATGATAAAAAATAAATTAATAATAATAGTGATCGGTATCGGTAAAAAAGACTGATCAGCCACATCCTAGTACTAAGTGCTTCATTGAGTCAAAACATTTTGTCTAGAAACTTACAGCTATGTGTCTTTTAGTGGAACTGTTGCTTCTCTGCTAATCTTTACTTTTGTTCTACTTCGTAAAGATTTGTGACATTTGCATTATCACTCTGCTTTTTATTTAATTTTTTTTCCTACAGTATCAAGTAGGGCAACTGTACTCTGTGGCTGAGGCTAGCAAGAATGAGACGGGAGGAGGAGAAGGAATCGAAGTTCTGAAAAATGAACCGTACGAGAAGGAAGGGGAGAAGGGACAATATACACACAAAATATACCATCTAAAGAGGCAAGTCTTGTTTTTGTGTAATTGCTCTGTTAAGTGTTGAAAATCAGAAAAACTACCTATGGTGTTGGGGTTTTATCAGTCCTCGGTTTGTCAGAGCTTTTTAACTCTTAAGGCCATGAAGGCACTAAAGGAGTTTCATGTCTTTTTTTAAATTATTTTTTATTCACCAACTTGTGCGTATAAAATAAACAGAAGTGTCAACCTAGAAAATGAGAACAAGCAACAACAAAAAAAGGTTTCAAGTTAAAATATAATAACCTACATATGTTAAACATTTCCATTATTGTTGTGACTGAACCCATTCTGTGAGTTTGCAAATTCTATAGGCCAATATAAAATACCTAGTTGGTTTAAGATGCTTGTCGTTAGGTGTGCAAGTATTCAAGTTTCGACTCTCCATAATTATCAAATCTTAAAAACAACAAACAAAAACATCATTATTAGAATATTTTTTTGTGTTCTGTCCTAAGGCTCTCTTTCCTCAATAAAATGGAATTTGCTATTTAACCACCCCCCACAGAATATTGCTGTTTTTTTCATAAGTGGGTGATTAACAAGCTTTGGCTTTTTCTTTCCTCTCAGATTCCCAATGAAAAGATAGCAACTGACTGTTCTGCTCCTCACAGCCTTTTCAGTATTAATTAAATGTATTAAGTGGAGCCCTGATCAGTTCTGCTGCCTCTCAGTAAGACGGTCCAGGTTTTCAGGTCCAGCCTGCCTGTTCTCCCTGTGCATTCAGGAGTTCCCTCCTGGTACTCCGGTTTCCTCCCACAGTCCAGAAACGTGACTACCTGGTGTTGCCCTGGAAACCAGTCCAGGGTGCATCTTGCCTCACCCAAAACATGGAAAACGGAGAAATACAAATAGAAACAAGATGAAGTCTGAAATAAAATGAAAAGATTTCCACAGGCCCTATAGGCTTTTATTCATTAGTTTTAGTGCAATAATGCAGTGTTTTTGAAAACTCTTGTATTAATTCCAGTAAATAATAGTAATTTTCAACATTTACCAAAAATAATTAGAATTTTCCATAATCCAGCTGCTCTATTTGACACTTGCACAGCTCTGTTATCCTTTTTGTTGCACACCAACAGAACCTGGAATGTGTGAGAAGCGAGTCCATTAAGATACATGTTTAAACCTGCGTTTGTGTCTTTCTGTTGACTGGTGTGATTACTAATTGCATTTCCAGCATTCCTTAAATGTTCAGTCAGCCAAACATCTAGTCTGTGCTGTGTTTGTAAGGTTTTATGACAGATGTGTTCTGCAGGACTCTAATCTACAATTGGTGGCCAGAGCTTTTCACAGTGTAGTGTACAACAGAACCCAGGATGATTCAACAACATGCTTGAATACTTTCAAAGCAGAAGCAGAAAACTAGTGCATGAACAGAAGGAGTAAAATGTGGAAAATTACAACACACACTTTATGTAGTTAACTCTTAACAAGTCATGTCTAACACCAAACCTAATGGTGCACTGTGCAGCTGATCTTTACACAAACCTCTGAATGAGTCTCATGAACAGCTGCATACATCAGTGAGTGTGAAGGAAATGTTCAGTTTAGTGAGGGATGAACCTTCAGATCTACTTTAGATAAAATATGAATAAATTCAGATTGAAAAGCTGTTTTTTTTAAATTCAGGTCTTCCTGAAGAATCACAGCTCTGATCTGTGTTCCTCCTGCTTGGCTTAGTGATTAGACCTTAACGATTGCATTAGAAGCCGTTGACAATAATAAAATAGACCAGAGGCTGTTACAAACTATCCACTATAATATTTATGAATTTACATGTCTTATTTGTGTAAAACTGTTCTTTGTGTCTCTGACTGCAGTAAAGTTCCTGGGTATGTGAAGATGATTGCACCAGAGGGAGCATTAGTTTTTCATGAAAAAGCTTGGAACGCTTACCCATACTGCCGCACTAGTGAGTTCACACTGAACAGAAACAAACTCCACCTTCATAGTGTAATAATAATAATGGCAATGGTGTAGTAATGGACTTTTTTGTTTGCATATCCTGAAACTTTGTTCTTTTTTTTTTAACTTATATTTTTTATCTCTTCCTTCTTTCTGCCTTTCCCTCCTTGCTGCGCAGTTGTGACGGTAAGTTTACAATCTTTTAATAAAGATTTTATTTATCCTGATCACAATTTGTTGAATCTCATCTCTGAGGAAACTAGAATGTTGGTCCTGATCACTTTAGACTAGAACAGGGGTGGGCAATCCTGGTCCTGGAGGTCCAGTGTCCTGCAGCTCTTAGCTGTCTCCCTGGTCCAACACACTTGGATCCAACAGCTGAATCTCCTCCTCAGTGCAGTCAGGTTCTCCAGGGTCCTGCTAACGACCTCATTATTTGACTCAGGTGTGTTGAAGTTGAGACGCATCTGAAAGTTGCAGGAGTCCGGCCCTGGAGGCCTGGAGTTGCCCACCCCAGGACTAGAAGCACCTTTTATTTTGTTTCGATAGAGTTCCTGTGAAAAGTTTCAGGTGAACGAGGGATGGTTTTTAATAAGTTAGATGACGTCACATTGAAATAGTATTCCTATCTCGATTTTATAACATCAAAACTATCCAACTTCAATGTATGTTGTTTGGATTTAAAATATTAGCGTAAAAGCTAATCATACATAATTATGAAGTGAAAGTTTATTTTATATACACAGTCCAGTCACATTAATGTGACCACCACGTACTTTCCACTTCAGAGTTAAATAACCAATCACAGAAGGCAGGTGGCAGCACAGTGCAGTTGAGCGTATATAAAGGGTGTGTGTGGGCTTCGGAAAACATTTCAATCGTTGGCGTAATGCAGAAACGAAGCGATTTATCCGACGTCCAAAAGGGCATGATCATTGGCTTTCGGGCCAAGGGTGGAAGCATTTCCGAAACGGCTGAGTTTGTGAACTGTTCGCGTGCCGCCGTGGTAAAAGTGTACCGTGCATGGCAAAATGGGACTGTCCAAAATCAACGACGTGGCAAATGTGGTGCACCACGGGCCATAGATGACAGAGGCGAACGACGGTTGCGGAGATGCGTTCGGGCAGATAGACGGGCTACCGTTGAGCAACTGACCACTAAAATGAACCAAGGGGCTACCACAAGTGTCTCCCAAACCACTATTCAGCGAACATTGCTGCGTCTGGGCCTCCGAAGCGGACGCCTGGTTCGTGCACCTATGCTGACTGGTGTTCATCGACGACGAAGGCTAGAATTTGCACGCCAGTACAGCAGCTGGACGTCCACTGAGTGGCGACAGGTAGCGTTTTCAGATGAATCGCGTTTTATGCTCCATCGGACAGATGGACGTTGGCGTCTAAGGCGTGAAACCTCTGAAAGGAACCACCCTGCAACCATTGCAGGAACGGTCCAAGCTGGAGGCGGGAGCATTATGGTCTGGGGAATGTTTTCCTGGCATTCTCTGGGTTCACTGATTATTGTGGAAGGCACGATGGATCAATACAAGTACGCATCTGTCCTTGCGGACCATGTCCACCCCTACATGCGCATTGTTTTTCCTCAGGATGATGGCATCTTCCAGCAGGACAATGCGAGGTGCCATACAGCTGCCAGTGTACGTGCGTGGTTCGAAGAGCACCAGGATGAGTTTACCGTCCTCCCCTGGCCAGCAAACTCACCTGACTTAAACCCAATCGAGCATCTGTGGGACCATCTCGATCGAGTTGTTCGCGCCATGGATCCTCAACCGCGTAATCTAGCGCAGCTGGCCACGGCATTAGAGTCGGCATGGCTCAACATCCCAGAGAAGACCTTCAGGGACCTAAGTGACTCTCTTCCTGCACGTCTCGTAGCAGTTCGCTCTGCGAAAGGTGGTTATTCTGGCTTTTGACAGATGGTCACATTAATGTGACTGGACTGTGTATAATATATCATGAAAACTGGCATTCATTTCTACTGAGTTCACTTTACTCCAATGCTGCTAAATAAAATACAGTTTGACCAATGACCTTTAGAAGTTGCCTAATTAATAGATATAATAGATTAGTGATAAATAATAGAGTAGTTTAACTTGGGGACTAAAATAACAAAAAAAAGTAAATCTGTCTTATTTACATTAATCACACGTGTTAAATTTTCTGGCAGCAGGACTATGTGTCATATATTCTCTAATATGTAATTTTAAACGGAAACAAAACTTGAATGTACCTCATTGTGGGATACACTTGTTATGCTTGACTGTAATACAGCAGGATCCCCCAACTATCACCTGTATTTAAATGTTCCAGGTCTTAAATTTCATTTAAGGTGGCATTGAAAAGGTCTTAAAAAGTCTTAAATTTCACTGCTGAAAGCAATCGCTATAACCAGAATGCTATTTGTGAGCTTTAGCTTCCATTAAAGCCATACTTAAAGTATGGCCAGTGACTGTAGTGAAAGTATATTACTGGAGCTTAAAATAAACCATATATTCTATCAAATCCTTTGAAGTTTCAAAATTCCAGACTTTGCTGTTGTGATAATGGTTGTGATTTAATCCACTTTTCCTATTACTGGAAAAGTTGATGTCAGAACATTCAGGAACAAGTAGCATCATAGAGAGTGAGGAGCAGACAGATCAGGGAGACGGTGGTGGAGAATCAGGGTCGGGTTCTAAAACGAAATGCCAGGGTTTGAATACATCACAGCTCTGTTCAATACATGGCCTGAAAACCAAAAAATGTCAGCACAACAGCAGACCTACCAAAACTGTTGTTGGAGCAGCAGCATAACTAAAATAAACGGTGTTGCATCTGTTTTATGTGTAGGAACTCTTAATCAAGGAGTTTGATTTTTGTATTTTTTATTTTTTTTTATTCTTTTAAAATATTTAGTGCCATTATTTCTACCTCTTGAAATGATCCATGTATAACCCCTATGAATGCAGATAATTGTTTCCATTGTTATTTAAAGTAACCATATTCAACTCCCATTTTACAAGCGTTACTCATTGGCCAGCGTTCCAGTGCCCTGCAAGCTAACAACTGCTGCTGAGGTTTAAAATGGATCAGAGCTGAGCAATGCAACATCACTACTGCACTTTCAGTCCAAAGTCTGCTTTGCTAATTGGATTAAACTGTGAATTTAAGTGTGTCCCTCGCGACCCTCCATTCATTTTGTTTAGCTAACCCTCCGTGCTGAGATGAGGTCTGCTGGTCACCATAGGGCACGATCCGTCTGATTTTGGACTGACTCATTATCCGCCGACTGAATCTGTTTTCTGTTCTGCTTTCTCAGAATGAGTACATGAAAGACGACTTCATGATAAAGATCGAGACGTGGCACAAACCCGATATGGGAACTATAGAAAACGTAAGTAAGGAAATAATCAGGATTGTGAATGCATAAACAGTGGATTGTATATTTCTCTATAATGGAGCATCAAGTCATGCTGCCATGAAACTTCTAGTGTCTTCTTGTTTCGTGAGCCTTGGTCCGTTTTTAAACACACACCCTGTGTAGAAACCCATCCCAATGGTTAAAATATAAAGTAATGTTTTCATTCATTTGCATACAGACAACCTTTGCAGCACCATTTGTGTCAACAAGTATTAGCTTTGCCTTTACAAGAGATTGGAATTCCCAGTCAAACGAAATACACTTTTTTTATTTTAGGGAGTTCCAAACCACTTCCCTCCTACCTCCCTTCTCAGAGAGGCTAACACTTGACCAGCTTTCCATCCAACATGTTCTAAGATTCCTAAGTCTGCCTGAGTTTTACCCCAATCAGGACTTTTAAGGACTTTATTAGCTGGTCTATTAGAGGAAGACTAGCCTGGTTTCTGTGGACCCACTTCATTCTGTGAATCAGTCAGAGTACATGGCTCTATAGTCACCTGGGATTCACAGACCACACCCATCAACGGTTGCTCTGAATCAGGTGTTATGTAGTGACTTGTATGGAGCCCCAGGGGTGTTATTTTGTTTTTCCAACTTTAGGCCTAAAGCAACCCTTAAAAATCTTAATATGTGGGGTGCTGTGGTGATGCAGGAGTTGAGCACGGCCCACATGGAGAGGCCCTAGCCCTCAACACAGCCGTTGCAGATTCCAATCCCAGCCTGGTGACCTTTGCCACTGCCTCTGTCTCATTACCCACTTTCCTGTCGGAGAACTTTCAAATAAAGCCCACTAGAGAGAAAGAAACCTTAAAAAATGAGCCATGCACCAACACAATTTTACTGTAAGTGAAGAACTTCATAATTAAAGATGACTCTGATAATCCAATGTACACAACTTCTCTGAAATTTGTAAATGCTTCTTTAATTAGTAATGCTTCGTAAAGGTCAGTTCAGCATATTTAAATTTTTTTGCTTTCATTCTTTTCCTTCAAGAAACACACATTGCAGAGTTTATTATTGTTTTTAAAATTATTCTTACTCAGCTTATATTCTTTATTCTTTTTTTACCTAAATCATAATTCTTTTGATTACAATTCCTTCATATAATGTGTAATCATTACATTTCTTCAGCACTTGATTTTAAACACATCTAAAAGAAAGATCTGTTTTCTTTTACTACTGTAAAAGAAAATAGATGTAATAATTCTTTGTGAGATGAACTGACAGAAGCAGACCATGTTAAGCATATGGACCTTACCAAGCTCTGCCCAGAAACACCCCTCGAAAGTCTCACGTGACTGCATGTTTCACAAATAAAGCCTCATGGTGCTTAGTTCTATGTGTAATTTCATTTCGACTGACTCTCTGTAGAGTATTTCTGAGTCGATTAGTGTAGCATTTCTGCCGGATTTTCAAAAAATATCAGCCACGACAATAGACAGGGGAACCAACAAGTTCATGTCATCTTTCTTTTGACGACATCAAGGTGTTTGAGCCACGCAATGCCTCCAAGATTGTGCAGCGTCACAGCTAAATGCTACCAGTCGATGAGGAACACAGCAGATCCTCATACCCTCAGTATAAATATAGCTGTGGACAAGATCACTGACGCCTATTGTTCTTGCAAGGCTGGGTAATTTGAGGGTGATTTCTGTTGACAAATGTTCGAATGTGCCTAGGCCTGCACGGTACTTGGTGGCTAACATGATTAGCGTGGCTAACACGATTGCAGTTTAGTAAAAAGCCTTTTCAGGTAAAATAAAATCTTTAATGTATGTCAGATACGGTACATATTGCATATTGATCTGTTCAGCTAACGTAAGACTGTAACAGACAGGCTTCAAGGTGTAGAAGTTGTATCAGTACTGCCATTATGCTGTACTTGGCTAAAAGGTTTTCATAATGGATGGATTTATTATTGACTTTCTTTTTTCATTCACTAAACACAAAGAAAACAAAACAGTAATACTTACACCAGCAGACACTCCTTTGTTCTTATTGATCCTACAACGGTTGAGCTGCACATCGGTTGTGCACAAGCTTTGATCCAAGCAAGGCTTTCCGTTTCAGATTTTGAAAATCTATGAATTTTAGTTCCACAAATACAATCAGGATACCTGACATCGCCTGTACAGATACCCCACTGACGGAGAATCATTGTTTTTCGAGTCCTGACGCAAAAACTTTCTGTCAGTCTGCTAGTCCACAATGAACATTCGCATGTATTTACTACAGTAGCTTGTAGACGGTCTCACACGTGTTAGCTGCGCTGTGATGAAAAATTGGCATTAGCCAATGAAACATGGCCCCTGTGGTAAGGTCCATTGCATACTTCCAGGTCTAACTATCGTTTTTAAGCCTTGGCATAGGGAACGATCTCGTCTATTCCCGACATCCTGGTTGCATTGTGATGAAGTAGTTGTTTTTGTTTTAGGTGCATGATCTGGATGAGGAGACATGGAGGACCGTAGACGTAGTGCACATAGATATTGCAAACAAAGACGACGTGGCCCCTGGGGTGAGTTGGACCGCTTCTGATACATCAGGGTTCAGTTAAACCTCTGAAGTTAAAAAAGGGAAGACATTTATTGGTTTAAATTTGAAGAATATTTGAATTGACCATCTTCTGATTGGTTTGTTTAACCTAATTCAAGGTGAAGAGCTTCTTTGGGTTCATGTTGGGTGTTTTGGATTGAGAAAAGAAATGGATGATTTTATACCAGAGTTCTGGATTAAGAAGAATAGTAACTGGGAAAACTCTTCAAATGACAATAGAAATGTTAAACGTTTCTATTGGAACAACAAAACAATCTAACAAGGTTACTGCTTGGTGAAACACTGAGCTTTACTTTTGGTCTAATTAATGATTGATCCAGTCACTTAGGGCAAATGTTACTCGAGGCTTGATTGGACATTCAAGATCCAATCGCAAACTGTCAGCCTGTGCAGGTTGGACACAAAACGACAGTCTATCCAATAGCATGAAAAAGCAACTGCACAATTTAATAACATTCTGCTTAGGTTTTAATACATGATTTCACTAAAAAGGAATTCATTTAATTCCTGTCAGAGTTTAAGCTTTTATATCTACCAATTAAGTTATTCTGCTTATTATTCTGTTGTTACCAGAGTGTAAAGCACTTTAAATGGCCAGAGTAATAGGTTTGTGAATGCACATTTTTAAAACTTACCTAATATCAAATCTGCTGTACTTCACATCAAGCAGAGCTGTTTTGCACAATAATTGCATTCAATCATATTTTGATATGTAGACACCATACTTATTGATTTCTGGGGGATAGTTGATATGAAGTTAAAATTTGATCAAGATCTGGGATGTTTTCTTCTTCCTTTTTTTTTGAGGAAAATATTTTCTTGAGTGTTATCTATTGTCTTTTGGTCGTGCGAGAAAAGAACTTGGTCTTTCACACAGTGAACTACTTTTATGCAAAGCTTTGGAGGCAGCTTTGTTTGCCTGGTAACGTATAAAAACCTCCCCCTCTCATGCTCTGCCTTAAACACCAATTCATAACGGGGTTTTTTCTCTAAAATTAACCAACAGAGTAATAAGTAGCTTTGTTGCACTGAGCAGAGAGAAAAGTTCCCAGTTTGAAAGGCCTTATTCTGATTGATCATTGCTGAACAGTGGTTGTTTAAAATCAATCGGGGTTTGATAAAAGACTGCAAATGCGTCTCTCCTGGCCCTGCCTTTCTTACATTGGTTCTTACACAGTAATGACTTAAGTGGATCAGCTTGATGGACGCAGCTAAACTTAAATGTCCATCTGTTCCCAGTATTCACCTACTTTTTACAGCAGAGCTGACAGACTAAAGCAGAACCACAACCTTGGATGGGGTTGGAGTAAATAAATGAAATGGAGATTCATACATTTTCAAATTTTACTGGGCTTGTCAAACTTCATACTAATTTGGGAATAATTAGATGGTCTGACTGCGCTTGACTTTTCCTTGCTTTATTTACTCTGTGAACAGGATTCTCTTCCTGGAAAGGTCAACCTTTTAAAGCTGCAGTGATAGACAAACCATTTCCTTTCTTCATCACAATGCTTTGGTTTCACAAGCTGTCATCCATAAAACAAAAAAACAGTCTGTGTCCTCTGCTTGCTTTTTTAATTTGTCTGCAGCATGAATTTGAACATTTTAGTTTTTTTTTCTTTTAGGATTACAAGCCAGAAGAAGACCCCAGCCTTTTCCACTCCCCCAAGACGGGCAGAGGACCGCTGGGTTCTGACTGGAAGGTACCTGCCATGAACAACAAGCCCCATCGTGTTTGTTCATGGCCTGGTGACAGTTGTTATTGATCACCTCTGTTTTTTGCTGATGTGTCACTCCAGAACGAGCTGAAGCCAGATTGTCCTTACATGTGTGCTTATAAACTGGTCACTGTCAAGTTCAGATGGTGGGGTCTGCAGACCAAAGTGGAAAACTTCATCCATAGGGTACCGTACGCTCCTCTTTATCACACATGTTCAAGACTTCTTTATGTTTCAGGCTACCCCTATTTCACACGGTGAGATTTTTCTACCGCTTTTCCCCTTCAGAATTTCTTAAGGATGCCCAGATTATCAGGATGGCTCTAAAGAGATATTCCTCTCGTGTGTGCTGGTTAAAGAGAGATCTGGTCTGCTCAGAAAGATGTCAGTACCGCTCTGATTTAAGGGTGTTTTCACATCCTATAGTCCAGTAGACTCACTTCAATTTGGGACCAAAATTGCTACATTTGTTGCATTTTCATCTGCTGTGGTTCTCTTTCACAATGCTCTGTGTCAAACCCTTTGGAAAACCTGTTTACCCTTCTCGCCTATGTAGTCCATGGGCCAGGCCATTTTTTGTCCATTTCAGGGTGGCAAAGTCTATCAATATTTTTTGAAAAGATGCAGGTCACTAGTTAATACTTTGGTATGATAGCCCTTCCAAAATGGTAGCTGAGTCATAGTTATGATCTCATGAAGTAAACGACCCCTTTGGAAAAATTCTGTTTTTTGAGACTGGTGTATCTCTGGTTTAGGGTCATGGTATGGACATTTGTCAAAGGTAAATGTAATATTTGGTATCATCTTAAAGGGGACACTCTTGGCTTTCATTTAAGCCATGTTTTGAGTTTCTCTGACCAACACAGAGGTCATTAGAGGTCATTAAACCAAAATTATTACACATTTTTCCACACCTTTTGACCAAACTAGATGCATTTCTTTCATCCCAGTGGTATCCAGGGACATCAGGGACACAAGAGTTAATGACTAAAATACTCAACAGACTCTAAGGAGTCAGAAAATGTATGATATACCTACACTGTCTGCCTATGGGAGGCGATTATGAGCTGTAATTTGAAGTTATAGACTTGGGCTATAACCTTAACTGGTGTATATGTTGGATGTTTAGTGGGGGTTTGTTTAGCGTGTCACTTGTGTCTAGTTTTAGTTATTTAAATGTTAATCAGTTATAGTAGAAATGTCCACTTAGATAGACTTTAGGATGCTGTATTGGCCTATTTATCAGATTTTGTGAGCTTTTCCATCATGGGCTACACAATAGTAGCCCATAATGGCCACATAGAGACATAGCAGAATGAGGGAGGAGACCACCCTCATTAAATGACTAATTTGGAGGTAAAAGAAAAAAAATATATTATACATGTATATTAAATATATTTTTACTTTAGCTTCTGCTTAGACTACTATTGACATCATAATTCAGATTATTGTATTACATTTTTGCCAACAGATGATAACCTTAGGCATATTGGTACCATCTACATTATGCTTGCTGAGGATGTTGATTTCAATCAGGCCCACAAATGAGTTTGTTAAAAAAATAAAATCTGTAAGACGTAACCATTTAGGTTTTTAAAAAAAAAAAACACTACGCGCACATTAGCAAAACTCTGAAACAGGAGAAGCGGGACATAAAACTGAGCGACGAACTAGATGTGAATTATGGCATAAAATCTGACGCTGAACAGTGAAAAATCAACACATGATCATGTGAAACACGTGACGATTAGGCGGCGCAGCAGGTGATGAGATTACTGGTGGTCAATAAGAATAAACTGGTATGGCAAGACCTTTCGATCAATATTTAATACAGACACTGTATGGCAAGAATAAACAGACACTATTTCCAGATAAAAGGTAAAATAATATTGTTGAAATGTCATGGATTCGTTGAGACCACGTCTAGTACTGAGAATAAATATATCTTACAGACCATAACAGTAAAGAACTGATCACTTATTTATGTTGTTAATTAGTTTTGATATGTTTATTTCTTCAATATTATTTTTCATGTCAGTGTTAATGTCATGAGGCTGATGACTCCATGACACTTTCAATTTGACTCATTAGGATTTGATTAAGAACCAAATTTGTTCTTTGTAATTTCTGTCCAATAAAACTATTAATCTATAATCAATAGGCAGATCTATATAAAGATATAATCCATGTTTCTGTCTCATATCTGTATGGCATTAAAATGATCTGGAACTTTTGTTTTTCCACTGAAAGCTCTGATTTGCACAATAAATGCCATGTGGGTGAAGTTTTATGGATGATACTCTGATGTCCCATTAACCTGAAGACAGCACAGAGCTGCACCACTAGAAACACAGAAACATTGACGATAAGAAGAGCTATTATTAAAGTAGTTACAGTTCTATCCATGTTTTAATGTTGCTGAGCTCAGTCGTTTTGCAAATAGTTCAAAGTTTAAACTGGCATGTTGAACGTCTTTTATCTGGTCATTTTGTGGACTATTTAACAACTAGAAAATGAAAAAGAATAAGAATATTTTTCCACTCTGATTGGCTGCTGTTAGGCCTACCAATTTTAACTTGAATGTTCATTGCATTTATTGTAGACGCCTGTGAAAATAATTTTTATTCCCATGACTTTTTTGTTCTCTGGGAAATTGTTTTTGATGATAAATACAGAACCAAGCATAAAAATCAAAACACAAGAGTGATAGTAATATTAATGATAAAATAATGGTCAGTGCAAAGTAGCCTACAAATTCTTTGGTGGGGGCGGTGAGGGACCTGGATTAGGACTAGGGGGGCACTGGGCCAAAAAAGGTTGAGAAACGCTGATCTACATTATGCTTGCTGATGATGTTGATTTCAATCAGGCCCACAAATGAGTTTGTTAAAAAATAAAATCTGTAAGATGTAACCATTTAGGTTCAGCATGTAACTTTTATTTAAAAATCTATGTATTTATTAAAACTATCACTATGTTGTCCTGAGACCCTCCTCCTGGTTCTGATTGGTTGTTTCAATTTAGCACTGTGAGAAGGCAGAGGGGCTTGATTTTTCTTCACAGATCATTTGTCTCAGCATACTGTGACAACATGGTGACAGTTTCAACAAGTATATAACAGATTTTTTTTCCTAAAATGTAAAACTGTAGCATTGAACTGCCTTTGTTTGGATGCTGTTCCTACCCTCTGATTTTGGAGGTCCGTTCTATCCCCGTTGCTTCTTCCCAGTCGGCCATGTTTGTTTACTCCAAAGTCACGTTTGAGCTCGAGAGGTTTTGCGAGATTTCCTGTCAGGACAGCTGAATGTTGGTGAATGAAATCAGTTTATGGTGTGGTGTGTTGCTGGATGACACAAATCATTGTGTGTGGGGGATTCTTAGGTTTGGGAAATCGGCTGATACTTTCAAAATCTTGCTGTGTGAACCAGGCATTAGGTGAGCAACATTATTTAATTTTGGGACTGGGGAAAAATGGTGAAAGCCACAGTTTTCATTATGTTTTTGTAAAAACCTTTCAACTCATTTACATTTCATCCTACAGTTTTGTTCCATGTTTTTTTTTTTTTTTTAAAAAAAGTGGAAATGTTACAGTATGAATACTTTTACAAGTATTTTTAAAAAAATCTTTTCTGGAACAACAGTCCACTTGCTTTATAGATCTTTATAGATGCCCATAAAGAGGAACTGTTATTTAAATCACGTTTGTCCTGTCTTTTTTTTTTTCTTTTTCTTTTCCCACAGCAAGAAAAGCGAATTTTCACCAACTTCCACCGTCAGCTGTTCTGCTGGATTGACAAATGGGTTGGTTTGACTATGGAGGACATCCGGCGGATGGAGGAGGAGACCCAGAAAGAGCTAGAGGAGGTAATTCATTCAGACCTGAACTAGAACACACTGCCCTCTTTCTCTGATGAGTCACAGCAACTTAAGCAGATGTCCAGTTTGTTTTTCTCCCTCGGATTTCTAGACTTTTGTTGTAATTTCAGCAGCCTGCAGGAGACACTTCACAGTGAGCGTTCCTGACTTAACCTGCGTTTACTCCCTGATCAGATGCGTCAGAAAGGTGACGTGCGAGGCACCACGGCAACAGACGAGTAGAGGCGCTGCGCTGTAGGTCAGACACTAGAGGCAGGCTGAGTAAGTTTGTGTCCAGGAGAGGTGGCAGTGCTGCATGGACCGACCTCTCTCCTCTTCCTCATTCCGTCACCTAGCCCGCCTGTTTCACTTTTTGTCCGACCAGACGTTTGTGCTTCGTTTTACCTCTGACTTCGCTTTGCTTTTCACTAATAAACCCTGTTTTTCTACCATGGACCCACCAGTTTGTGTTAACCCAACCTGAAAATTACATTTTAACAGAGCAGTCATTTCCATAAAAAATTAGAATGAACTGAAAAACCTCTGCTGAAGATCTGTCTTAAAGATCCAAAGAATTTTCCCTTGAAATATATTTTTTAAAGCTTTAGATGTGGACACTGTGAAGTATCATATTTAAATCATTCATTTAACAGAAAAGCTGACTTTTGGGTTCAGATTTGTCAGATATTGATCTTTAAAAGTGGTGGATGCAAAACTATTTTGCATCTACAAACATGTCAGCATCAGGTTGAGCTGTTTTGCAGGAAATCCTAATTATAACTGGACAGATTAGGAGCCTCTGATGTGTAATTGGTTAGTGTTACTGAGAGATCCATATATGAAGAACAGGGGCATGTTCTGCATGTCTTTCAGTGCTTTAGTGTCTGCAGTTCGTTCACATCTTTCTCACTTCCATTCTAATATTTTCTTCCAGCTCAAAGTTTTGTCCCATCTTGTTTTCCTCTGATCTTGCTTTTGTTTTCTTCCTGATGTTTTTTAATTGGTGGATTTAGGCATGGGCCAGTTGGACATTCACAAAGTATGATAACTTTGAGTATTAATGTTTTAAATGTGTATCATCTGTAACGATTTTTTTACATTTTATCTTGATACGAAATCTTAAGCAATGAAGTAGAATGCATAGCTCCTGAATTTAGTATTGTCTAAATGGAAGCAGGTTGCCATGGAAAACAGAACTAATCTGCTGCCTCTACCAATCAGAAAAAACTTGAGCTTTGTGGTGAATTTAGTGGTATTGGAAAATGGCTATCAGCCAAAGTTTTTGAGTAAAAAAAATCATTTTTAAAATCCAACATCACCAAAAAAAATTTTTTTCTTTTTCTAACCTACTCAGCAATAAACTAAGCATGAATTTCCTAAACAGCTTTCTTTTTTATTTGAACGGGATTGTAGAGCCACTTCAAATATTTCTACCAGTGGCTCTTTGAGACTTTCATAATGGCTAATTAAAAGTTTAGTTTAAAAAAATAACTGCTTCTAAATATAGATATATGCATGTTTTAATCTTTTTTTTTTTCATGGAATAATTTGACTGAACTATTTCAACAGAATTATGCAAAAAGTCCCAGTTACTTTCTGATTTCTCATTTGGTTGATATCAACATCCAGTAGAAGAAAACGTATCCGAGTTTGAATTTGTTATAAAATCTAAAATTGAAAATAATGGGGTTTTTTTAAAATAGCAAATGTCCTATAGTAAATATCGACCGAAAATTATAAATTTTAACATTCAATGAGTTTTATTTAGTTGGACTGAGGGCAAAATGTCTTATTTTATTTGTAACTGTTTCAGACACCTGGTCTTAATTAACACTAATTGGTAGCCTTTTTTAGCTAGCTGACATATGCAGCAATAGATTGGGGAGGGGCAGTGAATTGAAAGCTTTTTAAACAGCTTTAACAGTTCTATAGGGAAACGCCAGTGGTTTTCCATTCCTCCACACTGGTAGCTGGCCCATGCCTAACAGGAATGAAGCTAACCTGAATTTGCTTCCTTCAGTGGACTGCATGAGCGTCGCCGCTAACAAAACATGCGCATTGACTTTTAAGTGTGCACACATCCTGCTAGTCAGCTCTCGTTAACCTGCAGAAATGCCGTTTCTCTCTCCTTTCTCTCTCCCGCACCTCCAGCTGCGTAAAATAGGTCCGATTCGAGGCACCAGTGCTGCTCATGAGCAGTGAGGCAAATCAACCAAACCCTGTCATGATGATGTCATCAGAGACGCGCCCACCCCGCTGAGAAAGTGGCCCCCTGACTTCGCCTCTTCTCGTCCTGTGTCACATATTGGGGGGGTTTGATGCGATTGGTTAACAGTACTGTACAGATCCCATTCCTGTCACAAGCCTCCTGTTCACTCAGTTAACACACACACACACACACACACACCCACAAACAAAAGCATATAAGAAAATGTAAGAAAAAAAATGTTTTTGCATACATGTATTAAAAAAAAAAAAAAATTTGCACAGAACATAAAATTGCCTGATATGTAATTGTTAGTTGATTCTAATGGGCTTTGTTTTTATTCAGGTCTGTAAACCATGACTCCAGAAGCCAAGCCTTTTAAATTAGAATGTTGTTTTCTAGCTTCACAGGTCCGCACCACAAATTCAGTTTATTTAAGCAGGTGTCGGACCGTTTACCCTGTCTTGTAATATAACTGTTTCTATTTTACTTTTCCCTCACTACTGTCGGTTTGTTTCGTTTTGTCCTGAAAGCTCGTTGTTTTCCGCTCCTCTGCTTCATCCTGCTGTTCTGTCTTTCTGACAGTTTGCTGGGAATACTTTGTCCCACTGTTTGGAAATCTGAGGTGGTTTTGATATCAAACATTTATTTTTCCTCCGCATTCAAACACGTTTTTTGTCAAACAGTGGAATCTGTATTTTTTTCAATTTTTTTTACCCGTTGCTGCATGTAGTAGCTGCAGTGCAGCTTCTCTCAGTTCTACTGAGTTCAGAGTGCAAGGGAGCACCTTCTACTTGTGTCAGCGTGAACGTTTGTGTGCTTGTCAGTGTTTCTAACTGCCTTCACTCTTACAGGACTGTCTGGTTTTTTTCTTTTTGTTTTTTTTTTTTGGAGTGGGATTGAGATGGATAGCTTCAAATCCAGGTTAAACCAGCCTTCTGAACTTTGCCTCACGCTGTCGCTGCATGGCCTTCTCTCCTACAGCTAGGGCTTTAACCGGACGGCTCGCACAGCCTCCACAACAAAACAAGGCAAAACTAAAGTGTGAGTGCATCACTGCGTGCATGAATCGGGTTAGGGCTTTTTTTTTTTTCTTTTTTCTTTTTTTTCAAATAAATATATATGTAAGATTATATATCCAAAACAAGAAAATTCTCAACTGTCAGAAATGGATCCAGGCAGATCCGCCATGTTTGTTGGGGATTTTTAAAAAATTCTTCCCTTCCATTTGCGTTAAGTTTCCAGGAAATGAGCCTAAAAAATGTTTTTGTTCTGATTTAGGCTAAGTTTGGAAATGGCTTTAGATTTTGAAGCGATCCTGTTCGCTTCTTTGGCTACGTTACGTGAGATTTTCACATCTGCAGGTTGGGGTTTAGATTTTTTTTTTTTTTTTTTTGTATTTTTATTATCTTGAGCTTGGGGTAAAATGTAGTTAGTGTTGTGGCTTTAAGGCTGGCGATCTGGTCCGAGTGTCTCTGACATTGAGTTTTGTCACAAAGTTACATGAAAGCTTGACAAAGCGTACTCTTTATGAAATCTGATAAAGTGGACAAACTGTAGATATAAACTGAGTTTTTTTCATTTACAATATCGCTCCGATTTCTTAACGGCAGGTAATATCAGCCCTGTGTGTATAGCGGAGCTGACCATACCTCATCCATGCTTATGAATGTGTAGCTCTACATACATAAGAGGGGCAGATGTCTATCACCAGTACATGAGGACAAATGGTTTGATTAAAGCTTGATTTGCATGTTCGGTTACATTTTTTTAATGTTTTTAAACACTTTATTTTCGCCAACTTTTTTTGCGAGTTTCTCGAAGCGCATCAGACGAGGTGGACGGTCAAAGGGGCAGACTTCCCCTCACAATCAGACTCTCCCCAGCTGGACCTCTGATTTACGAGACGAGGAGTGAAAAGCCCGGGAGTCTGGTCATGATGGGAGAGGAACCAGCAGAGTTATCCCAGCTAACGGATACTGTACGGAGGAAAGGGCTTGGAGCATATATGAAAAAAAAGAGATGGAGTCCAAAAATACTGTTTTCTTATTGTAATCATGAATAAGCACTTGCAAAATCTACTGGGTTTTTTTTATGTTCTTTTGTTGTTTTTTTTTTTTTTTTTTTGAAAGACAAAGATTCACAATGTATTAAATTTTCTCTTTCTGATAAGGCAAACATTCAGGGGAATTAGTAGTGAATGTAAACAATTAGTACCTTTTTCCTCGTTCATAGCTTTCAGGCTGTGACAGAAGGTCTAGACAATGGAGCATAACAGAATATCTAATAAATTTGAACAAATAAAATGAGCAGTGTTTGATTTGTCTCCTTCATGAGATGATTTTATTAGGAGTGCTTTGTCATTTTCTTTCACTTATAAACTAAATTGCACATCACACTTGCAATTTTCATTTGCTGAAAAAAGTTCATGTATTTTACTTCCACATCATTGTAGTGCATAGTAAACATTGAAGTTTATATTTTTATCAAAAATATTTAAGTGAATACTTTTACATTTTAGCCAACATTAAGAAAAAGAAGTACCCGTGTTGGCGTGGTGCTCAGGAGCGCAGACGGTGGGATGGGTTTGTTCCATGTGGCCGTGAGACCAGGCCGAACCGCGCACTTTGAAACGCTTTTGGAATACAAATAACCCCAACTACATTTAAGATTTGGCCTTAAAACCAATTCTTGAATGTAATGCATTAATACATGATTATATTTCAATACATGGATAATCAATGTAATATACTTATTGAACTATAATATTTTTACACTTATGATTAATGTGAATCTGTCTAGCTTAGCAAAGGATGTAGTAATTATCTAGTAACTCCATTTCATAGCCCATGTCATAAATAATTGATGGCTGGCCGTGTGGTTTAATTTCAGCAGGGAGAGTTCCGAGGTAAAGCCACTTTCCCCAAGATATTTGGCCAAATATTCTGTAGACTGACATAAAAAAACGTACATCTCAGTACCTTTTTTTGTACTGTCATGTACAAAATAAATGACAGTACATGTAACCATCACACCACACAGGGGTGATGGTTTGAGTTGTTTGCTGCTTCAAGATCTTGGCAAGAAAATGTTTGCCTATCAGTTCATGACTTTTAAGCTCAAGTGCACATGCACATTCATTAATCTCAAGCAACTCAACAAGTTCACCTCTAAATATTTTATAAAATAAAAAATGTAAAGAAACACTAAGATGCTGTGAAGTGATCTCAAAAAGGTCATTCGTTGTGGAATTCTACTGAATTAAGACATTCTAACATACACTAATATCAATTTAAAAAACCTTTGACAGAAATGTTTTTAGTTGTAAAGATTGTTATTTAATGGAGTAATTTTTCACCTGTGCTCAATTTTTGTCACAGATTTGACTTAAGAGTACTTTGGTTGTCATAGTAATTCAGTCAAAGACATCTTTGAAGGAAAATTAAAATTTCCAATTTCTCACATATATATTTTTAAATCGTTCTTATGTTCATTTATTGACAGTAATGGGTTTCCATATACGCATGCTATTTATTCTGACTTCATCCGGAGGGGGAATTCTTAAATCACGCACGATACAGCCGGAAGTACGCATGCGCGAACATTTACACAGCAGGTAAACTCCACCATGGCGGCGAGAGGCCATGTGCAAGATCCCAACGACAGGAGACTCAGACCTATTTATGGTAGGATATCAATTAGAAGATACATATTTATTAAGTAGGGCAGGTTTGAAGAACAAAGCCGTGTTCTATTGGATACTATATGATTTCATGTTGGAGTTTTAACTACAGCGATGCGGGCCCTCGGTTTCCAGCCGCGGACTCTGCTGCATGCAGGGTCCAATGACAGTGCACCTTACCCGGTCTAACGCTAAGCCGGAGAAGGACACCGCTGCTGCGGCGGATGTCTGAGCGAATTCTCGCACCTCCCGTTTCAAAAACTGCGCTCATTAGCAGTTGTGTTGAAGCACTTTAAGGTTTGGGCGATTTTAAGGTGCGGAGTAGCTCCCTCTCAAAGTCGAAAGGTTTCTCCTTTTGCTAACGGTGGGTGTTTGACAGCGAGCTCAGCTGGCTAATGTGTCAAGATAATCAGCCTGTCAAATTGTAGGTACATTGCTGATACATTTGAAGAACTTTATGGACTTCACAAGATATTTCCTGTCAGGTTTGGACTACAATGCCCGACATAACGCGGGCATTTCAAACATTATTTGAAAGGCATAGTTGTATAGTTAGCCTTTCGTTAGCATTAGCATTACAACAGTTGAGGACAATGCTTTGTAGCTGGCTAGCTGTGTGGAGCTGTCAGAGCTCCGCTCCAACCGCCAAGCAACCTTTATAAGAGGCGTATTAGGATTTTGTTGGCAACTTTAACCGAAATTTTATCTGCTTTTATGTGGTTTTTGGCCAGTTTTTTACGGCCGTAGTGTTGACCATCAGGTATTAATAGAAACTGCATACATGCCGGATCTCAGTTGGCAACATTAAGGTGTTTGTAAGGTAGAGTTTTATTGAAGTTTCATATGGAAGCTTTTCTGTAAAATTAAACTTAATTCAGGTCTAGTAAAATTTCATGGTAGGTTTGAGTTTTTGTTTTGCTTCTTTGCTATAAATCATTAGTTAATCTGAATCAAATGATCCCTTTTGGAGAATTTAGCTAAAGTAACACACAATGAAGCAGTTTAAGAAGACCAGGACAGACTGGCATCGTCAGTTTTCAAATATTTTTGAAAACGATCTACTTTTGTTAAAAAAAAAGTATTGGCAGCCCTGTAATGTCATTATTATTGCAGCCCAACACCAGAGGGAAGAAGAAAAGTAATTTAATCATTGGCTGTTACAAAGCAGTAGTTCTGTTAAGTTTAAGTAGCATGTCCTGATTAAGATCATAAAAAAATAAATAAATGCTGAAAAAATTAGGATCTTGATCTGATACTTGGAAAAGCTCAACTGCGTCAGGTTAGTATTTAAGGTGATGCTAAAATTTGGCCTTTAGAACTCAGAAAACCAGTTGGATGGAAAAACTTCAAACGGAAATGGAAATAAATTGGTGCCGACTTTTTAAGAGTATTTTATCCCGCGTGTCCCTGCTGTTTTCAGGACCCTGTGTGCTGCCTGTCATGTGTCCCACTTATAAACTGCATCCTAATGTCGGAGTCCAACCCGTTCCTCAGAGTTTTCAGCAGTTTTGCCTTCCCTGTGACGGCAGCTTGAGCAGAAAGAATAGATGTGACATAATCACAGCATACTGCTGCGCCGGCCGGTTAATTTTGGCAGCCAGCTGTCCTGGAGGGACCGAAACAGTTTGTGGCTCTGCGTCCGCACACTGCAATACTCGTGAGGCGTTTGGGGAAAACGTGTAGTTTGCAGGTTTTTGTTGAGGCTTCACTAGAATGTAAGCCAAGTATTTTATAGTTTTTGATATCCCTGTGCAGTAACGGCACAAAATATGGCTGTAAAGAGAAATTACTTTAAAATCATCTGCTGGTGGGATGAGGTTTAGTAATAATATCATAAAAATAAAAATCTACATTAACTGCCTTTATTTCAAGCAGAAAAGCAGGAATTAATAATAGATATTGACATTGGTTATTAAAGGTACATTATGTGTATAACATTATTGTATTGTCTTTTTAATATTTTAGTAGTAATGGCGTACCGATAAATCGACCCAGATATGCTTCATTTTGGGCTGCTGGCAGATACTTATCTGAAAATCTAACAGCTGTTGCCAATTTAATAAACAGAAAAAAAGGAGTTGGCCAAAGTGGGAATCAACAGGTCAGGCTTTTTAAAGATTGGTGATCGGCCAAAATACAGCAGTCTTTGAATCCTATCAATACATTGATTGATATAAAGATTTAAGAATTACAAGAAAATGTATTGCGTGTCCTTTGGAGCTAATGTTAGCACGGTAAATAGTCTGTCTGAAAATCAAGGAACTTGCGGCTGATTTAACGGTGGAACCCAAGGGGAAAAAATGTTGCCTAATAAAAATGAGAGTGGGGGTTTCTCTTAGTTTCACACACAACTCTTTGTTTTTCCTGACAGCCAGTGTTTCCAAAAGCTGAATTTTCCTGTCGTATAAGCAAAGGGAAAAAGTGTAGGAGCCAGCTGACTGGCAGTGTACAGCAACAGGCGGGGAGGGGGAGACTCTTTGTCCCATAAAGTTTCTTTTCTTTTTTGCATCAACATTAGAATACATTAAACTACAAATATTTTGGCAATCATTGAACTTCTTCCTTATTTGTATTTGGCGGTGTGAAAATCTCCAGTTCATCAGTGAAACCTTCTCCAAGAAGTTCTGAAAGTCTTCCAAAGATAAGAAAATCGTTTCCAATCATATGACCCATAAAAAATACTGCTTACTTAAAAACAATCCTGTTAATTATTCATCTCCTCAGATGAAGCAGTTGCTCTTGAGGGGGTTATTAATGAAGTGATTTTTTTTCCCCCTCCTGGGAGAAATAATACATCTACTGAATCTGAATGACTGTAGCAGTTATTCTCTTACGTTTCCTCAGATTACCTTGATAATGGCAACAATAAGATGGCAATACAGCAAGCAGATAAACTGCTGAAGAAACACAAGGACCTGCACTGTGCCAAGGTGAGTGGGATTTTTTTTTTTTTCTGGCAAATTTTCAACCTTTCAAACTCAGAAAATTCACGTTTGTTTTTTTTTTTTCTAGAAAATTTCTGAGATGAATCTCAAAGTTTCAGAATTTTTTGGGGGGCTGAGATTTTCTTTTTTTTTCCATCTACAATGGTCCTAACACACTGTTAGTGATGAACTGGCATATCAGGATTCAACCCCCGAGAAAAAACATGCAAACATTTCCCACACAAAGAACAGAACATTCAGTCTGTTACAGTTTTATGTTTTCAGGCTTGATGCTTGTATAACAGTTGTTAATGCGATTTTTAATAAATGATCGCTGTGGTATTGCTTGGCTAATTTAAACACCTGCTCTACTGATGAGATGTCAGAGAGGTGGTGTGGGTCGCCTTTTTTTCCTTTTTAGCTGAACCAAAACGCACTGAATTCCACAGCACATCTACATGTTAAAATTGTCATAGTCAAACTAGCGACTGACCTACTTCGATCTTCCTCGCTATTTTTTTTTAATTAACTTTTTTCTGATCTTATCTACTTGTAGCGCTGACAATTGGTAGCAAAGCATTGCACTCCTTTTTCTTCTATATATCACTAGTTTAAGATTTAGTGCATTATGTTGACGTCTTGACAACTAAAACCAATGTTAGCCATCGTCGGCTAGCAGCCTCACCTTCAGTAAACATCAGTATTTTATTTTATTTTTTTCAAACGTTCTGCTTTTTGTTTTTTTTTTTCTGCAGGTCTTAAAGGCCATCGGCCTGCAGAGGACGGGGAAGCAGGATGAAGCCTTCTCATTGGCCCAGGAGGTGACCACCCTGGAGCCCACCGACGACAACTCTCTGCAGGCGCTGACCATCCTGTACAGGGAGATGCACCGCCGTAAGTATTCACCCCCCCGTTCCTGCCGGCTGATGTCGCACTCTGAGTTAATGGTTCACTGTCCGCTTCCAGCCGAGCTGGTCACCAAGCTGTACGAAGCGGCGGTGAAGAAGGTCCCGCTCAGCGAGGAGTACCACTCTCACCTCTTCATGGCTTACGCCCGCGTGGGAGAGTACAAGAAGATGCAGCAGGTGAGAAAACAAACGTTACGAACGGGTGATTTTTCTTCCCTGTCGGTGATGAGATGGATAAAAACAACTTTATCATTAACTTCACAGGCAGGGATGGCCTTGTACAAAATTGTCCCAAAGAATCCATATTACTTCTGGTCTGTCATGAGTCTGGTGATGCAGGTACGGCCATGCTTTCTGTTAGCATTTTTTCTGCTTTTTCTACATGAAGTTAAAAGATGAGTCTCTTTTTAATGTAGGCAATCTCAGCGAAGGATGAGAAACTGGCCCAGACCATGTTCCTGCCTCTGGCTGAGCGCATGGTGGAGAAAATGGTGAAGGAGGAGAAGATCGAAGCCGAAGCAGAGGTAAGCCTCACTAGCCGTTTTCACACTACAAGGAACAGAACGAACTGCAGCCCTGTTGTGTTTGCATATAACTGAGGGCGCCATCGAAGCTGTACCTGGCGTCATTATTTCTGAAAGTAAACAATGGTTTGACGCAGCGGCCGAAGCCTTTTCCTCAGAGATGCGGCGGAAAACTGTCTCTTTCCTCGTTGACCGATCTAGTTCATTCTGTACTCGTTCATCAGGGAGTAAAAATGACATCATGGGACCAAGTAACAGCAGAATGTGGAGAGGAATTAATCGCAAATTAAAAATAATAATAATAAAAATATTAAAAAGAGCACTCTTTACCAAATACAGTAGGAACAGTTTAGTGAGAGCCAACTAGACCCAATCAACGGCTGACTCTAAACCAATCAGCTGCTGATTCTAAGCAGCTCCGCTTGGCCGGTCCAATTGGAACCACAGCTCTTGTGGTTCCGAGGAACCAGGTCTGGCGTTCTAATGCAAACACGGACGACCCTTCTTTGAACCCGTTCCGTTCCTTGCAGTGCGAAAACGGCTACTGAGTCTGCGTCATCCTCTGACATTTGACCTCCAGTCTGGACAGGGTCTGGCCACAACGATTGATCATGAGGAATCGATTACTGAAATAATGGTCAACTAATTTACTAATCGATTAATCGAAGTTGCATACAAAGTAGCATGTTTAACTCTAAAACCTTCACTTGGTGACAGAATTTTAGCGTAGTTTTTTTTCTTCCACATGTGGCTGCAGGTGCAGCTGTATTTCATGATCCTGGAGCGTCTGGGGAAGTGTGAAGAAGCTCTCGATGTGATCAGGGGTCCACTGGGAGGTAGGTGGATGTTTTTAGTGTTTTTTGTTTGTTTTGGGTTTTTCTTTTTTTTTTTGCGATATCTCTGTTTTATATATATATAATAGAACAACATTCTTGGATCAAATATGACTGAATAACTGCTGTTTGTGGTCTTCCCTCTTGGTGTATGCAACAGCAGTGATCTGTTTTTTTTTTTCTGTTGATTTCCTAATATTTTTATAGCACATAAATGTTGGAAAAAGTCAGCATTGTTTTTATCTTCAGTGTTCATTTTGAACTTTGTTCCACAGAGAAACTGACCAGTGAGCTGCAGAGCAGGGAGAGGAAGTGCATGATGCTCTACACTCGACTGGAACGCTGGCCGGAGTGCAACGCCCTGGCCCAAAAGCTGCTGCTGAAAAAGTGGGTAAACATTTATAAAAAGATTGGCCCCGCCTACTTTGGAGCAACTATGTATGCCACACTTTGGGGAAATTGTAGTTGGTGATTTTACAGAATATTTATGGATTCAACATGTTAAAATGACAGCTTTATAGGAACTGTGATGCTGCACATTGTCCAAGGAGGCGAAAGTGTTTCCGTTTCAGTTTTGCGAATTATGTAAGTTTTAATATGGCTGAAGAACCACCTTCTCCTAGCACAAAAACTTAACTGAAAACGTGAGTCTTCTCGAACTTGACGTGTTTCTGTTGAGCGAATCCTAATTTACACAGTTTTACGGTCGATGGAAACACTGCAGGTGTCATCAAAGCACCTTCTGTCTTTGTTGGAAGATTTGACATGAACACCGTTCAGTCTGCTACAGATCGCTGCTGCAACGTCAGTAATACAAGCTGTCCACACACAATTCAAATTCTTAAATTCATGCCTTTAAAAGTATCAATGTCTTAATTTCATTTTAAAAAGTAAGTCGGCCATTAATATTTTAATCACATGTCTTACAGAACTATTACATTTGTATATTCTGTTTTTATTTATTTTTTTCTACTGTAGAACTTTTCTGAAAGTTGCACTCAGACATCTACATTGTGTTCTGTGTCCTCAGTTACGGCCATAGACAGATAATCAGTAGCTAATTGCTAACATGCCCCTGTTAGCTAGCTTTTTTTAATAGGCAAGTCCAAATTTATTGCCAGTTGGCTGGACGACTTTCTTACCTTTCTGTACAGATGCAGGACTTGAATTCAATTCATGGGGGCCTTAAAAAGTCTTAAATCTGTTTCCTGTTTCAGTCCTGACGACTGGCAGTTCTACCCCTCCTACTTCGACTCTCTGTTCCACCTGATGGACCAGTCGTGGAGCCCACCGGAGGACGGAGAACAGTCAGTGGAATTCTAATAACCAAGCTCGGTGTCTGGGAAAAAGAGGCGGCGCTCTCACCATGTTTCTGTGTCTCCAGCTGCTCGGAGGGTTCGGTGCATCACACTGTGGCCGAGGTGGTGAGGTTTGTGGAGGAGAGAATCAAAGTAGAAGACGAAAAAGACTCTCGCTCTCTCAGAGGGCCGTACTTAGCCCGGCTGGAGTTGATGCACCGACTGAGAGAACGAGGCTACCCTGAGGAGAACCTCCCAGGTAGGGCGGGACGCTCCGGGCGTCGAGTTGTTCAGCTACCTGATGATGCTGCTGCTTTACATCACACTCTGCTGTTTGGCTTTAAACAGGCGAGCCTCTAGACCTGATGGTGCAGTTCTTCAGGAAGTTCGGAGACAAGCCGTGCTGCATCACCGACCTGAAAATATACCTTCATCTGCTGAGTCCAGACCAGCACGTCCAGGTAGGACCAAGGCTACTGTCGTCCACCACAACAAGGAAACTGAACTTGAGAAAACTGCTTTGTTTACCGAAACAAAGCAGTTTTTTCTGCTGAGTATTCATTACCCAATCGATATATTCATAATCACAATACAATACATTCTGCTAAAAATGAACCAAAATATGGAAAAACTAAAACTACTACTTTAAACAATAAAGTAAACAAAAAATATTTTAATAACTTGGTCAAAACTAGCAAGCGCACTCTAAAATTAAAACCAATATTTAGTTTTTTTTTAATGCTGTAAAACTAAAACATACAAAAAAAACCTAAAACATTGAACTAATAAGTCATAAAATCTATCAAACGCACTCTTAAAACGAACTAAAACTAATTGGATCAGACAAAAAGTCAAAAAATAAAACAATATAACTGAACTATAATGGAAAACCCAAAACTCATAGCCCTGGTAGGGCAGGTTTCAGAGGCCTCCTGTGGAACAGTGAAGATTTGGTGTAAAACATGGATTTTGTTCTGCTTTGTTTCCTTCCTGCAGTTTATTAACCGGCTGAGTGAAGTGGTTCCACTGGGGGAGCAGAGAGAGGACGACTTCGCTTTCCCAGAGGACACCAAGTCTCTCCAGAGGCATCTGTGTGTTTGTCAGCTGAGTCGGGCCCTGGGGTTACATCACTCCCTGGACGTCAGCGGGAAGCTGCGCCTCATCGCCGAGCTCAAGGCGCACTATCACCACGGCCTCAAGTTTGGTATGGCTGGTGACTGTTTCTGTTTTTATTTTATTTTGTATCGACCTTTTGGCATCGTACGTTGTTCTGAACAGCAGAGTAAAGAAGTGTGAGGGGCTCAAAAAGTCGACCATGTTGAGTGTAGTATCCCCAAAGGCTCAATTATTGATGCATTCTCCACATTTTTATGTTTACGTTTCTGACCCAGCATGGTAGAATTAAGTCTCTTTCTTGGCGGTTCATCCAAACATTTGAAAACTCACAGCTCTTATGAAGTGAAACTCAGAGATCTGCTGAATGTTTCTCATTTTGGAAAAATGCCACAAACGGCAAATATGAAATGTCACAAAATCCGAAGTAGTCCAGACCACTAGGGGCAGGGTGGAGTCGATAATATTACCTACATAAATATGCTGCTGCTGTATGTTATTGTAAAAGATGTGACATAGCACACCTTTACTTTTTTCCTCCAACTTCTTTTCCTTTTACTGATGGTCTGGTTTATTTGTTGGTCGACTCCCCCTAGTGGCCTGGAGGATTTCTGCTTTGCGAGTTTGAAACCTGTCTGAAACTTAAAAGGGTTGGATGATTTAAAAAAACAAATCAAAGAGTTGATGATTTCCTTAGTCCCCGATTCATTTTATTTACCATCTCGTTTTCTGTTACAGGGAGCAGCGCCCTGAAAACCGAGCTGCAGTTCTCTGACATGTACTGCCTCATGGCAGCTCATGTGTATATAGACCTGTGGACAGAAACGGGTCAGCCTCTTTTAAGAATCATTTTTGTCATTCTTGTAACTCCAGCCAACGCATCGTCTCCACGTTGTCCTTGTGTTTGCGCGTGCAGGAGATGAGGACATGGTGTGGCAGTGTCTGGGCCTCCTGGAGGAGGGTCTGTCTCACAGCTCCTCCAATGCCCAGTTCAAGCTGCTGCTGCTGCTCCTCTACTGCCGCCTGGGCTCCTTTGAGCCTGTGGTGGACCTTTACTCCAGCCTGGATGCCAAGCACATACAGCACGACACCATAGGGTCAGTTCAACCACATGGTTCAGGAGACACAACCTGTGAATTTTATATAAATTTGTGGGGGGGTTTTTTCAGCTAGCTTTTCCCTTGCACTCGATTTTTCAGCTCTCTGTTCCTTTAAATTTTGTCTTTTTGTCTGTCTGTCTGACTGGACATGTTTCAGGTCATCAGTTCTCTTTATTCACCTTTTCAGCTGAATAACAGAACTTTATTTAGGTGCAGCTTTTTTTATATTACTATGAAACCTATAGGCAAAATTTGCACAAGTGCTTAAAAACCTTGAAAATGCTTGAATTTAATTTGGATGTTTTCAAAGTTTCAAGGAAAGGGCTTGAATTCTATACAAAGTCCTGGAAAGTGCTCCAACTTTGCAGTTTTGTAATAAAGTGCAGTCTGTTTGCATTTGGAGACCGATATTTACAGTTGAAACCAGATATTTTCATACATCTAATAAAAAGACTCAACATCTGAAATTAAACGAGACAAAACTTTTCTTGTTTTAGGTCAGTTATAATTACCAAAATTATTTCCATTTGCTAAATGCCAGAAAACTTACCAAGAACATTTTTAAGAGATTTATTTTTTCATTTATTTTAAACAACCAAATAAAATAAAAAATATAAATGAACATATTTTTTTGTCAAAAATGCAAGAGTATATCCTTCCTTTAGTGTATGATTGGTATTTTTTGTGAAATTAGTGTTTCAGAGACATTTCAAAACTTAAAGTTTCTTAGACTCTAGTTTTTGTTTTTTTTGCTGTGGAATTTACAATGCAATCACAAGACATTAATGTCATACAATAGTGAATCGAAGCTTTTTTTTTAGTATTTGGTGCTGGAAAATGTTTAAAACTTGCCTTCAAAATGCTTAAAGTCCTTTAATATTACTGTGCAAACTCTTTGTATAATTTACTTTCCAACGGTGGTAAAAGTTGCTTCTGACATTCTACCTAGATTCTGATCAAGTCATCTTTTTTTTTCCCTCCACAGGTTTCTTTTAACGCGTTACGCCGAGTCTCTGGGTCAGTTCTCCGCTGCCTCCCAGTCCTGCAACTTCTCCCTCAGGTTTTTCCACTCCAACCAGAAAGATGTAAGGGTGTCTCTCCCCCCCCACCCCGCTCTGAATCTCGCCCTCCAACTGGCCTCGACTCCCTAAACACTGTTTCTATTTTTTTTTTTTTTTTTTTTTTTTTCTGCCGCTCTGTTCCAGACTTCTGAGTACATCATCCAGGCATACAAGTACGGCGCATTTGAAAAAATCCCAGAGTTCATCGCTCTCAGGAACCGGCTGAACCAATCGCTGCACTTCGCCCAGGTCCGCACTGAGAGGATGCTGCTGGACTTGTACCTGGAAGCGGACATGTAAGGCCAGGCGCCGCAGAGTAACAGCCGTCGGGTTTTGCAGGCGGTTCTCCTTTGATTGAGTTGTCTTTGTTTTTTCAGCGTCTTGAGTCTAGAGGAAAGTGTTAAGGCCATGTCTTTGTCTTCAGAGGAAGACGATGTCCCCTGGGATACTTTAAGGGACAACAGAGACCTTACTGTATTCACAAACTGGGACCCTAAACAAAGGTATGGAATATATATTCTCTCTTTTCCTTTCACGAAAACAAAAAGCAGACCCACATGTTCGCCTTTTTTTCTTTTTTGCCCTCTCCCCCCTTTACAGGCAGTTAACCGATGAGCACCGGACTCGCTCTCTGGAGGAGGAGACGGCCTGGCTACGGATCCGCGCTCTGACGTTGCGCCTGCTCGCCTCGCTCACTCCATCGGAACACGCCACCTTGCAGCAGAACTCTGAGATGTCCAACGAGAACGGCATCAGTGACAGGAGCTCGCTCCACCGCAGCCTGCTGTCGCAGCTCAACCAGACGCTGCACACAGCGGCGCAGATCGCAGAGAAACGAACACAGGTACAGGTCAGGCCAGCTCTGATGCTTGCTCTGTTAGCATTGGGCTAGATTTGTGTGTATTCTCAGCAAGAACAGGATATGAGGTACTGTTTCTTAAAGAGGCAGTTCCAAAAATCAACCGTTTTTAGCTTTGCTTTGTTTATAATGTTAAGTTATTTTCAAAAACACACCCGTGAGTGTTGCCTTGATACTTTCACGTATGTTGGAGAGATCCATTAATCACCCGTGGCAACCATTCAGTTGTTCAAGAACGCCTAGGCGAGGAGGAGGACAAAGCTCCTCCTCTGAGGTACCGTTTCCTCCACTCGGCTCCTTCAGACTAGCCAGCAGCAATTAGCCAACACCTGGTGGAACTGAGCATCTGCTGAGCTCATTATAGGAGCTACTTCTCTGAATCGCTGGTAAAAACGTTGTTGGAGGGTTAATAGAGGAGCCATGTTGTGATGACTTCCTGAAGGCGGAACTTTAGAAAGAGCAGGAGTTTCTTAAAGAGAGAAACTCTTTAAGGTGTTGAAAGAAATTTGTCCTTGTAATTGACATCATATTTGATCTATATCGCATTTTTATAATGACTAAAGTTATAAAAATGACTGTTTTATAAGGATTTCATGTGGCTGGAGAAAACACAGCACCGTCTGTTTAATACAGCGATAATTTTTTTTCTGGTCCCAGTACCCCCTGCTGGGCCCCCCCTCCACCCGGCTGGCCTCGGCGCTGTCCGTCGGCAGCTGCCACTGTCAGGCTGCGGCGCTGCAGCTCTCGGTCCACCTGCAGGAGCTGGAGTCAGCCGGACTCGGTGAGATGAAATGACCTCAGCTTTGAGGCCCAATGACATGGCTCGCTGTGTTCCACCTGACACTTAATGTTGTTTTTGGGTTTTTTTTTGTTCTGTTTTTCATGCGTGTGTGTGTTCACTTGTCCTAGACGAATCATCGGAGCTTCAAATTCAGATCTGTAACATTTTTAAGTCATTAGTTGTTCAACTTCAAGGTGAGTTACCGGCTGGGTTATATTTTAGGCTCCGTTTGTTTTTTCATATGCTTCATAATTCTATGTTCTCTCCACAGAAATACTTAATAAAAGCAAAGGAGACTTATTGGAAATGAAAGAGAGCAAATTAAAAACTCAACCCTCTTTATTAGAAAATCTAGTTTTCTTTCTTGAGGTAAAACTCTTCTGTTTTTTTATTTTTTATTTCTTTTTCCAAATACTTTAATGATTTGAAACAAACACTTTGTCGGGTTTGTTCTGCAGACAGTGAGCATAGTGTTGTGGAGTGCTAGCTACTGTGCCAAGATCCTGCGACCACTGAAGACAAGCTTACAGAAGAAGAAAAAGAAGAAAAAGGATGCCAATACTGCAATGGTACACACACACACACACACACACTCTCCTCTTATGCAGCTCTGTGAAGTGTCTATCCATGTGTCTCATGTTGTCTCCCTGCCATGTCGTCGTCCTGCCCTGCAGCCGTTGGTGATGTGTGGATTCCAGGAGCTGACTGGGAACTTGCAGGACTTGCTTACCCAGGCAGTGGAGCACATCAGGGGGCAAGAGTCTGGCATCAGTGCCCTAAAACTGGCCAGTTTAACCTTGGAAGGATGCTCAAGGGTAGGTGCAAGAAATATTTCTACTCAATAAAATGGTAAATGGAAAGTTCATTGTTGGTGTGATGGCATTTGAAACATTAATGAAATTGTTGACCAGCTTTTTGCATGCTTTCCAATATTTTCTTTTAATTTTGCACCAATTGTAGCTATCTGGCCAATGTGATACTGTTTTAATTTGGGGGTTTTTGTGTGTGTGTTTGAAAAGTTGCTAAATATAGCAACCAAGTCACTCGGTTGGCATCAGTGGAAAAATAAGCGGCTGATGTTTGTGTGTTTCAGGAGGAGGCGTCGTTTACGAAGGCTGCTATGGACAAGGTGCAGAGCAGTTACCTGCGCTCGCTACAGGAGGTGGGAGATCTACTCAAAAAGAGAGCCGAAACTATAAAGAACCTTAAAATCTGAAAAAATAAAAAACACGACACATCCTCGTCTGAAGATGACTGCACGCCCCTCACTCCATCACCTACCAGCTCTACCCTGCGAGTCGAGCAGAAAACCCGGCCACGCTGTCTGACGGGTTCAGATCCATCCTCACTACTTTCTATCTGAAGCTCTTATTTTTCCTCTCTCTGGAACACCTGCAACTCTAATAGCACATGAAGCCTGTAAGTAAATAAAAAAAACTCATGAACCGATGCAGCATCTGCGAAATTGAAAACAAAACAAAAAAAAGGTGCACTCTCTTTTAAAGAGTTATCTTACATTAGGAGGAATAAAAAATGAATATACAGTTTTAGAATCTAATAAATTATTGTACATAATATAAACCGTAACTCCTCGACTGAATGAGAGTATAAGACACAACGAACCACTATCCCGTCTGTCGGCGAGGTTCCTGTTTTCCAGTCACGTCGAGAACAATCGCAGCGAGACGCACAACTTCATCTCCGAGAGGAAGGATCCGTCGACGTTCGGCCTTGTTTTTTCTGGGGGGTTTTGGCGGCAGCCAAGCAGGGAGCCATTCAGACTGACGGATAACCCGCCTCCTCCGTTTCAGAGTAGTTTTGTCTTCTTTTGTTGCGGTTGTCTTTTTCCTGTATGTTGTGTGTTGCTTTGAACCACCTGTTGTTACAGTATTACAAAGAGACGAGCTAATTTTTTTTTTATTTTATTTTTTTATAAATGGTGTGTCCATCTTTCTTCTTCCTTTTTCTTTTACAGAAGTGGTGCTTGTGAACAAGTCTGTTGACCCGGTTTAAAACTCGACTGATTCCCATTATTTAAGGATCATTTCAAGTGATGATCCGAACTTGAATGTTTACCAGGAACACGCGCTGCTCTGGTGAGAAGAATCCGTCTCTATGCAACCGACGGATACCGTTGTATGTAGTGACACACTTAGAAACGCCCATTTGCCAGAAGCTTGAGTGTGTGTGCGTGCGCGTGTGTGTGTGTTGCGATCTTTCTGCTCTGGGACGGGTCTCCAACCAATAAAACATTGGACCTAAGTGTAAATAAAAGCTGAGCGCAGCCTTTTCGAAGGACTTTGTGTTTATTTGTTTTTTAAGCAGCTGAAGTAGAAAGGGATCGTTTGTCCCTCCCTGCTTTTGACACCCACTTTAAAAAGTACAAAAAAAACAGAATCTTGTCATGCTTTTTATTTTTTTTAGTAACTGCCTCACTTGGGGGAGCACTGATGACTGTTGAACCCCGTATTGGGGTTTTTGACTTTGGCATTGAAATATGAACATATAGTAAACGGTATCCCTAACGCCTTCCTATTCCCTCTTTTTTTTTTTTTTTTTTTTTTTCATATCTGATTTCATGTATTTTGTTTTTTTTTCTCCTTTTTTTTCTGTCATGGTTTGTGGCTGCAGAAAAGATGTTGGCGATCTTACATGTGTTCAATAAGGGTTTGACAATCTAGTGTCGTCTCATCGCCCCCCTTTTGTTAGAAAATGGAAAAACACAAACACTGGAATGTTGATGCTTTTTTTTCTTTTTTTTTAAATAAAAAGGGTTAATGTGACAATTTATGTGTAATGTTGTCTCTTCACTACAACAGAAAAAATCAACTAGTCAAGAGTTCCTTAAATGCATTACCTATTCACATCTTAGGAACTTTTTTCACATTTTCTGTTGCATTCAATGTATGATATTGTCACCTTAAAATAAAGGCCCAAGTCATTTTTCATTTTTTGCTAAATTAGTTTTTTTATTTGGCAAAAGATGATTTACGCCATCATTTTAGGAAGCTGACAATTTGATGTGCCAGACGAACAAAGCAAACGCATTCTTTGCAACCTATTAGAATGCAGTGGTGGAGAAAGTACTCAAAAAATGTACTTAAGTAAAAGTACAAATACACAGACAAAAATGTACTCAAGTAAAAGTAAAACTATCACATTAACATTTGTAATTAAGTAAAACTAAAAAAGGTACTGGCTTTTAAAAATACTTAAGTATTAAAAGTACTTGCCGAATGCATTGCCTAATCTCTCATTAAGTGAACCGATCGCATTTAATTTTATTACATTAGAAATGTGCCATTTTAACGAACAATGCCACAGATAAAGCATGTTTTTATTATGTTTACTCTCTGTAACATAGTTTAGACTTAGACATGTGATTCTATGCGTCATAATTTCAGGGATGGAAACATCTTGTCTCCTGTCCTAACACAGCATGAACTTCACTTTTTTGCCACTAGTGGCTTTTATTTTTAAAGAAATCCAACTGAAAGGGGATGGAAAAAAGGCGAGTGGAGGAGGACATGCAACCAAGGAGCCACGTAGCAGAGTTGTAGTCAAGACCACCAACCCAAGACCAAGTCAAAACAAACATTTCTGACATTTCTATTATCAGAAATATTTTTCACTCTTTTTCTTTATATATATTTTTTTTTAAATGTCCAACTGAGACTTTACTGCAAAGGCCAAAAGTTTTATTTTAAGTTCAGATCAGAATTTGGATTGCTTTCCTAAAAGGCAGTGTCAATGTTCTGTTTGAACCAACAAAAGAAGAATTGATCAATTTAGGCAGAGGAGCAGAACATGTAGACAAGGGTTGTGCAGTACTGTAAGATGCCTTTGCGTTTCAAATCAAATGTTTTGTTGGACTTGAATTTATGTATCAATGCAATCAAAATTTTAAGGCACACAAATGTTGTGAGCCAGTTGTCCAATCAGTTTGTTTTTACATAATCATTTATCATATCCACTTTAAATGTTTCATCATGTCCAATTTGTGCCTTTCTACCAAGACACACATGTGTTTCGAAACCATCCTCTGCTGCCAACTGTTGGGAATGGAAACACGGAGCATGAAACCAAGAAAAACATTCAGACTTATTTTATTCACTTTCAGCGCTGAAACGAGACGCTTTTACCATTACACTGGAGAAAAGTTTCTAAAAAAAAGTCTGTGCAGCGTCTGAGGAGGAGGGCAGCTGATTATATGGACTGAAGACTCCCTGAAATCACACCATGTCTCTGTGTCCCTGATAAGTTTCTGTTTCTCTGAGGAATGAGTCTTAGTGTCTAACAGAATCAAACATGTAACTCTTTACTATGGGCCCTTTGTCTAACAGCGTGTGACTCTTTCTCCACCTTGGTAAAGCATCTCAACATTCCTCCTGTTGGGCTCTAAAAGAGCCCAAAAATGAGAAGACAAACCCTAGAGTAGACACTGTCCCTTCTGGAAAACATCCCCCGAGGCTTTTACAGATGTTGATATACATAACATCATTTCAAGTATTGATGTCTTTTATTCATTTCATTTCATGGGGGTAAAAACGGACAGGGCACCCCTACGCCTCTTAGGCGGCGGATCGAAATCACAATGTCACCCTTACAATCTAATAAAGAATATGTAAAAAATAACATTTTAAACAATGTTAGGGTTAAGATTGGAAAAATGAAATTCAACCCTTGATAGCATTTACTGTTTCTTTTTTGTGGTGGGAAAGAGCATTGTCCTGCTGTCATGCAGAACTTTGTAATCTTCAATTACACATCAATGTTAATTTCAGACCGTAAACCTTTTTTTTTTGGTTTTGTTTTATATTAGCTCAGGTCAACACTATGCCATAGAAGGTTAAAGAACTGTAAAAAAGCAAAATCTGAAAATGTTTTCTGTTTTTTCTTTAGTAATAAAAGTTAAGAGATAAATGTTATATTTAATGACACATGAAATGGTTAAAAGTTATTTTGAGGGAATTGTTAGAATGTACTGAAATGCACTGCAATGCATATTGAATGAAGGGTCAGGATATTATTTCAAAACTTAATAAAATGCCAAAAGTAAAAGTGTTAATATTTTCAAATGAATAAAATGTAAATGAGTAAGAGTTACTGAAATGCAAAATCAATAAAATGTTAGGTAATATGCAAGATTTAATAAACCCATAATGAATGAAGTAATGAATAAATGTGAGTTAGTACTTAAAATAGAAAATCCAGACAAAGAAATGTTAAGTTACTACTTCTGAAGTTAAAAAATCATGAATAAATGAAATGTTGAGATAGTGAAACAGTTAATACGCTATAAAAGGATGCAAAGTTAACAGATAAGAAATGTTAAGGACACAGAATATAAAACGAGCTCATTCTGAATTTGCAAACTAATGAAGTAAATTAGCATTACAGGCAGTACAATCAAAATCTAATTATATCATGAAACTAACATTATTAAATGTTTAAAATTCCGTTTAAGGAAAATGTAATGATACTAGTAAAATCAAATGATAAGTAACCATAAAAACACAGTGAGATTGAATTGTAATGAGATCAATAAAATCAAATCAGATCAGTTTTTGCTATAGCAAGACCTATCAACGTCAAATCAGTTTCTGCGTGTGTCCAGATGTAGAGGCGGCGCAGCAGATGGGAAACCTGACAGGCCTGTGAGGCTTCAATGTGGCGTTTCAGCTGTAAATTGGTCCACCAAACGTGGAAGGTGCCCACAGTCTCATCCCGGCACACCCAGAAAGGACTGGACTTCATTCTGCAACAGAAAAATCACAACAAAAAGCAAAATCAATGGATTATATAAAGAAAATTAAAGTAAAGGAAAAATATCTTTTTTTATACTAGATACTACTGTAGTACTGCCCTTATAGTATAGAAAGCCAGAGTTCCACGGTCGTCTTTTGGTTCCAGGAAACCATCTGATAGGCAGGTGGGGTTCTATCGGTACCACTGCTCTTCTCTATGTTGGAGGTGATGCACTGAACAGCCAAGGACCTCAGGCAGGGAGCAGCAGCATCCACAGGTGATGAGGAGAGCAAGGAAGATTATTTAAGATTGTGCATCATCATAATGTTTTTTCTTTTCTTTTTTTGAAGGCTGCTCCTTTGAAGCTGAAGATTAAGCTTTTTTAAAATTATTTTACTAAGCCAATAGAGGAACAATATACACAGTCCAGTCACATTAATGTGACCACCACGTACTTTCCACTTCAGAGTTAAATAACCAATCACAGAAGGCAGGTGGCAGCACAGTGCAGTTGAGCGTATATAAAGGGTGTGTGTGGGCTTCGGAAAACATTTCAATCGTTGGCGTAATGCAGAAACGAAGCGATTTATCCGACGTCCAAAAGGGCATGATCATTGGCTTTCGGGCCAAGGGTGGAAGCATTTCCGAAACGGCTGAGTTTGTGAACTGTTCGCGTGCCGCCGTGGTAAAAGTGTACCGTGCATGGCAAAATGGGACTGTCCAAAATCAACGACGTGGCAAATGTGGTGCACCACGGGCCATAGATGACAGAGGCGAACGACGGTTGCGGAGATGCGTTCGGGCAGATAGACGGGCTACCGTTGAGCAACTGACCACTAAAATGAACCAAGGGGCTACCACAAGTGTCTCCCAAACCACTATTCAGCGAACATTGCTGCGTCTGGGCCTCCGAAGCGGACGCCTGGTTCGTGCACCTATGCTGACTGGTGTTCATCGACGACGAAGGCTAGAATTTGCACGCCAGTACAGCAGCTGGACGTCCACTGAGTGGCGACAGGTAGCGTTTTCAGATGAATCGCGTTTTATGCTCCATCGGACAGATGGACGTTGGCGTATAAGGCGTGAAACCTCTGAAAGGAACCACCCTGCAACCATTGCAGGAACGGTCCAAGCTGGAGGCGGGAGCATTATGGTCTGGGGAATGTTTTCCTGGCATTCTCTGGGTTCACTGATTATTGTGGAAGGCACGATGGATCAATACAAGTACGCATCTGTCCTTGCGGACCATGTCCACCCCTACATGCGCATTGTTTTTCCTCAGGATGATGGCATCTTCCAGCAGGACAATGCGAGGTGCCATACAGCTGCCAGTGTACGTGCGTGGTTCGAAGAGCACCAGGATGAGTTTACCGTCCTCCCCTGGCCAGCAAACTCACCTGACTTAAACCCAATCGAGCATCTGTGGGACCATCTCGATCGAGTTGTTCGCGCCATGGATCCTCAACCGCGTAATCTAGCGCAGCTGGCCACGGCATTAGAGTCGGCATGGCTCAACATCCCAGAGAAGACCTTCAGGGACCTAAGTGACTCTCTTCCTGCACGTCTCGTAGCAGTTCGCTCTGCGAAAGGTGGTTATTCTGGCTTTTGACAGATGGTCACATTAATGTGACTGGACTGTGTATCAATAGCATCTGTTCTTTAAATTCTCATCTTAATAATAGTTAAAGAAATGCTTAAATTAAATTAAATCTTCAAAAATAACATTGCTTGTTTTAAGGTTTGCCATATTCATAGGATCAGACAAAATCAGAAACCTAACAAAAAATCATGTAAAGGATCAGATTATGAAATGAATGTGCAAAACTGCCCACAGTCATGTTTTATCAAAGAAATATCATTTGAAATGTATATATGAATTATCTCCAATAGAAACTTTACCATAAATCTTAAACCATATATCAATGTTTTGCTTTGGTTTTTTAATTAAATTCAATCAAATGGTCCTCATTTAATAAGTAACCCCTTACACTAAAGGCTTGTAAAATATCATTAGTGTGAAACATTAATGATCTGTGTTAAATTAAGATCCCTTGTAATATATTCCATTCATAAAAGATAACCCTGTTTTGTCTCAACCCAAAAACTGTAAATTATGATTATAAGAGATGTTTAAACTTTATTACCTTGGATCAGAAATTAAACATAGAATTAGATTTTTTAAAACCCTTTGCAGTCGCTGCCCGCACCGTGGCGGGCTGACATCATGCATGTAAAAGGCTTCTGTATAAAAAAAACAGTCGGCATGAGGAGTGTGCATTTCAAGTTCTGTTGGACACCAGAGACCTCAAACTTTATAAAAGTAGTGGTTTTATTTAGTTTCATATTTACTTCCAAATAAAACCAGAAATATGATCGATCATGTCCATCATATTGATTTGCGCATGTACTGCGCAATCCGGGAATGTTTTATGACCAAAAAGTGAATGAATGCAACATGAAGTCCATTTTTCCTGATTTCATCAAACGTACCACATTTCTGAAGAAACCAATCAGAAAGCATTGTCGCCCATTTTGTTTGAGCTGTAACTGGTTATGAGCTCAAACAAAGTGGACGACAGGGCGTTGTCAGACCTCGGCTGGCAGCCATTTTGTAAATAGTTGAAAGGGGTAGGGGGACGGAGGAGGAAATGAATTTGTGATGGAAACATCGTCAAACATTTTGTAAATAGTTTAAAAATACGCATGGGAAATTGCCCACAATGTGATGTAAAAATATGTATTAGTAATTAGTTTTTGGCTAAGTTTGTACACAAGTTCAAAAAAACAATCAGATCAGAATTTGGATTGCTTTCCTAAAAGGCAGTGTCAATGTTCTGTTTGAACCAACAAAAGAAGACTTGATCAATTTAGGCAGAGGAGCAGAACATGTAGACAAGGGTTGTGCAGTACTGTAAGATGCCTTTGCGTTTCAAATCAAATGTTTTGTTGGACTTGAATTTATGTATCAATTCAATCAAAATTTTAAGGCACACAAATGTTGTGAGCCAGTTGTCCAATCAGTTTGTTTTTACATAATCATTTATCATATCCACTTTAAATGTTTCATCATGTCCAATTTGTGCCTTTCTACCAAGACACACATGTGTTTCGAAACCATCCTCTGCTGCCAACTGTTGGGAATGGAAACACGGAGCATGAAACCAAGAAAAACATTCAGACTTATTTTATTCACTTTAAGCGCTGAAACGAGACGCTTTTACCATTACACTGGAGAAAAGTTTCTAAAAAAAAGTCTGTGCAGCGTCTGAGGAGGAGGGCAGCTGATTATATGGACTGAAGACTCCCTGAAATCACACCATGTCTCTGTGGCCTGATAAGTTTCTGTATCTGTGAGGAATGAGCCTTAGTGTCTAAAAGAATCAAACATGTAACTCTTTACTATGGGCCCTTTGTCTAACAGAGTGTGACTCTTTCTCCACCTTGGTAAAGCGTCTCAACAGGAGCAAAATGAATGTACGTAGCTGAACATGGACAACGACATGGGCAGCCAACAGGCTACTTGTTAAGTTTAAGGTGCTGTATTGATATTAGCTAACTAGTCATCTTTAAGCTTTCTTTCGAAGTTACGCTAAAAGTTAGACGAAGTCCCTTCCCCTCATCTGTGAAAGTGAAGCGCTGCTGATTTTACATGTCGCCATTATGATTTATGCAGGGCTATTATATTACTGACGATTGGACAGACATTTTCTCGCGCTCAGAGAAAACCACTGCGCATCGTCTTGGAGTTCCACGTGCGAGTAAAGTGGAGGGGATGGGTGACGACACGCACACATAAGTCAGTTAGTTCCTGGGATTTTACGGCGCCATCTTAAGTCCTTCAACTTCTAATTTTAATGGACAAAAACCGCAACGAATAACGGGTAACGCGACACTTTTGTAGAAATGTAGTGAAGTAGAAAGTATAGATACTTACTGTAAAATGTAGTGGAGTAAATGTAGAAAGTACCCATTATTAAATCTACTTAAATCTACTTAAGTACAGTAATAAAGTACTTGTACTTCGTTACTTCCCACCACCGTTAGAATGTCAGTTACATTGGATCAAGAGGGCTTGAACATTTTTTTTCTGGTTTTGCCACAGATTCCGAATTTATTTAATTCCCTGACTTATCTGCACTGTTCCAACAAAACCATGCTTTGTTATATATTCTATATATTGTGTGACTGGTTTTATATGCTAGAAAATTGTATAACCATCTAAAAATGTTTTAGAATTGTGTTCTCCATTGTTGGTCTGGTACATAAAGTACACTGAATTCTGTGGGTGTGACTTTCCATCAAACTTGATAGAAATGAAAAAGTTAAAGGGGTGTGATTACTTTTGTGCACCTCTTATGACTCGAGTCTTCTGTGGAATATGTCTAACTTTTTTTTAGATATTTGTCAGACAAATATCTGAGATTTGGAAGATTCTTAATCATTTTTAAACCTCTTTGGGTTTGACAATTGTTTTTTTTTTCTATCCAATGAGTATTTTTTTTTTCCTTTTTTTGCGAATTTGAGTTGGGTATTTTATAATCAGGCTCCTTGCTAGTAGGGGGCAGCAAATCATTCCGTAGCTCTTTGTGGTGTAGAGGAAGAATTGAATCCCTCTAGCATGACACCACCTAGCTGAAGTTTAGGCAGTTGAGCGTCATAAAACTAATATAATGTTTACATTTAAAAGCAGGGGAGTTAATATATCGTTTGGCTGAACTCAACAAAAATATTCGGTCCATTTCGTTTTGCTCTCAGCTGATAGCTTTGCGGGCGCAAAGTGAAGCGCTAGTCGTCCAGCTAGCCTTGTGGAGCCAGCTCAGCTGTTTGCTTTTGTTTATGTTAAAGCGCTTTCTTTCCATTTTAACACATGAGTCTTTCGCTGGTTGTTATCCGTCTGGAAATAGCCGACCGGTCTCCTTTTCCTCGAGGTTTTCAATACTCTGCTGGTAAGTGAGCATTTCCGAGCTTCTGTTTGGAAAGCGAGCGCTGAGCCAAAGGCTGACAGTGGAAGCAGCTCTGCCCGCTGCGTAGCGTAGCTTAGCTTAGCTTAGCTTAGCGCTGTGCTGGTCTAATGTTTAGGCTCTTTGTGCCGAGATGATGCCGTTTGTCTCCCCTCTAGTTGAAGACATGTCCAAGGAGGAGCTCCGGGAGAAAAGTCTGGGTTTAGCCAAACATGCCCTGAGTGGCAAGACTGAGCAGGAGAGAGCGGCCATCCTGCACCAGCATTTGGGCAGCAGAGCCGTGGGGGACATGGTGATAGAAACCTATGAGCCCACCTCAGGTAAGCATTCATACACATGAATGCTTGTGTTTAATTTGACCTCGACCTAGATGTTACCTTGACACAAACCACCAACCTAAACCATGCAGGACGCCGGGCCTTCAGGACCCACTTTGGACACCCCTGGTGTTCCCTGCATGAAGGAGACTTGATAGTTGTGGTCTGTTTTAGCAGCTCTGTCACAATGCAATAAAATGATTCCTAGAAGGGGTTCACTCCATTTTACTATCTCTGTTAAGCGATGATAAATGAGTCCATTCTGTGGAGCTTTGAAGCTTTGACGGACTTGATCAGCCTCCTGCCCACGTCTTGGTGCCACAAACAACAGGAGAGACGGCAAGCAGCAGCTGGTAACGGCAGCTGACACTAGGGTGAAACAGCTGCTGCTGCTGCTGCTGCTGCTGTTTTGTGGAAGGTGGATGCAGGTTTTCGGTCAGCTACCACTTTTCATCAAGTGAATGCAATCAAGTAAAAGCCTGAACTAAAAGGTTCCTGGAGGTTTTTAGACTCTCGTTCTGTTCTTTAAGCATAACTACCTGTAGAATTCTTCATCGTCTTCCTCTCCTAAATCTAATTGACAGCAATTCTAAACACACCTGACTTTCAGAATGCCCTGCTGATGCAGGGCTTTAACTGACCCATGCTTGGTTCTGAGTGTTTAGGTAATATTAGATCCAGAAGTGATCACACTGTATGATTTTTAGCAGATCGTGGTCGTTGCCGCTGATTGAACTAATGTTTCTTTCCTCGTGCAGCAGGAGGTGACAAAGGAAGAAGCACTCCTAAGAGTGCCCAGACTGAGACGGTGGTTTCCCAGGAGACCAGCGGCGCCTCGCAGACAGCTCTGGACTCGCCCTCAAAACAGCTACCGGACAAGATCTCCTTCTTCAGCGGGAATCCGTCGGTGGAGATCGTCCATGGCATCATGCACCTCTACAAGACCAAGTGAGTCGCTGTGGGTTCTGATCAGACACGTTCTGAAAACTGATGCTGGGTTCCGTCCGCCTGCAGCATGGAAGACGATGGAGTTTAATTTCATTTTTTTTCAGCTCTGGATATCTGTGGAGGGAAAAAAGAAAAGAAAGGATTTTATTTCCAGTCTAGTATTGCTCTGTCTAAACAGCTCTTCTCTTTTTCTTCCTTTCTGATATCCTTCCTTCCATCTTACCTTTATCCCTCTTTTCTTTTTCCTCATTCTCTCTCTTATTTCCATCCTTTTTCATCTTTTCCTCCCTTTTATTCTTCCTTATCTTCTTCTATTTACTTCCTAGCTTGTGTCCTTCCTTCCGTCTTTCCTCCCTCCTTGTTTCCTTCTATCTTTCCTCAATTTCTTGTGTTTTAATATCTTCTGTTCTTATTTGATTCATTCTACATTAGTAGATGTTTGTTTCCTTAGTTGTCATGTTCTTTCCTTAACTCCTTCCTAGTTTCCTTCTTTCATTAGTTCCTTTCTCGTTTTTCTTCTTTCCTAAGTTCTGTGCTTGTTTCCTTAGTTGACTCGCTTTTCTTAGTGCCTTTTTTGTTTCCTTCTATTTTTCCTTAGTTTTACATTTTTTTCATATCTTCTTTCCATAATTTCTTACTTATTTTCTTAATTCTTTCCCTCTTTCCTTTTTATTTCTTGTTTCCTTACTATGTTTTTTCCTTGTGTCCCTCCTCTTTCATGTCTTTCCTTCCTGTAAATTCATGGTTGATGTGTCATTTTTGCATTTTATGTTTTAATTGATTGTATATTCAAGCTTTTCAAATCTGTCACAACTCTGAACTGGGATGTCCTGCTGCTCTCCTTAACTACTACTAATACAACATTAAATCAAATGAATCTTTTTGTGAATGTGAACCATCTTTTTTGTCCACTCCGCCTGCAGTAAGATGACGTCGCTGACCGAAGACGTGCAGCGCAGCGCCATGGTGTGCATCCTGACCGTTCCAGCCACCATGACCAGCCACGACCTCATGAAGCTCATGGCTCCGTTTAATGACGTCATGGAGCACATGAAGATCATACGAGACACCACTCCCAACCAGTACATGGTTCTCATCAAATTCTCCTCTCAGGTCTGCTATTAAAAATCTTTTGCTGTCTGGTTGTTAATGGGTTAATCCAGAAAACAGTCAACAAATTAGCAAAGCAGTTCCACGTTGTTGCATTTGAGGCAATAAAATGTTTATTTTCTTCATTTGAAAATAAATAAAATTTTAGCTTTGACATCATTTAAATGTATTTCTTGTAATATAGCATTGCATAAAACATTCAAGCAGAATATTTCAGCTTGTTTTTCTGCGTAACTAATTATTCGTCAGAATAATCGACAGCTAAGATGACCGTTAATTGCAGCCCTAATTTCCAAATGGAAATTATCTCGGCATTTTCATATATTTGGGTATTGTATACATTATTAACAATGTAACAATAATAAAACTTCATATGGACCTATGAGTTTTATATAAGGCACAATGTCTGTAAAACATTGATTTACATCCGAAATTTTTCGGGTTTCCTGGGAAACTGCCTTCGTCTACTACTATTACTACTCTCTTTTTATGTTTTTTGGTGAGCATTATTAACATTCTGAAAGTCAGATCAGCCAATCAGGAGCGCCTCTGACTCGGCCGTCTCTCAACATGCCGTCTGTTTTGCGTCTCCCAGGCCGACGCAGACAGCTTCTACACGGCCTGCAACGGATCCCAGTTCAACTCCATCGAGGAAGCAGTGTGCCAGCTGGTGTACGTGGAGCGAGCGGAGGTCATAAAGTCTGAGGATGTAAGAATGCTTGTCGTTTCCTTCTGAACCTGCTGCTTTGCTCTAATTCCAAGAACAAATTCCCGCAAGGCAAAGTGGCTCAAAGGTCTGTTAGTGAGCCGTCAGTTTAAGGTGATGTGTGTTTGGGCTCACAGATAAAGGCCAGGTAAGCTCTGTGGCTTCTTGACCTCTGACCTCGACCGTAATAACTGAATCATGTGGGAGAGTCGCTTGGCTGCAGGTGAACAACGTTTCTGGGAATTTTTTCCAGTAAGCACATAATCAATCGTATAAAAAGTTTAAATGATAATATTTCTTGAAGGAAAATTTTGTTTAGTTTGACGTCACAGTGCATTTTATTTATGATTCGGTTGTGTGTGTGTTTTTATTTTTTGCTTCCATTTTGTTTATTGTCTTTGGTAGACATGCACCGATCTGATATTAATATCTGTATTGGTCCTGATATTGAAGAAACAAATCTAGATCAGGTATTGGTGACAATGAACCCGATTCATAAGGGCAGTTCTATGTTTGTTCTCTGAGCGATTCATTATTTACTTTCCATTATACTTAGAATTTCTATTTGTATGTTCTGAACCATTTGGAAGGTTTATTGTAATTAGTTTTTTACGTTGTTTTTGTAAATTATTTTATTATTTTACATTATTTCTTAGACTCTTAATTGGGCTGACTGAACAAATTAAAGTTTGTTCAGTGTAACTCAGTACATTTATGTTTGTGTTTAAAAACTGGAAACATTTGAGTTGAATTCAGCTCTGTTTTCAGTATGGGATCAAATATCAGTAAGTCTGTGAGTTTTTGAGAGAGCAAAATTGCATTATCAGCAATACTTGAAAATGGTCTCAGAGCAACAATGTTGTTTAGTGAAATAGTTACTGCAGGGTTTCCCCCAGTGTATTATAAGCATGGCGGCCCGCCATGCTTTGCTAGCCCCGCCGCCAGGCTTAGCGTTGCGCCGTTTCAGCTGTTTTGGATTCCCCTCGGTAATTTCCCCTCAGAAAGCAGGCGGCAAATTAAGCATAGAGTAGCTACAGCTTTCTAGTAATACTTCTATCCAACTATGATCTGGAAGAAAAACAAGTCTGTAAAGAAAAAAATACTTTGTGATACTTCACATTTAACATTTCAACTTTGTTTCAAACAAAACCAGCCTTTACTAGCATCTCAACCCCGACCTTCAACTTGCCCTGGTTTCTCCTTCCTCTGTACATTTAATTCCTCCGTGTTCCTCCTCTTCCTGTCTGTTCCCCTGCAGGGAGCCAGCCTGCCGGTGATGGAGCTGACCGAGCTGCCGAAGTGTACCGTGTGCCTGGAGAGGATGGACGAGTCGGTCAATGGCATCCTCACCACGCTCTGCAACCACAGCTTTCACAGCCAGTGTCTCCAGCGGTGGGAAGACGTCTCGTGAGTCCAACACTCAACCCTTCCTTCTCCGAAACGTTGTTTAACACCTTCTTTACATCGCAATCTGAAAGCGTTTGTCTTTTTTTTTTTTTTTTAATCTGACTTGTTTCCGTCCTCCATGTTTGTTCTTCGCTCAGTTTCTCGGTGCGGTTGGCTGCGTCTCTCTGATTGTCTCTGCTCCATGTTTCTACGTGATTCTGGATGTCTCTCCCAGCTTTGTGTGACGTGTTTGTTCTGCTGTGTGTATTTTTCTGTTTCACAAAGGACCTTTGACCTCAGCTGAGTGCGCTGTGTGTTTTCTAGGTGTCCGGTGTGTCGGTACTGTCAGACGCCGGAACCGGTGGAAGAGAACAAATGCTTTGAGTGCGGCGTGCAGGAGGTGACCAATCACTCTCCGGGACCTTACGACTGACTGATGTTGTTTATTGAACTTTTCTTTTAATTATTCTGTGTGGGTTTTTTTTTCCCCCCTGCAGAACCTGTGGATCTGTTTGATCTGCGGACACATCGGCTGCGGCCGCTACGTCAGTCGACATGCCTACAAGCACTTTGAGGAGACGCAGCACACCTTCGCCATGCAGCTCACAAATCACCGTGTGTGGGACTACGCTGGAGGTACGGCGCATTTGTGTGGGAAAACAGGGCAGCGACTGCAAAGAAGAAGGTTTAGCGATAGGAAACAATTAATGCTGTTGCTGTAATGAATTTTGTCCACAAGGGGGCAGAAGAAGCCCTAAAAATGTCAAAAAGGGAGTCTTTTTCATTCAGGCTGCCGTAACTTACAGATAAACTGTAAACCAGAACAGCAGCTGGAAACCGGAGCATAAACAGCCTTTAAACATTTATTTAAATCCCCATGGTGATATTTAAAGACCAAAGGTTATGGATTTGATGGGAAATTGGCTGTAAGCAACACCTTGACCCGTTGAACTCTGAGGAAAACCTCAGTGAGATCCGATTAAATCCTAGAAATCGAGTTTCGTTAGCTCACGCTATTCTGGTGCTGGTCTAGGCTGTGAATCTAGATGTGGTTTTTCTGGGTTTCTTTGTTCGAGATTTTGTTTTTGATTTTTTTCAGATTTAAAACAAACAAACGGTTTCGAACATTGCATTTACAATGTTTTGATTGGCTGCTGTTCCCTGCGGTGGGGAATGTTTCTTCTTCTCCAGCAGTGATCTGGTGCGGAGTTTGTCTGGTTTTCTTGACTTGGTGGAAACATCAGAAGCTGGTATTTAGTCAGCAGTAGCACCAGATAAACTGTTAGAGGAAACATTTCTAAAAGTTGTCAACCTATTTACAGAAGATCTGTGGCTTTTCATTTTTCACCAATATAGTTCAGAGCAAATTGAGTTTAAGAGGTGGCCTGCTGGTGTGTGTGTGTGTGTGTGTGTGTGTGTGTGTGTGTGTGTGTTTTAAGAGGGGGAGAAGTAAGACATCTCAGAGCCATAGTTTACTCAACACAGTTTCCATAAATTAATAACTAAGTGCTTCTGCCACAAACATGGATCAGTTCTTACTGGCTCAACTCAAACTAACAAGTTGGGATTAAAACAAACTAACAGTGAACCTGATGCTTCACTTGATATTAAGTGGATATTTTAGCTTCATTGTTTTACAGAACAAAACAGTGAATCATTTTAAATGCTGAATATGTTTTTTTACTCTTGCATTCTGCAGTTTTATTATACTGAAACAAGCGATTATTTTACTAATCGATTATTTGGGCGATTAATCGGATAAAAAAAATTCTTGCCACATTCTGCAGATTTTTCATTTCTTTCATTAAGCTTATTTTGTCCAATATTAAAAGTGCAAATAAACAATTAATCCTGTTGCTTTTTAAAAGTAGTTAAGCAAATATTTGATTGCTTTAAATCCAATAACGACACATTCCTTTAACATATGTTTGATCATTTGTATCAAAGGATGCATCTGCAGCTAAAAACCTACTTTTCACAGAATTTGTTCTGTTTTGGGTAGAACATATTTACAAAGTTTTTTTTTAAATTAAATGCAAAATTTATATACATATTTTGTTGACTTTTGCCGTTATTACTGCTGTATCTGTGTGGTTCAGCAAATGGCCTTTTTTTTAGACTATTGTCTGTGGAACGATTGATTACTAAATTAGTCTATCATTATTTCAAGATTCAATTAATCACGACTAAGCCGATTAATTATTTCAGCCTTATTGTATAATTAATGTCTTAAAGACCACATGTAATTTGTACAACCTTAGCTTCCAGTTGTTTTCAGCTCATTATGTTTCACTTCTTTTATATTTCATAACATAACTGGGCTGCCATAAGAAGCGCCTGATGTGGGCAGAGTTTCCTGCCTTAGCCTCGACTGACCAAAGCTCACAGTTCCACTTAAAGTCTCAGTAGAGTTTCGCAAACTCAATATGTTTACATTTATGATGGTAGGTCATCTTAACCTTGCTCCACTTAGCACATACAGAACTTGCAATGGTTGTCATAGAGACTGGATAACACCAAGATCCCATTCTTCACTAAGTTTTGGGGGTTCTTTTTTTAACCTCTTCTTTTATCCTGCTCTCTCACCGTGGTGGTGAGACAGAGATACATGAGCTGTGTCCAAATTCAGGGTCTGCATCCTTCGAAGGACAGATTTGTAGACCGATTACGTCATAGCGTGGCGACAAGGTCTGTCCGAATTCAAAGACTCCTTCAAATGCGTCCTTTTCCCCAGATTTGAAGGATGGGTCCGGTGTATCCTTCACAGCCCACGATATCCCATAATTCATTCCGGGTTCCAACTGGGCGTTTGGGCAGAGCGTCAATGGCGGTGAATAGTGACAAATTATTTAGCTTTATAACACTTTAAATGACACAACGTGATTTGGTACAATGTTTTTAGGCGAGAATGTAAGTGTGTAAATCTCAAATATCTGCTCCGTTCATCAATACATCACCTAATTGCAATATTGCTCTGACATTTTCGGACCTGTCTGTTACCGCTGCGTTGACAGCCAGGTCCCCTCGCCAGCTGTCAGCTGGCCAGGCGCTCCAGGTTCGGTACACTGAGAGAAAACGCCTAACGAGGATTTTCCTAGGTTTGTTTTTACCTGAAATAGAAAAGCCTTCCTACAGTGATTGCTGTGTAACTCTTCTAATGCAGATAACTACGTGCACCGCCTGGTGGCCAGTAAGACCGATGGGAAGTTGGTGCAGTTTGAGTGCGAAGGAGACACTTGCCAAGATGAGAAAATAGATGCTCTCCAGTTGGAGGTTAGCAGTTATTTTTGTAACTTTTTTTTAGATGAGATTCGGTTCCCCTGAACGAGCCCAGACAGATCCCAAACGATCTGCCTCTGTCTGCAGTACTCGTACCTGCTGACCAGCCAGCTGGAGTCCCAGAGGATCTACTGGGAGAACAAGATCGTTCGCCTGGAGAAGGAGACGGCCGAGGAGGTAGAGAAGCAACAATATGTCTTGGTGTTGTGTCAGGTTCTGAGTTCTGGATTCAAACTCTTTTATTCTGCTCTCAGATCAACAACATGAAGGCAAAGTTTAAGGAGACCCTGGAGCGCTGCGACAATCTGGAGCAGCGAGTAGGAGAAATAAGCAAAGAGAAGCAGAGCGTAGAGAAGAAGTAGGTTTGTCCTTTTAAATGGGGAGAGAGTGTGTGTTTGTGTTTGTGTTCGTTTGTGTGTGTACGATGTGAGCTCGTATTCAAGCCTGCAAATAGCGATTATATTAAGTAATAATAGTTAGTTGCAGCGATTAATCGTTATTCTGATGATTAATCGGAAAAAAATTTGGCACATTGCAGATTTTTTTTAATTTAACCGCTTAAGTTTATTTTATACAGTATTATAAATACATAAAAATTGCAGATACACAATTCCTTTTTTAGATAAGAAAATAAACATTTAGTTCCCTAAAGTGCAGTAACAGCCTTCCTTTAGTGTACACTTGATCATTTGTAGCAAAGGATGAATCTGCAGCTAAAACGTTTCTTCTTGATTTAACATCAATAGGATGTATCTGGTAATTAGTTTTTGGATTAACCTATACCTATTAATAACTAGATAGCACAAGATGCTAGAAGTTTATTTTTACAGAATTTGAACCAGGTGAAACTAAAATTGCCACTTGAAGTTCTAGGTAGAATATTTTTACAGACAAGTTTTTTTGTGTCTTAAATAGAAAATGCATATTTTTGTATAGTTTTAGCTTAATTACGGCTAAAACTATACAGCTAAAACGTGGTTGTAGCTGACGATTATTTCAATAGTTGAGTCATCATGACTAAGCACATTATTGTATCTTGTTGCCATGGTTTTGTGACTGTTCAGCTGCTGCTCCACTTCCTACAAAAACACATTTCAGTAGATCTACCAACAGCCTTTACTGAGAACCTCCAGGAATCTGTTATCAATTCCTAAGAAATGCCAATATCTTGTTTAGCCTGACTGCCATTTCCCTGTATTACATATGTTAGACTTGTGCTAGTCACGATATTTTCTTGCCACAAAAATCTGGAAGTCCAGCTGTTAATCATAGTGTTAAAGGAAAACGACTCTTCTCCAGCCACGCTTGTTTTCTAAGGATGAAGTGGTGAAGCCACAGTCTTTACGTATTGGGCTCTTTCAGGTGCACTCAGCTCAGCGGTCGAGTGCTGAAGCTGAGCCAGGAGCTGAAGGAGGAGCAGGAGATGAACCGCTGTCTGAGAGCCAATCAGACGGAGCTGCAAGCCCAGCTGGCCGAGGAGGAACGGAAAGGAAAAGAGAGCGGTAAGTCATGGAGCTTCCTCCACATTTCTGCCTCAGTAATGTCTGTCCACTAGTACTACTTCAGTCTCCATGTCTCCTCATGGGTAGGAATGTTGTCCACTACTTTTGTCTCTACAAAACAGATGTCTCTTTCTTCTAACGGTAAATATTTCATCCAATGCTAAAACCCTTCACCAAAATGTTATTTAGCAGAAGCTAACACTAAAACATTACACCGACATGTTTAGCTGAAGTTAATTCAAAACCTGTACACCAACATGTTACTTAGCAGAAGCTAAAACACTACACTGACATATTTAGGGGAAGCTAACTCTAAAACTCTACACAAGCATGTTATTTAGCAGAAGCTAATACTAAAATACTGCACCAACACATTAGATAACAGAAGCTACTGCTATAGTACTACAACAACATGTTATGCAGAAGCTAATACTAAAGAACTACATCAACATGTTATTTAGCAGAAGCTATTAGTAAATGCTACACCAAGACCTTATTTAGTGGAAACTAATGCTAAAATGCTACACCAACACATACTTTAACGGAAGCTAATGCTAAACCGTTAACTTCAATTAAGAGCATAACTTCCCTTGAAAGACTCCACACCTAGGGCAGCAATTTAGTTTGACATTATAATTTACATGTTTTTAAGGCACTTAACACAGATGTCAAGCTTTATTCAGCTAAAACTTTACAAAACAGCTACCGTATTTTCCGCACTATAAGGCGCACCTTCAATGAATGGCCCATTTTAAAACGTTTTTCATATATAAGGCGCATAGAATAGATGCTACAGTAGAGGCTGGAGTTACGTTATGCATCCACTACATGGAGCTAAATGGAATGTCAACAAAACAGTCCGACTCCGGTGGCGAGGAGAGTTTTCTGCAGCTGGGCCGGAAAGCTCATGGAGAAGGGTGACGGAAGGACGATGGTCACCCTTCTCCGTTCGTGCACAGCATTTTAGTGGAGAACGTGATGCTACATGACCTGCAGACCACCTGATTCTAGATGGTCGGTAGGTAGATAGGTCAGTCAAACTTTATTAATAGATTACAAACCAGCGTTCTGACAACTATCCCAGCATGCACCGCGCGCTACTTCTACTGGCGAAAATGAATTGGCGGCTGCTTACCGTAGTTGCTAGACCTGTTGCGGCTCAATATTGGTCCATATATAAGGCGCACTGTCGGCTTTTGAGGAAATTGGAGGTTTTTAGGTGCGCCTTATAGTGCGGAAAATATGGTAAGTAAATCAGTGCAATAGAATGTTTAAAAAAACTTCTATTTAGGGGAAGCTATGTGTACTAATGGTTTTCAAAGCTACCTAAAGCGCTAAACAAAAAAATTAGCTCCGCTATTAGTGGATTAGCTGTTTCTGTTTCTCCAGAAACAGCTCTCTTGTCTGTTTCTGGAGAAGATCACAGAGAATACATATTTACAGTCATTAAATAAAATACATTGTATTACATTAGAATGAATGAGGCCATGTCGTGAAGAAGAGCGGGTGGGAATTTCCTCCATGACAATTTGAGCGAATGACGAGATCTGATGGAAGATAACTACCTACACATTACAGCTGTCAAAAGTGGTTCTATTGATGGCCGTAGTTTATTTTTTCCATGTGTGATCAACTCATTTTCAGATGCACTCCCTCTCTCTGTGGAACAATAGGTGGGCCGTGGAGAGCGCTATGCTACGAGAAATGACTGCCGTGAAATGTTTTGGCTGGTTTACATAATCAAATAAGTTATTTCGCTCATTGTTATCTCGTTTGTTCCCGATCAGCTGCTCCTCTGCCAGGACCCTTTAGAAATGCCAGCTAGAAGAGAATGATTTATTTTTGACAGAATATCGCTGTCAGAGACTACTTCCTCTTTACGTGGTCACATTTGCAAATGAGATGCAAATTACTGCAACACAACCAAGCCGCAGCTATAACTGGGTGTGGTGGCCATCTGCAAACGGATGGAGAGGAGGAGGAATGAGTAGTAAGCGGATCTTTATGAGGAAGATTCTCCTTTCTTGTTAGAATAAATGGCTTAAGGTGCTAACCTTTTGGAATAACATTGTTTCTTAGTCCCACCATTATTACGTTCAGCTCAGGAATGTTTTCATCATGAGTGCCTGAGGGCAGTCTACCTGTGAGTGGGCCTATCAGTAGTTTTCCTTCAACTTCTGGGTTTTTATTACAGGAAGCGTTCAGACTAAGCTTCCTCTCTACACATCCACCCTCTGAGGATAGGTACCTTCCCTTTTAAACGTTATGGTCCTCTCATAACCACTGCCGCTTCCGTGTAAATAATGGCTTTGTAATGTTTCTCTTGTTGTGCCTGAGTTGTTGGAGGTCAAATAAGCCTATCATGTAGCTCATAGATCTTGTGTTCGAGTATTCTCTCCCATGTCACAACCTTTCTGCTGGTGCTCATGTACAGTTTCCTCTGGTTTCCCCCAGTGTGTTCATAAGCCTGGTGGGGAACCAGGCTTTACTTGCCCCCGCGCCAGGCTGAGCATCACTTGTAAATAGACAAATTATGTCCAAGACAACTGATGTGTGTTTACAGCAGACATTTATAAATCATATAAATGGTTATAAACAGACTGTGGAAACACATGCTCAGTCGTGTGTTTCCATGTGACCAAGTGGCCGTTGGCTTCCTCATGTGAGGCGCTGCTCAAACCATGAAGGAACTACATCGCCCAGCCCAGCTGCAGCACTCGCTTTTCTGGACTTTCCCACTTTGCATGAATCACCGTCTATAGAAATTTTATTTTTTTAAATGGTTAATGGAAACTGTCTGAACAAACATCAGCTTTTCGTATAATTTGGATGTTTAGGCTGGTTTAGGGATTTTGAACAGGTGCTCTCAAAGGGTGTTTGTCAACTGATTCAACTGATTGCTGTTCAACAAACACCTGTTTATCAGCCATCGCTTAAAATTAACTGGGCTGAAGCAAGGAAACACCTAAAACATGCAGGGCAGTGTGCCCCAAGGACCAGGGTTGAGAAACAACCCTTTAGAAAACCTCTGATTTTTGGTTCTGTGACACATATATGTGAAAACAGTGACAGGAATCTGTCGGAGAGAGGAGTTTTACAGCTGCAACCCTGGGGGCTGGAGCTGACCCATGTCCACCCCCAAAGGGTCCTCCTACCTTTTGGGGGTAGCAGGTGTGATGGCATTCTGGACCAGCCCCATCTTTCCAGGAAAACACTCTGTTGTGCTGAGATGCTTGTGAAACGAACTGAATCCATGCTTAGCAACGGGCAGGGTTACATTCATGGCGAATTGGGAGTCTGATGTTCCGGACATGAAAACGGTTCTTTTGGATTATTGGATCAGTAGACTTGTCTGTGTGGATTTAAGTTATTATAACTTGGATGCGGATCCATTCTGGGTGTTCAAAAATACAGAGTGTTTGTTTTTATGTTCACCACAGACAGGAGTACTTCTTCTGTGTTTTTCTTTTTCTCGGTCCGGTTTGTTTGAGGAAGTGTGAATGTGTAATCGAACTTTGATGCAAACCAAAAAAATTAAATTCTGGCCGTCTTGGTTTGATTAAAGTGGACTCTGTAGACACCAAGCGAACTGGAGTCTGCTCCTAAAGCAGGAAGTGGACTACAACGCAGGGCATTCTGGGTCAATACCAAAACAAACGTGGGGTTCTAGCGCTAGCTGGAGAAATTTATACGACCGCTAAAATCCAGTGCCACTATATTTTTGTTTACATTTCGTGAAGAAGGAAGTTGAACTCAGTGTCTTCTTCAGAGGTTTTTGTGTAATTTCCCTCCGTGGGTCTTGGTTTTTCAATTCGTCAGTCACTCTAATCTTCCAGTATGTCTAATCGAATCGTGTTGAACAACGGAATCTGATTCAAACCCTGACCTGTTGAGGAGGAGACAGAATATTTTTTTTAATCTAAATACCAGATTCCTCTCTGCTGACATGTTGTCACTCCCCCTTTGGTCACTCTATCCCTGCTGCTTTCTGTGCAAGCACACACACGTGCACACACACACACCCCAGTGACTCCAGCAGATCAACCAAAAATGATTCGTAAAGAGGAGTTTGTGGTTGCACAGATCTGTCCTCTTTTTTTAAAAATAACTTTTATTACATTTTAAAAATGTAAAAATTAGTAATAAGTAAGTTAATGTCTGTGTGGAAATTATGAACCACTTTGAATCACTTGCATGTGCAGAAATGTATGTTGGCGTTAAGGCGGTGCTTATTATTTTTGGCTAACTGACCTAAAGTACTGACTGCATCTACTGACGTTTGCTTCTGTAACGATAACGTTTCTGTGTTGTAGCCAACCAACACACACACTTAAACACACATTAACCAGAGAGAGTGTGTTGACTCTCTCTGGTTAAGTGGCCGTGTGAGGGTCAGTGCTACTGCTAACACTCTCTTCCTTGATCTGAAAGTGTCGGCCGTTAGCTTCCTCATGTGAGGCACCGCTTATCAAACCAGGAAGGAGCTACATCACCCAGCCCAGCTGCAGCGCTCATGTTTCTGGACTTTCCCACTTTGCACAAATCACCATCTACAGAAACGTTATTTTTTTTAAAGCAGGGAATGCAAACTGTCTGAACAAACATCAGCTTTTCTCATAGTATAATTTGATGTTAAGGCTGGTTCGGGGATTTCAAACCGGGGCTTTCAGAGGGATTTTGTCCCCTCTCTGATCCCGTCTGGTTTTACTGCAGATGAAATGTTTCCCTCTAAAAGCAGTTAAAGTATGAAGGTAGAGAAGCTAATTATTCAGTTATGTTAGCTATAATTGCATTAGATATTATTTGTAAAATACAATCATCATTAGAGAATTGGAATGTGTGTTCTGACAACATATTAAAAACCACATTTTTATCACATCCACATTTTGTATTGAAAGTATTGTTTTTTTATTGGTCTGAATATTCTGACCTTAAATGAGGTATCTTCATTAGCTATAATTGGAAATATGTTATAATAAACAAAAGTAAAGGCTAATGTACTGAATATGACTAACTGTTATGGATTTCTGTAAAACCAAATGAGATGTTGTCTTTAGTGTAACTCAGCTCTGCTCCCTCCTCTTTTAGTGACTCAGATAACGGAAAGCATCCATCTTGCCTCACACCATTCTACCTCAGTCCTTCTCATGATGACACATATTTGATAAAAAGACGTCCCTCCTACTGAGGTTGTGTTATCATAAAATGGTCTTAATATGCAAAGGGGGTTTTGTAAATTTCTGCTACGCCTACATTTAATCAGAACTGATCAGAAATGTATGGCTGATTGCCAGCATTCAGATTTTGTAAGACTTTAGAATGAGGGTCATTGTTGTAGGATGAATGCTATTAAGAAGCATCAAGTGTCAATATTCACCTGTTTTAAAAAGAGAGTAAATTAGTATGTAGTTCAGCATCTTATCAGCACAGTCTGAATGGTTAGCATAGTTGGCTAAAGAAGAGTTTTGTTAATATGATCTGTCATCACTTAGCAACGGTGCATTCAGTTGTTCTTGGTTTCTGACCAGCCAGTCAATATCTCTGTAGTCCTCCAACACACATTAATTTAAGTCTTAAATTAATGACCTTAAATGAGGTATCTTCATTAGAAGATACCTCATTAAGACATTTTCAAGTCTCAAGTTCATACACATTAATTTAAGTCTTAAATTAATGTGTATGAACTTGAGACTTGAAAATGTCTTAAATTTGTTTTTATGTGAGTTGGCCTTAAATACTTTAATCACAGGTCTTAAATTCTGTCGTGTTTAATTATCGCGACAATTTAGCATGGTTGTTCGATAAACGATGGTCTTTGTAGCAGAACTATTTAATCTCGTATCTTCTATGTAATTTTTTTCTCCACTCAAACATTTGAGTCTCACGCAGACATTGAACTTCTGTTCTGTAACTCAAAGCGATTGAGGCTACCGCTGACTAGATGCTAGTATACCCTTGCTAGCTAGCTAGCTTTTTGGCATCCAGCAAGGGTATGTGTCCGTTTATTGTCAGTTGCCTGGACAATATTTGCTTATTTTTGTTAAAAATCTATAAAATGTTACATTCATTCTGTGCAAAAAAGCTCAGCACTACTACTATATGAAATATACAATTTTCTTTTGTACTTTCTGTGACGATTCGGGTCTTAAATTTCATTCATAACTATCATAAAAAGGTTTTAAATTTGAGTTTGTGAAACCTGCAGAATCCCTGTAGTAAATAAAGAACCAAAGTCTGTCTGTTAATATTTAAACCGATAATTTTTCTGTGCTTTATTGAAACGTGCTGCAGGCGAGCGGAAGGATGTGGTGATAACGGAGCTGCAGGAGCAGCTGAGAGACGTGATGTTCTACCTGGAGACGCAGCAGAAGATCGAGCAGCTGTCCTCCGAGGCCCGCAGCGAAATCCAGGAGGGCCACATCGACATCCCAGCCGGCCAGGCGGACGGCGCCCTGGACGGAGCGGGCCCCTCGTCAGGCCGGGGCCGCCGAGGCCGGGGCAGAAAGAGGAAGTAGACAGGAGGCCCCACTCTGCTGGAACGTGTTCATGAGCAATGGCTGCAAGTCTTTTCCTTCTGAGCTGTGGAGTTCATTCAGCCTCCTGAGGAGGACAGCTGGACAGAACAGCAGCCATGTCTTCATCTAAACAATCAACTTTAAAGTAGCTTTCAAAAGGAAAACTGGGACATCTCAGATTTTGTGATGATTTGTATTTTCTTTTAGTGTTACTGCTTTGGTTAAATAGTGTTTTATCTGATAAAATAAGTGCTTGCAGTTCAAACAAGCCTGATAAAATTATCTAATATATAATATAATATAATTATAATATTAATATTTTCCCATAAGAGTGAAAATAGGAGCAGGAGCTGTGCAGAAGAAAGATCACATGCAACTTTTTTACATTTCTGAGTCAGTGTTAACACGCCACAGGAAGGCAGGGAAATATAGACCAAAAAACATTCAACCAGTAATATTCATACATGTTTTATGATCAGTAATCGACTGTGACAAGCTGAGCGGATGTAAAATAATATTTTAGATCCGCTTTCTGCCCGACTGCGTTCATTTTAACTCAGTGTTGGTTTTTTCTTTTAGATGAAAGTTTCAAAAGAATTTTTAAATAATATAAAAGGAAATGGTAAAGATTTTCTCTTCTTATTTTTTGTTTTTATTCTGCTTTATTACTAGCACTTTTGCATACGACTGTATATTAGGACTCCTGTAGATTAAAATAATGTACCTTTCCGTCAGAAAATTTCTGAGCTCGAAATGTTGAAAATTTGCTAGAAAAAAAACTCAGAAGTTTCAATTGTTTTATCTAACAAATTTTCTCCTTTCTTTATTTTTTTCTATCTACAGTGGCCCCAGCATGTTTCATAGAGAAAAATCTACTTCAGTTTGAATTTCAATACTATCTTTTTGCGGGGAAAAAACTATAAAGAAGTAGACCAATAAACAGATTGAACACAGGAAAAAAATGTCATCTTCTCCTGTTTTTGTATTTACTGTACAAAGAACATTAAGTTATTGTCATGTATAGTATGAAGCATTATTTTGGTCATGATTTGTTTAATTTTAAAATACAAAGGATTCTTTCCTTCATACCTTTTTTTAGTTTTTTGTTCTCATTTGATTAGAAAAGACGACATTCTGTATTTACCAGGTGTTGGAAGAAAAAAGATCTTCCTTACATATTTCTCCTGCTTGTGCTTTCCCTGCCATAAATGTATATATATAATACACAATTTTCATTTTTAGATCAACATCGACATTTTTTGTAAATAAGAATATTCTCTTTTTAGTTCTACATTTCAAAAAGGTGTTTCCTAAATTAGAGCAACCTGCTACTTTACAAGAAAACTCTTGCACTCCCAAAAGTTTTGTCTCTGAAAACAGTCATTGGTGTCTTTGCTGTATTATTCATTAAGAAAACAAGCTGCTCTACAAATAACATTTTTAATCCTTTTCAAATGATAAAAAACACTTTTTTTTTAACCCAAGTTGCTAAGCGATCTGCCAGGTAATATTCCAGATATGCTTCTTGTCGGGTTGCAGTGGCAAACAAAGTTAAAAGTGCAACTGTTTGTTTTGCGCTGAGTGACATGGCTAGTCTCTGACTAAACCCTCTGCTTCCCACTGCAACACTAACAGTTTACGCACAGCTGCTTGCTGAGAGTAAACTGTGTACAGAGGCCGAGCGACGCGGCTCACAGACATGCAAACTTCCTTCTGACGGATTGTCAAATGTCACACAGGGGAACCGTGACTACTTCTGTGTGAAGCATGGCTGACCCAGTGACGGGCTGCGATACCGGGGCAGGCAGATCAGGCGCTATGCAAACATGGTTCACACCTTTTCTATTTATATCCCTTGTAGGTAAATAAGGGTCAGATACGTGCAGACAGATTGTAGCAACAACTGTTTTCAAAGTATTAAAAAAAAAATCCCCCCGCCCCCATTTTTTAAAAATGTGAAGCAATAAAATAAAACTTCCACTAACAGTTTTGTGTGTAGCTGTATGTTCACACCCCCCTCAGGTCCTCTCCACCTTCCTGCTGTGATGTGAGAACAGCTGAGCTCACAAGTCTGACTGCGCAGTGAACTGAAGCCACGTGAAAACATGAAAAATGTGGTTTTATTAAGAGGGAAGGAAACGTGAAAAAACTTCAGAGTTCAGTTGCATCATCAAGGTTCTTTTTTATTTTGGATCAGAGGAGGAAGACGTGTGACAGGCCTGGTTTGTTTTCAGTTATGTTTGATGCTGAGATAAAGGTGGAGGTGTGTTGGCTCTACCAACCAGCAGAGGATCCAGTTATTTAGTTTACTGGAATACTGCTTTGCACGTGTGTGTGTATGTGTGTGTGTATGTGTGCATGCGTTTGTTTATAATTCCTTGTGGGGACGATTTTCCTGACATATACTACATTGTGGGGACTGAAGCCTTGTCCCCACAAGGGGAAACCGTGTTTTAGGGTCAGGGGTCAGAGTTAGGACTAAGGTGTGAATTGAGTTTTGGTTAGGGTTAGGAAAAGGATAAAGGTAAGGGTTTAGGCTGTAGAAATGAATGGATGTCAATGGAAAGTCCTCACAAAAATAGCTGCGCAAACATAGGTGTGTGTGTGTGCTGCTGATCAGAGCCTAACTTTCAGCCTAACCTTCCAACTAAGTGTAAAGTCCACAGATAAATAGTTTTCTTTTGCAGATTTGTAAATCAAAAACTCAAACTTCCAAGTTCAGTTGAGCGCATCATTACACCTCCAACAAAATAAACAGCCACTGTGTGATATTTGACTTTGTGTTCTAAAAATAAAAATCAAGAAGTTGCAGAATGAAATAAACTGTTCCGCTTGCAGCGAAAACCAGTGAGATTTCCTCATCGTCCTCATCGTTCTCATCGTCCTCATCGTTCTCATCGTCCTCATCGTTCTCATCGTCCTCATCGTTCTCATCGTCCTCATCGTTCTCATCGTCCATATCGTTCTCATCGTCCTCATCGTTCTCATCGTCCATATCGTTCTCATCGTCCTCATCGTTCTCATCGTTCTCATCGTCCATATCATTCTCATCGTCCTCATCGTTCTCATCGTCCTCATCGTCCTCATCGTTCTCATCGTCCTCATCGTTCTCATCGTTCTCATCGTCCATATCATTCTCATTGTTCTCATCGTCCTCATCGTCCTCATCGTTCTCATCGTCCTCATCGTTCTCATCGTTCTCATCGTCCATATCATTCTCATCGTCCTCATCGTCCTCATCGTTCTCATCGTCCTCATCGTTCTCATCGTCCTCAACGTTCTCATCGTCCTCATCGTCCTCATCGTCCTGCCTCCCTGCAGAGTCGAGCCGCAGTGCTCGTATTTCCTGTTCGGTGACCGTGATTCGCCATAACAAAATGTATTATTAATATTATTATTAAAGCAAGTGAGTGATTTGGTGAGAGAGAAACTGTCAAAAATTAGACTGTTTTAGTTCTGCACCTGTCACTACTGACAAACACATGGCAGCCATTTTGGATTTTGCATTGGTGTGTATGGCAAACCTCAGAGGATATTTCTTTTGGGGTTTTTTTCCGCTTTTAGGACATTTCGAAGAACTAATGCAAATAAAAGTTGGATAAATCGATTGACACCAAATTAGTTTGATTTTGCAAATCTCAGTGGAGTTCTAGGGGGAGGAGTTGACCTCTGGTGACCTGGCAACGTTTTTTTCAATTAATATCCTTAAAATGATAGTGACACAAATGAACATTTTTACTGCACCAACGTAGCACAAACATTTGACACCAATTTTTGTTAGATATGCCTAATGTGGGACGGGCTGGTCGACCTTTTGACCTTTAAACTTTCAATAATATCTTCTAAACAAAAGCAGCACAAACAAAAATGTTTTCAGCACAAATGTATTCTAGTTGAAAGTGGGGTGTGGGTTAGTTGACCTTTCATGACCTCTGTAAACATTTATTTATATATTTAAAGGGACAGCGGCACAAACCAGAAGATTTGAAGAAAGGGGGGGTAGGGGGAGCATCTTCATTCAGGTCAGTAACCCTGAATACTGTTAAATAAAGGTTACTAGTGCAGAAAAAAAAAAAACATGTTACATTTGCTTGAATTTGTAATTTCAGCTGGAAAACTGCTTGGATTTTCTCTTGTTCAGTTTCAGTTTTTACTGACAAACAGAAAATGGCAAGTTCTTCCCCATTATATGCAAACAGGCGAGGTGATGTTTTGAGCTGCCATGTTTGTGAATGAGCTGTGAACTGCTGACATGCAAATAGCAGTTTGACATTTTCGTTGAGGAACCTCTGTAGTTCCTACAAACATCTCAGTTCCAACCGTTCACTGTTCACTGCTTTCCTCCATCTCCTTGAAAGTTCTTTACCAGACCAAAATATGTTTGTTGAAATCTATGTAAATCATAATGTGATTTTTGTTCTGTAGAAAGCTTTTAAAATAATCCAACATTTCATTGATTTGTAACTTCACACAGGGACAAATGTGCATATTTCATCCTGAGATCTAAGCTGTCTCAGCCTGCCTGTCTTATCTAGAGTGTTTACATTTTCTCAGCCGCTAACTAAATGACTTGAGGAAGAAATGCTTTTTTTCATTGACTGTGTGTTACATGATGTCCTAAGGTCCTCTTCTGACTGGTTGACAGGTCGGTGATGGCTCCGCCCCCTGGAAGCTGCAGCTGATATGCTTGAATTCTAAGGGAAGGAAGAGAAACGACACAGAAACCGACTAGTTTGGTCCAGTTGCTTCGGATTTCGTTTGTGCTTTGCACTTATTTCAGGCACTTGGTTTGAAATTTTGTTTGGCACGACGGGCTCTCCATACTTTTTTCTTCTCGCATTATTGACTCGTTGCTGAGCTGAACGACTTGGCAGCAGGAACCTCAAAGTGAAGAGAGCCGGTCCGGGTCCCTGGGGGATGAGGCTACTGGACCTCAGTGAGACGCTCTGGTTCTTCTGACAGGTTGGTCTCAATCTGAATCTTCTCCTGTGTTTTTTTCCCTGTTTTATGTTTCCCAAAGATTTTCCTTCAAAGTTACCGTTAGATATTAAGACTCTGGATTTTGCTGCTTTCTTTAAACTTCAGACACCAGAAACACCAATAAAGTTCAACTTTAACTTTAAGCTGTAATAATATGCTGAACGTTTATAGAAAACGTTGTTTAACTTGTTAGATTTCATGTTTATTGTTTCAGTTTTTCTTTTCTTTTTCTTTTTATCAGTCATCCAAGAGCAGATTTGTGAGATAATTTCTATATTCAGATTTATCCTATTGGTGATTAGCTCCAATAATCATTCAATTTCAACGGCAGAATAATTATCACTCATTCTTAAATAAAATCGTATTTCTGGCTTTATTCATTCCTTGTTGAAAACATGTGACCAGATCGCCTAATAGAGATGATTCCCCCTTCAGATTGAATTTTCAGTTAACATATGAGACTAATCTTTGTTTTGTACAGAAGAGACCCAATAATATTTAACGGGACTCGCACAGAATGTAATTCATGGTACATTTCTGTTTGAATTCTGACTTCCAGCCACTGGGGGAGCTGTTGTTCATATTTCCTGCTTGGCATTTCTGACTTTTCAGTACAAATCATAGTTGAAAAATCTCGTTTTCATTCCAGTCGCTCATGCCAGAACCTGGATTATGCAATAGCCTCGATTTCACTGTGATTTCCACACCATAACTCATCTCCCTGTTGTCCTCGACTGTTTTATTTTCAGAAAACATTCAAACCAAACAGAATCTAGACAGAATGTAAGACCCTCTGTGACTCAGAACCTCTGTCAGTGTTGTATAAAGTACTGAAATCTCATAGTCAAGTAAAAGTATAGTTACCTCTCCAAAATATGACTTTGATAAAAGTCCAAGTCACTGACTGAAATGTTACTTGAGTTAAAGTCTTAAAGTATCTGAAATTTCTTGTACTTAAGTATGGAAAGTACTGTAAAAATGTATGTACTCAAGTAATGTAATGAAAAGTAAAAAGTAAAACAGGGCAAATGCAGTTTGAATGACATGTTTTATATTTTGGTAAACTTGTCAAATACAGTTAAAATAATGTACACAAACAAGTACAGATAAAATTAAACCTGCTAATAGATAAACCTGCAGGCATCATTTAGTTAAGAAAATTAGGTGCTTTACCTACAAGGTTAACTTAACCTGCTTTACAACTGAACCAGCTTCTTAGTTTCCCTTCCAGGACAGAAAATACAAAGTTTTTGTAAGCCTTAAGTTTTCCCTTCAGGTAAAGTCAGTGCTGAAAATGAGAACATGGTCAGAACAGAGAATGTGGCCAACATGAAGAAAAAAGTTGTTGCGATTAATTACTCTACTTCAGAAACTATTGGTGTAAACTGGTCATTATGTGGCATTAGGGACATGTGGCTGCTGCTCATCGCGAGACTTGCTTTGTGTTTAATGGGAGAAGCCAAACAGGTGTTTCCTATTGGTGGTGATGAACAAGCCCAGGCAAGGAGGCTACGGACTGTAGCAGCCAATCAGTAGGTGGGTCAAAACTCCAGTGTTTCTCTTTTTCGCTTTTTTGTAACGAGTAACTAAACCACACATTGAAAATGTATCGGAGTAAAAGTATGAAATTAAGTTTGGAAATATAGTGAAGTGAAAGTTCTCAAAAATTTTCATACTCGAGGAAAGTATGAAGTACTTCAAAATATACTTAAGTAGTGAAGTGTTTTTACTTCGTTACTATACAACACTGACCTCTGTGGTTGACTGATGTTTTCTCTGTCCTCATGGTGACTGGAGCAATAAACTGTACTAACAGTTAAACTCACTACAGAAAGGCTCAATATAACCACAAACTGATTCTCAATATGCCTTTATAAAATATAATAAGCCAGAAAAAGCGGATACTGAGTGAGTGAGAGAGAGCGAAGTAGAGTCTTAAAAGCTCGAGTGAATTAAAGGAAACATGTTCGAGTCGGCAGAGAGAAGAAAGAGGAAGAACGAGGCGGAGCCGCAGTCTGAGGGCTGATAGTCTGAGGGCTTCCTGCGCTCCGCTGCGAGGGTCTTTCTCTGCCTTCCCCATTCCAACAAGCCATGGACTAGACCTTCACCAACAGTCGGCTCACTTTGGACGGTTTCATGCCACATTTGAAGGTAATCGGAGAGACAGGTTGTCTTGAGTTTGGCGGTCACAGCTGAGCTGTAGATGGAGGGATGTGCAGTCTTCTCTCTGTGACTGGAAAGACGTCATTTAACTTTGAAATACACGCATTAGTGGAATCAAACCTGCAAACCTGTGATGCTTTGTGTTGTTTCAACTGTACGCAGACGTGCAAGTTCTGGAAAAATGCTGAATTTATGAGTGGGGAACTCATGAAAGCGACATTTCTGTGGTAGAAGCAGGGTGAAGGAATGCTGCTGGTCTTTCAGGTCTCTGCATGTGAAGACTCAGGGAAAACAAACAGATGGGCTCTGATATCCCTCTGCTCTCTGCTCCCACTGAGCCCACTGGCATTCTTTAGCGCTGATGCAAAAGAGCAGAGTGTGTGTGTGTGCGCGTGTACGTGTGCGTGTGTGTTTTATAACTTTTCCATTTTTCTCTGGCCGGTCAGACAAAGCCTCCGCTGTCCTTGCCCTCTCCTGGGTGTAACTGATAGTTCCTGTGCTGTGAGGCAGCAGGGCATGCTGGGAGGTTAGATTCACACTGCTGCCAAAGTCTGAATGAGAAGTTTCTGCAGATGAACTTATGGGGTCGTTTCAAAATCCACCTGGATGAAGTTGAACATGCTGCATGCATATCATGCAGAGAAAACTGTTGAGTGTGTCGTCACTCTGCAGGGCCTCACGAAGCTTCCCGAATCATCTGGTACTTCCCTCTCTTCAGTAACGGTGTGATTTTTTTTTTTCTTTTCTTTTGTATGCCATTTGAATATTATGTAAAAAAAAAACTGAAAGAAAAGAGAGAGATGGAGAAGTTTTCATTTAAATGTAGATGTAATCTTTATCTTATCTGATGTCTGCCTGGAAGCTGAGCTTTGTTCAAATCTCCCTCCATCGTTGCCGTTTCACAGCAATCTGCCTTTTTCTTTTAGTCAACACTTACTGATCTGCTGCACTTTCATGCAGCTGATAGTTTAACTGAAACCTTGCAAGAAAGCATTTATTTATTTTTTTAAAATCGTTATATCTCACGTCTGTGTCTGTGGTTGGTTACTGTGTTGCCGATATGATGTTGAGCAACACTTGGTTTGGTAACGGAGCAAAGCAAGACAAATGGCAGAAGCCTCCATCAGCGCAGAGCCAAACCTTCCCCACAGCTACACCCAAATGCACCAAATACCACAATGTTGATTTATTATTATTATTTGGGTTTTTTTCCTGCGGAAATAAAAAAAACTCAACTTTTTGACCTGCTATGTTTCAGTTCTGAAAAACCACATATCTTATAGTCTGCAGTGTAAACGGAGCATCGTTCAAACTGAGACAAACGCTTTCAAACTTCAACTTTTCTTCAACTTCTTCCAAATGCTATTTTCAGAGCTGTGGCGCTGCAGATGCATTTGCATCATGCAGAGCTGACTGGTCCTCTGTGATGACCCTCCCATTTGAAAAAAATGTCTCGACAGTAAATCAGGCTGAAAGTGTTTCACACTTACCGACAGGTTCCGTTTTGCAATGCATGTTTCAAAGTAGAAATGTTGCTGCAATGGACCAAATTGGTCTTCTGTGGTTTTAACTGTGATTTTCTTAGAGTTGTAAAAGAGAGAGTTCAGTCATGTTCTCTGAACTGTGGTTGTTTTAACCCCCAACATTCAGCATTTTGTTTCCTTGAACCCACAAAGAAAAGAAGCAAAGGACGTCCTTGTCACGAAACCTGCTCCCGTGTTAAACTGTTTATTGGAAATTCACCATTTTACAATCTTCCCCACGTTCCTTTAGTACCTGTGTGCCTAAATTGTTTAGATTTGTTGATTTAATTTTGGAAATAAAAGGGCATAAAATACACAAATCTCACAGGAAACGAAATTTTATTGTGCATTCAATCTTTTTTTTTCTTGCCACAGATTGTTTCTGTTTCAGTTCATCAAACACTTTTCAACATCAAAGTTGAGACACAAAGTACTCTTTATTTGAAGAGAACTTCAGGAGGGAAAAACCTCAAATCAAGTTGGCTCTGTGTGAAAAGATTCGGTTTCACTCGTCACATCACCACGTTTCCTGAAGGACCGTGTAGAATATAGAAAACTTATTATTGATAACCAAAGCATCTCATGGTAGAGGATAACATTTCATATCTGATGAGTCTACAGAATCATTTTTTGGCGTTGTCATGGAGACTTAAGAGCCAATCCAAATGTTGTTTAGACTCTGGTCACATTAACATTTTATTGGCTTGGTTAAAGACTAAAAATAAAATGCTGAACTTCAACATTCATAAATAGCCAAAGTAACAGGAATAAGTGAGTCCACTGCTGTTTATATTGTCGCTGTTGATTTTGACACATCCTGTCTCTTCAGCTTGATTCCTAAAGACTCTTTGTCTTTAGATGTTGTCTGCTGCTGTGGTTAAAACCCTATTAAAATTCTTTTTGTCAGTTAAGTAGTGATTTTTTTTTTCTGGGACACAGTTGGCAACATGGTGACTAAATTCAGGATGTGCTAAAAACAGAAGAAGGATTAGACGGCATTAGAAGAGGAGCCATGGCTCTGGCTAAACAGTAGAGTTTTCTACTGCAGGCTCGCCGCCAGCCCCTTCCACTGAACACTGCAGGTGGGATTAATATGCCTGTGTGGTAAACTAGGGGTTTGAAGTCTGCTCCACCTCTGACTCGCAGAGCAATCAGCTGCCAGCATCATAGCGCGAGTCATGCAGTGAGGATGTATGGTTTGTGAACAGCCAATCATTGGGCTTTTAAAGCGTAAACAAGATGGGAAAACTAAGAAGACGGGATGCATCATTTTAAATCTGAAGCATTTGTTCGGGCAGCAGCAGGACGACTGCACCGATGACTCGCTGTCACTTTTTGAAAAGCGTAGCAAGGATCGACAAAGATGCTGCATGAGATCTGCCGTTGTCCTGGCAACTTGTGATGTCTACTTGACGGTTTTGTTGAAGAGGCTAATGACTAATATTTTCTTGTAGCATCTTAAACAAGGTTCCTCGTCACCTTGAATTTGAAATGGATTAACTGACTTCTGTTTTTAACTTTGTAGTATTACAAACAAAACTGTAAGACTAACAGCTTTTTCACGTTTTCTCATCCTCCACAAGAAGCTGATCTAGTTTGTTTGGCTCGGCCTTAACCTCCTGACTGGAGGTCAAACTGCTCCTCCGACATGTGAGCTAACCCATTTTATAACAAGCATGACCCCAATGAAGCATAAAAGTGGTTCATTGCATAAAACAAAGGGGGGAAAAAAGACTTTCCAAAACAGCAATTTGTTCTATAAAGCAACATTAAATTCTTCCCATATCTGTAGTATTTTCCTGGCTTCTCTCACCTCAAACTCTGAAGGCAAAACTGCCAACTGGTAAATACTTTTCCTTTTTAAACAGACAGACAAGTTTTTCAGGCTGGGCTCCTTAAAGAGACAGGAACTCACCCGCAGAGTTTCAGACAGAAAGAGAAAAACAGTTGCTGCTCTCGTTACAGTGTCCGACGGCCTCTAGACCCTTCAGAGAAAGCTGCAGGATTTACTTCAAAGAGTAAGTTATTGTTATGATGCACATTTAAAGTGATGAAGAGTCAGCAGACCTGGCTTCTCAAAGAAGCCAATGATGACGTTGATTATTGATTGGACGTGATCAATTTAAAACTGCTAACAACACAACTTAACTACAATAAATATCAAAATATCCAGTTGCAAAAAAAAAAAACAACCCCAGAAACGACAAAATCTCACTGGATGAGTTTCTTATGACACATCATGTTTCCATGGTTCTCATGTGTAAATCTGTTGCTGGTAGGATGGATTTCCCTTCAAGGAGTGAGGCGTTTGAGCAAGAAGCAGTTATTATCCAGCCTACTGCCTGATGGCCTGAGGGGATAATAAACCTTTACTGCTATAGTTGAGATCAATTATGATCAACGCCGGGGAGACTTCTGTTTCATCTTCTAATTTTACCAGCTTGATTCTTCTGACTGGAAGTGACGCTAATGTTTTGGAGGGGAGGGAAGCTCAAGGTTAAGCTGATGCTAAGGAGGCCTTAAAACTAAAAGACTCCCCACCAAACGGAAATCATCAAAATACCAGTGGAGACACAGAGGAAGCAAAGAAAAAAAGTTTGATTGTTTATGAGACGCCTGCCTCCTCTCCTACCAGAATGACTCAGTGAAGAGGAAATAATGAAAAAATCTATGGCGTTGGAATCATTGTAGTTTGTGTTGCCCTGAAGGAATGAGGCGCCTCGACTCATGGTTGGGATCAGAATGTCAAAATGGGATCAAAACATTGTGTGTACAGTACAGACCAAAGGTTTGGACACACCTACTCATTCAACGAGTTTCCTTTATTTTCATGACTATTGACATTGTAGATTAACACTGAAGGCATCAGAACTATGAATTAACACGTGGTAATATGTACTAAACAAAAAAGTGTAAAACAACTGAAAATACCCTTTTATTCTAGTTTCTTCCAAGTAGCAACCTTGTGCTGTGATTACTGCTTTGCACACACTCTGCATTCTCTTGATGAGTTTCAAGAGGTGGTCACCTGAAATGGTTTTCACTTCACAGCTTGTGCCCTGTCAGGTTAATAAGTGGGATTCCTTGCCTTATAAATGGGGTTGGGACCATCAGTTGTGTTGTGCAGAAGTCAGGTGGACACACAGCTGATAGTCCTACTGAATAGAGTGTTAGAATTTGTTTTATGGCAAGACAAAAGCAGCTAAGTAAAGAAAAATGAGTGGCCATCATTACATTAAGAAATGAAGGTCAGTCAGTCCAAAAATTGGGAAAACTTTGAAAGTGTCCCCAAGTGCAGTCGCAAAAACCATCAAGCGCTACAAAGAAACTGGCTGACATGAGGACCGCCCCAGGAAAGGAAGACCAAGAGTCACCTCTGCTGCAGAGGATAAGGTCATCCGAGTGACCAGCCTCATAAATCGCAGGTTAACAGCAGCTCAGATTAGAAACCAGGTCAATGTAACGCAAAGTTCTAGCAGCAGACACATCTCTGCAACAACTGTTAAGAGGAGACTGTGTGAATCAGGCCTTCATGGTAGAATAGCTGCTAGGAAACCACTGCTAAGGACAGGCAACAAGCAGAAGAGACTTGTTTGGGCTAAAGAACACAAGGAATGGATATTAGACCAGTGGAAATCTGTGCTTTGGTCTGATGAGTCCAAATTTGAGATCTTTGGTCTTTGTGCGACGCAGAAAAGGTGAATGGATGGACTCTACATGCCTGGTTCCCACCGTGAAGCATGGAGGAGGAGGTGTGATGGTGCTGTGTTGGTGACACTGTTGGGGATTTATTCAAAACTGAAGGCTGAACCAGCATGGCCACCACAGCATCTTGCAGCGGCATGCTATTCCATCCGGTTTGCGTTTAGTTGGACCATCATTTATTTTTTAACAGGACAATGACCCCAAACAAACCTCCAGGCTGTGTAAGGGCTATTTGACAAAGAAGGAGAGTGATGGGGCCTGCGCCAGATGACCTGACCTCCACAGTCACCGGACCTGAACCCAATCGAGATGGTTTGGGGTGAACTGGACCGCAGACTGAAGGCAAAAGGGCCAACAAGTGCTAAGCATCTCTGGGAACTTCTTCAAGACTGTTGGAAGACCACTTCAGGTGACGACCTCTTGAAGCTCATCAAGAGAACGCCAAGAGTGTGCGAAGCAGTAATCAAAGCAAAAGGTGGCTACTTTGAAGAACCTAGAATATGAGACATATTTTCAGTTGTTTCACACATTTTTGTTAAGTATATAATTCCACATGTGTTAATTCATAGTTTTGATGCCTTCAGTGTGAATCTACAATGTCAATAGTCATGAGAATGAAGAAAACTCTTTGAATGAAATGGTGTGTCCCAACCTTTGGTCTGTACTGTCGGTTTGGAGTCGTCAATTATAGTTAAACCACAAGCTTGTAACTACGCTTTAGGAAACAACTTAATGTTTCATCAGTTTCAGCTTTGAGAGTCCAAAAGTTTTATTGTGGAGTGAGAACCTGGTTTGTGTTTTTTTTTTTTATTGAATCACAGGTTTGGAAGCTTAAATCGAAGCTTTTATCAGGGAAAATGACCAAATTGGATGTTTTTCCAAACTTCCAGAAAACTACAGAACTGTCGAAACACTGAGCTCCTTTAAGTCGAGGCTAAAAACGCACCAGGTTGATCAACATGTTTACTGTGCATTTGTTTAAGTATTTCGATGATGGCATTTGACAAAAAGTAAAATTTATTGCATTTTCATAATTTGTTACCGTTATGTTTTTTTTTAACGGTCTTGTTGCTGAAACGTGCTCTAGACTTTTCCAGACCTTTAGTTTCCAGATGGTGCCGGCTCCTGTCGGTAAAGTCTGTCCTCTCTTTCCGTAGATGAGTGACGAAAGCAGCAGCACCTCTTCCTCCCAGGTGGTGGAGGACTTCGAGGGGGAGCTGGACGAGGAGGTGGACAGCGATGGAGGGAAGAACCAGACGGGACGGAGCAGCCCGATCCCGCTGTCCAGCTTCGCCTCACTGCGCGCCGTCATCCGCATCAAGCAGAAGTACCAGGCCATGAAGCTGCGGCGTCAGGAGATGGCCCACAGCCTGGCGGCGGCAGGCGGTCTCGCCGGGGCTCCCGGGCGCACCAGCCCCAAAATCTTCACCTTCGACGGACTCACCCCGGCCACCTTCCCTGCCTTTCTTCTGTCCCTCAGAAGAAGAAGAGGAGGAGGAAGAGACGAGTGTTGTTTCCCAACGACGGGCCGCGCAAAACCGTGCCCAAGCAGGAGCGCAGCCGGGCCACGTACTGCCTCTACCTGCTGTTCGCAATAGTCTTTGTCCAGGTAACTGTCCTCCAGATGATGGACGGCTGTAGACATTCTCAAATTCTTTTTGAGTTATGTGATTATGGAAAAGCAAAGCATTGAGAGGTTTTATTATGTAGAAGCTCTAATCTAAAAGGAAACAAGAAATTAAGTTACAAAAAACTGGCTTCACTTAAAGAGGCAGGGTTATGTATATTTTGAGATTTACATCTTATGTTGTTTCCTCATCAAAAACACACTTTGAGTGTTGCTTTGATTCATTTATGAATGTTTGAGAGACCCTTTAATCTCCGTGGCAACCATTCAGCTGTGCAAAATGCGTGGGGGGACCTAGCCCCGCCTTTGAGAAGCAGTTTTCCAGCTTCCGCCTCACAGAACAGCCCTCCCCCCACAGTTCCCACTCAGCTCCTTCAGACTAGCCAGCAGCAATTAGCAAACACCTGATATTTGTTGAGTTCATTATACAAACTACTTCTTACACTGGTAAAACGTTGTTAAAGGGTTAATACAGGAGTCATTTTGCGATGACTTCCTGTTGGCAGAGTTTCAGAAAGAGCAGGAGCTTCTTAAAGGGACAGAGGCTCAATTTCAAGGTGTTAAATATCAAAAACTATATAGCATTTTTGTAACCGCTGATGTTGACAGTTACTTGATTAGTGCGATAAATTGGCACTATGTTGCTTGAAAATACATAATACCCTTAATGTTAACAAAAGAAAAATGTAAGTTTGACTGAAGAAACCGTTGAACCAGGCTCAGGTAGAGTTCCTCATGAAGCCGCTCTTTCTCACTGCGCTGCTAAACCTGAACAAATGGGATTTGTCTTGCTTGAACTTTTAGGTTTCAGTGTAGCCATACCTTTCCCCTGCTTGCTTTGTCACGCCTCTGTTTGTTGACGCTATTTTTAGCAAACTGTCATTATTCAGCAGTCTGGTTGATCCAGATGTGATTACGCAGATTCAGTTACTTCTGCCCTGCAGCTCTGTGAGCAGACGGCTACAGTAAATACCAGCTTTCCTGCACATTCCACAGAACATGATTGCGCCTATTAAAGCGTTGCATTTCAAACCACTAACAGGAATGTAAAGGTGATGGGGAGTTTTCGTCATCCATAGGCTTTACTTTTGTAATTTTAATAAAACTACAATTTATAAATGCATATTTTTTAACAACTTTTCCATAAAGAATGATTTATTATATCAAAAGTAATTTCTGACAGCTATTTGCTGTGGGTGTTCCCCATAGTACGATGAGTTGCACAGTCATTTTTACAGATATGTTACCCAGTACTTCCCCTTAACCACAGGTTTTAGGTCTTGCAAGTCACTGCAATTTTTTCACAGTTTAGAAAACAAGTTTAAGGTGGACAAGCCTTCCTCTAGTGAGACGTCTAAAGATCAGTGCCCACATGTTACTGTTGGTACTAAATGGTCCAAACTAACAGTCTTCTATGTGGCTAGGTTCAAACGCCGAAGAACAAAAGTAATAATTGTGTCAATAATATTTAAATGTGAAGTATTCATTTCAGGTATTTCTCTGGAACGAGGTTCATTTCTGATAATTTGTTGGTGTGAATAAAAAAATGTAAAGAAATCACATGTTTGTCTGGTCGAGGTTCGGTTCAACATACATCCATCTGAAAATGTTTTTAATTTAAGATTTGAGAAGAACTTAGTTAATTCATGCCGCTGGTTTCCAAAGCTTTTTCTGAACCGAAACCCTCAAAATAACAGGGGAGTTTTGCTTTTTAGTATTGCAGTCATTCACACGTTAGTCTTCTTCAAGAAGGTGGGGAAGTTGGTCTAGATGACTGAACTGTGACAATTAACAAAAAAATGGTAGATATTAGTACACAGTGGCTGATGGGAAACCGAACTTGATGTTGTACAAAAAGATACTTACAGTAAACTAAAGGTGGCAACGACTTATTGGATTAATTGTAATGAATCCATTAGTGAAGTAATCATCAACTAATTAACTAATAGATTAATTGTTAACAAATAAAATAGATTGTGTAGATAAACATACATGCATAAATATATGTTAAGGTTCGCTACAGTCACTAAAGTCATTCTTTGTTATTGCAATAAAATGTTTGTTCTGAATTAAAAAGGAACTGAAGTATTAAGTTATGTTATTGTATTTCCATCCATCCATCCATTTTCCTACACCCTTGTCCCTTAATGGGGTCGGGAGGTGCTGGTGTCTATCTCCAGCTGGCGTTCCGGGCGAGAGGCGGGGTCACCCTGGACAGGTCGCCAGTCTGTCTGTTATTGTATTTCTAATAGGATAAATTTGTCTGATTGTCAAAAGAATTGATAGAATAATCGATTACTAAAATAATTATTAGTTACAACCTTAGCAACCAACTTCACAAATAGTGCAACAACTACAGAGGATACAGAGACACCAAACCGCTTCTTACCTTGGAAAACATTTTGGTTGCAGTTTTAAACTTCGCCACCAGATGTCTCTTAACTCGACACACTGTACCTTTAACATACAACACAAGTGGCCTTTATGCAATAGTAACTTACTGTATAAGGAAAAAACTCATGGAGGGAAGGGGGAAAATATACAGATGGCCCAGGTTTTAGCATTATCTCTAGCTTTTAAACACATAAAACGCATAAATAAAGTGATGAAAAAATATTTCTCAAACATGTGCCTGTTTCTCCGCAGGTGTACAATGCCATAGAGAACCTGGACGACCACGTTCTCCGATACGATCTGGAAGGCTTGGAGAAGACTCTGAGGCGGGAGGTGTTTGGCCAGCAGGGGGCGGTGGAGGGCCTGGTGTACCACCTGAAAGACTACCTGTCCACATACGTACACAACAAGCCGCTGGTGGTGTCCGTCCACGGGCCCAGCGGGGTGGGAAAGAGCCACCTGGGCCGCCTCCTGGCCGGACACTTCCGCTCGGTGGTGGGGGACGCTCTGGTGCTGCAGTACTACGTGCTCCACCACTGCCCCCGGGAGGCGGAGGCCATGCAGTGCGCGCGCAACCTCTCCTCTCTCATCTCGGAGATGGTGGAGAAGGCGGAGGAGGAGGAGAAGATCCCGCTCTTCATCTTCGACGAGGCCGAACACATGCATGTGGAGATCCTGGACGTGCTGCTGCAGCTCGTCGCCTCCAAGCAGTCCAACGAATACCTGAACGCCATCTACCTGTTCCTCAGCAACCTGGGCCATTCGCACATCACCAAACACATGCTGCAGAACTCCTCGAGTATTTCCATGGCAATGACGGCCTCGGGCCGTCACAGCAACCTGGTCAAGGAGCTGACTCCTATTTTGCGCAACACATTGGAGAAGCATCACCCGCTGTGGACCGAGGCCGACATCTTGCCTCTGGGACTTCTAGAGAAAAGCCACGTGATGGAGTGCTTTTTGGAAGAAATCACCCGAGAGGGCTTCTACCCAGACCACAGCAACATCGAACGCTTGGCAGGGGAGATCGAGTACTACCCTGTAGTCGCAGGGCGCGAATATTCCCAATCGGGCTGCAAGCAGGTGGTGGCAAAGGTGAATCTGCTGTGAAACGCTCTTGCAGGAAACCTTTTTTTTTTTTTTTTTTTTTTACATTCCTTTTATCCATGAAGAATAAAAGTGGGAGGGGAGAGCATGGCGGTGATGAAATCTGAAACTTGAAAAGACAGAACTGAAAACCCAAAGTCATCAGAGCTGGAGGTTTTCCAGACAGATGGGAAATAAATCCTGTGAAAATATTCCAAACACTCCTTAGAGGGTTGGTCCACCCAGATTACATCACATTATTTATTACTTGCCACTGCTGGCATCTCTTTCCATTCAGTACATTTACAGTTTGCAGTTTACATTGCAAATTCCAAATAGACTTCGTGGATATTAATAGGCTTAATATGACTTAATTACTAAGTCTAATAATTAATATTATTAGAATTACCTAGGATTATTTTTATTATTATAATGCCAGTATGAAATTCTCATGAGATGACTGAGTTTGTTGGGGTATTTACTGGATGTGCTGCATAACCTACTTGCTTTTTGCTTTTACACAGAAAAGTTGTTGCAGCTTAATGCAGAATTATAGATAATGTTATGACGGCTATAATAATATTATCCAGTGTTGTATAGTAACGAAGTAAAAATACTTCACTACTTTACTTAAGTATATTTTAGAGTACTTCATACTTTCCTCGAGTACGAAAATTTTTGATAACTTTCACTTTTACTTCACTATATTTTCGAACTTAATTTCGTACTTTTACTCCGATACATTTTCAATGTGTGGTTTAGTTACTCGTTACAAAAAAAACGAGAGAGAGAAACGCTCGTGCTTTGACCCCAACTACTGATTGACTGTTACAAAGTCGGTACTTGCCTGAGTTTGTTCATCACCACCAATAGGAAACACCCATAGACATAATATAATATAAGAGCAGACCTCTCATTGGCTGATCCGGCGCAGGAAACCCGGCGGCCATCTTGGAGCGGTAGTCCCTCCTACTTTGCTCAATTAAAACAACAGAAGATGCCTCAGCACGGAGGGATATTGTTGTTTGGATCTATGAATTATTGATGTGAGGCTCCACAGACAACATTTCACAAGTAAGATGGACACATTATTGCGTATATATTGTGATTAGAATATCACTTTACTGTATTTATGTCCACCGGCGAGATACCAGCTAATTTTAGCTACAGTGCTTGGTGTAATACGGGGTTCAGCCCCGATATGAAGGATATCTGAGATTCTGTAAATCTAAAACAATGAATTATTCTCTAACATTGATTTAGATTATCTGACACAAGAGCCTATATTGGAAATGAAACAAAGTAACATATTATAAAACTTATATTATGTGTTATAACATTCATCAGCAAAGTTTACACAGGTGGTAAAGACTATTATTATGTAATTCTTTCACTAGTAAGATTCATCCCAAATCTTCAGTTTTTGTTTTTAAAGTTTCATAAAGACACGATGTGAGGAAGAAGAGGGAGAATCTATAATGAGAGACGGATTCACTGCAGCAGGATGGATCTCGCATAGGATTTTGGACTCAATCTATATATATTTCATTCCTATTCTATTGTTATAGCCACTAATCATATAGCTTTGATAGATGTTTGAATATAGTTCCCAGTAACAAAAAAACGTGTTATGATCAATTAAATGCGCTGATATGTCATTTTGCTAATAAACACATAAGGCTGAGTGGAGTGGTCTACCGACCCTATTGTCTGGTGAGCGACAATAGGCGAGAGCGATCCTTGAGGCGTCTATCCTTATATTATGTCTATGGATACACTTGTTTTGCTTCTCCCATTAAACACAAAGCAAGTCTCGCAATGAGCAGCAGCCATATGTCCCTAATGCCACATAATGACCAGTTGTTGCACCAATAGTTTGTGAAGTAGAGTAATCGTCACGGCTTTTTTTCTTCATGTTGGCCGCATTTTCAGCACTGACCTTACTTGAAGGGAAAACTTAAGGCTTACAAAAACTTTGTATTTTCTGTCCTGGAGGGGAAACTAAGAAGCTGGTTCAGTTGTAAAGCAGGTTAAGTTAACCTTGTGCTGTAGGTAAAGCACCTAGTGATGCCTGCAGGTTTATCTATTAGCAGGTTTAATTTTGCTGCACTTGGTTGTGTACATTAGTTTAACTGTACAAGTTTACCAAAATATAAAAATTGTCATTCAAACTGCATTTGCTTTGATTTACTTTTTACTTGTACTTTTCATTACATTACTTAAGTACATAAATTTTTACAGTAATTTCCATACTTAAGTACAAGAAAATTCAGATACTTTAAGACTTTAACTCAAGTAACATTTCAGTCAATGACTTGGACTTTTACCAAAGTCATATTTTGGAGAGGTAACTATACTTTTACTTGACTATGAGATTTCAGTACTTTATACAACACTGATATTATCTATACTGGTATGATAAACAGATTTAAGCAGTTTAAGAGCAGTTTTTCAAAGAGTTATTATTATGGAGAGTTTTATGCCTTTTTATTGTTCCTCTTTTTGCAGCCTAGGAAGCTAGCTAGCTAATTAGCTAGGCCATCTGCGCTGGTAGCTTGCTTGCTAATAACGCTGTCTTGTAGTTGTAGCCCAGAATACAACTACAGGATGTTGTGTCAACCAGTTGAATAACTGATGTGGAGCTTTGGTTAAAATGATATTTAGTTTGGATTTTAGTGGTTGTGTTGTAACTTTTTAAAACCTGTCAAATGCCAAGGCCAATAAATGGTCATATTCTAACATTTTACCTTCAAACATTTTAGCTAGCATTACACTACAAATTAAATTATTGTTACAAATTTGAATTTTGGGTATACAATAATTTCATTCCAAGGTATTTATTTTTATTCCTGCCGTTATGTGACCTTTTCTGCTCTGGTGTTAATAACTTCAACAAGAACCTCTTGTATTTCGTTTGGTTTCAGTATGAAGCTAACCAGCGCAACCTTTTGTCATTATATTAATCACAGATGAAGGAAGTCGACAAGGGTGTGTATTTGGGTCACGGTTGGTTTGAATTTCCTTAAAAGAGTCTTCTTGGTTAACAAGAAAAGCTTTCATCAAGAAACCACATTTGCATAATGCAAGGTGGGTGTGCTGGACTAAAAAAAAAAGACTTTGCAGTTGTAGTTGGATCAGAATCACGCAAGTACCAGAGTGGATCTAAATAAGAGAAAGAATTGGATCTTAAGTATTGTTGCTAGCATCAGGTAAATTTGCTGCTGTTGCACAGAAATTTCCCCAAATACTCTTCTATTCTATAATGTAAGAATCTCTTTGTAAACTTAAAGTGATGTAATCTGACTGTGATGTTTGTAAAATTATAAAATCTTTGTCAGATTTTTAAACATTTAAGTTTGAATTTAGAGCTACACATTTTTAAAACTGAGGGCCTCTGGTCTCCAGATGATATCGGGGCCCTTCTGGGACCCATATGGGTGGATCTTAAATTGTACACAAACTTGGTATAATGTCAAGGTTTCGTGATGTTAAAAAAACAAAAAGATCAGGACTTATCGTTTTATACTGTGAAATGTACGCTCCGCAATTCAACAAAAGGGGAAAAAAAAGTTGGGTGGAAAGAAAAATGCAAAAGCTTGGTTTTGTTATTTATATATGTATTTTTGCTATGCTATGTATTTTTACAAATTGGGTGGACTAATCCTTGAACCAAAGTAGGCAGCTCAAACAGAAATGACTCCATAAGGACTGAAGGATGTGCGTTACTTGATTCTGCATTGCCACAAAAGGAAAGTGGAGCATTTCTTCCAGGACCTTCTAAACCACCAGGCTGAGACATTAAAACCAAAAGTCCTGTTCTGTCGTATGGTCTGTCTTGAACCCATCATACAAATTATGCATGAGAAGCAGCAGAGGACACTCCATTTCTACCAGCAGCGACGTGACTTTTGCTCGCATTCGATAATCTCTTTCAAATAGAATCCGCCTTCCATGACCAGTTTATTTATTACACATTCAGACATGTTTTTATGATTCACACAGTTTACTACCGAGGGAATGAACTCTTGAGTTGGCACAGACCCACACCGGCAGTCTAAATGTTTTTGTGGAGTTGGGAGGTTGGATTTTTTGTTGTTGTTGTTCAGGCGTCTTTGTGTTTATGTTCCATGACAATAAGTCATTAAAAATGTTTTACAAACATGGAGGCTGTGGGATTTCTTCTTCAACACGTGTGTCAAATGTTTTAGGAAAATAATTTTTTATAGACTTTAACTGTCAGTTGTCTTAACACACAAGCTGTTGATTTGCAAAGTTCAAGGTACAGGCCTTAAAAACTTACAGAAATCGTTAAAAATTTAACTATAGCTTGTAAACCATTGTGTATCTTTCTCTGTGAAATTCCAGTCATTTTAATCTTTGACTGTCTGCAGATTCCTCTGTAGTTGCTCTGTGTCTATGAAACTATGAACATTTAGACTTGACTGTTTTGCATTTATCTGCAGTTCTCTAATTCCATAGAATTCTCTGGAGATTAGAGCAATTTTGCATAAAGCGTAGTAATACTTCTATGACATCTGTTCATAAGTTTTTGGTTGATATTTGGACAATTATTCCCGCTAGTTTTGGAAGCTGTGCAGCTGAAGAGATTTACTTTTTTACTTTCTGACAAGGTTTTGTTTTTGTGACGCCAGCTGATTAGCATCTGTAAAGCTTGAGCTGCCATGAAGCTCAATCTTCATGGATGCAGAAAGAGCAGAGACAGAAGGAGGAAGTTCAAACCATCTCTTCCGTTGATTGTAAAAGTTAAACATCAAATCCCATGTCTCTCTGCCCGGGTTTGCAAACAAACAGCCAGATGGAGAGATTTAAACAGAAGCGGCAAAAGCAAATGAGGTGGAGTAGCAGTGCTTGCTAACAAATGATGGTGTCTTCTGGGACATCATCTCTGCTACCTGGAAATTAAGCTGTTGGCATGTACTGACAGTCATGAGGCTGTCAGACAGCAACAGTCTGATGTGATCCTTCATCTTCATGATGCTATTTGTTCTGTAACAGGGTGGGCAACTCCAGGCCTCGAGAGCCGGTCTCCTTTCTCCATTTCTACACTTTTTAACATCTTGAAACTGGGCCTCTGTCTCTTTAAGAAACTCCTGCTCTTTCTGAAACTCCGCCTACAGGAAGTCATTAAAACATGGCTCTGCTATTAACCCTTTTAACAACTTTTTTTTGTTTTGTTTTAACCAGCGTTGCACTGAGACGTTACTGGCAGAAGCTCAGTTCCACCAGGTGTTTGCTTATTGCTGCTGGCTAGTCTGAAGGAGCTGAGAGGGAGAGGCAGAGTTAGGTCCACCAGGCATTTTGCACAGTTGAATCGTTGCCACAGGAGATTCGTGGATTTCTCAAACATCCATGAAATAATCAAGGCAACACTTCAGGTATGTTTTTGAGCATTACCACCTGATGGAACCTTTAAAAGGCTGCACAGTGGCGCAGTTGGTAGAGCTCTTGCCTTGCAGCAAGAAGGCTCTGGGTTCGATTCCCGGCCCCAGCCTTTCTGCATGGAGTTTGCATGTTCTCCCTGTGCATGGTGGGTTTTCTCCGGGTACTCCGGTTTCCTCCCACAGTCCAAAAACATGACTCAGGTTAATTGGTCTGTCTAAATTGCCCCTAGGTGTGAGTGTGTGTGTGCATGGTTGTTTGTCCTGTGTGTCTCTGTGTTGCCCTGCGACAGACTGGTGACCTGTCCAGGGTGACCCCGCCCCTCGCCCGGAACGCCAGCTGGAGATAGGCACCAGCAACCTCCCGACCCCATTAAGGGACAAGGGTGTAGGAAAATGGATGGATGGATGGAAGCTTTAAAAAGTTAGACACCTTTTTAATAACATTGTCCCTTTAAAAAGGATACAGCTAGTTTTATTTGAATTATACAGAAGAGAATTAAGGCCACTGGAAAAAAAGAAAAGAAGGCGGTGCTTCTACAACAGGAAGTGTTGCAGCATTTAGGCGAGGTTACAAAAACACAGAGGCCTGGATCAGTTCAAAACAGAAGCACAACCTCCCACATAACAAAATGGGCCTAATGGCCTGTTATGGCCCATTTACTCAGTCAATTAGCACCAACATGTGCATGTTTTGTCTTGCTAACTGCTAATATTTTTTGCATTCTTCCAGCTGTTGTCATTTTCATTGGTCTGTAGCCGCTTGGCAGCATTTGTGGTTTCTTTAATGTTGCAGCATTTCAACTCTGCCCAACCCTTTGTAGAGTCCAATAGCTCCTCTTTGACATATTAGCCCTTTTTACTGAAACCATCTTGGCTGGAAAGCCTTTTGGAATATTCACACCCTTATAGATGTATTTTTTTCATCTTTTGTCACTTCCTTGGGCTTTTACTTACACAACAGAGTGCGGCGTTGTGATGTGGAAGGAAAAGGATAAATACTTCTCAACTTTTCAAACCAAAGCCTGTAAATATTCAGCATCATTTACTCTGATGTTCCTACATAAAATCCAAAGTAATCAATTTCCATTGAATCCTCTAGTTGGTAAACGTAGACTAACTTTAGCTACATTAGCTACAGTACATCCATGTACATCCATGTCTTAGAAAAGCCTAGTCCAAGTCTGAATCTAAATCTAGTTGAGAATCAGTTAAAACTTGAACATTGATATTCACAGATGCAATCTGGGATTCACATTCCTGACATGAAATGTGCAGAAAAAAAAAAATCAAGACATTTTCCGTTTTTTTATTAGAATTTTTCAATTTACATTGGAAAAAATGAGGTAATGTCTAAAGAACAAATAATCTGACCACTAAAGTAAATAAGACATCTTAGATGTGTGATGTGGCTGACAGTAAAGCTGAGAGGCTTTGTGGCTGTTGAGCTGAGTCAGATGAAAGTAATACTGTAGAAATGTAAAACAAACTACAGGAAGAAGCCACAAGATTCCCCCACATTGATTTCACCTTTCAGACAGAGCGGCCACTCAGACGTAAAATGAGGTTCTCAAGATCAAGAAGGATTTCAGTTTAAATGAAATAAAACCGGGCGTGAGTAAAAACTAAAAAATGTTTGAACTTATTTAATAAAGAAAAGCAGACACACTTCGCCTTTTTAACCAAGCGAAGAAATAGACTGCTGGAACAAATTGCACACTTACGCCATCGGTTACAACTTTAAAGAACTACTGTAAAATAAAATGCGATTTCATTCAGAACAACCGCGCACTGCCAAATTTCAGGGCCGACACTTCCCCTCCCCCGACTACAGACTTGACTTTTAGTGTCAGAAAGGAGTGTAGTGTGTGTGTGGTGGAAAGGGGAGGGGAGGGGGGGGGGGGCGCAAAGCTGAGGAGAGTCCAGAGGAGAGGAGCTACATGAAGGGTGGTGCTGTCCAGTACAGGAGTGGAGTTGTTGTTACACGTCCAGCTCGAAGCCTAAACCCAGCTTGTGTCCACCTGTGTTTAAGTTCTTCCCGTCGATGAGGGCAGAGAGGGTGAGCTTCACGCCTGCAGACACACCACAACCACAGGTCTCCAGCAGCGCCCAGCACAAGTTAAAGCTCATGTGTTTTTAAAAATGAAGGCATGAAGCAGCAGTAGCTGCAGCTACACACAAACAGAAAAGCTTAGAAATGTCATTTTCCAATCATAGAACATATGGACTTGTTAAATGTATGACTCCAGATATATTTTTAAACTCGTGTTGTTCAATTTCAGCACTTTGTCCACTATCTAACCGAGTAGAGCAAATATGAAAAGAATCCAGTATGACTTTGAAGACACTTAGAATTGCGTGGCTAAGAAAAGGATCAAGGGTTGTGAGCAATTCTGTCAGTCTAGATGAAAACTGAAATAGACTTTACACCCCTGGTCACAAAACTTGTTTCTACACAACCTGAAGGTGCCAACCAAAAAATCCTGTGCTGGTCACAGCAGCCCGGTTCTGAGCCGGAGCCTACCTGGTCGAAGGCCCTGGGTGTAGCCGAGTCCAATTAGGCTGGCATTGTTCACTTTTGCCTGAGGGAGGAAACATAATAAGCTGTGAACCAAGAACAAACAATAAGAGGTTGAAAGCCTTCAGAGAGAAACCGGAGCACTCACAGACAGAGAGGTGTCCTTGTCCAGCATGTATTTGCCTGCGATGCCGAAGCGCGTGTTGTTGCTGCCGGCGGTCCAGGCCAGGGTGACCGCCATGTCCATCTTATCGTCCAACTTATGGTAGATTGAGCCGCTGAACTCGTTGCCTTGATTACTGAGACAGAAGAAGGAAAAAAGCGTTGGGAGACGTGTTGCCGAGGCCCAGACCCAGTGAACTCAAACCAAATACTCACATGCAGGCGTGCACCTGAAGGTCCGCAGAGTTGAACCCCACGGCGAAGTTGTGGTAGTTTGGTTGGGATTTGCTGGCGTCGTAAAGCATCTGGTAGCCACCCAGCAAGCCTTCGTAGCCCAGCACAATAGAACCATTGATGACGGGGCCCAGAAAGTCCACGTCACAGGCCAGATTCATATTTTGGCACCTGTAGCCCGTCTTCAGTTTGCCGTTTTTCTTGCTATAAAGTCAAGCAGCAACTACTCTTAGGTTATCTTCATTACAGAACTGCATTAAAACCATATATTTACAATCTTACTGTATAAAAAGATGACAACTGGGGTTTTTTTCTCACTGTCAGACATTGGATCAGTTTCAACTTTTACATTTTGTAGATTATTTGGATAACAAACATGAATTTTATTGCTAAATGCCAAAACAATGACAGAATTTTTTAGTTTCTTCCCATCAGAAGTTTACAAGAAATTCCCACGTATTTGGTAGAATTGCTAATTCAGCTTGAAATGTTTTGGATCTCCCTCCACAAACTTCTAATAATAGTTTCCTGGAATTCTGATCCATTCCTAAAGACAGGATGACCGAACTGAGACAACTTTGTCGGTTCAGGGTTTCTCCCAGTGTATTATCAGCCTGGCGGGCCACCAGGCTTTACTTGCCCCCCCGCCTCTCCCCACCAACCTACCATGTTTATTTTAAACAGGGTTCTTATACACCAGTGACAGTAAAGACAGATGTAGGAGGTTTGTAGTTGACATGTTGAACTGGCCTCATGTTACTATTTCTTCCACATTACGATGCCTTCTCATACACCTGGGAATTTTTGTAACTTAACATTTCTTAACACAAAAGCACGGCAGGCCCTCTGGTGGACTGATCTAGCACCCCTACCAACGGGCTTAGCAGGTTTTCTGGGGGAAACCCTGAGGATGCCGTACCCACACACACCTTTTACACTCTTCCCACTCATTTTCTGTGGGTCTAAGATCAAGGTTTTGTGACGTTAACAACAAAACATCAACTTCGTTTTCTTCGCGATCACTGTGGTTGCATTCTTTATGCTTGACACATCCGCCAACTTGCTACAACAATTTTCACAGAGCAAATTTTCCACAAAGTGCATCTCTGAAATTTTGCAACTATGCAGTGTGGAAAAACATGGTGGACAAGCAAGAGTTCCTCTTGGTGGAGGTTCAAAAAGACAGAGGACTTCATGATTCTGCCCATAAGCACCTCCATGCTCCCAGGTGTCGCTATGTTGCAACCAAGCTGGAACGATCCAGCGTATTAACGGTGTAAAAATTGTCAGCCAGATTATGCACATCTTTTTTCCCCGCACGGAACGTACATGTCCAGTATGGAGGACCAGTATGTTTCCTAGCTTTAACTTCCTGGCTGATGTTGATGGTCACCAAGTTCTAACGGCTGTTCAGCCCACATGAGTACAGAACTCATTTTACTGGGAAAACGTCCCTCTCATCTGGATGAATCAACCAGACTTGCGGTGCTCCACATTCGTCTTCCTGGTATCTTGGTTGGGTTCTTTCCGTTTCTCCATGATGTCTCACAAGGAGGCAAAGCATCCAGACGTGTTCCTCCATTACAAGGTCTAAGTGTCAACGCTTTACCAGATTGTTAAAACGTGATTGTTTTTGTATATGTAAACTCTAACTTTGAGTTCAGAAATAATTGTACTAATCCTAACTGACCTAAAACAGGAAAAGCTTCATCTGATGTAATGCCGACTGAGACAAAGATTGTGTCTTTTGATAAGTGTATATGTAAATGTGTGGTTTCACTCGTATGTCTTCCTGTTGAAGCAACAGTTGTTAACGAAGATGCAACAGGCTGCTTTTGAAAAGCAATTTTGTTGTGTTTTCTTGTAATATGACAATTTTCGCCTTATTCCATCTTTTTTGGTATCACATTGTCATTCCCAAATTATTGCTACTTTATTCTTCTATTATTATTACTTCATTTGGGTAATATGACTTTTTTTCGTATTATTATTACTAAAAAAAAAAAATCTGTGACAATCAAATTTTGTCAAATGTATTCAGATGTATGAAGGTGAATAAACACAATATCAGAACCTTCTTGGACTGTCTAAAGTCAGAGACAAACAAAAGTGGCCTCACCCAGTGCTTGGTACAAATGAAGTTTCCACGCCAAGATTCAGGCCTTTAGTAGGCTGAAGAGGAAAGCATACTGTAAGCACATTTAAACTGATAGAACATTTGCAACATTTAACAATGACTTGGGACGGGGAGGAAATAGATAAACAACAAAAACACACACACCTGATCATCAACAGTCAACTCAGTAGTCAAGACGTTGTCTGTGTTCCACTTCTGGGTGAGGGCCACGTTGTAATCCTTAATTTTGTACGTGGTGTCCAGGTTGCCAGTAGCCTTTCCTGTGTCCAAGTTAGTCAACCCTGTAGTGTGAAACTCCTGCACAGCAAGAAGAAGAGGGACAAGGTAACAGCCTGGCTGAACCAGACCAGGGATGGCAACAAAAAACAGAAAGGACAAATCATGTTTCAATTCCAGGGTTTTGTGTGTCCGGACCTGATTTTTGGGTTACACTTTATTTGAAGGGTGTGCATAAGAGTGACATGACACTGTCATAAACATGACATAGCACCTGTCATGAAGATGGAGGCGTTTTCATGAATGTTTACGACTGCTGTCATGAAGTGTTATTCAGTAAATAATGACACTTTGAATGCAAAGTTGCGTTAAAACTTGTGTCATTATTTACCAAATGATACTCGATGACAGCAGCATTCATGAAAACGCCTCTATCTTCATGACAGGTGCTATGTCATGTTTATGATATATATATCATAAACATGTGTAATGTGAGTTTTATGCACACCCTGTCAAATAAAGTGTTACCAATTTTTCTAACCAACAGCTCACAGAGCTCTATTCAGCAGCAATAACTTGTCTCACTTTATCAGATCACATTTCTACAGCTCATTAAGGTTTGTGGTTTTACGGATCTATTTTCTGACGCAGCTGAATGTTGTTCCTACAGGTCCGCTGCTCATCATCAACTTTCTAACCCTAACTCGTGCTGCTTTGCAGAGAGGACCAAGCAAACCACTATTGTTCAGTCTTTTGTTCTTTCCAGTCACCAACACTAACATTTCACATGCCAAGATCATTTTTAACATGTCCTGATACACAGAACTCTAGTATTAAAAGGAAGTTGTCCTGTCTTTTTCCACAACATGCACTTGAATCAGTACAGTAACACCTGCACATGTAGATATCTTTGATCTCATACAAGGAGGCGCCAGTAACAAAGCATGTACAAGAAACAGACAGAAAACTGACACAAAGTGTGGATAAAATCAAGAAAAGTAAAATACATTTTTTAAAAATATATCTTTAATGCTACCACCATATTGACAACATATGTCGATGTAATAAAGCTAGAGTTAACATATGCAGACATAAACATTACGTGCAAACAAAACAGAAATGACTGAAAAATGGTAATAAAACAATTTTTCTCCGATTGACAGAAAAGACAAAGAATTTAAAATATACATTTTTCCACAGTTTAATTTCTTTTATGAAAGCGTTAATTCAGATTTAATTCTAGATTTGTTTTTAAACATTCCTCAACAGTATTTGACCATTCATCATATATTACTACTGTCATCTAAATATGCATTATACATCTTAAACCGCTGGGTCTGGGTCATTCTAATGTAAACTTTACTGAAAGTTTGCTTCAGTGAACTTTGCAGCATTTTAACAAAACTGGTTCTGCTTTTCTGCCGAAACCAAAGTCAAAACAATACAAACACTGATGCTTATCTCGTATTAGGTTTCTTCATTGTTGAGATGGACATGTCAAAAGGTTTTTATGGCATCCCACCGATGATCATTTTCAACTCAAATTATTCAATGTCTCATAAAAACCCTGAGCGGGTCTTCACACACTGTTCGGTAAAAGTAGAAAGCAAATAATATCAGGAAAAACAAACAAAAACAACCACAACAACAAAAATAAAAACTGGAAAACCTTTGTTTTTCTCACGTTTCCACAAATTACAAGGAGACAACATAAAGAACTTGCCAACACTGCCTTCCAGTGGCAGAAATAAGTAAAATTAAATTTTAGTTCTCCACAATAATTATTTCCTCATAACATAAAATGTAGAACAATTAATTTTGATTTCAATTAAATGATGTATCTCACATTACTCAATGTTTTCCAAATCCTTTAGTAATATGAGCAGGAGAGGCTAATGTGGGCAGGAAGGGTCTCCTGTAGCAGTCTAAATTACAGCAAATTTGAGGAAGACTCTGACTGAAGACAGACAAATAAATAAATGGTTCTATGTAACCATACATGAACCAAAATAAAATAACACACCACAGATAAATGCCAAAAACAAACTTGTTTATCATTGAGGGTGGAAAAAAGTAAAAAGGTAAACAAGAAGAAAAAAAAAATCAAAGTTCTACTTTTTACTAAATGTTTCAGATCATCAAACTAATTTGAATATCAGACAAACACAACATGCAGGTTTTACATTAGGATCTTGTCCACTGTTCTTTACAGAACTGGTTTTATTCAGCCAAACTCAACGGTTTTAGAGCAAAAAAAGCCTAGTGTTAGTCCAGACTAGGGGTTGCACCGACTAGTCGACTAATCGACTAGTCGATTCTTTTCTCTGCAATGACTTTTTTCTGGGCCAGTCGACTAGTCGCAATCACGTGACACAACATATTTTTCCAAGGAAATGAAAGAAGATGGACCAGGTGAGTTCGCCAGAAAGCTCAAATTGTATAAAAATGTAAATAATTTAACAAAGAGAAATTGTAAATTACAGCATAGGCTCCCGCAATAGGGGCGTTGCGCATATAGAGACTTTAGCCCGCGGTAGTCAGGAGTCCGACTCCCGTCCTCCAGTCGCTGGGTCCATCAGGCCTCTCTGCTCTCTGACCCCTTACTATCAGATTACTGTCAGATAAACTAGTGTCGAAAAAATACTTTAAAAAAAGACTACCGGAGTAACGTGCGACAATGTGGCATGAAGTCGGGATTTTTTTATCCCTCAACTGATCAGCGTCAACCTGCTACTGAAGCTTCAAACCTGGCAGCTTTGCGCTCTTATAAAAATATAGTTTGACAACATCTGAAAACTAAGTCCAAGCTTCATCCTGAGGGTCTGATCGAGGCGATCTCTGCCGTCTGCATGTCAGTTCAGAGCGGAACCGACTCTTAAGTCAGCAGAGCTTCCTGCTGCGCATACGGACGGAGGAGCAGCTGGAGGCAGCAAGCGTGGAGGAGCAGCGAGGAGGCAGGCAGCTGGAGGAGCACGCATGGAGGAGCAGCGGGAGGAGCAGCGGGAGGCTTCGTAGAATTAAACAGTAACCAAACAGGATCTGTTCATAATAAGTTTGGTTTGTGATGCTCCAAAGCACCATTGTGGTCAGTGTGATAATTTGACTCCTATACGAGTAGCTATCCAGAGATCATCAGTATCAGCCGGTGTTGGGGAAAAAAAAAAGTCAGACCGACTTTGTGCAATGAAATTTTCTCCGCTGCTCGAAAAGAATGATGTATCTATTGCTCTTTTAATTCTGCATAATAGACTTAGTAAAAGCGGGAGAAGAGTGTTGGGGTTAATATTTACCGTGAAAATAGCTCATAAAGCCTCCAAGTTGTTGCGCTTACGTCACTATGACGTCATCGCGACTAGTCGACATCGACTCGACTATTATCATGAAGTAGTCGACCTTAAAAAATATGTAGTCGTTCAACCCCTAGTCCAGACCAGCCATTTCAGTGGAGATCTTTCTAAAGCCTCTTTCTGCTGCTTTTTTCTTAGGACTGAATCCCCTTTCACTGCTTCACTTGCAAATAAACACATAGATTACATCATGACAAGGTCAAGGACGGCCGTCAGGAACTAGATGAACACGTCTGCAACACCCTGAACCCGAATATCAATACAGACTGAGTTAACAGGTTTCCATGATTTCACCAGGTTTTGTTATTCAACAGATTTGATGGAGAAATAACAGATAAAAAGACAATGGATTCTGAAGGCTTGTCTGAGTTGACATTATTTAACTTGAAGAAGATGAAAGAGGTAGTACTATGTATTTTCAAAACACACAGAGCCATTTTATAGCATAAGCAAGTAACTGCTAAGTACTGCTACATATCAAATATAATCAAAAACTGACTGTCTCTTTAAGAAATCCCTGCTCTTTCTGAACTCCGCCTTCAGGAAGTCGTCACAACATGGTTCCTCTGTTAACCTTTTAACATGTTTACCAGTGTTGCTCTGAGAAGTAGCTCCTATAATGAACTTAGTTGATGCTCAGTTCCACCAGGTGTTTGCTAATTGCTCCTGGCTAGTCTGAAGGAGCTGAGTGGGGGAATCACACCCAGTTTTCAAGCTTGGAAGCTTGAAGGCGGGGCTAGGTCCACCCAGGTGTTTTGCACAGCTGAATGGTTGCCACGGAGATTAAAGAATTTGCCAAAAATGCGTGAAATAATCAAAACAACACTTCAGGTAAGTTTTTGATGAGGGAATAACATTATAACATGATGTAAAGTGCAAAAAAGTTTATTTTGCATGATACTGCCCCTTTAAGAAACTTATAGATGTTAGTAGGAATATTTTAGACGTCTAGAGGTTTCCCTTTGAACTCTAAATGTAAGGAGCTCCTCTATTCTTTATATTATACTCTGAGACCACAACTGACAGAAACAAACTTGAACATTACAGACAAAAAGAAACGTAAAAGAAAATATGAAACGGACAGTAAAAGCAAAGGTAAAAGCTCTGCGCGACACAGTGGGGGCCGCCAGAGCGGTCGGTTAGGGTCGGGACGTCCATCTTACCATCTAGGTTGGAGCGCGAGCAGTCCGGGGCGGCAGCATGGAAACAGAGCGGCGGTTAGGAGAGGAAAGGCAGAGAGACAGATGATAAATCACGGCCCGTTGAGTTTCTCTGCGAGTGAGGTCAGGTAAAGCAAAGCAGCTGGAACGCCGGCGGCGCTTGGCATCCTGAGAAACCTTAAAGCTCAGATTTACAGCGGTTACTGATACTTAAAAGAGCATGCAGTGGAAGATGTGCAACTCTGCAGGTGTCTGAGCGGTGGTGATCGGACGGCTGGAGAACAGCAGGATGAGAAAGGAGAAATGCAGCAAAGAAAAGGAGTTCTCACCACGTTACTCTGAGACTTGGTCTTTAAATCCAACTTCACTGCTCCGAAACCTGTTGGGTTCAAAACACACACAGTGAGCAGGAGGACTCCACTGCAGGTATTAGCCAATTGAATGTCACAGAAAAGCTTCACCAACACCAGGGTTTCTGCAGGTTTCACCAATTCAATTTTAAGACTTTTTAAGACCACTGTGAACAAAATTTAAGACCTGCATCACGACAGAAATGTACATGTCTTATTATTCTGGTAGTGCCGAGTTTTTTTGCACAGAAAGCATGTAACAGCGTATTGGTATATAGCAAAGGTAACATTAGCAGCTAATTAGCAGTAGCCTCAACCACCTCAAGTCACAAAACGGAACGTAAGCATCTGAAACATTTGCCTGACAGAAAAGTATGTTTTTTATTTATTTTTCTTTTTTTTTTTGCTTTAGTGCCCTTATTTCAAAATGCTAAGACAGGAAGTAGGTACACAGAGAGAGGGAAGACATGCGGCAAAGGTAACCAGGCCGAGAATCGAACCTGCGACGGCCGTGTCGAGGACTAAGACCTCCTTATGTGGCTTGTGCTTAACCCCTACGGGACCACAGGACCCCGCCTGACAGAAAAATACAGCAAGAAAAATTACGAGATTAAATAGTTCTGCCACAAAAACATTTAAGACTAAAAAACAAAAACATTTAAGGCTAACTTGCATTTTTTAAGATGAATTTAAGACATTTAGTGCCAAATGTCTTAAACGGTACATTAATATGGATTCAGTCAAAATGTATTTAAAATTAATTTTAGATGCATGAATTTAAGACTTTGTAAAGATGTGTGGACACTGAATAAACTGACTTAAATGAACAAATCCGGTTTAAGTACTCACTTCCTGACTGTGAAAAGGTCGACACACTAAATCAGATGGAATTCTGCCACTCTAATAACTAACGTGTTTCCAAACTTCATGGATTTTTCACAAACAAAATGCTTGTACAAATTTCTCTCTGCAGAAATAATTTACGCGTCATAACGTAGCCATGTGCGTCTGATTTTAGGAAATATAAGCGTCGTCGTAGACTTTACGGTTTGTTTTTTTTAAACACTAGTTGAGCGCTGTTATGTCATGTCCCTTCCTCCACTGGCGTCTGCAGAAAATATTTTTGTTGTGTCATTTTTGAATGTCTCCGTCTCCTAAATGGCATCGTGTAAAGACATGAGCCCAGTCAGATTTTTAGCTCAAAGGGTCCCGGTCCTCACAGTTCAAGAATGTTTTTTAGATACTGGTAACCGCGTTTAAATGAGACGAGTCTCTTCGAGATGATGCACTCCGTGTTACTCAATGGAATTCTCTCTTTAGCATCTTCTGCTACGTTCATTCAGTAGATTAGTATTCACTAGGAACAGCAATTTTTCTAATCTGTACTACGACTCAGTAAAAAAAAAAAAAAGAAAAAAAAGATTGCTCTCTTCAGAGATTCCCAGCAGGGAATAATATTTCCTTTGGTTAAAGCATTACTCACAATAGCTGTTACTGAAGATGTCCCTGGCGGCCTTCCCAAGGTCCATGTATGTAGGAGGATTTTCCATTTTTCTGACAAAGCCAAAAGTAGAAAAACTGTTACAAAAAAACAGCTACAAAAATTACAAGTAGCTGAAGCTAAAATATTTAGAAAATGGACTGATATTTTCATGGCTTAATTACAGCCTCCTCACACCCCAAAATAAGACAAAAGGTAAAATTGTAAACTTTTTCTTCTTTTATTGCCTTTGACTTATATTGCTGTACATAGCAAGCAAATCTGGAATTAGTTAATTTGCTAACTCAAGTGGCTTTTAAAGGTGTTCAGATTTTGTCATCTTGGAACTATAAACCTTTAAAGACACCAAAATATATTTTTAGTTTCATGGATAGAGAGCAAACAGATGGTTAGATAAGACAGATGGATGGATGGAAAGAAGGGAAAAAAGAAAGTAAGTAAGGAAGGATAAGGATGGGTGAGAGAATGATGGATGATGGACGGAAGCAAGGAAGGAATAAACAAAAAGAAGCATAAGGGTAAATGGATGGAAGGACGAATCTGGGGCTAATTAGTGGAAGGAAGAATGAATGAAGTATATAGAGAGATAAGAAGTTGATCAATGGAGAATATAATGTCTAGACAATAGGATATGGAACTAAAAATTTTTTTCTTTTTCACCAAACTTATTCAAACCTGGAATAAGTTCCAGGTCTAATTCCATAATGTTCCTGAGAGCCTGGGAACTGTGGGGGTCCCCTGCTTCATTCAGGGGGTTAACCTTCACTAATACCACCTGGCATGTAGAAGAGGTTGGAACCTCCTCTGTTATCACTAGATAGTTGTAGCATCTCTGCAGGGGGACAAAGGGCAGCAGATGGGCCAGTGAGGGAGCTGAGGGGGGTTCAGCTTGCTGCTCAGGCCAGCCTGAATGAGGAGACTGTTAGTTGGTTCCACCCTAAACCAGTGGTGGAGAAAGTACTCAAAAGAATGTACTTAAGTAAAAGTACAAATACACAGACAAAAATACACTCAAGTAAAAGTAAAACTATCACATTAACATTTGTACTTAAGTAAAAGTAAAAAAGTACTGGCTTTTAAAAATACTTGAGTGTTAAAAGTAAAAGTACTTGCTGAATGCATTACCTAATCGCTGATATCATTAAGTGAACCGATCGTATTTAATTTTATTACATTAGAAATGTGCCATTTTAATGAACAATGCCACAGATAAAGCATGATTTTATTATGTTTACTCTCTGTAACATAGTTTAGACTTAGATATGTGATTCTATGCATCATAATTTCAGGGATGGAAACATCTTGTCTCCTGTCCTAACACAGCATGAACTTCCCTTTTTTGCCACTAGTGGCATTTATTTTTAAAGAAATCCAACTGAAAGGGGATGGAAAGAAGGCGAGTGGAGGAGGACATGCAACCAAGGAGCCACGTAGCAGAGTTGTAGTCAAGACCACCAACCCAAGACCAAGTCAAGACCAGCACCCTGTGCTACGTGACACAAAAAAATTAAGTTTTACCTATTAAAATTGCTTCTCAAATTGATCTGAAAGATCCATATTCCATATTCCATAATACTTAAAGCTGAAATAAATGTAATCACTTAAGATCCGTCCGGAAGAATCGGATTGTTCCTGAATGTCATATCAATGCAGACTTTGGTCACAGCGTTGTCCCATATATGAGACACCTCAGTCAACACCTCTACACAATAATTCAGCGCATGAGCGACAACCTTTTTTCAATATGTGTGCAATATGTGTCTCTGTACAGCTAGCTTTGCTAGCATCACGTCTACATAGCTTACCTTACTTCAGTGGTTCCCAAACTTTTTCACCTCCACCCCCCCAGTGGTGTACAAACATTTTCTGTGCCCCCCATATGGATTACAAATAGCTGTCTGGTTGAGGTGTGTTAGCGAAGGGAGGGGGTCGACTTTTTTGGGAGCAAAATGAATGTACGTAGCTGAACATAGACAACGACATGGGTAGCCAACAGGCTACTTTTTAAGTTTAAGGTGCTATATTGATATTAGCTAACTAGTCATCTTTTAGCTAACTTCACCTGCATCCAACAGCTTCGCTCGGTTAGGTTGGGGGGAAACTGAAAAGTTCTTTGAGTTTTGCTCTAACACACCTGCGTAGCTCCGCACAGCAGCAGCAGGTCTCCTTCACTGCTGCACAGGTGTAAACCCAGCGCGAGCGTCGTAGCGCTCATGTTGCGTTTAAAAGCGGCTCGGAAAAACAGGTTACGACATGTTAACAACGGATTAAACAGTTTTAACTGCTGATAAAAGTGACAGAGGACACAGATATGGGAAGTGCAGAAGCCCCTACTGTATCAAACTGACAGAGGAATAACAGCGAGCTGACCATTCTAACGTAAAAACTCAGTGCATACAGCGTTCTGTTTTTTTCACCCAGGCGGCTTCCCGCGCACCCCCTGCAATAGCATAGCCCCACAGTTTGGGAACCTCTGCCTTACTTTAAGCTTTCTTTCGAAGTTACGCTAAAAGTTAGACGAAGTCCCTTCCCCCCATCTGTGAAAGTGAAGCGCTGCTGATTTTACATGTCGCCATTATGATTTATGCAGGGCTATTATATTACTGACGATTGGACAGACATTTTCTCGCGCTCAGAGAAAACCACTGCGCATCGTCTTGGAGTTCCCGAGCGAGTAAAGTTGAGGCGATGGGTGACGGCGCCATCTTGAGTCCCCGAATTTAAAATTTCAACGGTCAAAAAGCGCAAGAGTAACTCGACGCTTTTGTTGAAATGTAGTGAAGTAAAAAGCACAGATACTTACTGTAATATGTAGTGGAGTAAAAGTTGAAAGTACCCATTATTAAATCTACTTGAAAAGTACAGATACACGAAAATTGTACTCAAGTACAGTAACGAAGTACTTGTACTTCGTACATAAATACTTGTACTTCAGTACTTCCCACCATTGCCCTACACCCATTTAAACCCCCACTCAACTGACAAAGCCCAGGATAACGCCGCCTTTCCAAATGTTTGCTCTACAAACGTGGAAAAGCTTTCCTCCAGGGATTACGCTGTGCTTTTCATGGCTCAGCATCATTACATAAGGAAAACCGTTAGCTACAGCGCTACAACGCGGGTCGGAATTAATGCAGTTAAGGCTGGAAACGAACACAATAGTTGATACTGATGAACGCCCTCTAAAGCCCTCCGGTGTGTTTGAGGTTCATTCGTGTTGTTAAAGGCTCCTTACCTGTCCAGCAGAGCTATTAGCAGCCGTATCCACAAAGAGTACAGAGGACCTTGGCGTGATGCTGTTGAGTGTATTGACGGTTGAGTTGCTTTTTCTGAAGACGGCACAATGAAGGAGATCTACTACTGAGCATGCGCGCTGCCAGATCCATCTACTATTTTCAATTCAATTCAATTCAATTCAATTCATTCAATTCAATTCAATTCAATTCAAAGCTTTATTGTCATATGCACAGTAAGAAACATGTTTCCCTGTACAATGAAATTTCTACTTTGCTGCCCAGACTGGATGTCAGACACAAGGTAAAGATATGAAATAGTAGAATTTCCAAATATGTCATGGAGTGTTTTGTATGGAACTAAATTTACTACATTTGTGTGGAGCTAAATTGGTTTATTGAAGTTTATTAAAAAGAAAAACAATTTGGAACTGGAAAAAATTTAAATAAAAAATATATATAATATTGAACAAAAAACCTTTTGAAACTGAAAAAAAGATTTGAAACTGGGAAAAAATTAAAATGGAAAAGAAATATTTGAAAATGAAAACAAAAAACTATGTGAAACAGAAAACAAAATTCAAACTACTTTTCATGTTCACATTTTTTTCAGCTTCAAACATTTTTCAGTTTCAAAATAATTCTTCAGTTTTTTTTTCTTTTAAAAAAACTTTTATGGCCCCAATACCTCTCTGTAAAGGTGGTTGCAGTCTGAAATTACACCAATAGATGTCACCACAGTTCCTGTAAAAAGTTAACATTTTCACCTGCACTTTCAACAGCACACGTGTTTCTCTCTGGAAGCCTATGGGCTAATAGTAGAGTGGACTCTGGCTGGGTCAGCAGTCCATCCCACAAACAGACAACCATACACACGAGAACTCGTCTCTCCTTGTAAAAAGGAACCTGACTGGGATTTGAATAAAGCTGGGATTGAAATAACTTTTTCTCTAAGTTATGTCTCTTGTATTATGTCCATTGTAACATAATGGTTGCTATGCTAAACATTTTTAATTGAAATCCATTGAACATGCCTTTGCAAAAAGAAAAAAAAGAGATAAATTGTGTGACCTTGCAGGTTCTTGGTAGGAAAATGAAACAGAAATACAGAAATCTACCAAACTGAACTGACATTTTAGGAAAATTTTTGGTGTGTGTGTGTGTGTTGTGTGTGTGTGTGTGTTTTGTGTGCGTTAGCGATCAAATCTTCATCTTTTTCTTCTGCTTCTTCTTCTTCTTTTTTCTGATGTCACGCAGATTAAAGTAAACAGTCGACTACTGGTTCCTGCACACAGGTGCATACACACTCCCACACACACACACACACACACACACACACAGAGAGAACAGTTCCTCCAGCACAATTACAATGTGTGCCGTCATCTGGCCTCCTTGATGGTTGTCATGGAGATGTCATTGATAAGCTGGATGAAATTATTTTTCCTTTCTGAGCGAAACTATTGAAAGTCCTGCTCGTCTACTTTTACCATTAACGAGCCTTTGCTGAATTAAAGCCCCTTTAATGAAAAAACAAACCGGCGAGGCAGCAGAGCCGGGTTGCTATAGCGCTTCACCTTGTGCGTTCATCTCTGTGAACCTTTCCTGTTCTGCCTCTCTGTAACTCTCCTGAGCTGCTGCTGATGCTGATGGTGGATTAACTGTCTCTTAGACCTGCCTGACAACAAGCTTTCTCTCTCTCTCTCTCTCTCTCTCACTCTATCTCTCTCACTCTATATTTCATCACTTTCTTTGTCCAAGAAGAGAAGTCAGCCTGCAGAACCTTGACTGCTGCTGCTAGTGTCTTCTTTCTCTTAGAGTGACACACACATAAATCATCTCTCCAGTTGTCGCTCTGCACCAGAAGAGTGAACGTCTGCAGGAGAATACTGACCCTGACTGACTGAAACCTGGTGAGTGGGGACACACATGCACACACACACACACGCACGCACACACACACGCACACACACACCACGCACAACGACACACACACACACACACACACATGCGTGCACACGCACCCCCCCCCCCCCCCGACACACACACACACAGTCAGGCAGGCAGCTTTTACTCTTAAACTTTACAACTTAACATAGCTTCTTTGTTTTTTTAAGAAAATATAACTTCCTGGGTATATGGTTGAAAATTGCAGGTAGCATATTTTTGAATAATGTCCAATTCTTGCAGAGAGTATATGATATATAACAATGTAGTTTTATGATTTCTGACTAAAGCATTGGATAGAGAATATCACACGGTGCTCGTTGGTTCTCTTGCAGGACGAATATTAAGCTAGCGATGATCAGGTGAAGTCTTCTGTCCTTTATCACCCCTGGGTGGATAATTATTGTATACGCTTTATGAGATCAAAGCAGGATATAAACCCTCAGTATGTGGTGTATTAGCAGGGAAGAGCAAACAAGTGGTAGGATGAGAGTTACAATGTTCGATTTGTGTCCTGCAACCTTGATATCTTGAGCTGTGTTCTTTGTCTATTTAGCTGATCCTAAAACAACTTGTACAGATTTACTTTGTACTTTTTGCAGTTCATATTGTTTTTCTAAAGGTTTTCAGACTTTAAAAAGTTATGGAGAGGTTTTGGGATTGCGTGGCTTACATGTCTGGTGTAGGAAGATTCTCACGTTCACACAAACAACATTTGAACTCTGCTTACCTCTGCTTTGATTCTTAACAAACTTATATGTTTCAAATTATACAATATTTTTTTATGTCAGAGTAGATGCAAAATGTTCTTGTTTTCAAACAACGGTTTCACTTCCGTTTTTGGTCCAGCATCGTTAGCCACACCCCGGCCTCGTTACCGCCAGACCTTTGGAATCAGGAAATTGCTTGAGCAGCGTTCTGTCTGTTGTCAGACTGGGGAATTTGGCCCACGGTTTTTGTAAATGGCACTTGATGTGCAGCAGATCAGCACCAGGTCAGATCTGATGTCAGAGCTGGTCCCTAACGTGCTCTATTGGGGAACCATTAGGTGACCTGGGAATGACACCGAGATACCATAATCATGTCCTGTATGTGGGGCGGTGCCTCGTTGAAAGGCTGCACTGGTACTGTTTCATCCAAATCACTACCAGAGCCGACCTGCAGTCAGATGCTTCAGCTTACCTATCTGCATTAACTCTCTACAAAGAGACTCATTTACACCACACCTACTGCTCTGTGTGTGCTTACCACAGCAGAATGAAAAAAATATGGTCTAGTTTCTAGTGCAAATATCTTAGCATACTTGAAATAAGACAAAACTAACTTACAAGTAACTTTTCCACAAGAAATGGGAGCCTGTTTTGAGTCAATTATGTCTTAACATTGATGAAAAAGTATTAGTTTTACTGGCAAATAATTTCACTTATATCAAGACATTTTTCCCATCTTGTAAGTAAAATAATCTACCAATGAAACTGATACTTTTTCATCAATATTAAGGTATTATTTACTTAAAACAAGCTCCTATTTCTTTCTGAAAAGTTACTTAAATGTTTGTTTTGTCTTATTCAAATGCACTAAGACATTTGCACTAGAAACTAGACTAAAACTACTCAGTAAGATTCAGTGTTTTTACAGTCCCATATCGTCAATCAGCTCTTTTAATCTCACCGCAGTGTTAGCTCATGTTAGCAGTCGGGAGGAACTCAAAACTAAACAGCTGGTGTTTTCACAAAGCAAAGCTCTGTCAAAATGCTGATCGTTGCTGTTCATGTGTACCTGATGTAACACACCTGCCATTTTACGTGGGAGTTAGTGAGGGGGTGTCCTGATTCATTCCTCACCAGAAGTTACCTTCCTTTTTCCCACATTTTACAACCACTTAAAAAAATCTACTCTTTAGGTTTTGGTGTTTATTTATATTTTTTGGACATTTCTGTATTATTAGAATTTATGTTCAATTCTAATAATACAGAATAGTTAAAAAATGTAAAAAAACAACAACAAATAAACACTCCGTGTCCATGTTTTTTACATGACAATAGAAGCTGCATTCAGCTGGTCGGAAGATACTTGAAATTGGTTTTTACATCAATAACTATGAGTATAACCTATTTATTGTATTTACTCACTCTAGCTGCTTAATGACATTGTGGATCGGAACATTTGCTAGAAAAGCTCACTTCAAGAATCAGAATCAGTGTTCTTGTGTTCTATCCAGAAAGTCTCTGGAGAACTGCCTTCAGTGACTTTAAATTCTTTGCAACACTTCGAAAATGCAAAATGTCTGCTTATTCTGCATATTTTTCATAAACCTCTCTCTGATGTTGAGAACCAAAATAACTGACCACATACCTAGTGAATAAAGAAATGTTGTTTCAAAGCCAGATTGTTTCCAGCTACAGTTTCAGAACTCAGAAACCCTTTGCCACCAACAGATATGTAAAAATATTTGGCAAATTTTATTGTTACAGGAATAATTGACTTGTCTGTCCAAGAATCACGGTTAGATACGTGGTTGTGGGGGCGACTCTACCCAAGGCCGTGTAAACCTCAGAGTGCAGAGAGCAGGAGCAACAATTAAAGTACGGCACTACTGCTTTAATTAATGACTGACTTGTGCAACCAAGCAACAACGAAGGAAAGACTGGAGTGATGACCAAAATAGGGAACCCGATTAAAGGCACACCTCCACCACCCCTTCTGTTGGAGGTGGTGTTATGTCTGTAGCTGTCGCAAAAAGGTTTAGCATCTCAGACAAGCAGAGGGATGAAAGCTGACCTCTGCATGAACTCAACTTGATGCTACCAGCTGCAGTTTAGAAAGACAAACTGCTGGAAAGTCTGACCTCACGTCCAATGGATATTATCAAAAATATGTGCCAAATAATGACATTTTGTATTGAGAGGAATAATAAAAGGCATTAAAAAGTGGCTGTTTAACACCTTTGTTAAAAGGTCAGGGTTTTTTTTGTTATATTACTAAATTTGCTCATTTTAAATCACTTCAACACTTTTCCCTCGTGTAATTTATCCTACAAAAACCAGCTGCTAAACAAATCCCTCCTTTAAAGATACAGTATGTCAGTAAAAAAATGTTTTTGACATATTTGTTCAAACTCTCACTGTAGAATATGTGACAAATAATGAAAAAAAAGAGCTCCTCTGCCTTCTACCTGTGCCATCTGCAGAAATACACCGTTCCCAGATAGAAGCAACCAATCGGAGCCAGGAGGAGGGACTTTGCGCTGTCAATCTCGCTCCGGTATGTGAGAACAGGGAGAAGGTAGAGGCGCTTGATTGTTTCACAGATTGTCTCATTTTATACTGTCGTGACATAATGACAGTTTTAACAAATAGGTGCAAAACACTTTTTTTTGTGAAAGTTGCATACTGCAGATTTAAACATGTTTTGTTCAAATATCTTCTGAATTATAACAATTTCAAAAGTCAGATTTCTTCACTCAAAGTTTATCAGGATATTTGCCCTCTGTGCTTTACAAAAGTTCTTCACATCTCTCAGACTTTGAGAAACTTTCTTCCTCTTTAGGTGACCATAACAGATGTTAGGTCAGATTTAGTTCTGGGCTTTGACTAGGCCATTTCAAAACCTTACTTTTTTTCTCTGAAGAGATTCTTTTGTTGAGTTGCACATATGCGCGGATCCACTGTGACGCTGAACGATACAATTCCTCTTCAGTCTGAGCTCTCAAGCAGACATTGGGAGGTTTCAGAGCCAAACTGGATCATGACTTCACCCACTTTAACAAAAACCTCTGTTCCATCTGAAGATAAGAACCCAGAGTCTGACGCTATCACCATGTTTCACTGCAGGCATGCCAAACATCGGCATTGTTTGAAAGCTGAAGTTTAACTCCTTCCTCCTGAAAGATTTCAGTCGAACCTGCATATCATTTAGTCTGACAGCTTTACTTCTTGGTCCAGACAAACGGACTGCAGATTGTCACATCATGAACACAAGCACAAACTGGAAATTTCTTTGCAGACTGTTGGCCTCTTGCTATTGATTTTTTTTTGTAACTTGCTCCTTGTTGGTCTGTTTATGCAACAATATCTTTTGGAGTTAATCTAATTTTTTATGCAAACAAATGAGCAAAGGTTAGAGAAACTCTACTGATTCATTTCTGTTTAATCTGATTCAGTGTATTTGGAGGCAGGTGTGAATCATATACATATTGTAGATTTGTTTCAGTGCCTGTGACTCATGTAGGAAAGTGTTTTGTTACAGTCTGAGACATTGGTACCTAGCATCTTATGCAGTCTAATTGAAAGAACCAAGGACAAACAGTACAAAGGCTGGCAGAATGCGGCTGCCACTGCAGAAGAAGAAGAAAAAGTGATAAACTGATTCTGTCTGCAGAAATAAGGACAAGCTTTTCATGTTTGCCTGTTCAAAACCTTTTATTTATTCATTTATTCGTCCAGGTAAGTTGATTGAGAACAAGCTCTCATTTTCAACAACAGAATAATACTTTCAATATGTTTACTTGCTTTTGGGCGCCTCGTTGTTTCAAGGGTAATATCAGGGCGTTAATTTGGGGGCTTTGTCAATTGATTGTGGCTTTTAGGGTTTATGTTTTCTTTAAATTTTTTGTGTGTGTTTTTAATGTATTCTGAAGTTTTTCACTTGTTTTGACCCTGACAACTTTCAAAATAAAACAGCAAGAGAAAGAATTGATTCCTGGTCATTGAGTGAAGTCCAGTTCAAGCTGCCTTCTCAAGTGGAAGAAACTGCAGATAAAACCCAGAAAGTGGGAAACACTTGACGGTATGAGTTAAAAACAATGTCAGGTCCAACCGTGTAAAGAATGTTTAATATACCGTAAATAAGGACCGTCATTTTTCTACGTCTGATTTCCATGTTAGATTAAAGTAGCATTTCTTGTGATGCTTTACCTTGTTTTCTAAAACTGTTTTGTAATTATCCACAGAAATCGCTCCTACAACATCTTGAGAATCTTAATCTGGGGCCAGGAGGGATGGAGGCAGAAGTCTGCAATCTGGGCATAGCAGTGGATTCAGGTAACCCATTGCTAAAAGCAGTTTTCCTCCGACGACTGAGGCTCACAAGGCTGCTTTTAGAGGGCGGGGCGTACATCAATGAGAGTGACAGCCAAGGCCAGACGCCCTTAATGGTGGCTTGTCGGACCAAGCATACCGACTCACAGAGTGCCAGTCGGGTTAAGCTGATCCAGTTTCTCCTGGAGAGAGGAGCAGATCCAAACATTCAGGATAAGGAAGGACGCTCTGCATTGATGCACCCTGCCGGGATCAGGCCGGTCCCGAGGTGGTGTCTTTGCTCCTGACCAGCGGAGCCGACATCAGCTTAGAGGACCAGTCCGGAACGTCGGCGTTGGTCTACGCGGTCATGGCCGGAGACTGGAAGGTACTGAAGCTTTTGCTCGACACATGCAAAGCAAAGGGCAAGGAGGTGATCATCATAACCACTGACAAGTTTCCAAATGGAAACCTGGCAGCCAAGCAGTACCTCAGCATGCCTGTCACCGATCCCGTCGACGAGACAGATCCGATTACAGCAGCAGCTCCTGCATCTCCCTCTGAAATTCAGCTGATCACCTCTCCGCAGTGCACGTCCTCCTCTTTATGTCCCCCCAAGCAAGTGTTTTCCTTTAAAGAAGGACAGATCTGCGGTGCCAGCTCCCATCCGTGTTCACCGTCTCGGTTTCGAGGACTCGGACAAGCGACGCCCGGCGGACTACAGCAACCTCTGCAGAGACTGAACTCTGAGCCTTGGTTAAAGATCCCAGCGTCTCTGCTTGCTGAACCACGCCAGTCAACTTTTAACCTGACTGAAGATATTTCCTTCACAGTCCCCAACCTGGAGAGGGACAGCAGCAATAGCCCCAAAGGTTTCAGACATTATGGAAGAAGATTAGCAAAGGATAGAAGCATAGAAGATGGCAAGATTGACTGCAGTGAACATGAAGGAGACGTGATTTCTTTATCAGGTCTACTTTCATCCCACTCTGCCTCTCACCCCAACCTGCACTCTGAAACTCATGGCACAGACCCAGCCGCCAGCTCTTCAGCTCTTTGTAGTGGCAGCAACCTTGGTGCGACCTTTCACGGCTTGGCCTCATCGAGCCTTAATCATGTCATACAGACACACAAGCTGAGTGCAGACATCTACGGCTCCGACCCACAGCTAGCTGTGGATCTTCAAAGTCTCTCTGAAGAACAGAGAGACAAAGCCCCGTTAGATGGCAAGAAACTGGCGCCACTGCGTTGCTCGACCACGATGGGCTCCAGAGACTCCCTGAAAGGCCACAGCAAGAGAGTGTTCTCTTTGTATGAGCGCAGGGGCTCCGGGACGTTCCTGCTGGACCACAACCATCAGGCCAGGCCTAGATCTCTGCCACCGCTGACCAAAAACCCCAACGTCAACGTTGTTACTAACTGTTTGGGCAATGGAAGCAGTTTCTCCGAAAAAGAGCTCTGTCAGAAGGGCTTCCTGCCCTGCGCCCCGCCTGGACAACCAAAGGAAATGACCCGTAGGATGCTGTTGAGGAGACACTCGATGCAGACCGAACAGTTCAAAAGCTCAGTCTGAAAATGAGGCAACAGAGACAGGGTGTGTTCACTGTGTTCAAGGTGGCTTCTGTTGTGAAATCATAGTGAAATTTGTTCATTTGTTATGAAAAGTTAAAAATAAAACAAACACACCCTGGACTTGTCAAAGAAAACAGACAATACAGTACAGTGCTGTGAAAGAGTATTAATCCCCCTAAAGACTTCAGTTTTTGCTTTTCTGGTAAACTTAAATGTTGCATATCTAGACCAAATATGATGAGCAATTTACAATGATATTCTTGTTTTATTAGTGGAAATAAGATAGCCTCTTCAACCCTCCTTCAACCATCAACCCTCTAATCCAAAACCTGGTTGTCTCACCCTAATGAGCAACTTGTCTCAACTTGTCTCACCTAAGGGTGAGACAATGAGACAAGTGTTCAACTTGTTCAACTTGTCCAATGCTAACTGGCATAACCTCTTGTCTCACTAAGGTGAACAAGAGGTTAAGTGTTGCATTCCTGAAGAGATAATTGATTCTGGCACTTAACTCAGCATTTGTGTATGCTCGTCACTTGTCGATAAATTGTACATTGGTCAGCATTATAAACCACTGAAAACACATTTTTACTTTTTGTTTTTAAGTTTTAGTGATGCTTTAACGTTCTGATATAGTCTTCATGTGCTTGTTGTCATGACCCCAATTTTTGTTTTTCATCCTATTTTAATTTACCTCCATTTTATCTCATCTCTCTTTGTTTTCTTATTTCATATTCATTTCTTATTTCTTTCTTTGATTCTTTGTTTGTTTCAACTTGTATAATCGTTTGACAAGAGAAGGATGCAAATCACAGCGCAAGTCTTCGTTTGTATAGGAAGCATTGCTGGTCAAAATAATTGATAATTGTTGCTAACAACAGTGGCAAAAGGTGCAGATCTACGCAAGACCAAGCTGGTTTGGACGACTTCTTCATACTTGAAAACTTGTTTTTGAATCCAGTTCTTCTTCACAGCACTGTACCTCAGTGACAGTCCAACGCCAGGATATGCTATGTTGTTTGTTGCTTCAAGTTCTATCCACACTATCCCAGATCCCAGGTATGTTGTAAAAATGACGGTTTGTGCTCCCTGTGTACCTCTCATCCACATCCAGATAGATTTTGGGGGATAACTTTTTTAAAAAATACAGTCTACCAATGTAGAGGTTTTGGAAATGCTAAAATATCAGCCTAATTGACTCTCACTCACCATCTGTGCTTAAAAAATAAAAAAAAATAGCAGGGAGTCTTTTGTAGAGACTTTCCCAGTGTTTCTCACTTCCGTATTGTTTCCATGAAACTTTCAAGCATGAACTGAAAGGTTTAAACTTTATGTTGTCTGTAATAACTAATGTCGTATCACTGTGAGCTTGACGGAAAGTAAATAAATCCTCAGAGTGGAGGAAGGTCCCAGTTAGGCAGGTTTAGCAGATTTTACTATTTAAAAATCAGCTTTTTTTTTTTCTTTTAACCAAACAATTTGAACATATAGGTTGCTCTTGTTTTGATGTCAGCAACAAGTGGAGGAATAATGTCGTTTTCAGCTCTGCTCTTGTATAAAATACTTTATCACAACTTTCCAATGAAGAGACAACGCAGGATCAAAGCCTGAATTAAAGTTTTACCTTCAAGTTACAAAAACAGACACTTACAGAAACATTGATGACGATGTGTGCAGGATTAGAAAATGAATAGCAGGTATGCCCCCTTGTGGTAATAATGACCGATGCACCAATTTACACTGGATATTAATACAAATGCTATAAAATGTCTGAATGATGCTGCTGTAAAAAAAAAAAAATCTTCATATTAATGTTTAAAAAATGTGTGAAATTCTGTTGCTGACTGCAAATGTAATGTTTGTTGCTCAGTTAAAAAAAGTGTTCAATAAAAGATTTTATTCAAATAAAAATGCATCACAGATCATTGCAAAACGTATCACAGCATAAGAGATTTGCTAATATTCCAAACTGTGTACAAGAGAGAAACTTTACAAAACCACAACTCACATATTTACAGTCATTTTACAGTAAAATAGTAATGAAAAGTCAATCAGCTGAGATCAATTTGGTGTAGGGGAAACTACTAAAACCAAGCATTATTTTTCATTTTCTGTTCACCTCAAAGACAAGTCACAAAACTCTTCCACTAGACAATAAATATGTGTGATGATAATCACTCAAAATACAAACGACGGCATAATACAAGAAAAAAAAAAAATCTGTTTCTGTGGTGCTAAAAACAAAAATACAACCGAGCTGTCACAACTTTCATGTGCTCATTTTAAATCAACCCAGATTTACAGCAGTCCTTCCAGGAGTCATTAATCCACTCATTCAGGTCCTGCGGTCGTAATCACTGACCATCTTCTTGATGTGGCTCAGTTTGTGCTTCAGATATTTACACCTGCGCTTCTTCACCTGGTAATCTGCAGACTGAAGAGACAAAATAAATTATATGAGCAAGAAGGCAAAAAAAGAGGAGTACACTGAGTCTAGTTTTTCAATAAACACATCTCCATACACTTGAAACAAGACAAAACTAACTTCATATTGTTTTAAATCAATCATTCCTTAATATTGATGGTAAAGTACCCAGTAAAATACCAGTTAATTATTTCACTAGTAGGGAAAAAAATGTCTTGTTATAAGTAAAATTATTACTGCTAATAGAAAAATTATTTACTCCATTATTTCTCCTCAGAATTTTGACTTTGATCTGAGATCAAGAAGTCAAAATTCTGAGAAAAAAAATTCTGAATTGAGAAAAAATAATTTTGTGACAAAAATTATGAATTTTGAGTGAAAAAAAATCACAATTTTGATTTTCTTTTCTGAAAAGTACTGAATGCTACAGCCATCACGTTTTTATTACAAAACACAACCTGCAGTTTTCTGAATGCGTCCATGTGTACGGAAAGAAAAGCTTTCAAATCCCACTTGTAATTATTTGAACACAACTAAACCTTTACAGGATGTTAGTCTGTACATATACGCTTCCTGACTGAGCTGGTGGTGATTTGTGAATGGAAACCAGGGCGCAGAAGCTGAAGCAACATGAAAATGTCCTGCAGAGGAACAGTCTCGTCTTGTGTTGTCAAAGCTCTCCTGAAGCTAAACTATTTAGTAATAACCATAATGATAAAACTTACCTTCTTGATTCTCTTCAGCTTGTTGTACTCATCCAGAGTGTCCTGTTAACAAGCAAACACACATTTCAACATGTAGCTTTGTCGAAAAATAAACAGGATTTTTCTGCTTGTTGTTGCCTTTAAAATGAGGCTAAAAACCTTTTTATTTGCTTTTGCTGACTCTGCTGTTTCTTTAATGAAGGTTGTTTTTAACTTCTATCTAGAAACACTTTACGATGCCTTTGGCTGGACGATTAATAAAAATTGCCTATCTCAGGAAAACACTCCTTTGTTTTGGGAGTCCTCACCAGGAACTGTGGGCTTCCCTCCTCCAGCCCATCCAGCTCTCTGTCCAGATTGGACAGGTCCTTATTGAGGATGTCCAGCTCCGCCTGGAGGTCTTTGTACTCCAGGTGGTCGCGGTCGAACTCCTGCTTGTAGCTGTTGCGCTCCTGCTCGTTGGCTATCGGCGGGAACTCACTGCAGGAGGGAGGACGATTAGATCAACTTTAATCTTTCACAGAACATGAGGGTCTCAGCTTTGCCTGACGTGTCCCGGTTGCCTGGCTACCTGTCGAAGTCGTTGTCGTCCAGCTCGTCCCCAGACGAGTTGTAGTCCGTGTCGTAGTCCTGCCCGTCGGCACGGCGTGGCCGTCCTGCGCGCCTCTTTTTGGGCCGCCCCGTTGAGCTTGTGATCTCCGAGCTGCTGCTGCTGTAAGGGGCCCCGTTCTGCAAGGGCCTTTCAACCACAGGTCTGTGAAGGAAAGAATTTAAAATCATTATTATCTTAATATTAGATGCAGGGTCAAGTTTTACTAAAAGCAAACATCCTGAGACGAGATGAAGCAAAATCTTCTAAACAAAAGCAGAATTACAGATTTTCATTTGGGGGCGTACCACGCTAACATGACAACACCAGTTACTTCATCATTCATAAGCTACTTTATGTGTAGCATACCTGCTATCATTAGAGTCATTTGTAACTAGTTACCAGTGTTTATTATGTCTTACAATTTTAGAAAAGTAGCAAACAAATAGAAAATGTTTGGATTTTCAGATGCAGAGTGGCATTTGAGTGTAAGCCTGTCACAATAAACATAAAACATTAAAATGAGCTTAATCATTTCCATTCTCATGACTAATACTTCTTGAATGCCAATTTTGTTTACAGTGACATCACAATCCATTTTAGTTGTGGTTCCGGTTGTGTGTAGTTTTTATTTACATTTTATTTATTGTTATTGGTTGTTATGATTTATATTTGAATATTTAAAATATCGTCAAGCTCCAGCGTGAGATGTTCTTCACAGAAAATAAACTTTATTGGCCTTTGAGAGGGTAAACTCGCCCTATTGGGCCGTTATCAATATATCACTAGAAAAATGGTCTCAAAACAACATTATCGCAATCATTTTTGAGAGAATCCATTGTCCAGTAAAATCTGTTAGCGTTACAGGCCTTTTTAAGTGTAGTCTGTTATTTTAATTATTTAAAAGGAACATCAGTTGATAAACTCTAAATTTAAAGTAAGCAAGTTCGATATCTTATATTTTCCCAACAGTGGAAGAGATTCCCTGTTATTTGTATACAAACTATAAAAAATACATACATTGTTTTTTTTCATGTGTAAAAGGATTTATTTTGTATTATTCATTATTATTTACTTTATAAATATGTACATGTAAATATACATGTAATTGTAGCTTGGTGCTCTTGGGGGCCCCCTGGTGGTTTGGGGGCCCTACATAGTTGCATAACTCAACTCCTACTAGACAACGTCATCTTCCCTCATCAGCACAGAAACATTTCGCATAGTTTCACAGTGAAAGTAAAACATGACTCATGCCTCAGTAGGTTTTGGTCTCATGAACTTCATGTCTTTTGTTACAGCGTCACTTCCACAAACGCTTGCACTGCTTTTCCACTAGCAAGCAAGAATCCTTTCAAATACACTGTTTTAGTAGCATTAAGTATGAATCCTCACTGTGGGGTGTAGCTTATGGGGGGTTTGTCGTAGTTGCTCTCATCATCCAGGTAACTCCTGGAGCCTCTCCGCTTTTCGGGGTACTCTGGGTAGTCTGCAGCGAGGGCCTCTTGAGGAGGAACAGAGACGTTGTTCACCTTCAAGAGAGATTCAAACAAAAACATCACATTAAAGATTTGATCATTTTTAAAAGCTTTATTTTGCGGCACTTATTAATTAACATGAATAATTAGCCAGAGAGACAAATTTTCATCTGAAGTCTCCCAGCAGGTTGATAGAAGAGATAAAAAAATATTATTAAAATGCATTTACAACATACAAGACCTATGATTTATGACAGATTTCAATATGAAGCTAAAATAGTGTAATTTATGGTAAATATTGATAATAAAAATTAAAAAGAGTGTAAGAAAAAAAACTGTTAATTTAAAAATTAGTCCATGTGTGAATCTGGAAGTTTATATGCCAAATTGCGTCTTTTTCTTAACCAAATAAGTGCCGTTCCTTTGGATAAGACAAAACTATTTACAAATATCTATTCTAAAAGTTTCTGTGATTAATAGTTTTGAGGAAGGTCTTGGTTTTGATATTTTTAGATGACTAGCATGAAGTTCCCTGGTAAAGTGAAACTTTAGCTCTATTGTCTGGAGTTTCTGCAAGTCATGTTACCAACAATCAGATCCTGTTTTGTGCACAGCTGCAAACTATTTTATCCTGTGAGCTAACAATCAGAGAGCTACACTAAACGCCTTCTTTTTTTATATATATTATTTTTTTTCAAACTTCACGACAATCACAGTAACTGAGTCCATTGGTCGATTTACTTCAACGTCTGTCTGTCCCTGAGAGCAAGGCACAGATATCCACAGATGTCTCCTACCAAGTGTTCAGAAATCAGCTGAAACAACAATCGTTCAATTTTATAATGTTAAAAGCAAAGTTTGGAAAGCAAGAAAACATTTTCTGTAAGCTTTGTCCACACCTCATGTCTTTCAGCGTCAATTGCATTTGATTTGCAATTTTCATTTTGATCATTTTTAGGTCAATTTTAACAATTGCAATAAAAATGAGCCTGTTTAGGTAACTTGAACATACGGTATTTACATTATGTGGTGATGTTGATTAACGTGTACCATCCCTTGACAAATAAGCAAATAAATAAAAAGCTGTAGCAGTAATTACATTTTTTACAAAGTAAAACAAGTCATATCAAAACTGATATGTTATTATTAGCCTGGCACTTCAGCAGGCTGCTTTGTTGAAAAATAAACACAACATTATCCAAATAAAAACTGTTGTTTATTGAAGACCGTGTCCTTATGAATCAGGCAAATACGTATTTAGAAGAATATAAATTAAACCTGTTTTAGGAGATCTGTTTTTCAAATACCACAGTTTATTTTTTAAATCTCTTGTGGACAAAATATTTGGGCAGTCAAAAAAAATATATCAATGCCGTTGCGTATGCTGCAGTTAGGGAAATGTGATATTTTACTGTACAATATAGGGGAGTTTTTAAGGATTTACATGGCATAAATTTGACTTTAGTTCTAGGACTCTGCCTGTGCTAATGCATTATCTTGATTGACTCAATAAAAGGGGACAGAATGTTTTCATTTGGACTTTGCCAGTATCCTTTCCTAACAAAACTGCTTTGTAATAAATTTCTAATTGATTATATAAAATTGGACACATTTTAATATATTTAATGAAATCCCTAAATAACTATAAATAACTAATTCTGAAAACTTATGAAGTATTCCAAATATGAAGTTTGTTAGCCCTTCAATTAGGGCTTATTCAAAGCCCTGATTCAATAAGAAAACTGTCCATTTAAAACTGTTGTTATACCTTTATATCAGTTTCTGGAATGGTCATTTTGACAGACTCTTGCTTGAGTAAATCCACTGAATTTCTGACATTTCTGGTATGATACACCTGTATGAACTTGCCCTCTGTATTATAACTAGGCTACACCCAGAAAAACAGGAAGCTCACATCCAAAGAGGTCTCTGTAGTCGTACTGCATAAGTACTTTCAAACAGGTTGTCACAAACACCAGCAGGGAAAATGTCTGTGGTTCTTAGAATCATGCTGTTGTTGTTGTGCTATTGGTCCAACTGCTGAGTGGTATACGGCAGAGCAGCAGTCTGACCTGTTTTTCCTGTTTGCTGCTCTGAAGTGAGCTGAAATACTGGGACTTGGCAGAAGTGACTGTCATGATTCCTATTAAAAATGACTCACACACTCACAGCTGCTCGCTCCGTAACGTTACGAAACACATTTCAAAAGTATCATCGAAAAGCATGATTCATTGCTAAATGTAAACACTGATATTTCGAACTGTGGAAACGTTCACGGCTAATACGTTCAGAATGTTGATTCCTCTGATTACTTGAGCCCGACTGAAACTGTTATCAGTCTGCATGCCACGCCTTGAAACTGTAGATGGAAGGACTTTAAACTCCACCTTCTTCACTGTTCATAAACAGTGAAGAACTGGTTTTACCACTTCCTCACCTTCTCTGTCCGAGAGCACACGAGGAGGCTAGAAAGAGATTCTTTCTAGAAAGAAAGAATCCACAAGCTAACGCTTTTTTTTTTTTGTTAAAAAAAGCGTTAGATTAGAGATTCTGCTAAGGCTTAGGTGTGTAAAAGTCCAAAGTTTTTAGTTGACTGGACATCTACCAGCCAACTAAGTAGTGCCCATGTTAAATCAAGCCAATTAAACCTGCAGATGTATCAGACTACAACGTTTACCTAACCATTAAACTCCTGTAGCCGTCGGTTAAAGAACACCCAAAATTTAGATCAGCAGAACCTAAAACCATTGATGTATCCATTTTATGTCTGCCTGACGTTTGGCTACTTAAACTACAAAAAGACAACATTTTACCAAGTACTTTGATCTAGTTTCTAGAGCAAATATTTAAGTACACTCTAAATAAGACAAAAGTAATTACAAGTACCTTTTCAGCAAGATATGCGAGCTTGTTTAAAGTCAGTAATTCATTAATATTGATTTAAAAAAGTGCTAGTTTCACTGGCAGATTATTTCATTTGTAACATTTTCACCATAATATGAGTGAAATAATCTGTCAATGAAACCAGTACTGTTTTATATCAATATTAAGGAATTATTGACTTTGAACAAGCTCGCATATCTTGCTAAAAGTAGGTCTGTCACAGGAAGCAATAAAACAATGAATCACAGGATCAATTAAAACAAACTCAATTTCTATTTTCACAATTTATCATTATTTTCTGTTCTCTCTCTCTCTTTCTACCAAAGACTGGATTATTTGTAGTTTCTGTTGTTTTGTTTATTTTATTTATTTAGTTATGTTTTTATTTATTTTATATTTAAAATGTATTCCAGTTATTCCAGTTCCAGTGTTAAATGTTTGTAAGTTTATAAATCTTTGAGAATGTGTTCTTGCATTATTTTGTCATTACCATTATATTAATTGAAAAACGGTCTCAAGAAAACAACAACAATATTATCATTTGTCGCAATGACATCTGGGGCAATTTATCGTCCAGCAAAATTTGTTACCGTGACAGGTGTACTTACAAGTTAGTTTTGTCTTAAAGTGTATTATGATATTTGCATTAGAAACTAAACCAAAACTCCTTGTTAAGACTTTGTGCTTTTGCAGTGTTAGTGAAATGGTTTGTGCTTGGTATGCAGAAATAAAAAACATTGTTTGCACCCACATCACATCTCCATGATGACTCAGCACAAGAAATAAATTGAGAGGATCTTAGTTTTGCATTTGTGATACACATAGAGCACCTTCAGGTTTCTGTTTTTATTTTTATTATTACACCAACATGTTTCAGATCAATAATCACTATTAATACCAGAAAAATGTTAATGGTGTTTTCAGTTTGTTTTATCTATTAAGTGAAAAGTTATCCAAACGAACCAAACGGTTTCATTTGAAAATAATTCACATCCCAAATACCCTTGAAAAATCATAGATTAACTATCATGTTTTTTTTTGGCCTAATATTTCTCATCCACACCTGTAATTATCACTGCTAGACTTGTAGAATAAATAAATTAAAAAGGATCTGTCTTCCAACATGTGACAGGCTAAAGATTATAAACACATCTTATCCTGATCTAAAGAAATTCAAGAAGAAACAAGAAGTAAAGTCATTGACGGTCAAAATCTCAAAAGTGTTTTAAAGCAAATCCCAAGGTTTTCAATTCTCAGTCAATCATAGTGTGAGCCAGTCTCCATGGCGATGAATCTGATCACCAAGCACAGTTACTAGAAGAGTACATCAATGACTCATCAGGCAGGTCACAAAACAACCAAGAACAACGTCTGATGCTCCTCATGTAGGTCGTTGTTAGTGGTGTTAGTTTCAAAGCATAACAAAAAGAGCCCAAAGGTCCTGTTGACATTTAGCAAAAACATATAATCAATCCAACATTATTGGAAAACATGTTCTGTTTTCTGTGGACTAACAACAAAAAGGTGGAATGTTTGATCAAGTTCTGCTTTTCCAAACTTTTGAAAGGTGGATTATGGTGGTGTTGGTGTGATTGTCTGGGTTTGGATGACTTACTATAATTGATGGAACCATGAACCATAATATCACTGTCTCACAAAACAACAACACTCATTGTTTAATGGAAGTTCTAAAGGTTGACATGAGCAGCTTTTAGGTTAAAGGGGTAAATACTTTTTCCACATTGGGCACAGTTGGTTGGATCAGCCTTTTTCCACCTAATCAATGAAATAATAATTTAAAAAGTAAAAAAAAAACAAAAAAAAAACTGTGCTTTATTTGTACTAAGGTTGGCTCCAATTTAAAACCATGGGTTATATTACCTGAAGCATTAAATGGAACAGGGCAGAGTACTGATCCTTACAATCAGATGCAAACAGAATCTATGTCTCCATCTATGTCTCGTGCTGAGTCATAACGGAGCTGATGTGATGGAAACAAAAACAAATGTTTTCTGCATTCCACGCAAAAACTAAGTACACTTCCCCTTTTCTGAAAATAAACACCTGGCAGAAGTTGATTGGACAGAGAAATTAGCAAATGTGTTTTCACAACCTTGTAGGCCCATCTGCTCTCAACTCGCCCATATGGAAGAGTTCAAAAAGTAAAATATGAAGACTACACTCCACCACTCACCCACGCCTCGACGTCCTCAGGAGGTGCAAGATCATCCACAACTTTGACTTTTTTCCACAAGATGTTCTCTTTTCCATAGTTGTTGATCTTCTGCCGTGTCTTGAGGGCGAAGACGAGCATGATGATCAAAGCTGCGGTCACCAAGAAGCCGAACACAACGGCGATGGCCTGAAGTAGAACATAAACCGCAGGGAGTGAGTTTATTTCACACGCAGGACGCGTGTTAAAGGATAGCACCAATGTCGCGAGGGTTTACCTCTTGTGGTTCCACCACGCAGTAGTAGTAAAGGTACTGGTTCTGAAACATTCCTGATGTCGGTTTGTTGTTGTTGAAATGGAGCACACAGATTCGCAATCATGCTGCCGTAAGATGTCGAGGTCTGGGATGAGGGGTTTATTGCCACCAAGTACACGATGGTGGCAATGAGCATCAACAATGCCAGGATGGGACAGATGATCAACGTGGCCAAGAAGAACTTTCTGCTCTGAGACAGGTTCTGATGAGACACGATGATGATAAAGACGACCAGGGAGAAGATGAAGACAAAGGCGGACATTGCGATCATAAACCCTTTCCCGGTACGCGGGTCATTGTACCCATATGAACCGTAGGCATAACTGTTTCCAGATCCGTATATTCCTCCAGATCCGTACATTCCTGAAGATCCTCCGTACATTCCTCCAGATCCTCCATACCCATATCCCCCAAAGGTGGACATGGCCTGACTGTCATGCGCCAGCGTTGAGGCAACGCAGGCAAAGATGGCCACACACAGAACAAGGGCAATGATGGCCATGATTTTAAGGATTCCCGGAGGTGAGGACCAGCGGTAGAAGTGCTGGAACTCATCGTCAGGGTAGTAAGAGTAGGCTGGTTGAGCAGGACCATTACTGGAAGAGGAATAAACAAACCACTGTTACAACCCAAACTACAATATTTAGATTTTATTAATAAGTGGACAGAGCAGAAAACATATTTACAAATAAGTTAATACAGTCATAACCATGAGATGAATTTCTATCTGATACAGTTCAAAATACAACAAAAAATGCTTATGGAGTAATGGTGAGCAAAAAATTTTAAAATGCATTTGATCCAATATATTGAAAGAAGAAACATTGATACACACATGGAAGAAGATTAGGACCACTGGGGGAAAAAAGCCTTTTTTTAATCTCAAATTTTGACTTTTTTCAAAAAAATCTTCAATGACAGAGATGGGAGTTATGCTGGAGGAGAACTACAACTTTCTGGAGACAAATATTAGGCTTAAATGATTTTTTTAATATTTATTTGTGATAGATCAGAGTAGAAACGGCCTTTACTTTCCAGAAAATGAGACATTCAGGTGTGACAGCAACACCAGGTATAAAGATTAACACAAAAAGTTCTTAAAATGTTTTAAAAGCAATATAAAAAAGCAAGATCAGCAATAATAACAATAATAGTAAAAATTAAAACCGAAATTGTGCTTCTTTTACTGCTACAAAGTCAACAGTTTCATGAGGGTTTGATGAATATCGACAGAAAAAATCTCAAATAAACAACAACAAAATAAACAAACAACAACTTACTATCTATCATCCTCTTCATAGGGAGGGGGGCTCCCATTGGGTCTGGAGGACATCGCTGTTTGATCCACTCAACAGTGCCAATCAAAACAACCTGCAAGAAGGTTTCCTGTTATACTCAATAAACCCATGTTATCAAACTCTGTTAAAGGTACAAATGATGCTAATATGTAAAAACATGTCACTTTTAATACTCATTTTAAAGTGAATCTGCGACCATACACGCAACAGACAAATTACGTGAAGCACTTGACAGGAAATGGTCTGTGGTCAATTCAGATGACGGTAGCGCTCTCCTTTAAAGATTGGCTTTGCGCATACATGGCGCATTACGGTAACAGAACAGGGGCGCACTTGCACGCGGAGAAAATGAAATAAGAGCAAAACAGACGCATGGCCATCAAAAGCGCATATTTATGACATACCAATTACTTTTACATACATGTACTATAGCCAGACTAAATATTTCATGTCTGAACCTCGTGGCAGTTATTGAACAAAATTGTTTGTGTCTCTCATTAAAGGTCGTTAACAGTACCTTAATTGAATTGAAGGTGAATCGACCAATACGCCGCTGGGCTCCGCTGAGCTTTTTACCACTGAATCGAAACAGTTTTGAAGAACTGAGGTTGTCTCTTTCACTGTTGCTTTCAGGCTCGTCTCCTCTGAAATGTCTCTAGTGAAACCACAGCAGCTGCTGAAAACAACTCGGACCACACCTAGAGAGCTGCGCTCTCGGTTACCTTAGCCCTGCCCCTCTCGACAGGTGTCGCTGTACTGAACAAGACCGGATGTTCATATTTGGAAATGCAAGGTGAGCGTAGTAACACAGAGAGAACGGAATGTTTACCTGGTGTAGAGGCACCGACAGTACCAAGCAGGACACTGTCATCCCGTTTCCTGTCTGGTTACTTTGAATAAACCCCTATCACAAAATCTAAAACACAAACGAAAAACGACCATAGTGAACCATTTTCACTTAGTAACAATCAACAATGGGTTAGATAGTACCTCACCTTCCGAGTTGGCGCATGACTAAAAGGCTATTCCGCTACATTCAATTATTCTGGACAACATTTAATACGCTCTAAAATCTAAATCACTTACGGTCAAGCCTCAAATGTTTTACTGTCATTTTGTTATTATTGCGGACCTAGACAGGATTATTATATATAAATAAAATATCGCAGAAAATACAAATGGGTTTGTAAAATCTTTATCTGCCAAATAAAATATTATTTTTATTTATTATTATTTTTATTTAATTTTAAGGCGTTTTATGACCAAAGCCCTTTGTGATAATGAAGTAATGGTATAAACCTCAAGTCATGTTGTTTAAATGTTGCACATTTCAGCAACACTGCAGTTGGAATTGCTTTACATGATATAAATATAATACAGTAACCAATTAGGAAACAAGTAAGCATTTATCATTATCATTTATTGTGATAAATTTCTTATCATGTTAAGAATTTTGATTTATCATTGCCGCGATAAATTCAATTTAATATTTAATCACTCAAAACTGTCTGCACTGTGTTCGTTTTATTTTTTTATCCACTGTTGAGTATCAATAAATATCAATACGTTTGAAAATATGATTAAATGCAGTTACTGTGAGTAGTTAGTGATACAAAAGTCAAAGAACACACTCTGAACATCAGTAATTATAATTTTATTATTAACAGCCCTGGTAAAAAAAAAAAAGACTATACTTTAGTATACTAAATTTTAACATACTTTTGTATACTTTTAGCAATGTACTTCAACTGTGCTATTTTGGAACAACTTTTTTTGTACTTAGTATACTTTAGTAGTATTTAAATTGTTTAAAAATACAGCTAATAGTATACTTTAGGTTACTACACATACTTTTTTGGAACAACTTCAAGTATACTTACAGTGTACTTAAAGTATACTTTTTAAATTTCATATTTCAGAGATATATTATTACATTTTGATATAATTATTATGAGTGTTATTAATTATATAATTATGTCTCAAAATTATATAAAATATATATATATTTAAAATATACTTCAATATATATTTTAAATATACTAATTTAATAATTTATTTAAATTACAATTAATTATTTTTTATTTCCTGCTATTGATAATAAACCTCAACTTTAATTATTTGTGAAAGTCTTAATTCCTACGTACCTATTTTGTAAATGACATGCATAACTACACTACAGTACTTACATTGTTTGAGGCTAAAATTTCATGGAAAGATTAATTACACAAGATGTCCAAGGTAATTCAAATATTTTTTATTACAGACATTTTAAAATTGTCCAATTTTACTCACAACTTTACATAAATTATCAGTTTACACATCAAAAGTGAACACATGAACATGAAAATTTAAGTGTGATAATAAAACATGAAAGTGAGGATCAACGACAGAACATTCCTGTTCACTGCACCTTACAGAACAATAGAGCAATTAAACAGAGAAAGCATTTGTATTTAAAGAGAACAGAAAAATGGCAAATAAAAAATAATACTTACAATTTCAAGACGTTATGGACTCGCTGTGTATGTGACATCATAAAAACTGATGATCATTGGGACCGGATGCCTGGGGTGGAAAAACATTTCTGGGTGTCTTTGCCTGTTTATGTTGGAAGTAGAAATAAATAGTCAGCAATGTCATAGAGTCAGTTGATGTTGGCATTAACTATGAAGCTGTTTTAAGTGTCGACTTAAGGAGACAAACTACATTAAAATCTTTCCATCCATGATCTGAACACACTGATCCTTGCAGGGTGGTGAGGGGGGCTGGTGGTGCCCATCTCCAGCAGCCATCAGATGAGAGGCAGGTTCACCCTGGACACCCTGACTGAAAGTCAACAACAAATCAAAAAATAAAGATAAATGTTAGATTAACAAGAAGAGAAAAATTATTTCCAGTTACCTTTAAATCAAATCCTGTTCATTAAGCACTTAGTGTTGGTAACAGCAGTTTTTGTTGTTGAAATGTAGCTTACACCATTAAGACAATGTGGAGGTTCATCCTCAGAGCTGGTTGTTGATCTGGTGGAGTCAGAGCTTCTTCTGAGACAGAAAGTCCTTAGGTTTCCTAACACCTGATTTCTCTGGCTTCATCTTTCATATTCATTTGCTTAGTTAGACTGCAAACATATGTTGAAGATTAAAACATTGATGAACGAGTTAGAACAACAACTTCACAATATCAAAGTCTCTCTGTCTTATGGAGCTTAATTAAAACCAGGTTAGTTTATGAATTAAAGTCTAAGTCGCAACAAACACCCTCCATGCTGTTATAACATGAAGCTGAATTATTACTATAATAATAATCACACAAGTCACAATAAAATGATAAAATAATTATTTAAGAAAGCAACGTAAGTTATATATCTTTACTGCACTGTTTATAATTAAATGAAGATAATTAATAAGCAAACTTACCACCACCTAGCAACACTTAGCAGCCTTCGTCCCTCCTGGCTCCTTTTGTGACACACATTTCATTTCCATCGGTTGTTGTCCCGTTGTGTTGTCGTCTAACTTGGACTAGGATGTCACCAGCTTAAACTTAGCAAAATTAGCAACTATTATCAATGCCCTCTCTACTTTTAAGGCAATATTATGCGAGTAAAAATGGCGAATTTGAACAAAATCTGTTATCTTCCCTGCTTCAAGGTTTTTCTTTTTGTGGCGTTTTTTAAATAAATGAAAATGTGCACCATCTGGTCTGGAGTGTGAACTGGAGCTAATGCCGTTGATTGTGATCATGATTATCCTTTTTTTATGGCATGCAATTTTAATAAATAGTAAAAGAAGGCACTTAAAAGTTCATACATATTCATTCATATTTTGTTCACTTAAAGTATACTTTTATTTAATATATTAAAAGTGTATTTTGGTACAATTATGTTTAAGTGTGTTTAAAGTAATAATTTCGAAATTGGTACAAGTGTATTTTTATTATACTTCAGATATACTTATAGGTAGTACACTTAGTAATTAGCATACTTAAAGTGTACTTTCACAAATGAAAGTATGTTTGAAGTATACTAAAGTATACTTTCTTTTTTACCAGGGAAACTTTTGGTTTCCCTCAGATCAGAGATGGAAGAAATATTTCATCTGTTACCTACAGAGGGCGCTGTAGAGTGTCTGAGCTTTGGGTGACGGACAGAGTCGGGCCATATTTAGGTTGATGTGAGAATGACACAGGCGAGCTGAGTTATCAATATAAGGTTTACCTTGACAACAATAAGTGCTTAAACAATTACATCTGAATTCCAATAATTTGTACATTTATATTGGTAAGTATGTTATCAAATGGACTGCCTACAAATTACAGTGAGTAGTAAAATTAAGATCGAATATGAATAATATAAATATAAGTAAGATTCCCACCTGAGGAAAAAATTTCACTCAAACTTAAAAATATGCAAATGTTCAAAATTATATTTACACATATAAAGCAACAGCTACTGTGATAGCATACTATTAAAATGAATATATTTACTAAAGGCTATAATAAATACCTAATATTTTTATCAATTATCAAGACGTGCAGCATGGTTTGTATTTTGATCATATAGGACAATTTCTACCTTCACTTGCATGTGAAATAATGTTTGTCTACTTCCTAATTTACTATGGTTTGCATGTTTGTTACACTTTGCTGTTTTAGAACATTAAACCAGGTTAAATGTATCAGTCAAAGAAAACGCAGGAAAACACAAAAGTATTTTTTAGATGAAGGTGTTTACTATTAAGGGGGGAAAAATCTGTTCCCAATCAATACTTCACTTAAATGGGACTGGTCTGACAAAGTGACAAAAGCTTGACATCAGAGATCCAAAGAGATCCACAGAAATTCAGGAACAAATGAGATTGAATGTAATTGGGATCCACCAGTCTGGAAAGGGCTTTAGTTTTAGTCCCTAAAGCTTTGTGAGTCCAGGTAATCACAGTGTTGAACACAGTGGTGAATCCTCCCAGGAGCAGCCAACCCACCAGAATGAACCCAATGGCGACGCGCTGACTCATTCAAGAGGTCACAGTTGACCCCACAGCAACATCTGAAGAGCGGAAGGACCCACGTGTCTGTCAAGTAAAGGGGACTTTGGCCTCCCTCTCATGAGAAGTCCAGATTTAGCCCTATACAGTCGCTGCCCGCCCCGTGGCGGGCTGACATCATGCATGTAAAAGGCTCCAGTATAAAAAAAGACGGCATGAGGAGTGTGCATTTCAAGTCCTGTTGGACACCAGAGACCTCAAACTTTATAAAAGTAGTGGTTTTATATTGATTTTGTTTCATACTTACTTCCAAATAAAACCAGAAATATGATCGATCATGTCCGCCATATTGTTTGCGCATGTACTGCGCAATCCAGGAACGTTTTATGACCAAAAAGTGAATGAATGCAACATGAAATCCATTTTTCCCGATTTCTTCAAACGTGCCACATTTCTGAAGCAACCAATCAGAAAGCATTGTCGCCCATTTTGTTTGAGCTCGTAAGCGCAAACAAAATGGGCGACAGGGCGTCAGATATGGAGTGAAAAGTATGGCGTGAAAATAGTCTCAAAATATCTGTGTGTGTACACACACAAATCTTTTTACACACGCACAAATCCTGTTACGCACGCACAAAACATTTTACACACACACAAATCATTTTACACACGCACAGATATTTTGAGACTATTTTCACTCCTTAGTCAGACCTCGGCTGGCAGCCATTTTGTAAATAGTTGAAAGGAGTAGGGGGACGGAGGAGGAAATGAATTTGTGATGGAAACAACTTCAAACATTTTGTTAATAGTTGTAAAAAAAAACATGAGTCTTGTGGTATTGGAGAGAATTTGTAAATTCATTTATAAATTGTTGTAAAAATACGTCTGGGAAATTGCCCACAATGTGACGTAAAAATATGCATATTTAGTTATTGGCTAAGTTTGTACACAAGTTCTTAAAATTTACAAAAGAAAATTTCATTTTAGGCTGGAAAAATGGTTCATTCAACATTTTTGTGAATTTCATAGTAAAAATATGAAAAAATTATAGTCGGATTTTGATTTTGTGTTTTTTTTGGTCCAATGTGATAATGCATTTTGTCAAAATGAAACAAATACTGTAAAATCATGAAGCTTAGGTTGTGCTGAAAATAATACCAAATAAGGCAAGGTAAACAGTTTTTATGGTGAAAATATAAGGGTAAATTCAAAATTAGACCAAAACGGCCATTTAGACCCAATTCTCCTAATTAAAGAGTACTTTGTTGATAGAACATTAAAGCTCTTCTCAATTTCCTAACAACACATCATGATGATCCCCAAGACTTGTGGGAAAACATTCTGGGGACTGACGAGACCAAAGCCAAACTCTTTGTAAGGTGTGTGTCATATTGCATTTGGTGTGAAAGTAACACATTTCAGAAAAAGAACAGTAAAACATGATGGTGGTAATATGATGGTCCGGGGCCGTTTTGCTGCTTCGGGATAATAAATGGAACCTTGAATTCTGCCATCAACCAAACCATCTTGAAGAACTGCTGTGGCATAATCTCAAAAAGGCTGGAAAACCCTGCAGTTTGTCTGAATTAGAACAATCCTGCAAAAATGATTGAGCGGTTAAAATTTCTCCACAGCTGGAAAACACTTGTAACCCTTGACTGGACTTGTTGCTGCTAAATGTGGTCCAACCAGTTAGTAGCTTTAGGGGGCAACCACTTTTTCACACAGTGCAACTGAGGTTTGGATTCTTTTTCTCTCTTCATAAACACCAGATAAAGCTGCAGTTAGTGCAGATCTTAGACAAACTACCTGAGCAAGCCCCAACACCCACATTTCCGCTGAGAACTTAGATCAGTGTCTCACCACATAAATATTTAGGTTGCGTATCAAGGGAGAATTTGAATTATTCTCTTAGTGCGTTGTGTTTCTTTCTTTTTGAAGCCATTTGAGTTGCCTCTTACTAGCCATTGCAGAAAAGGCAGGAGCTTTAACATTAGCCTTCAACATCCATGCTTTTTATAACCCATCCCAGTTTCTGTGTCTCATACAAGACACAATATGATGTAAAGAGATGATTGAGGCAAAGAAAGCCAACAAAAACATTTCCACTTGATTCCATTTGATTGATTGTTCTGCAACAGAAAAGCTGTTTTGCAACTAACAGTCATCTCACTTTACGCAAGGCAGAAGAACAATCTTCTTAGCCAACCTAAAATACTCAGGTTGCACATCATGCCACAACAATATTACTTAACAAATGTTATCTAAAATCCTCCTGTGGTCTTAAGGCGGTGTTGCACTTTTACAAGGTTTTTTTTTCGTGTTCATATGATTCCAGGAACTGACAGTCTGATGGGACAATCCTCTACATCCCTGCTGTCCAACCGCGAGATCTGCTGCGCGTCTTCTGAGTGTCGTGCTAAGACCGCCAGAGGGTTAAACACATTAAAGCTGCACCTGTTTGGCTTTTCAAGATGGCGGCGTAGCAAGTGGTCGACTTCGTCTAGCTGCGCACCACATGTTCGGTATTTGAGCAGACTACCACCCTCCTTCTAAGATTTCTCAACTAAATGAGGTGATACGATCGCTGATGAACGCTTCTTCGACTTACGCCAACATTATGTCGCCCAAAATTCTTAGGAAAATTAACAAGACCGGTGAAGTGGAGTCTAAACTGGCTAGCACAGGTAAAATGGCTAACGCGGAGCTACCAGCGGCTGGTGGGGCTGCTGCGCTCGATCCTGCTCTTCGTCAAGTCATTGAGGAAATCACTGGGAACATCTCATCAGTGATTTCCCAGAAGGTAGACATTCTAACTGACATGCTTTAGAGCCAGGCCACGGAGTTAAAGGTGCTAGTCGGACGCGTTACAGAGGCTGAGGGCAGGATTGCAGTTCAGGAGGACGGCCTGGACCAGGCCACGGCCCGCGTTAAAAAGCTGGAGAAAGAAACCATGATGGCTCAACGAATTGACGACATTGAAAACAGAGGCAGGAGAAGGAATATTCGGGCGCTCGGTCTAAAACGGGGCGTAGAGGCTGGCCCTGGAGCCCTACAATTTTTGGGAAAATGGCTGCCTGAATTTCTAGGAGTCGAGACCAAGCTTGGTCGGCCGAACCGCGCACGAGCTCCGCAGCCCGGGCCGACACCGAGATCAAGACCAACGCTGACCAGATCTCACAACTACCGGGGATCAACAGCAGGTTCCCGCAGCAGCGCGGGGAGCGGAGATCAGCCCCTGATGTATCAGAACCCCAGGATCATGTTCTTCCAGGGTTTCTCGGCGGAAGGGATTCGACGCGGTAAAGCGGCGGCTGAGGGAGGCAGGTGTCCAGGTCTCCCCTCTCCACCCGGCCAGGCTGAAGATTATGCGCGATGGTGATGCAAACGTTTTTAATTCGCCGGATGGAGCAATGGAGTTTGTGGACAGTTTAGGATGAAAAACTCCTGCCGAAGTTCTGAATCGGTCGGCACCAGAGGTCGGAGGTAAGCTTGCTCTCTTTGTTTCTTTTTTTTTTAATTCTCATTGTCACCCGTGAGAACAAGTGATGGGAGTAATTATTATGACTATAATTCTTTTCAATCTGTTCTGCTCAGCTGCATTTTTTTTTATGACCTTTTTTTCTTCTGTGGTGCGCAGCAGCGGGGAATGTGATGGATTTTCTTTTTTGGGCTCGTCTATCTGTGTGTCTCCACCAGGGAGAGACACACGGGGTTAGTTAAGGTAGGGATGGACCCCGGCGGGTTTTGGGGGGATACGCACCTTGAAAGCGCTTTTTCTGTTCTCTTTTGTTCTATCTTGGTTCTAGTTTGTTGGTTTTGGTTGGTTTATGTTCAGCTCAACACGTTGCAGTCCTTATACTTAATCATTAGTTGGGTGGCATTGCATTACTACATTATAACTTTAAATCATAAATGCTAAGAATATGCACATGGAACATTAAGGGAAGTCATTCACTAATTAAGAGAAGAAAGGTTCTTCAAGCCCTAAGGAAGGAAGGTGTAGATATAGCGCTGCTGCAGGAAACGCATTTAAACGACTCCGAACATTTAAAACTACAACGATGCGGCTTTGAACATGTTTTTTTTCTCCTCTTTCACTAACAAAAGTAGAGGAGTTGCAATCCTTGTTAAAAATTCAGTGCCCTTTAAAGTCATAGAATGTACTAAAGATGAAAATGGGAGGTATGTACTTGTTAGAGCAATGATAAATGGAGAAGAATTTGCCATACTGAATGTTTATTTTCCACCGGGCCATCCTATTAACTTCTTAACAGGAATAATGGCAAAACTTATGGATCTCTCTCTTGAAAATGTTATGGTAGGAGGTGATTTCAATTGTCTTAAGAATCCATTGATTTATAGGCTTCCAATTAGCCCCCTTTCTATTTCAGGTAAATCAAAACAGATTTTTGATCTCTTTGAGGAAGCGGGGTTTGTGGATGTATGGATAAAACTCCATCCTGCTGGAAAGGAATACACTTTCTACTCCAACCCCCATAAATGCCACACACGTATTGACTATTTCTTTCTCCCTAAAATTACGTTAGGACAAGTTGCCTCATGCAAAATAGGACACATTGTTATATCCAATCATGCTGCAGTGTATCTAAATTATACCGTTAAAAATGCTAAGATTCAGTCAAATCACTGGAGACTAAATCCTTCAATTTTAAAAGATGAAAAATTTGTGGAGTATTTTCGAACAGAGTTCAAACAATTCCTCGCTATCAATTCTCCCTCTGCTAGCAGCCCCTCCTTGCTTTGGGACACAGCCAAGGCATTTAGTAGAGGATTAATATTATCATATATGTGCAGCAAAAAACGAAGAATTGCAGAACAACAGAACATACTGGAAAGAAAGCTTAAACTTGCAGAGGAAGAGTATATTAAAAAACCCTTGCAGTCCAAGCTGGGAAAGCTTAATGCTATCCGGTGTTCGTTGAACACAATATTGACACAGAACGCTACAAAGTCAAATTTGCTAAACAAAGATTGTTTGAACATGGGGATAAACCAGGTAGATACCTTTCCTATCTTTATAAGAGCGCGAAAGTCCTCCCAATCAATTGCTTCAATTTCTGACCAGAAGGGTTCGTGTTCTACAAATCCAGAGAAAATAAATGCAATTTTCTTTGATTTTTACAAAAGTCTGTACCAATCTGAGCAATGTGATAACTCCCAATCTTCAATAGAGACTTTTTTCTCCAAAATTAAGCTGCCCATTTTACCAGAGGACAAAAAAATGATCTAAATGCAGAAATATCAGAGGTGGATGTGGAAAGAGCCATCAGATCTCTCCAGGGAGGGAAGGCACCAGGCCTGGATGGGCTCACTTCAGAATTCTATAAAACATTTATGGATCTGCTATCAAAGCCCTACTTATCCATGCTGAATGATTCACTTGGTACAGGTGTTCTCCCCCCTTCCCTCCGAGAAGCAACTATATCCTTAATTCTTAAGAAATCAAAACCTCCAGAAAACCATGGCTCTTACAGACCCATCTCTCTACTTAATGTAGACCTAAAAATATTGTCCAAAATTTTAGCAAAACGCCTGGAAAACATTCTACCCCTTGTGATAGGGATGGACCAAACAGGTTTTATCAAGGGGCGTAATTCCCGTATTAACCTCAGACGTCTTTTGAACGTGATTCAGCTGTGTCAGCGGCGCGCGGTGGATGGTCTTGTAGTCTCCTTAGATGCAGAAAAGGCGTTCGACCGCGTGGAGTGGCCATTTCTTTTCTATACTCTGCACCAATTCGGTTTGGGCCCCAACTTTATCAGCTGGATCAAAGTCCTCTATAGTCGTCCTTTGGCTGCGGTTATTACGAATGGGCTTAGGTCTAATAATTTTGAGGTGGGAAGGGGAAATGGGTAGGGCTGCCCCCTTTCCCCTCTTTTATTCACCCTTGCAATCGAACCACTGGCCGAAGCAATTCGTAGTGATCCCGCTGTTATCGGTATTAACACTGATCGGGGGACCCATAAAATCTCTTTATATGCCGATGATGTCTTGTTGTTTCTTTCCAGACCTGTCACTTCGGTCGAAAGAGTCATCACAATTATTAACCAGTTTGGCTCATTCTCGGGATATAAAATAAACTTCTCCAAATCCGAGGCCATGCCTCTTGGTGGACAACTTTATATCCCTAGTTCCCCCTTTAAATGGTCCCCTGCAGGATTTAAATATCTCGGTATATCTGTTACACCTTTCTTCGATCAGATGTTTAAAACAAACTTTCTCCCATTATTTGAAAAAATTAAACTAGACCTTGAACGTTGGAGTGGTCTTCCCATATCTTGGCTGGGCAGAATCTCGCTTCTTAAGATGAACATTCTTCTTCGCTTGTTACACCCAATCAGGATGATTCCTATTTTATTTACTCAAAAGTGGATCCAAAAACTGAAGAGTTGGTTTGGTTCCTTTATCTGGGCCAAAAGAAGGGCATTCATAAAAATACAGTTGCCAAGAGACATGGGAGGCTTAGATCTCCCAGACTTAAAAAATATCAAGTGAGTTCTCTTATTTTATACGCTCGAGAATCGATATCTGATAACCCATCCACAGTCTGGCTAGATGTAGAAGCCTCGTTATGCGACTGCCCTCCTAAAAGCTTGCTTTTTCTTAAAAATATGAAAACAATAAATGCATTTTGTAACAATCCAATTACTGTGAATACAGTCAAGGCCTGGAGGACGGCTACACATCGAGGGCAGAACTGGGAGGACGTCCTCGTTCACACCCTTTTTTCGAAACCCCGATTTTCTTCCGGGTATGTTGGATGCGGGTTTTGGGGAATGGGTGGATAAGGGTATCTCCTCTTTAGGTTGTCTTTTTAAGGAAGGGATCCTTATGTCTTTTAATCAAGTTGTGGAAGCCTTTGGAGTAGGGAAAAATCTCTTCCGTTTCTTCCAGCTGAGAGACTTTATCAAAAAAGAAACAACTTTACTCAGGGACTCTGAGGTTTCGGGCATTGAAAAATTGCTTACCAGTACTCGTGAAGTGTCACTCAGTTTATGCTACAAAACATTGAAATGTCATAAGCATCACTTACCAACTCTGGCCCAGGCCTGTGGAGATGAGCTGGGCATCGAGATCACTGATGAAATGTGGAACAGTATATGGAACTCTGCCAGAAAAATTTCTATTTGTAATCGCTCCTGGGCGTTGCAACTTAAATTATTACATAGAGCTCACCTGGCCCCAAATTGGGTTTCAAAGTTTAAACCAGGGTCCTCTTCCCTGTGCCTTAAATGCAAAATACATGAAGGCAACCACACACATTGTCTTTGGTCATGCCCTAAAATCCAGTTATATTGGGAATCAATTCTGGCTGAGATTAGGAGAATTAACAAAACTAATATCGATCTTGATCCAGTATCTCTTCTCCTTGGTCTACCAAATAAACATATTCAAAATCAAAACATGAGTAAATTGTATAATGTCCTTACTTTCTGTGCTAGAAAGAATATTCTGTTACAGTGAATCTCTAATTAGACGGACACCTTTGTTCGGATATGGAAGCCTTTCTTGGACTATGCTGAAGGACACGTATCCACCATCTTGTCTCGAGCTTTTACAAATGCTTAGATGTGATCGATACAATGTTGGAAACATGAGTGCCCCCTCACCCCCCCTGTCTTTTCTTTTCTTTTCTGTCTCTTATGGACTGGACTGTTGAGCTCTTGTTTTGTTCTGTGTTATGTTGTTGCTTCTATTAAACAAAAATTAATAAACATATCTACAAAAAAAAAAGCTGCACCTATTTAACATTTTGAATGGTCCTTTAAATACAAATTAAATAGTTGTTCATTAATATTTGTCCATTATATTTATCTAAAAAGAAAAAAAACCCAGCAGAACTGCATCTAAAGGTTACTTTAATTAGAGAACCGCACATTGTCAGTTACATTTTCATTGAAACATTTAAAAAATGTTTATATAGATGCTTAAAATGTTAAGAACAGAAATCTAGATAAGATATTTTTAAGTGAAAAAGAACAAAACATTTATTTTTATTCTCTGAAATGGTAGAACAGCATTAGACATCAAACATTCAAATATACGTATATATATATATATATATATGTATATATATATATATATATATTTCACATTAAAAGAAAGAGCTGCATTAAAAAAGGGACAGAGTAGCAGTAAAAACAGTCCTCCCAGAAGTTAAAAGTTTTCAGGACATTTTTAAATAGACAACACAAACTCTGCCACAGAAATGAAGAGGAGATAACCAGTGACAGGAATAAGGCAAAGTTTTTTTTTAAAAGACCTCCCAGTGATTCAGTGCAAACATTTTCACCTGATAGCAGTGCGTGTTGTGAAATTCTACGATTTGGCTACATTTACAATCAGTCCTACAGTGTTTTATATATATATGTGTGTGTGTGTGTATATTTAATTGCATATTCAGACCACTTTTAAACAAAGAGCCTGTGGTTTTTCCTCACATTTGTTCACACCCAAGGAAACACGCACACACACGGTGCTGGGGCGGACTTTGAAACAAACCAATTCTTCCTATCAGCACCATTTCAGTTTATTATACCCTGAGAAAAGCTTTGCCTCAAAACAAGTCAGACTTCACAGCTGCAAAAAACAAAACACCACATTTAAATTAAATGGAGAGCAACTTTTCATCTATTGTTATAGATTACTTTTTTTTGTATTAATATTCCTTATTTTTCTGCACATTCCTTGTTACCATTGAAATTTAACTTCAACATGGATTACAGGAAGGTTGAACTTATTACAGTGAAGTTTATTGTGAATTTGGAAACATTGGTGGCCATTTTAGAAATCCTAAGATGAGGATCTACTTTCTCTACTGTCCAAACTTTTTCCACCGGGGAATAAAATCACCAAGATAAAATTACTCATTGACTTATTTTATTATGTTTGTAATAAAACATTTTATAGAGAATTCTTTAGTTTTTAACTGTTTAGGAATAAATCAAACTCACAATATTAAATGAAACATGGTAGAAAAGAAACTATCTGCGGTCTGAAATAGAGACGTTTGTCTTGGTAAACAAACAATGTATGGTTCACAAACTGTTGGGATTGAATATTTTCTCCTTTGTTGGTCCAAAAAATATTTTAGTGTATTCAGAGAAAAAAAAGCCCAAAAAACTTGCAGTATTTAGTCAAACTTAATTTAAGGGAATCTTCTCACTGGTACTTACTATCATGTTAAAATGTAAACAATAAAAATGGCTAGCAAGATTTTTTTTTTATATATATTTTTGATTTAAGAAGATATAAATTGGTCGATTTGTTTTAAGTGAAAAAATGAATGAAATTCAGAAAGTGTATCTGCATCAGCACTATATTATGCTGCATGACAAAAACTGAAGACGGCTGTTTAGTTATAATGGCAACCAAAAAGTTTCCAGTACCAACTCTATGATCATTTTAACTTTGTTTGAAATCAACTAGCAAAATCCTGATTTGCAACACTGTGACGCCACTTCTCTTCCCAGCACAAATAAATCATGTTATTGTGAGAAGTCATAAAAAATGAAGTTGTTTTAAATTTAAATGGGGACTCCAGCTAAAATTCCGGTCTGCCAGTCTGTCACAGGGCAACACAGAGACACACAGGACAAACAACCATGCACACACACACACACACTCACACCTAGGGACAGTTTAGAGAGTCCAATTAACCTGAGTCATGTTTTTGGACGGTGGGAGGAAACTGGAGTACCCGGAGAAAACGCACACATGCACAGGGAGAACATGCAAACTCCATGGAGAAAAACCAGGGCCAGGAATCAAACCCAGAACCTTCGTGCTGCAAGGCAACAGCTCTACCAACTGCACCACTGTGCAGCCCTGATCTCTCCTAATCTGAAATAAATCAGACACTTTGGAGTGGTACCAGACACTATCATTAAATCTAATTTAGTTTCACACACACGCGGTGTGTAACATTATGTGCGCTGCAGTGCGGTGAAATGTATTTGAATGACTCAATGGACAGTAGTGAAGAAAAGCTCTGAGAAGTGGTGATGTGAAGATTTTGTTTACAGTTACTTGTAGCCATGGCGACCAGCTGCTTTGAGGAGATTAGCAGATCGCCTGATCACATGAAAACTAATCTGATCATCTTCAGGAATGATGAAGCATGTTTGCCCTTTTCATTTCCCACTTGTAAGCTTTAAAAACGCTTCTGACAACAGATTTATAAAAAAGATTCAGTAGCAGTTACTGCCCTTTTTCAGTTTTAATCAGGCTTCGTTTGCCTCTTTAGTCCTATCTTCACCACTGGAGTCGCTCTGCCTCAGACAGCAGCTTTAGCTGTATCCGTCGTTCCACTCCATGACTTTGTCGTATTCCTGTATCCTCTGTTTGATGTGCGACAGTTTGCTCTTCAGATACTCACAACGCTCCTTCTTCTCCAGGAAAGTCGGGTCCTGCAACAGAAACGTGAGTCACAGGGAGATTAAGCTCCAGTTTCCTCCTCGTTTCTTCTTACAGAACATAACAACCTTGTTCTGTGTGAGGATGGGAATCTGATACGTCTTCGTTCCCTGAGTTTTGCTGTCCAGTTAAAATGCAAGCAGCAATCCACATTGTTCTATTTTTTTTTTTTTTTTTCATTTCAGAATGTAAAAATGTGGAAGCTCATGGCACCTGGACAGGATGTTGGGCAAAACTTTAATCACAATAAGCTTTTTTGTTTCGGTCGATGCGATATAGCTCAGAGGCTTTAATGACCTCAGGGTATCTGCAGGTCAAGTTCAAGACAAGTGAGTTTCAAATGTCAAAGATGACATTTTAAAAATTTTAAAAAAACATCCACCGTAGCTCCCTCACTTTGAGAAAACTACATATTCTGTGTGTGGTGGGAATCTGAAGACTTCTTAAAAGTTTATCTGATTAACTTTGTTCACTTACACTTTTTTTGAAGGGGCGGGAAAGTTAAAGATGTTAAATATGAGTTTATATTTCAGTCAAACATCACAGACTTGGAGTCACACAGACAGCTGCAGCTGTGCTGGAACCTTCACCTGATCTAGACAATTGATGTGGAGGACAACATTAATCTATGTGCAATGGATCTACAAAATGGGAGTTTCCACTTGCTTCACTACAGATAAACCATCCAAACCCCACAGAGGAAGAAAGACACTGAGCTCACATTTTTCTTCTTCTGATACTCCTGCAGGATCTTGTTGATGCGCTCCACCTCCTGCAAACACAGAGGAAGTATTTATCTCAGGTGAGATGGTGACGGAGTGAAACTGTGTATGGAAATCAGGCGCAGTGAGACAGTATTCAAACAGCGGCTTGAATGGAGCTGATAAGGAATCTGAGGGTGGAGGCGGGGGAAACGGGAAGAGGAAGTAGAAACAGAGGAAGTGACGGGACGGAGTAATGAGGCGCAGTTTGACAGCGCGGACAATGGAAGGAATTTTTCTGAACAAGCAGAGTCTGGTCTGCTCCCTGTTACCGACACATAAACACTAAGTCAGAATGAAGCTCACTGAATTGCAGTAGATCAACACATATCCCATTATTTACTGCATCAGTGCTGTGAAAACATATTTGTTCCTGAAAGATTTCTTGTTTTCCTTTTTCTGTTAATGACTCCTTACTTCATTATATGGAAAGCAGCTTCATTCAAAATTAGACAAATAAATACATAAAATTCTGTTATTGATTAATAAAACACTCAACTGAATAAATATATATAGATGTAGATGTCACATGATCATTTAATTTAGTATTGGTAAAAAAGTAGAGATGTGTCGATCAGGTTTTTTCTTGCCGATACCGATCACATATTTATTTCATTTTTTTTCATAAACACTACCGGTTGCATTATGTGGAAAAAGGAACCATGAATTCACCTTAATTTAGACAAAAACTTGTTTTTGATAACTTTTTCCAAGAAGAAAACTAAACAAAACAGGCATTGTGCAAATTGTACTGCTATCAATAATAGTATCTTTAACAGACTGAAAACATATGAGGCTCTGAAGAGGCTAAATAATGTAAAGAGCCAAAATAAAACCTCTCAACATTGCCAAAAAACTAAAGTATAAAACTTAACATTCAAAGGCAAATACAGGTTCAATAAACAATCCTGAGTTACTGCATAAAAATGTCCTGTTAGCATGGCGGCTAGCCTGATTACTGCTAGTTCTGAGTGGCTGTTTGTGGCTGAGCAGAGTAATTATACAGAACAGGGAGGAGATCGATTATTTTTTTAGAGATTTTCTGTCTCATGTTAGGACAGCGAAAGTTTTAATACGTATGTAAAATGTATTTTTTAAGTTAGATGCTGCAGCTTTAAACAGGTTCGGTGTGAGAGTCACTACCAGGTGGAGCAGAAGCGGCTCCATCTGATCCACGGATCACCTGCATCCACTGATGCAGGTGATCGGTATCGGCAACAAGAGCCAATGATCACCGATCACGCACTTTTTCACGAAAATGGGCCAATTATGATCGGTGACCGATCGGTGGGCACACCTAGTAAAAAGTAATTTTAACTCCTGCTCTTCACCAGTATTGTTTTAATTCAGGCATATTCCACCATGAACGGCCTATTTAAAGCCATGCCACAGCTTATTTAACTGGATTTAAGTCCTCAGAATAAAAAGTAAGGAGCCATGTTGTGAGAACTGTCCTTTTCATAAAAATAATTAAAAAAAACAATGACCCTATGAGAGACCTGCAAAATACTGTATGTGGGCCAGAAAAACACAACAAATAAAAACTACCTGCAGTAACAAGAAGTGTGAAAAGGTCAACATGCAGCAATTGTTTTGTACAATCTCTTTCTGCAGTTCTGTAGTTTGTGCTGTTCTGAAAAAGTTTAAACGGTGAAGAATATAAAGTCTGAGGAGTGCGTGTGTGTGTGTGTATGTGAGATCAGTCACCATTTGGGTGCTGGGGTTCTGAGGCAGACTGCGCATCATGGTGTCCATCTCATCAAACCTCTTCAGCGTGGCCTGCACGTCAGCGTGGAGCTCCTTGTACTCTGCGTACTGGTCGTTGAACACGGCTCGGTACTGATCCCGCTCTTCATCGGACCGGATCGCTGGGTACTTCCTACAAATCAACCAACATCAAGAACATTGAAAACATGACTGTTTTCATAATCTCACTACTTTTGTTGTCATCAAATATCCAGGTTTTCTACATCCAGGAGATCAATGAGCAGAACATTATGACCGTCTATGTCCCCTTTGGCTGCCATACAAACTCAACAACACCTCTATCCAGCATTAATATGAGAGCAACAGATGTTCTGAAAATGTTTTTCCAGCACATTCCACTTTTAGTAAATTGGACTTAGAACTAGGGAATGTGGAGGGAAAGTCAACACCTCAAACTTGTGCCCACCTCTTATTCCTGAACCCTTTTTACATTATGGGAGTCTGCACTGTGCTGCAGCCAACAGCTAATATAATTTCTGCCAAAGTGAGTATATGCTTATGTAGGTGGTACATGTAAAACAACACCCATCCAGCTGTTTACACTTCTGGTGCAAACTCCACTACTTCCCTTTTCCTTTGTATTTACAGCAGTACTTACGCAAGATAATCAGGCACAATGACCGGCTTGGGGATATGACCCGACGGTATGGCTCCCTGAATGACCTTTGGAGGAAGTGGTTTGGGTGCAGCTTGGATGGGAACGACCGAGGAGCCTTGGGCCTGCTCCGGGAATCTGGGGGCCGGAGCAGAATCTGGAACCGCCTGAGCCGAGAAAGGCAGCAAAATAAATGGGATTATAAAGATCCAACGTACATCAATTGTGTGCTGTTTTTAAATGAAGGTGTTGGTTTCTAACAGCGTACTTACAAGTGACTGCACAACATGCATCTCAGAGGGCACCATCTAAATGCACAAAAAGGGAGGAAAATTGTTTTTTTTTTCTTGCAACGAGTAAGTTTAACACTTAAAAACTCAACCTGTTACATAGAATCACTGCAGTATCTAAGCAATATCAGAAAATCTTGTGCCGATACTTTTCAGAAGATATTGCAGCTATTAGCTTTGACTAGGCCATTGTAACACTGGTCCATTGTAAGGATATATATCTAACTGACCTGCGTGTTTATGGTTACTGTTCAGCTAAATGTTGAACCTCTGGCACAGTCTCAGGTCATATGCATACTCGAATGTTTTCTTTCTGGACTGCCCCATAATTAACTCCATCAAATTTTATCATTAGGGCCACGGTAGGAAAAAAGCAAAACAAAATGAAAAGGAGATTTTCACCAAAAAGCTTTGAGATTAATCTCTGAAATTTTCTAGGAAAAAAATATCAAGGACACTTCTGAGTGTGAAAAGGAACACATTTGCTAAAAAATTACATTTTCAGATTAATCTCAGAAATTTTCTAGGACATTTTCTGAGTTTCAAAAGCCCATTTTGACTTTTGACACTCAGAAATTTCATTTTGTTTATTTTTAGAAAATTTCTCTGACTAATCTAAAAATTTCAGATATTTTCCTCGTTTCTTTTTCCTAGAAAACAGCTTTATTTTTGGCAGAAAGTTAATCCTTTTTATTTCTATCTACAGTGGCCCTATTACGCTGTTGTGCTAATGGCCCCTTTCAAATTTTTAACTTAGAGCAATAAAAGTTGCAATAAAATAAAAGCAACATTGTCCTGATATTTACCAGCAAGTATAAACCTATAAATCTGCAGTGCTGCAACATTGCAGTGCAGTGGTTGCTGATGGTTGTAAACAATAGATGTTTACAACAATCTATGTAAAAGATGGTTGTAAACATCTCTTAAATAGATGTTTTCAACCTCAATAAAGGCGTATTGAGGTTACAACTTATTTGGTCTGTAGGTCAGACTAAACCAGGAAATTAAACCAGTTCTCTGGGTTGAGTGGTCTATATTTTATACAGAAATGCTAATAAAGTAAAAAAGTAATGAATCCTGTCCAACATGTTTGCTTTTTTAGAGAAATAACAGTTTAAGTCAATCATAAGATTTCTGGAATCCCTGGAGGCTTCAGACACTGTTTTAGTTTCCTCATCTGTTACAGACCACACCTACTCATTCGCCTACTCTGGTGTGTGTGCGTGTGTGTGTGCATTCTATGATTAGATCTGTCCTAACATCTCTGCAGATCTTGTTGAAATGAACTTCCACTAACAGGACCTACTCAGTAATTCCAGGAATCCCAGAACCTAGCCCAGCTACAGGAACAAACATACACACCCGCGCACACACATCTGGCTGAGCTCTCACCTGCTGGCCATACTGCTCCCGGTACCGGCGGGTGGCCTCGTGCCTCCACAGCTTGAGACAAACGATGGCCCCAATCAGATACACGACCATGGTGACGAAGAGGAAGATGATGGCGGCGGTCTGACCGGCTTCTACTCTGCAGAAGGCCCCGTTTATTGGGTTGTTGAAGACCGGGTTGGAGCAGAGACCTCCACGATTGGTGTCAGTGACGTAGACAATGGCTGGGAAAGAAAACACGGTAGAGGTGTCATCATGACAGAAACTGGGGGAAATTAAAGGTGCATTTCCTCTAAAAGTAACAGGTTTACCAACAAACGCTCTGCAGATCTGGGACTATTAGTTCATCTTTGGAGGAGTCTGATGTAACCTCGAGTACAAATCAGGATCAGGACTTTAACTCTAATTTCCCTTAATTAGATACATTTTATCATTTACACAATGGAACACACCACACTTTAACTGGGAGATATTTTAAAGGTCTAAAATAAAACACAACTGAAAACAATTAATAAAAAACACAACAAGCCCAGGAAACCAGGAATAAAATGAAATATGGATTAAAATGGAACACTGCCCCTTCAAAAATATTAATCGTCTTAACTTATAATGCGATTAATTAACATCGTTTCTATATGCAGCAAATCAGTTTAAAGGATTGACTAAAATCAAACTAAAAAACAATCATGGTTCCAGAATTCACTTCTATTAAGACCAAAAAACATTGAATTAAAAAGAAAAATAAAAAAAACACTACACTTGTAACCTACCTGCCGCCATGTACAGTATGGCCAGAGCCAGGTTTAACACGAACTCGGTCAGGGGCCACCAGTTGGAGTCCAGCAGGATGGTGCGGTAGTACATGGTCATCCCCAGCACCAGCAGGATCACAGTCACCAGCCAGGCCAGTCCTGCCACCACCAGCACAAATGGAGTCTTGGGCCCGGCGTAGTACAATCCTCCGTACGATCCTCCATATCCTCCTCCATATCCTCCTCCATATCCTCCTCCATAGGCTCCTCCAGGAGAAGAGTAGCCGAACATGTTGTACCACTCATTGTCCTTGTGGATGTAAGCGCAGACGCAGGCGAACACAGCGGCCCCCAGCAGCAGCTCCACGCAGCCCAGGATCCTCAGCAGCCCCGCCCACGACTTCATGTAGCCATAACGCTGGTGGTACTCCTCCACCCGCTCGCTGTAGGTCAGAGCTGTGTGCTGCGTGTGGCCCGACACTGACCCATGGGCGTCCTGTCCGTTTAAAAGCTCCTTGGCGGAGTTGTAGCTGCTCCCGGAGCCACCGTACGGGTCCCGGTAGGATCCAGGGAGGGACGGGGAGTGTGGCGGTGAGCAACGCACCCCCTCAGTGGTGCTGTTGTTGTTGTTGCTGGAGGACTCGGGCATGGACCACGCCTTCTTGCTGCTGCGGTTGCTCCCTCGGAAGAAGTTCTTCCAGGAGTCGGGGATGAACCGGTGGACTGGCTTGATGTCGATGGCGGGGTCCGGCTCCGGGTCGGTGTCCTGCTCGCTGTCGCTGGGGTCGAACTCGGGGCCGACGGGGGGCTGGTCCGGCAGAGGTGGAGGAGGGAGAGGGTCGGTGCTCTTGGCCAGATGGGGGGACCTCTGCTCCCTCAGGGGCTGCAGGTCGTACGACTCGGGCAGGGGTAAGGACTCATGGGGAACCTGGTCATAAAACGGCGACTGGCGGACACGCTCAGTGCGTCCGTGGTAACCTCCTCCATAGGACATGAGGATGCTGATGGTCCCTGGAAACATCCACACAAAATGAAGAGGTCGTGCTGAAAAATTTTTATGACACAAACTATGTCATATATGGACTATATGCTATATGGATTGAACATTTTATCACAATATTTTGGGGTAATATTGTGATAACGATAAAAGTGACAATAAGATAAATATTTTTTTAGGTACCAATATGGCCCAGCAACCCCTTTAGGAAACCAGTCACGTAAAAAACTGATTTGTATGTATTGATAGACTTGTACGCCTTTATTGAGCAGATAGTGGAGAAAAATTGTAAAACTAACAATCCCAACTGTATAGACAGTCAAACATAATTAATTGGAATTTATTGGGACAATAATGAATCAGAATTGTATTGCGATAAGAAATTTATCACAATAAATGAGAAATGATATTATAAATGCCCACATCTCCTACAAACACAAAATTAGTTCAGTTCAACATTCAGTTATTTTTAAGAGATTTTTGGAGAAAAGTTAGTGGTTTTATTGTTACTATGAGCATTTTTATTTAGGTTTTAGTTAGCTTGCCACTGTCAGTTTCAGTGTGGTCTCCTCTGTTTTCCTCTTTCCAGTCATTCTGTCATTTGCATAGAATTTGTTTTTTGCATGTTTGTCTCTCTGTTTACTAAGACAAAAGAGAATATAACACAGAGAAAGTCTATTGGCACCTCTGATAAAAACTTTACAATAAGAAATCATTTTACTTATTCAATTCAAAAACTACTCATCTCAAAGGGAAAGTACATGTCTTATCTAATCTCATCTTCAAAGATTTGTGATTGATGGTGATGCTATGGGCTCTCCAGTAGCAGTCAGTCCTACAACGAGTCTGAAGAGGCCTCTGACTGAAGACAGCTGCTGTATAAAAACCTCACAACTGTAACTGACCTGCAAACGACTCAATATCACTTCATCAGAGACGATATTTCACAACAACATCTCCTGTATGATGCCGTCAGTTGTTGGCAAACTGCTAATCCATCTCATTTGCTTTTGCTGCTCCTTTTTAAATCTCTGTCTGGTGAGACAGAGATTTGACAGAGATCATAGTGATCACTTGTCACTATGATAAGTGTGTCATGTTACTTGCTTCTGCTTGAGGAGGTTTTAAGCCTTTTTGACTGTGATAACTCTGATGAAGACTAACTCCAAAAACTGTCTGTATGATTGAAATTACTTTTCAAGCTAATTTCCTCCTTACATCATCAATAAACCCTATATGTATTTTAAAGTAGAATTGAATGAAATTATTACACATTGTTCAGTAGTGGAGTTCCACTACTGAATGCAGCTGACGTGGCGAAGAAGATTTTGTTTTATAATGTGGAAGCATTATTTTTTTATGCAGTTTGTTTTTGTGAAGCCTTTGCAGAATCCAGTAACATTTGTAGTAATTTTTAAATACTTTTTTTTAATCATCATTACAATAATCGGAAACAGAATTCATTTTTATTGATTATTAATAAATTCCTGTAAGTGAGTCTGTCACAATAAGCAATTAATCAATAACATAAGTTGAAATGAGCTCAATAATTTTCACTTTGATTAATATTTTTTGAAGAGCAATTTTGATTACAGAGAATTGATAAGCCATTTCATCTATGCTTTCGATTGTGTGTGTGTGTGTGTTTCTGTTTTATTAATTGGTCTTGGTTGTGTTTTATTTTGGAAATTGAAAATATCTTACAGCTTCATCTTAAGTGTTCTTTACAAAATTAATGATTATTGGTCTTTGAGAGAGCAAATTTGCATTATTAAGCCATTATCAATATATCAGTTTAAAATGGTCCCATAATAACAATATTATTGTTTATCACAATAATTCCTAGAAAACATTTTTGTCCAGCAAAATCTGTTACAGTGACAGGCCAAGCTGTAAGTCTCCTCCCTATTAGTGTATTTATCTACTGACATAAAAGATTTAACAACTGACATTAATATTGCAACAGGACAGGCAAAGAAGTAGGAAATATGAGAAGAAACCACCCGATAAAATCCCAATCATTCTTGCAGTAACTATGGAGCAATCAACACAGCTGCTAAGAGTCACCACAGAAAACACCCTTCAGCCAAAAACCCTCATGAGTGAAGATTTGCCCCTCCATGCAAGTTGGGGCAAGAATGCATTTTTGTGCTGCAGCTAAATAAAAAGGAATGAATTCCCACGGTGCTGTTGGAATTGCCACGCATCGTTTCCAGGAATGTTGCACTTACCGCCGGCTTCAGGAATCAGCACAAAAATACATTCTATACAACCAATCAGACGAGTCCGGAGTATGAAGAGGATTAAAAAAAAACAAAAACAGACCAAAGAAGGAGCTTCAATACCTCTTTCACACGCAGTTACTCAACACGACTTACATTGGCTTGCAGGTCAGAATGCAAACCTTGTATGAACGCAGAATCACCTGTAGAGACAAACAAGCACTAATGAAGACAGGAAATACAAACACTGAGAAACATCTGTGCTTCTGATTCACTTTGACTTTCACTATCCAGGTCAGTCATCTACACATGATGACCATTTGCTTTGGTTCAAACCATGCATGACCGTACAACAGGGCATGGCTGTACATGGGATTTCCTATGTACCCTGAATGCAACACAGGTGTGCAACTCAATAGCCTCAATGTGTGGCAATTCATAATATCAGACTTTAAGTTTAGTCAGAAGTAAGATGCTGGTTTATTTAGCTGTATAGTGTATTTAAGTAAAACTTTGCTTCATCTCTATGTTAATGTTGTAACTGTGGTTCTAATTAGCTTGTATTATCCTGCTTTGTTTACAGAAACCACACACACACACACACACACACACACACACACACACACACACACACACACACACACACACACACACACACACACACACACACACACACACACACACAAGTGTTCTGGTCGGACACGTTGAAGCGATCGCTGCCAGCTCAGGTCTAAAGTCTTCTCAACAATGACACTAAGGATTTAAGTAGCCGTTTCAGAAAATGCCGATCAATACAATGAATTGACTGACTGCTGTTTGGATAAAAACGACTTGTGACGTCACAGGAGTAAATCATTTGAAGATGATGAAAAGGAAACAGTGACTGAAATTATCACACTTATACTCATACTGAACCTTGAAGCAAATGGGGTGCAGTCAACTCAAGGAACCGCAGCAGTCTTCTAAAAAAAAAAAAGGAGAGAAAGAAAATAATCTCAAAACTAGTGTTTCAATACCGGATTGAAACAACTTTTCCAACTTCCCATACCAATGAGATAATTTCTGAAGCTATCGGCCGATACCGATCTGATACAGAAAAACATGTACAAACAACTTTCATTTGCTCAGTCAGTGCAGTTAGGATTAGAACAGCCAATGTTAAATAAATAGTAAAAAATCTGAGCCTGATGAAAACAATAAGTGGACGAACTCAGGCAAACATGTAAAAACCTCCTTTCAAATGATTCAGAAAGAGCAAATAGGATTTTTAAATATAATGTAAAATAAGCAATAAAGCATAAATTGGACTGAATTCTATGCTTATTAATAAGCACAAAATTATGTTTATTAATTATTAATTAATATATCTGAAACAACACCAGATGAACAATATGACCACATATTGTCATTCCATCATATCAACAGAAGACATCAAGATCCAAAGGGGGTTAAAATGACTTCAACAGCAAATAAGCTGTGGTTGAAACAATTTACATTACTTTACAACTACCCACTTGAAATGGTTAGAGTGACAATTCAAGTGTCACATTCAAGTGTTAGGGTTAGGGTTAGCAACATTCAAATCAATGTTGCAAGATGTTTACATGATTCATTTCATTTACCGTAGGTGTTGGACATGATTCCACTGATCTAACCACGTTCCTGTCGCAAATCAGAAAACCAGTGTGTTTTGCCAATATGGTCAGGCTAACTATTCTTACTTATTTCAAGTGAACATATGGATTTTTCTGCATTTTATACCTATAAAATATATCAGTGCACTTGCTCACACACAAGAAAAAAGTTATTTTCAAGCAAAGACCTTTTCTAACACATCTGTTCTTCCACTAAGCTTTCAACAGATCTCTGCTGCTTTTTTTCATTAGAAAATATTCTAATTTGTCTAAAAGCTGAATTTTGGGCTTTCATTAAATATATTATCAACATAACAAAAAGTAAATAAAAATGTTAAATTTATAACCATCTATAGGAGTTTCACCTTTTTGACTGGCTTCCTGACTTTGAATTGATATTACAACCTGTATTTATTAGAAAAACATAAAATCTTCTTTAAAATGTTGTTTATAACTTTAAAATATGATCATATGCCAAACTTAAGTTTTCAAGCTTTTTTTTCCCTTTAACCTTTTAGAAATATTTTTAATAATAGAACACCCATAATGATACAAAAATTAGGTATTAGTAGAAATTAAGTTTAGTTTATGGTGGATTTTTTTTTCTTCCAAGCAAATAGAATAAAAACACACCAAAACTTCCAAACTTATCCCAACAACACAAAGCAGAAAAAGCCCAGCATGCTTCTGTTTCCAGAATAATCAGAGTATTGTGTGCAGTCAGGAGGCCTGTGATAACAAATAAACCTAAAGAGGCAGCGGCTGAAACTCTGCAGGAGTAAAAGGTCGGCTAGACCCTTTCTTAGCTGCATTGTTTAACTCATGAAGTATTTTATGTCTGTTTTCTTAAGTAATAAGCGTTACATTTTAACTTCGGCTAATTTTATAGCTTTTATCCGGGAAAAAGGGCGGCGGAGGAGTGAATTTCACTCCAAGTGGCCGCGAATTAACGCAGCGTCATTTTTACAGCTGACTTTTTAACTTTAATAGTCCTTAAAAAAGCCTCTTTGTTTGTGTCCTCTAGCGTGCTCTCCTCCGTACCACCGAAACGACGCTGGAAAGAAAGTCGCTTTTTACCTTATTCACTTTGCTTCGTTCCCCCACTTCTCGTTTCTCCACTTCTCGTTTCTCCCATTTCAGAAACATTAAACCGCAGGTTTCTCTACTAGACCACGTGACCCGCCCATCCCTTTGACGTCACCGCGCAGAGGGGGAAGTTTACCTGAGGCAGAGTTTCAGTATAACACCTGAGAGCCGCACACACTCACTGTGACTCTCAGCTGTAAAGAAGCACCTGAATAAAATGTTCCCATATCTGAGCCACAGTCAGAGCTCACACAATGTACTGTCATAAATACAAACGACACAGAGGGATACACGAAACCCATTTTCTAATGACTTTCTGTTTGTCGCCGTTTCAAAAAAAAAAAAAAAAATCAACATTTGTAAGATGCAGATCTATAGTAGATACCGTCAAGAAGATTGTGGTTTAAATATTAGTTGATCAGAATAATAGGCATGTTAAAATTTGATTTTTGTGGTAAAATTTAAGAACCACACTGTCATTTTGTACATTTCAAAACAAATACATCAAAAGGTAAGAGTGAGAGAATAAAGGCAGTTTCTTGTATAAAGACAAAATATCACCTAATTCTGTCATATTCTATGTATACAAACTTCGTACTATCAGAAACAATAGTCAAAAGAAATTGATAAAGAAATTGGGAACTTATCATTCCACAAAATTTTAGAAGTTTTTTCTGAAGGCAGTCAGGGACACAAAGTTGACTAAAAAGTAACAAAGTGCGAGTCAAAAATTAGTGAGAAGGTGGAAGCAGGTGGATGAGGAAATCAATCACATAAAGCACCAGTTCTCAACGCAGCCGTGCCAGGTTTGATTCCCAGTCCTCCCCTTCTCCTTGCCAAACTACTAAGAAAACATCTCCAGTGAGATGCCGCTGTAGTGCCAAAAAAAAGGTCCACACTTTAGTGAAAATGTTCACATTTATTGCAGAAATAACTACAGTTTCAGAAAGCAGAACATCTAAAAGGAGCAATGATACAATGATGAAATATACCAAGCAAAACAAACACACCGACGTCTGCACAGAAATCGTTATAAGGACATTTATTAATGGATTTCAGACATAATATCTTAAAGCTGCGAATCTTATTGCATGTTTTGGTGTGGCATGTAGCTGTAGATAATGCCATCAGAATGAGGTCAATAACATGTTTTAGAGTGTGAAAAAACACAAATCAGTCCAAAAGCTTTCAAGCTTTCTATCTGACCCTGATTTGAGAAAGACACCTTAAACATCATCCCTCTAAACACCCTAAAACTCCGCTGGTCCTCATGAAGATACCTTTACAGACAGACACACACACATTAAAACAGCAGACATGATGAATATCCTTTACATCTCAAAAACATCTCTCTGATCACAGCAGAGGTGAACACTTCAGGTCGATTTGCAAACACAACAGCAGGAAGACAGCTGCAGAAGTACACACACACACACACACACACACACACACACACACACACACACACACACACACACGGCAATGTAACAGAGGGAGATACAATACAGCACTCAGACGAAGCGTCAGTACACAGAAATATATTGCATAAATTGAGCTTTTTTCTTCTCAAGTGTTACTACAGCTTTTTCTACCGAGGGTAGGATAAATGGCTTGTATCAGGTAATATCATCTTGAGCTTGTCTTCAAGAGGCTTGATTTAAATGCAAAGACACATAATGATATGAGGAATGTTTCAAAACACCAAGCACTGATTCTGACAAACTTCACTGGACAGGAAATAAATGCAAACACAGACCCTGGAGAGCTGAGTCATTAAGGGAAAAGGAGAAAAAAAAAAGACATTTAGGGAATACTGAAAAAGAAATCCAATGGAACATTAAAATATCCAAAATTTAAGAGGGTAAACCTGAAAGAAATAAGTAAAAAGTTGCAAAAATGCTCACTCTTTCTACAATTAGAACTTGTGCTTCTTCATCTGTTCTCCACCTTGCAGCTGTATTTTTAATGTGGGCTCAGTATTTGTAGACGGAAGAAAAACAACTTTAACATGACGGCTAATGGAACATGATTGTTTTCAGGAAATGTATTTGGACATCCCGATTTAGCGTATGTGTTATATTTGCAGCTCTTTATTTCCCCAGTTCTTTTATGCCCTTTAGAGAGTTGTTACATAGTAATGCAGGAGATTGTCAATGACTTCGTAACGGCATAAACTTGTAACATGCGTTTAAAAAACTTTAAACATTTGCTATATTTGTCATGTTGAATACTGTATGAGAAGCATCTGTAAATCCATAAATATTTATTTCTGATCATTCCAAACTTCAGTTTTTATTTGCCATAATATATCTTGATCAGGCTAAAATCAAAGGGACTCATTGCATTTAGTTATTTAAAAATATGTCAAACAAGTTTGAAATAAGCTTGAACCTTTTTCATGTTAAGACAGGGCAGTGATAACTCCAGTTACATTTTTTGGCCTGTTTCCATGAGGCAGCGCCACCTGCTGCTTATCTAATGAGCATCAGAGTACCAGGAGGAAACGCATCTTTCCATTTCACTGATCTCACTGATTTTTCCAAGTATGGATAGGGATCTGTAAAGCCAATGTGACTGATTTTATCCTCGTCTGAGGTGGCTTATGTTGGGCAACTTGTCCCTTTTCCCAACTTCCAACTTAAAAGTTTCATAACTTTTAAACATCATTGTTTTTGCTTCAGATAGAAAAGATAGAAAAATGTTTAGTTGAAGAAACTCTGAACTGTTGCTGGAACATTACTGTTATTTTACCTGTTATCACTGCTTTTTGATATTATTCTGGAAATAAAAAAAAAAGCTCTAGCCCAGAGTATTACTCCTGTTGTCAACGTCCACTCACTCAGTGTGACTATTTCACCCATTTCTTATGACATTTCACTAGTGACCTTAGATTTATAATGATGTATTTAGGAATACAATAAATAATAATAATAATAATACACTTGATGCAAAGTGGTGGATTTCTGATGAAACAAATGAAAACCACTGTGACTGGTGCTCAGGACCTACATCTTACAACCTACATCGTGGAACTAACACTAAAACTGTAACTTTATGTTTTGTAGCAATGCACCACTCAATTGGTCAGCGATCAGACTTGGATCAAAATGATGAAATAATAATAAAACCTTTTTTCCCGAATTCAATAAATGCAATCAAGCAACAGCATCTACTTTAAAGCACTTTGTTTTGAGTTTACTCACAAAGTTGCAACAATATTGTAATTTCTGTTAGGTTTAACACTACCTCTGTCAAAACACTGACAGCACATTTCCCTGCTATTTTCCAAAAACAAACAAACAAAAAAAGAAAACAGTCATAATTGGAATCGGTATTGGCCAGGAAAAGCCTGATTGGTGCATCTCTAATACTCAGTGTTTGAGAATTTGCGATGTTAGTAATGTTACGTTGTATCTCACACAGAAAGATAAAACAATTCACTCTTGAGTGTATTAGTGCCACTGTTTTTCTTAATGCCAGTACTCTACAGACATTTCATACCTAAAAAATTACATCCACCAAATCTGCAACATCCAGGCTGCAACATTTTGGAAATTGGAAGTAGCAGCAGAACCCTGTAAGTTCAAGTTATGGGTTCATAAGTTCCTGTAGTGGAAAACTGCCTTTTTGTAATGGATGTCCATCAACACTGACATTAAAATGTGCGACACAAGGACGAGGTTCGCTGTAAAACCCTGGTGAACGTAAATGTTAACATCTAACTACGACTGAAAAAGCTGCCTGTGTAACTCTACAGTAAATATTCTACAGTACACACTACTGTAAAATCACAGCCCATTGTCTTAATACCTTTAACTGACTGCAGATTACTATTAGAATAAATGTGGACTGACTCTTGTAATGATATATATGTATATATATGTGTTACCTTTAAAACAACGTCTATTCATGTTCTTCTAAGTCTACAATACTATCTGGATTGTTTTCATCTGTAAGGAATCTACTGATCTATTGCTGATCTATAAAGTGCATTAAAGTGGGTAACAGCACAGCAACACCATGACAACAGTGAGGTTCCTGCTTTGACGAGTAGAAACCGAATCCCTTTTTGACCTCATTCTCCAAGTGTAAATCTTTAGTGTTTGCTGGTAAACTAACAAAAAACAAGACAAAAGTTAAAGGGTAATTCAGATCCCTGTCGAGAAATTCTCTAAAACATACATGGACATTATTAGAAAATCATAGTGTGCAGAGTAAAACTGGAGGGTTAAAGTGCCCAGTTGCTGTCTGGTCAGGTCCTTGGTAACGATAGTCCTACAGATGCTGCTGTGGATTCAGTCAGGGGGAGTGAAGTTCTGCTGGACGGCCTTCAGTAAGGAATCTGGTTCTGGTAGTACTGCAGCATGTCGTACGTTTTGCTCCTGTTCAAAAGAAACAACAGAAAACTCCCCATAAGGGGAGTTTCATGTTGGTTGTCATTGTAATGAAGAGGACCAACAACATTCTGGGGTTTCAGCAAGTCAAATTTAAGACTTAAATTTATGACACTACTGATATTTTTCTCACCTGCTACTGAGGAAACAACTCTGGATAACTTTTATCATGAATGCTGCTGCTTCTTTCTCACTCATCTGCGGATTAAAACGTCCCCTGAAAAAGAAAGAAATGAATTATGGAATAATAACACACAAAATCTTTAAAAGTTCTGACCTGCAACACAGAGAATTTGCATCTATGCGAGTTTTACTAACTTAAGAAGTTTTATGGTTTGTCCTCTGAAACATGGCAGACCCGTGTCCAGCATGAGAGTCACCAGGGAAACCACTGCATCCATGTAAGGCCTGTGAAGATAGAAAAAAAACAAAAAACGAAAGGGGAACAAAAGGTCAACATCTGTAACAAAACCCAGCTGACAGAATAAAAACAACTTATTAGCGTGTGTAAATTAGTGAGTGTAAATCTGGATGTTTCTTACCGCACAGCCAGATACCCTCTGACACACATCTCCATGAACCATTTGAAAGGGGTAGCCTCCATTTTTCCTCCCATGATCATCACCATCTCGTCCGTCAGCTTGATGTCCGGCTCCCAGCCCAGGTTACCGCCTGGGGAGCTCTCAAACATAAATCCGAAATCTGGATAAAACAAATAATTTATCCAAAATCACTTTAAAAAAGTGACCTTGAAATGTGACAAATTATTTTGTTGGTACATGAAAGCTCATCTACACAGAGCGCAGGATTATTGTTCATGAATAGGAGTTTCACAGGAAGTGGCCGCCATACCAATGTGGATAAGGTGACCCTTGCTGTCCAACATGATGTTGCCGTTGTGTCTGTCTTTGATTTGCAGCAGGAATAACAGGAGGCTGTAGGCGGCCATACTGCGGATGAAGTTGTACCGAGCCTGTAGGAAAAAGGAGAGGAGTTAAATAAAACAGCATCTGTCAAAGAAAAGAATAAAAAAAAACAGGACAATAATCAAAACAAAGTCAAATATTTCAAACTCCAGACCTTCTGGAAGGCCAGAGTGGATTCATCGCCGTACTGGTTACGGAAATAATCGTACATCCCAAAGTCTGTCTGGCGACCGAGCTGGTCCCTGGATTTGCAGTCTGGGATGCATTCGATGACACCACACTGAGGAAAGGAGCATCAGTCCTAATCAATCAAGTTCTCTAAACTTCACTAGAATTTAGCAGCATGAAAGATGGAGACATTCAACGTTTAGAAATAAAGACGGCAGTTTGTGCTTTGACTACATCTCATAAATACTGTTCCAACTCAGACAAACAGGAGATCAAAGTCACTGAACCTGAAATGCCAAAAATAACAGATAAATATTTGGTAAGTATGAACCGATTTCAAAATTTGGATCAATATCGAATGCTAATTTTAGCGCTGGGTATCAAATCCGATTTATACTGTGCAGACCATATAAGGCCAACTCTGGCATCTTAACACTGGCTGCCTGTCTTTTATCAAATAGATTTTAAGATTTTTTTGTTAACTTATAAAGTTTTAAATGGGTTAGGCCCCCCCTTATCTTCGGGACCTTTTACATTTCCGGTCTGTGTCCAGAACCCTACGATCAAATAATCAGTTATTACTAACAGTTCCTCAAACTCGACTTAAGAGGAAAGGAGATCGAGCTTTTTCTGTTGCTGCTCCTGTTTTATGGAATAACTTGCCTTTGCAGATTATATCTGGGTTATATCTGCCCACAGCCTGGATCATTTTAAATCACTTCTTAAAACTAATTTTTACTCTTTGGCATTTAACTGATGAATGGATGTGCTCTGTTTTGTAATTTGTGTTGTTCTTATACAGCACTTTGGTGCAGTTTTATATCTGTATTAAAGTGCTATGTAAATAAATTTGACATTGACAGATGTTAAGTCAAACTGAAAGGGCTGAGCTTTTCACATATTGGTATTTTTGCATTTAAGGCAATAAAATGTGCATTTTCTCATGTAAAAGAGGAACTGAATTATTTGTTTATCTACATCATTTAATGTTCTAATATTGCATGAAATAGGCTTAAATGGTTAAATATAAAATCTGCAGAATGTATCGATTCTTTTTTTCTGATTAACTGATTAATTATTGGAATAATTGATAGAATAATTGATTACTAACATAATTGTTAGTTACAGAATCAGAAAGTGTGTTACCCCTGGTGCCGTGGCAACCACTCTGTAGGGAAAGACAAACAGGTCCAGACCCACCAGCTGGAAGATATTTTTAAACAGCCCAATAATCTGCAGAGCCAGCATGTCCTGGAGGACAGAGAGCATCACAGAACGGTCAATGAAACTTCAGCCACTGCTTATAGTTTGGAGATGTACGCATTCAGCTGAACAGACCAGCAACCCCGTACCTGTCTGCAGTCGTCTCCCACTTTAAAGATGGCCGCCTGCCAACAAACCCTGCGCGATCCGTCTGGATTTTCCTCTCCGTCTTCCACAGAGTCGGACAGACAGCGAAGACCCTCCCTCTCCAGTTCGCTCACCCCGCAGCGCTTCACCTTAAACTTGGCCAGATAGGGAGCCTTGGCAGCGCTGAAAACACACACACACTGATGAAATACACACAGGAAGCCATGGGGCTAATGAAAACATATTCTGTAACATAATATATAGTTACCTCTGCATGGGGGTTCCAGACTTGTAGTCGATGTCCAGCACTATGGCTTCTGGATTACTGGGTAGGTAACAACCTGGAAGACATAAAGAAGATGGATAACTCAGGTTGTCTATGTTCCCTCGTTTATTTCTATTCCTGCGTTGCGAGGCAGTTCATTTTCCAGGTTTGGTTATTTTTTTTTTTCCTTGTTAAAAATTTTCTGGATAAAATACACACTGGATATTTTAGAGGAGACAAGTTGGGAGAAGAAAAGAAGCTTGTTGGATAAAGTAAAAGCAAGGGGTGGAAAGGCTTTCCAATGTAAAACATTGGCTTTGCAGACTGAAAACTAAAGCCAAGCTTCTTCAGTGTTGGACAAAAAAAAAATCAAGTCAGAATCTATTTTTACTCAGGAACTTTTAAAATGAAACTAGTGACATATTGAATTGCATTTAATTTTGATTTGGTTTAATTAACATTCAGTAAGCTGAAGAGAGCATCCTCATAGCGCCATCACACAAGAAGTAAGTTTTTCTCTGGACTTCAAATATCCAAAATAAATAAGCAAAACAATATTGTTAATAAAATGAACGTGGAAGCCTCTGTAAAAAAAAATTGTCCTTCAGAAAAGAGGCTGGTTGAGACCAATGAACCAAACTGAAGACTTTTGTCATTCAGTTTTCGGTAGAACGAGATAAAGACACGAGAAAAAAAAACTCATGCAAACGGAAATTACCGAGCTTGTTTTAACTTACGTGGTTAACTGACTTACTGCGACAGGCTTAAACCTACTTATAAGCCTTAAAGGGCCAGTAGTATGAGCTCTAAGGAGGAGCTTCGTCTCGAAGGCGGGGCTAGATCCAGTCAGGCATTTTGCACAGCTGAATGGTTGCCAAGGGAGATAAGAGTTTCTCAAACACCCATGAAATTCTCCAAGTTGGTTTTTGATGAAGGAATAACATTACAACACGGTGTAGAACTCAAGAAAGTCAATTTTGCATCCTACTGCCTCTTTAAATGGACATTTTTTCATGGTTTCAGACATAATATTTCTTTGAAAGCACAAACACAAAGCTTTGGATCCACCTCAGAGAGCCGGCAGGTGATAGCAGGTTACCTGGCTGTACTTTGATGTCCGACAGCGCTTTGAGACAAGCTCGTTTTCTCTCCTCTCCCTTCGGAACCGGCCTGAAAACAAAAAACACAAACAAAACAGATTCATCTTAGCTTCTCAACCATTTTCTATCTTGGCAATTTTACAGCAAAGAGGCTCGGCTGCACTTACTTGATGATGGCGGACACGTTGGTGATCTTATTAAAGAAGTCAAACTCTCTTTGGTAGAAGTCTTTGGCCGGACCGGACAGAGAACCCATGATCTCCTCCACCATCTGCTCCAGCAGCTCCCCGATGTCGGCTGTACGGACAAACGCATCAACAAAAAAGCCACGGCGTGACTCCTACGGTCTGCTCCGGGTCGACGATGTGACTCACGATCTTTCTGGTGTCCCTCCTCATCCATGAAGATGTTGGTCTTCATGTTCCAGATAAACTGATGAGCGAGAAGCTGAGACTTCTGCGCCGCCCACAGGATGTACTCCCTCACGTAACCCATCTGAACGGAGAGAACAGCTCATACCCATGTCTTTCCACGATGGTTGAGAAGGTGTTTAACCGTGTTTACCTTATCATAACGAAGCGCTTGCACAATCTGAGGAATGTAGAACAAGATGGCGTCCTACAGAGATAAAAAACAAAATGTTTTGCTGTAAAAAAAAAAGAAAAAAAGAAGGACCTTTTCTACTTTTCCAGATTCCACAGGATTCTACCGGAGGAAAGGAGCGCAGCACTTTAACTCCATACTGTGCAGTGAGAGGATGAGGAGGGTACATGCTGCTGAAGTAGGACAGACCCGTGGGCGGGTCAGCCGGAGCCCAACACAAGATGTGGCTCAGCTCAGGGGAGTCGGCGTCGATGGTGTGCCACGTCACCAGGAACTGATGACGGACAGGGAGGAAAACATCCATGTTTTAAAACGCCGACGTTTAATTCTCCCGATCTGGACTCATTGATGGTTCATACCTTAACAGCCTCGGGTACGTCGCTTACCGCTCCGGGTCCAACCTCACCAGCCGGGTCACTTCGGCAACGATGGCATCGTTTTTAAACCTGGGAGGGAAAAGAGGCAGAGCAAAAGAATCATATGAAAGTGTGGAGGATTATTTAGCTTTAACAATAACTCTACGGACCACCAGGGGGCAGCAAACACAACTTTCTATTGAGAAGATTGTTTTTTTGATTTAATGAATTGTTTTCTTTTGTTTGTTCTATGATTGATCTATTGATCTTTTGATGCATATTTCTTGCTTTGCTCACAGAAGCTATAAAATACTCCACATCGCAAAAAGAAAAAAAGAAATAAGAAAAATGGTAAAAAGAAAAAAAAGTAAAAAGGAAAGAAATCATGAAAGAAAAAAAAGGGAGACACAAAGAAACAAAATGTAGATATTTAAATATTTTCAAGACTGGAAACGGTAATCTTTTTGTCTTGTTTAGACAGAAAACCCTAAAATCTAATTCTAGACTTTTCCAGACTGTGCAGGAAACTTGTCCATAGCCTCAGCTCAGAGTGAAGTCTATGGCTGTCTAGCATATCGTAATTATAATGACACCGCAATAACAGTGTGAGCATGCTGATGTCATATTTATCCAGTTGGACTGAGTCTAATGGCAGGTTTTGTTGGGCGTTTCATGAACCTCCACCCTTTAGGTGCAACAATAAACATTTATTTGGTTTTCCAAACTCACAAAGCTTCACTCTACAACAATCTCAACTTGTTTTATCGATTCAAAAACAAATGTCCACCTTGTAGGTAGTTGCATAGCCAGGTACGGTGCGATGCTCCAGGCCAGATTGACGTTGTCCTTCCACTGTTTCTCCGTCAGGCTAATGTATTTGGACCTCCAGTTGGCGATGCTGGTCTCCACTGACTGCTCCGTGGCGATGGCCAGCTCCTGAGTGGAGAGCGGGTTGTACCACGTTGTCAGACGCTCAATCTCACTGGCCTGCCAAAAGAGACAAAGAGAGTGAACATAGGAGCTGCACAAGTAGACGAGGTCAACGCTGGCCTCCGAACTCACCAGCAGCGCCAGCAGCAGAGTCCGGCGTTTCATGTAGTACTTGTGAAGCTGAGTTCCTCTGTTGCTCTTTTTAGACGTGCCTTCAAAAAAAAAGCAGAGAAAGTCAAACCTGGGAGTTGATTTTGAGTCTTTCACTCGAAAAGGTCTGACTACTTGTTGGTCAAAAACACCTTTCAAAACCTTTGACTTTTCAGAGTCAGATAAGTCTCGTTTTTGGACTATTTTTTCCTGAAGAATGGAAACTGCAAAACAATGATGCACACTTTGATCGCCTTAGTCTACAAACTTTCACTACACAAATACACGTCACCTGAACCACTTTTTTTTTAAAGCTTTTGTCGTCTCTAGAGGCCTTTATGTGACAGCTGTCAGACAGGTAAAGTCATCGGGCCAAGTCTCAAACCTGTGAGGCCTCCGTACCTTGGTTACACTTTATCCCGGCGCCACCGCCGCACCCAGAATAGGACCAGTTTAGAAGTGTCCAAAACTTTCAAAGTGTTTCCATTACAAATGTGTGCACAGCTTTGTCTATATTTGGCTAATGTAAAAAAAACAACAAAAAAACAAAACAAACAAAAAACAATTTTGCAATTGCGGTGTTTCCACTGAGTAAGAAAGGCAATTAAAATCAGACGTCAGTAAGTCTGTTCATGCAGTAAGTCACTAAAAGCATGCCACACCATGAACCTCCTACTATAAACTGTTTCCATTATAAATAAGCGCAAATCTCTGTCTATATTCTGCTAATATTGGAAAAACACAGTTTTTCGACTATCGATATTAGTGCATTTCACAAAACTGCAACAGGAACACTCTGTCATCACACAAGTCACATGATCAACAACCCGATGTTGCTGCTAGCACAAAGATGAAGACAGGAAGTAGCTGGAGGATGTTTTTTAATGACTTGTCCTAACGACAAACTAGAGTTGTTTTTGTTTTTTTTTTTTTCAAAATTGGTGTGTTTCTACTGCATCGCATGAAAAGGTTGAATTAGTTCCCTTTGTGTGATTGGTAACACTGTACCTGATTTCTTGGATGTGGTGGACATCCCACTGGACAGAGGGTAGGTGTTGATCCAGCCCTGGGCGCTCTGCTGGGATCGGGAGCTGGAGTCCACGCTGCTCCTCAGGTCGGCGGCGTTCATCACCGACAGGCTGTTCAAGGACGGGTCCTGATTATCTGTCCATGGACAAACTGAATCAGGACCGAACGAAGCTACAATCTAAAAGATTTAGCTTAGCTTGTAGGTGTATTCTGAACTAATTCACATTACAAACCACAAACTTTGGCAAATTTGATTGAAGTTGGTTTCATTTTGATAAAATACTTTGAAGTTCATGGTTTTGGAATTTAAAAAAATGTGATTCGGTTCAAAATAGCAACTTTTTAACAATAAACAAACATAAACAACATGACCGATGATGAAGGTTTATTTGGAAAGCGAGATGAGTTGTGTCGCTTCTTCTGCTGCGATGGTCATGCACTTTGTAAACGGGATATTTGATTGGAAATGGAGGCAGCAGTCACCTTAATCCACCGATACTCGGTCAGATGTAGAAAATCTGATCCAGATTCTGGGATTAGAGGCCTAATCTACCTGAAGCGGGTTGATGTGTATGAGAATGAAATCATGTTCTTTTTTTTGGGGGGGAGGGGGGGAGGGGGTTCTGGATCATCTGGAATGAGGTGGACAGGGTTTTTCTGAGGTGGAAGTAAAAAAAAAAAAAAAAAAAAAAAACTCTTTTAGGATTTCTTCTTTTCAGACCAAACTGATCAGGTTGAGGAGAGAGGCGGACGGGTGGGCTTGATGATGAATCATCATGCATCATGACGCTGATGCCAAATTTGGGCTTTTCCTCACAGCTGTGTTCAAAGTAAAACCCAAAGTAAGAGAGAAAAAAAAACATTTTGAAAATGAAAGTTGGAAAATTTAGACCTGGACAGCACCGTGAGGAGAAGCTGCGTCAAATCTGACAGGCGTGACAGCATGCCCCCTTTGCTGCAGCGCAGCCCGAGCTCCACCACTTTAGGCTTACTTAAGATCGATATCGGAGTAGTGCTGGACACGATTAGCGATCCGAATATCCCAGCAGAGAGAGTGCTCGGGGCTGAGGTAGTACCAAGCTCACCGGGTGGAACCAGCTGGTACGCTGCCAGGTACTTCTTATCCGACAGGATGCTGGCATAGAAGCGGATTATGATGCAGATGTCCTCGCGAAGACGCTTGTCGGCCTGGGTGGGAAACTTCGGAGACACGCTGTGAAACATCGGAAAGAGTCCGTCGATAAGGAGACGCTCACCAGATAAACTATGCTGGGCACATATGAGGAGAGACTCTATGTGGGAGTAACAGGTTAGAAAACGACACTAAACATGAACCGACCAGAGAAATGAGGCAGGAAATAATTAGTTCACTGCAAAAACACAAAATCTTACCAAGTAATTTTGCTCTAGTTTCTAGTGCAAATATGTTAATGCACTTATAATAAGAGCTTGTTTTAAATTAATACTTCCACAACACTGATACTAGTTGCACTAGCAGATTTTTAAAATTAATAAGATATTTCCATGATAAAAGTGAAATAATCTGCCAGCTTTTATTTCTTGCTGAAAAGTTACTTGTATGTGAGTTTTGTCTCATTTCAAGTGAACTGACACATTTGCACTAAAAACTAAACAAAATCTTACTTGGTAAACTTGTGTTTCTAGTGGGTTCACTAAGAAACTTCATATTAATTAAAAGTTAAATGTTCTTTGCCAAATTGTAATAAATAATTATTTAAATGCGTCATAAATGGTTTTAAAACTGGAAATAAATTCAGAAGTGTAAATTAATTTACAGAAACATAAAAAATGCATAAAGTCATGAAATAATTATTTCTACTTTTAAAATGAAATCAACACATTTATTGAGGCACATATAATTTCTGAAATTATTTCCAGTTTTGAAAAAGTTTATGATAGAATTAAATAACTATTTCCTAAGTAATCTATTTATTGTACTTTGGCAGCTAATCTGTCAGTCGACGTCTGAGATCTGACCTGAAGTAATCGAAGGCTGTGGAGTAGATCTTCTCTCTGATGACGTTTCTCACAGTTGAGTTGGTGAGAACGTCAGAGTGCAGCAGAGCCAGACCTAAAGTTAGCAGCCTGACACACAAACAAACACGGCTGTCGTCATCAACTACAGTCATTTTCTACAAATCTTCACACTCAGCTCATTTATGCAGCACCCACTATCTTTGAAAGAAGATAAATAGAGAAATAAAATGACTAGTAAAGGTCGCTCTTATGTAGTGTCAAAGAAAGTTTTCACAGTTGCAAATTTCTGGGGCTTCTTTTAGGTCGCACCAAGCAATGAAACAATTAACTGCATGATAAATGAAAACAAACTCAATAATTTCTATTTGCATGATTAATTGTTTTTCTTTTTTCTCTCTTTCTACCAAAATCTAGATGACAACTTCAGTTTCTAGTGGCCCTTTTTTGAGGATTAGTTTCGTCTCTATAATCCATTTTATCTGATGTTTTGGTTATTTGTTGTGGATATTTAAAATGTCTTCCAGTTCCAGTGTTAAATGTTTATCTTTTATTGATCTATGAAAATGTGTTCTTGCGTTATTATTATAATAAAGTGAAATGTTTTGAGAACATCTATCCATCCATTTTCTTCCGCTTATCTGGGGTCAGCAGCTTCAGAAGGGAGGTCCAGACTTCCCTCTCCCCAGCCACGTCTTCCAGCTCCTCAAGGAACCCCAAGGCGTTCCCAGACCAGTCAAGAGACATAGTCCCTCCAGCGTGTCCTGGGTCTCCCCTCCTCCCAGTGGGACGTGCCCGGAACACTTCACCAGGGAGGCATCCAGGAGGCATCCTGACCAAATGCCTGAGCCTCAACTGGCTCCTCTCGACGTGGAGGAGCAGCGGCTCTACTCTGAGTCCCTCCCGGATGACCGAGCTTCTCACCCCATCTCTAAGGGAGAGCCTGGCCACCCTGCGGAGGAAACCCATTTCGGCCGCTTGTATCTGTGATCTCGTTCTTTCGGTCATGACCCAAAGCTCATGATCATAGATGAGGGTGGGAACGTAGATCGACCTGTAAATCGAGAGCTTCGCTTTTTGACTCAGCTCTCTCTTCACCACGACGGACCGGTACAGCACCTGCTTCACGGCAGACGCTGCCCCAATCCGCCTGTCGATCTCCCGCTCCCTTCTTCCCTCATTCATGAACAAGATCCCCAGATACTTAAACTCCTCCACTTGAGGCAGGACGACCCCCCTGACCCGGAGAAGGCACTCTACCCTTTTCTGGCTCAAGACCATGGCCTCGGATTTGGAGGCACTGAGCCTCATCCCGTCCGCTTCACACTCGGCCGCGAACCGCTTTAGAGAGAGCTGCAGATCACGATCTGATGAAGCCAACAGGACCACATCATCTGCAAAAAGCAGAGATGCGATCCTAAGGCCACCAAAACGGATCCCCTCAACACCTCGGCTGCGCCTAGAAATTCTGTCCATGAAAGTAATGAACAGAATCGGTGACAAAGGGCAGCCTTGGCGGAGTCCAACTCTCACCGGAAACGAGCCCGACTTACTGCCGGCAATGCGGACCAGACTCTGACACCGGTCATACAGGGACCTGACAGCCCGTATCAAAGGGCCCGGTACCCCATACTCCCGGAGAACCCCCCACAAAGCCCCCCGAGGGACACGGTCAAATGCCTTCTCCAAGTCCACAAAACACATGTAGACTGGTTGGGCGAACTCCCATGCACCCTCCAGGACCTGCTGAGGGTGTAGAGCTGGTCCAGTGTTCCACGACCAGGACGAAAACCACACTGCTCTTCCTGAATCCGAGGTTCGACTATCTGACGGACCCTCCTCTCCAGGACCCCTTAATAGACCTTACCAGGGAGGCTTAAGAGTGTGACCCCTCTGTAATTGGAGGACACCCTCCGGCCCCCCTTTTTAAACAGGGGGACCACCACCCCGGTCTGCCAATCCAGAGGAACTGCCCCCGATGTCCATGCGATATTGCAGAATCACGTGAGCCAACACAACCCTACAACATCAAGAGCCCTAAGGATCTCCGGGCGGATCTCATCCACCCCCGGGGCCCTGCCACCGAGGAGCTTTTTGACCACCTCGGCGACCTCGTCCCCAGCGATTGGAGAGCCCAACCCAGAGTCCACAGGCTCAGCTTCTTCAACAGAAGGCATGTTGGTGGGATTGAGGAGGTCTTCAAAGTATTCTGCCCACCGACCCACAACGTCCCGAGTCCAGGTCAGCAGCACACCATCCCCACTGTAAACAGTGTTGGTGCTGCACTGCTTCCCCCTCCTGAGACGCCGGATGGTGGACCAGAATCGCCTCGAAGCCGTACGAAAGTCTTTCTCCATGGCCTCTCCAAACTCCTCCCACGCCCGAGTTTTGGCCTCAGCGACCACCCGAGCCGCATGCCGCTTCGCCCACCGGTACCCATCAGCTGCTTCTGGAGTCCCACAGGCCAAAAAGACCCCATAGGACTCCTTCTTCAACTTGACAGCATCCCTCACCGAAGGTGTCCACCAACTGGTTTGAGGGTTGCCGCCGCAACAGGCACCAACAACCTTGCGGCCACAGCTCTGATAAGCCGCTTCGGCGATGGAGGCATGGAACATGGTCCACTCAGACTCAATGTTCCCCACCTCCCCCGGAACGTGTTCGAAGTTCTGCCGGAGATGGGAGTTAAAGCTCCGTCTCACAGGGGACTCCGCCAGACGTTCCCAGCAGACCCTCACTACACGTTTGGGCCTGCCAGGTCTGACCGGCTTCCTCCCCCACCACCGGAGCCAACTCACCACCAGGTAGTGGTCAGTGGACAGCTCCGCCCCTCTCTTTACCCGAGTGTCCAAGACATACGGCCGCAGATCCGATGAAACGACGACAAAATCGATCATCAAACTGCGGCCTAGGGTGTCCTGGTGCCAAGTGCACCTATGGACACCCTTATGCCTGAATTTTCACCTGAAAATGTTCTCAAAACAACAATATTATTGTTTATCACAATAATATCTGGGACAATTAATCGTCCAGCAAAATTTGCTATTTGTGTTTTGGATCCCAGTGAAGTACAACAATTGTTGTTCTGTGTTGACAGAATGCAGTTTCTATCCAGGCGGTCTGAATTTGTAAGGCTGGGGTGACAGCCTTACCTGAAACGTGGTCCAATGGCAGCCACGTGGCGGTTCAAGCCGCTGTTGGATCCGCCGACGCCCAGGGACAGGGAGCGCTGCAGCAAGCTGCCAAAGATCTCCACCTGATCCGCGCTGGAATATTTGGCTATTTCAAACCTCTGGACAAGAAACTGGAATAAAAAAATTTTTAAAAAGAAGAACGAAAGTTACTGACATAAAAGGCAAAACAGTGAAAAAAGAGACGTCTACTTGGGGGGAAAAAAAAAAGACTTTTTCTCACCTCGATCCAGATGTGGTGAGGGGTGACATCTGGAGGGCAGGGCACAGGCTGACTTTCCTCTGATGCAGCAAGAGGATCGGCCTCCACCTGTGCGTTGGAGAACAGTCCCATCTTCAGCTCCACCGTCATCTGCCACGCTCCCGCCATCTCCCGCATAAACTGGGCAAAAGAAGAAGATGCGGCTCTGTGAAGAGACGACGCTAACGAAACGTGGGGAAACAAGAGAAGGTCAAACACATTGAACAGCATACCGGTACTTCCACCCCCGTACGTGCCGCCAGCAGCCATTCCCAGCATGCAATGGCCGTTTCCATGCCGTGCTCCGTAAACATCTTGAGGGGCGACCAGCAGAGGTGGTGCAGGAGCTGAGGGTCACACTCTGCAGAGTGGAACACGACAGGAGCTGAGCCGCAGCATCGGGAAACGTAGAAACATAACGGACTGATAAAGTGGTACCTCTGCTGCTGATGAGCAACGCGGCCAGCTTGAACATGGCCTCAGTGAAGGCCTCGGGCTGAGCAGAATCCAGAGCCTCCTCCATCTGCTTGATCATGATCCGGGTCAGATCCGACTGGCCCCTGACTGCCTGTGCAAAGTGGATCATTCCTGCAACCTACAGAGAGAAAAAACACAACAAAGATCAGAGGGGAAACATAACCCAACCTAATGCTAACAGGCAATCAAAACTTTAATATTGCTACTAAGTCAAACGTCCTAAACGTTTCGTAGTTTAGTTTTTATTGGCACATTGTTTTCCTTCACACTTTATATTGATTTGCTTTACTTTTCTGTGTGAGACACAACATAACGTTATCATCAACATGCTATCAAAAATGATTTAAAAGCAATTTGACTTCATAGTTGAACACCATGAAATTGGGCCTCTGTCTCTTTAAGAAACTCCTGCTCTTTCTGAAACTCCACCTTCAGGAAGTCATCACAACATGGCTCCTCCGTTAACTCTTTAACTACATTTTTACCAGCATTTCAATGAGAAGCAGCCTGTATCATGATCTTAGCAGATGCAGAATTCCACCAGCTGTTTGCCAATTGCTGCTGGCTAGTCTGAAGGAGTTGAGTGGAAGGGCTGCTCTGGGCATCCCCGGTCATTTGCACAGCTGAATAGTTGCCAAGCAAGATTAAAGGGTTTCTCAAACATGCATGAAAGATATGAGGGTGTGAAAGATACCCAGATATGCTTTTGACAAGGGAATTACATTATAACATGATGGAAATCTTAAAAAAGTAAATTTTACACAATACTGCTCCTTTAAAGCATTTAGAAATAAAGTCAGAGGAAGAATAAAGATTATAGAAAGTTCTTAAAATTGGAAGCTCTTCATTGCTACAACACAGAGTCAGACCTGCGGTGATTGTCATTTCGCTTCTTTGCCATTTTGTACATCTGTAGTCTCATACCTAATTTTTCTAACAAAGCTAAACAGATTCATAAATCTAGTGATGCACGAAATACCTGCATTCCCATTGGTATCAGTCAATGATAGTCATTTTTTTAACATATCGATATCGGTCAGATAAGTAATAATGGATTACAAGGCATTCAACACAATGCAGATGGCCGTACCTCTCCGGCGTATCTGTTCCGTAGGTTCAGAGATGCCATGAAGTTGGAGTAATCCTTCTTCACACAGGCTGGTCTCTCAGTCAGCTGGGTGGACTAATGGAGAAAGGGATCGAAATTAACATCATTTATTAACTCCATACCCATTATGTCATAACTTAAATCTTCTAAAGTCCTGACATCCCTCAGGGTTTATTTATTGGCCTCCATTTATTTCCCCATTTTTAAACCTCTAAATTTCTCTTGGCATTTTTAAAGTAAAAGAAAATAAAAGATGTGTCTGTCTAATTGGTCAGAATGATCCAGTTATGCAACTTCAAGCAAGTCAAATGAAGAAGTCCGTTTGTGACTCACCCCCAGAGTGGTACTCTGTCTGTTGTAGCCAGCAAAGTGCAGGATGCTTTCAGTGGCCATGGCCAGACCCGTGTGCTGGGACAGACCCGAGACCCAGTTCTGATGTTTGTTCAGGTACTCCTGACGCCACATGGAAACAGGGAGTTCAAACTTTAAATGGCAGTTTCTCTCATGCTGGACATGTTAAGTTGACATTAGCATTTCTTACAACTGACAAGTGGCATTTAGAAATGGCACAAAATTTACTTTTTCAATAGACTTTTTACAAATATCCTATTAAGTATAATGACTTAAAGATACTTTCAATTTCAGTTTTTCTTTAAAAAAAAAAAAATCAAAATCTGAATAAAGAAAATTTTCTAAAAAAATGTTCTCACTAAGTTTTCTGACATTTTGCAAACAGAAATAATTTTAGAAACTATAACCTGAAACAGGAGAAGTTTGGTCTGATTGAACCGAAAGTTACGTATGTAACTACGGTTCTATGAATCCCGAATGACCGCCAGAGGGCGGTGCTGAAAGCACTGAATGTTCCCTTCGCGCATGCGCAGTTCGAGTAATGATATCAACAGAGTCACACCTGTGACACATCGGATGATCAATCAGAGGCTATATAGCATGACGTCATCCGAGGCTCTGCTCCTACAGAATCTTCTCGCAAAACGCAAGGATTCTGAGTGACAGAGAATCTCTGGCGGTCATTCGGGATTCATAGAACCGTAGTTACATACGTAACTTTCGTTCTATTTCATCCCTACTGACCGCCAGAGGGCGGTGCTGAAAGCACTGAATGACTAATACCAGCGAAGTCACAAGGAATCCTGAACACAAACCTCACCGAGGAGTCCCAGAAGACCCTTGTAAAAGAACCTGGTCTAGAGGGTGAGAGGAGGCCACACTCACACTGTAAAATCTAGTGAATGTGCTCGGAGAAGCCTATGATGCAGCAGCACATAGCTTCCAGTGGAACTCCTCTTAAGGCTGCCCAGGAAGTGTAAACACTCCTGGGAGACAGTGCCCTCACGCTGACTGGCTGGGCTGGCACCCTGCAGTATAGGTGTGACAGATGACATCCACAATAGGAGACGCTGTTTGGAAAGAGGCAACCTAATCTAGGGCCTCATAACACAACAGATGGTCTGAGCATCGTATAGCAGTAGTGGCTGCAATATATGCCACTAACTATTGCCAGCTTCCCCTGATGTAGGTTGAAAACGCACCAACCGTAATGGTTGGGTACAAGGGGAATGAGAAAACACTTTAGGGACAAGCCACAAGGCATCACCAGGACCATGTGAACTCCACTGGAGACATGATGGCCTGATAGAGGCACATAGCCCTCTTAGCTGAGACAATAACCAACAAAAAGGCAGTCTTGCACGACAACCACTTGAGGTCCACTTAAATTAAGTATCAAATGGAGGGTGGCATAGAGCACTGAGGACCCAGGACAGATCCCAGGCAGGGGCTCGCCTAATCAGTGGCAGGTGCAGACTACGAGCACCATAGACACAAAAAGGGAAACCAGATCATGAGTCCCCATTGTACAGTCATCAAGGTCAGCATGACTAGATGATATAGCCACTATATACTTAAGTGTCAAAGGAGAGCGGCCCTTATCAAGAGGAGACTGAAAAGACTCCAAAAGATTGTGTACCACACCAGCAACTGGCTCATCAACACGGGCACAATACCCAAGGGAAAACAGACGCCATCTGTTTCCATATTGCTGACAGGTTGAGGTGCCTGACAGGACCCAAATACCCAGTCAGCTGCCAGTAAAGCCTCCCAGCTGCCACGCCCGCAGCTGGAGGCGTTGAGGATCAGGATGCCATATCCAACCCTCCAACCAAGACAGTAGATTCCTCCTGGTTGGAAGACACAATGGAACCTCGTGACCCAGATTCCATAGAAGTGGAAAGCATGGCTGTGCCGGCCAATCCTTTGGTCCTCTTCGAGAACTCTCTGGAGAGTCAGCCACTCAAGGAAAGGGGTGGAAAGACATATAGGAGGACCCTGGGCCAAGGATGGCCAAGGCATCCTGGACCAGTGCACCTGCGGCTCCTGTAAGGAGAAGCCATAGACAGCAAAGGGTCGCCTGTGGGAACAGGTCGACCTCCGCCTCATCGAAAAGGTCCCAGATCAGGCGTACTCTGTCGCCATGGAGGGACCACACTCCCGGCGCTGCAAGGGCGCAGTGACAGCAGACCAAGGGTACAACCCGAGCAACCATGTTAGTTTGCTCAGCAGCTGCAGGAAGGCGACGCAAGTAAGCTGCCTGTCCAGCCTGCATCGACGCAGCTGGAGAATGTCATTCACCCTTTGGACAAATGGGTTGGCCGTCATGAGGGGAGAATCCATAAGCAACCCAAGAAGAGTGGTTGCCTGCGATGGAACCAGACAGCTCTTCCAGTTCATCTTGAGGCCCCACTGGGGCACATAAGTGAGCAGGCGACTCGCATCGCACGATGCATGTTCTCGAGACGGGTGCAGAGAAGCCGACCGTCGAGGTATGACCCTGCATAAGAGAGAGGGCTGCCTTCACGCACAGTGAGAACACCCTCGGGAAAAGGGAGAGGCCAAAAGGGGGCGCACGGAACTGCCAGTGGCGACCCCGATAAGCAACCCCAAACAAGAGAGGCGATGTTCCGCCATGATAGGTACAGGAGTGTACACATTTGTAAAGTCAAATGATGCAAGCCATTCTCCCTTTGTCACAGCCTGAAGAACCTCTGCTGTTGTGAGCCTGTGAAAAGGCAGGACCTTCAATACCGTTGAGTCCCCTGATATCCAAAATGGGACAAAATCCACCTGTTATTTTCGGCACAAGGAAATACAATGAGTATTAGCCTCTGGGTCGCCGTAGAGGATCCACTAGCTCAATCGCACCCTCGGCCATGAGGGCCTTGGCCCCGGGCTCGAGCTTCCACCGGGTCGGTGATGATGGTCAGCCTGACCCAACACGACGTGTGAAGCCACCGCCAGAACTGTAGCCAGCAACCATGGGTCAGAGTAGCCACCACCCATGGATCTACAGCGAGACCAACCCAGTAACTACGCTGCTGATGAAAAAGCATCTGATGGCTGGTCTGGCAGCCTCACCTCCTCTGCCCACAGCCCCTGGGGTCGTGGGGGAGCCGGCGGCCAAGGTCAGGCCCGGGTACGCCTGGTCGGTTGGCGGATCGGCTCACAAATGTCCCTGCTGGGTCTCTGCTGGACATCGCGAGTGTAAGAACAACCAGGCCTAGCAGCTGAAAGCTAGGGCCAGCTGACTGGGCACCTCCGATTATGAGAAGGAGGGGACCTACCCCTGCTGAGACCTGAAAGCTGTAGTCTAGCCCGCCGCACAGAAAGGGGCAACTACGAGGTGCGCCAAGGAATTGCCAAGGCGGGCGGCATGTGCTCTGGTATTCCGAGTTACAGAGGAAGCCACCTGTAATAAGACACTGAGTCCACAGGCACTAAACATCCTCATGCAGGGCTTCATCCAGAGACACAATGAGCAAGGCAACCGCAGTCATGTGATCCAAGCCTTTCTGGACCGGCTCATGCATAGCTGCCAACACTTTACCATCGGTGGGTGGAGAAATGCAGACAGAGCAGACTTATGATTGGGAGGGGGGGTGGAAAGCACTACCGTCACCAATCACAAAAAGAGCAGCACAGGGGCTGACACAGTCAGCTAAGGGTCGAAAAATTAAAACTGGGAGAGGAGGCGATAACGCTGCCCTCGCCCATTAATACACACGGAGGGGTACCAGAGGCTTGCTAAAATTGGGAGAGAGGGCAGAAACCCTGCCGTCTCCAACTAGAGCAGCCAGGGGATAGTTAGGTAAAGCCAGTACAAAACCATGATCACAAGATCGGCTGAAATTGGGAGAGGGGGCAAGACGCAACCGTCACCAGTTACATAAAAGAAACACGTGGCCCAACGACAGGGAGACGTGGTCAGCCACAGTCAGCATAGGATGCAAGACCAAGATTGGGAGAGGGGGCGGAAACGCTACCGTCACCAATCATAGCAGCAAACGAAGAGTCAGGTGAGCCCAACACAAAGATACAATCCACTGAAATTGGGGGAGGGGGCAGGATGCTACCATCACCAATTACAGAAAATTCAGCGGACCAACAACAGGCAGACGTGGTCAGCTATGTCGAGCATAGGATGAAAAACCACTTCAAGATTGGGAGAGGGACAGAGAACACTGCCGTCACCAATCAAAGCAGCAAACGAAGTCAGGTGAGCTCAACACAAAGCCACGAACAACATGATCGGCAGAAATTGAGAGAGGGGCGAGACGCACCCATCACCAATTTACAGAAGAAACAGCTGACCAAAGACAGATAGAAATGGGCAGCCACATCCAGCAAGAGATCAAAAACAGATCGAGATTGGGAGAGGAGGCGCGAACGCTTCCGTCACTAATCACAGTAGCAACCCAAGAATCAAGTGAGCCTAACACAAGGCTACGATCAACAAGATCGGCTGAAATTGGGAGAGGGGGCGAGACGCTACCGTCACCAATTACAGAAAAAACAGCTGAGCAACGACAGGCAGAAGCAGTCAGCCACATCCAGCAGCAGATGAAAACAGATCAAGATTGGGAGAGGGGGTGAGACGCTTCCATCACCAATCACAGTAGCAATCTAAGAGTCAGGTGACCGTAACACAGAGTTACGTCCAGCAGGATCAACTGAAATTGGGAGAGGGGGCGAGACGCTACCATCACCAATCACAGTAACAATACAAGAGTAATGTGAACGCAACACAGAGTTACGTTCAACAAGATCGGCTGAAATTGGGAGAGGGAACGTGAAACACTGCCGTCACCAATTACAGAAAAAACGGCTGACCAATGTGGTCAGCTACATCCAGCATTGGGCAAAAAACAGGTCAAGATTGGGAGAGGGAGCGTAAACACTGCCGTCACCAATCACAGTAGCAATCCAAGAGTCAGGGGAGTGCAACACAGTCCAATAAGATCGGCTGAAATTGGGAGAGGGTGCGTGAAACACTGCCGTCACCAATTAAGCAGCACAAAGCCACGATCAAGAAGATCGGCTAAAAAAGTGGGAGAGGGTGCGAACCGCCACCATCGCCAAGTAGAGGAAAACAGAAAACAGCACGCCCAGTACAGGACAAACAGATCGAGATCGGGAGAGGGGGCGCGAAACACCGCCTTCATCGATCACAGCCAAAAGCTGGGAGAGGGTGCGAGACGCCACCGTCACCAGTCAGAGACAAAACCCCGCAGACCAACGACAGGCAGACGCGGTCAGCGGCGTGACGAAAAAGCAGAGCAGGGTCGGGAGAGGGGGCGCGAAACACTGCCGTCACCGATCACTGCAAAAAGCTGGGAGGGGGCGCGAGAGGCTACCGTCACCAATCAGAGAAAAAACAGAAAACAGCTGACTAACAACAGGCAGATGCGGTCAGCGACGCCCAGTACAGGACAAGAACAGATCAAGATCGGGAGAGGGGGCGCGGAACACTGCCTTCACCGATCACATCAAAAAGCTGGGAGAGGGTGCGAGAAGCTACCGTCACCAAGCACAGAAACCAGCAGACCAACGACAGGCAGACGCGGTCAGTGGCGTGATGAAAAAACAGAGCAGGATCGGGAGAGGGGGCGCGGAACACTGCCGTCACCGATCACCGCAAAAGCTGGGAGAGGGCGCGAGACGCTACCGTCACCAATCAGGGATCCAGCCGCGTCAGCGGCGTGACGAAAAAACAGCGCAGGACCGGGAGAGGGGGCGCGGAACACTGCCGTCACCGATCACTGCAAAAACTGGGAGAGGGCGCGAGACGCTACCGTCACCAATCACAGAAAAAACCCCATCCGCGTCAGCGGCGTGACGAAAAAACAGAGCAGGATCGGGAGAGGGGGCGCGGAACACTGCCGTCACCGATCACTGCAAAAACCGAAGAAAAAAAAAAGGGGCTGGCACCGTCAGCCACGTCCGGACAGGACGAAAGACCAGAAGCTGCAAGTTGGGAGAGGAGGCGTATACGCCGACATCACCAACAAACAGTAGGCCTTCCTCAAACAGAGGTCCGTCGCAGCCCTCGGAGGGCGATATAACGCAACTCCAGCCAACAGGCAGTCGGGCGTCCAACGACGGTGAAAAAGGCCGATGCCATGTGCAGCGAACCGCACGCGAGAAGAAAAAAGGAGCAGAGCCTCGGATGACGTCATGCTATATAGCCTCTGATTGATCATCCGATGTGTCACAGGTGTGACTCTGTTGATATTATTACTCGAACTGCGCATGCGCGAAGGGAACATTCAGTGCTTTCAGCACCGCCCTCTGGCGGTCAGTAGGGATGAAATAGAACTCAAACAGCGAGCGAAAACAGCGTCTGTGTCTTTTTATTTGGTGTATGTAAACTTCTGGTTTGAAGTGTGTAGAGCTGCTTTGTGCTGCACTCTTCAAGACGATAGAGGAAAAATATTACCTGCAGGTGGGACTTTGTTACAGACGGAGCCCACTTCATAGCCTCCTTAAGGATTTCTCCACATCGCGCAGCAAAATCTTTGACAATGCTCTAAATATAGAAAGAAACGTTAACGTAACATATTCATAACTGATTTTTGGGATTTTATTTTGCATCGAGATGAGTTTAAAAATAAAAGTTACCTCCCTGGCTTCATATGTGTCCGGGGCAGTGATTCTGTACGGGGTGTCAGGGATGTCGTAATACGGCTGATCTTTATGAATGTCCTGCAAAACATCGTCAGCACTCATAAAACCATGATGCAGATTCACAGATACACGCTGCTTTGACGGATTAAACGATCATCACTCACTGCACTGAGGGACAGGGAGAGAGTCTGCAGGATGTCCAACATGGTCTTCAGCACCCGGCCGCTCCAAAGCAGGTGGGGGAAGCTGAGGGGAGAGACGTTGGAGTGTTTATGAAAGCCAAAGAAGCCATTTTGAGAGGAAGAACTGGTGAATCAGAGCCGTCTTACGTTTCAGCCAGACCAGACAGATATTTGTCGGCCACTCTGCGGATCCGCTTGTGGATGTGGTTGAAGTTGACCAGGAGAAACTGAGCGTGGCGTTCCAGCTCCTCCTCGTGAGCTTTGGTTTTAGGCTTTTTAAACAAAGAAAATATGGTAAACTGACTGTGCTGAGAAACAATAAACAACAAATAGTATGATATAAATATATTTATTTTCTAACGGGGTTTCAAATTATTGATGTAATGCAGACATCAGGCTTGATAACAAGTTGCTTTGGTTCCGAAAGAGCAGAAAGTCTCACGTACTTTTTCAGCCATCATCTGAAGGAAAACCTCAAACACCTTGTCGCTGACAGCGATCACACACTGCATCATACCTGGAAAAACATGGATTTAATACACCAAGGACAGTATTTCTCTGTCAAAGGACAGTATTTCTCTGTCAGAGAACAGTTTTCCTCGTCTGTGGCCGTTACCAGATTTATCCTTCTGTATCGCTCGGTCTTCAAAATAACGAAACATGACCTGGAAGCGGTCCGAGTCCAGAGAGTGCAGCATCCTAAACATAATGATAAACAAAAACAAAGAAGCAGTGAGGTCATGTTACTTATGTAAAGAACAACGCTGCAACTAACAATTATTTTGGTAATTGATAATTCTGACGATCAGATAAAAAAATAGCCACAGTCTACAGATTATTTAACCACTCTTTTATACACTATGAGAAATACATTGAGATGCAAATAAACAATTTGTTCTTGTTTTAAACAAGACAATAAACATTTTATTGCCTAAAATAGGATTCATTTAAACCGAGTGAAACTGCGCCACTTGAGGAATGCATATGTATATAAACCGTTTCGTCTTAGTTACTGCTCTGAATATCTTGCCTATTTTTGAGTTTGCATTCTCAGATTAACAATTAATCAATGGCTAAATTAAGGGACGATTACTTCAATAATCGATTTGTAACGGTTTATCAGATTAATCGTTTCAGCCATAGTAAAGATTAGACGTCCTTTTGTTGTGGAGGCATCGTTTTACCTCATGTATTCCAGCCGGTAGACAGACAGCAAGTATGTGGACATGGCAAAGTCCAGCTTGTTGATGAGTGCGGCCACCTCTGGAGGCGGGTCCAGCAGGTTGATGATGGTGCTGCGCAGGTCATTCAGCTCCGCCTGAAGAGTAGCAGCTAGAGTCAGAAAACTGTGCACCAGCCTCTGTGTGTGTGTGTGTGTGTGTGTGTGTTCATACTGGAGTGACGGTGTCGTTCTTCAGCGCAGAGTTATACTGAAGTTCGGAGCGTAAAGGCTCCCCGCTGGGAAACGTCAACAGTGGCGATTTGGTCGCAATTTCACAAACTCCTTCATACCACTCCTCCGGCCACAGACCTGAGTGTTTCAACAAGGACAGAGGGAAGGAAAAAGGAGCTGAGTACAGTACAAAGAATAGATTTACACACTTTGCTGAGGAAAATGACAATAATTCTTGTTCTCTGCAGGTTTCAGCAAGTCAAATTTAAGACTTTTTAAGACCTTTTTAATGCCACCATGAATGAAGTTTAAGACAAAAAAACTACAATATCCTCATCCTGCTGTATTAGAATCAAGAATAGTAAAAGCTGTGAAATTTCATGGGATTTGTTTGTGGCTCTTGGCAACAGCTTTGTGCTTCTCACACTTCACATGCTCTCTTCAGCTTTAAGTTTTTGTAAAAATGTGCTCTTCAAGGCTCCATCTCCATTCATTTCCTATGCAGCTTCCGCAATGAGGCGACAATCGGTAGCTCTCCTCCAGCCAAGTGAACAATGATGTTCTTGTAAATGCTGACCTGTGATGCACTGATAAATTTTCACCTCAAATGGCGATGATTTTCACCTGTCACTATTGTTTGTCACTCCCCATGTGAGGTAGAAACAAAAAGGTAGTCCCAGATTTACCTCAGATGCTTACAAAGCCATGAAAATCCACTTTCAAATTGTGACACTTTCCTGACATTTTGAAGCGCAGAGAGCATTTCTGTTTAGCCCAAGCTTCAAGACAGTATTTTTCTGAGAGATTAGACATATTAGTGTGAAAAATCCTTAAACAGATTGAAACTAAAACTTGCACAGAGGGTTGAAATTCTCCTTTAATCTATTGAATTCCCTTAACCATCTTTTGCAGGGCCTGTAGGTCATTGTACCAAAACTCAAATTTAAAATAATTTAAAAAAGTAACAAATATTCTGTTGCTATGAACTGTATTGCTAGTTTTAATGTTATCTGAGGTTTTATGCTAATATATCGGTGTAATTTCTCTGATAGAAGCCTGAAAAGATTCAAAACTTTAAGTGAATGTTTGAATCTTTTGCTTCATTTCCAGCTTGCCATACTAAAAATCACAAAACTGGAAAAGGTGAAAGACAACATACATGATTTACAAGCAGGGTTGAGTAAACGTATCATACCTGAGCCCTCCACTGCGAATCCCATGACAACAGAGTAGAGCCAGAAGTCTCTGAACAACTTCTGCAGGCGCGGCTTTGCCTCCTTTATTGGTGGCAACCTCTTCGTCAGCTAGCATGGAAAACAGAATTATGCTCAAAAAAGGCCAGAAGTATACCTGGAGGTTTAGCATTCGGCATAGTGAAAAAAGGAGCTTCAGTTTACAGGTTCTCAACACAAAAAACACAAAACGAGCAAAAAGCTGAAAAAATCTGGATCACTTACCACAGCGATAACCGGAATGAGGACGCCAAGGTTTCCAGCACTGCTAGAGGCCTGCAGAGAAACAAACTTCCAACTCATAGATATTCAAAGACGACATAATTAAAGACAAAACCCAGAGTTCCATTGCTGCATAAAGCTTTTCTATATGCATATTTTAGCTTAACATAACTAATCTTTGGCCTCAATCTTAGCAAAGAACTGTCACACAATCATATGATTTCTGTAAGATGTCTATATGAAAACTGTAAATGGGATTGTTAATTAATTTCATGAATCATTTTGATTCATGAAATTAAGTTGGAAAGAAGATATCATTATTCGAGGTAAACAACTGACCCAGCTGCACAGTGGCGCAGTTGGTAGAGCTGTTGCCTTGCAGCAAGAAGGTTCTGGGTTCGATTCCCGGCCCCGGCCTTTCATGTTCATGTTCTCCCTGTGCATGGTGGGTTTTCTCCGGGTACTCCGGTTTCCTCCCACAGTCCAAAAACATGACTGTCAGGTTAATTGGTCTGTCTAAATTGCCCTAGGTGTGAGTGAGTGTGCATGGTTGTTTGTCCTGCGTGTGTCTCTGTGTTGCCCTGCGACAGACTGGCGACCTGTCCAGGGCGTACCCCGCCTCTCGCCCGGAACGCCAGCTAGAGATGGGCACCAGCACCTCCCGACCCCATTAAGGGACAAGGGTGTAGGAAAATGGATGGATGGATGGAACAACTGACCCAGCAGTGTGAGGACAGGCCAGCCCCGAGACTGGTGGGTATTAAAGATGGATTAACCGTAACAATTCCTTCCCACGTAAAGTCTAAATAAAGTCAAAATTCACTGTGGTTCCATCCACATTTCCATGTGTATTAGAAAAGGTTGGTGGAAACTGCAAAATTGGAGACAATTTCCTCAGTTTTACAGAAAAAGGTTTTTTTTTGGCTTTTCCAAAAAAACAGAGTTAATGTGCTAAAGGAAAGATGGAAACACATGTGCTGAATAAGTTTTGGCGTAGAAACCTTTCACCTCCACTGGCGGCTCTGTGCTTTACTAGAGGTACGAAACTCTGAGAAACTTCTAAATCCAAATCTCCAGCTCAGAGAAGACTCTCCAATTTTATGAGATGTGTGATTCACGCTAGTTTATAACCTCTACTTCCTGTTTATTAGAGCCACACGTAGCATCAACATCTGATGAAAGGGTGCTTTATTTGGATCGTCTTTTTTTGCGATATTTTAATAGTTGGATGAAAACAGTGAAACATTCAGTAAGTGTTCAAACGTTAAGTGTAAATGTTAATACAAAGTGTACCTTCAGGGCGGGGCCTTTGTCCGAGGCCCGCTCACTGGCTCTCTTCCCCTCTAAGCCCAGCTGCACAAAAAGCTCCAGCAGGTTGACCAGCAGCTCGTCCACCATCTGCTCAGCCTGCATGTTGGCTGCTATGTTACCAAGAGCGTTTATAACAGCCAAAGAGCAGTGTCTGCACAAAGAGGAGGGAAGCAAGTAGGATGAAGGTCCAGCATACAGCTTTACAACATCATGGTAAATAAACAGCAACATATAATCTATAACTGTCGCTTATGTTTCATTTATGTAGTTTTTATTAAACACTTCAAGATCTTTAAAGGGGCAGGATTGTGTTTTCCAGGCAAATAGAACCATTTTATAGCAAAATCAAGTAACTATGTTGACGTAAGTTGTTATAAATTCTGTATATAACAAATATGACTTAAATTATACCGTATAATTTAACACCCTGAAATTGGACTTCTGTCACTTTAAGAAACGCCTACTTTTTCTGAAGCTCCGCCTTTAGGAAGTCATCACAATATCATTAACCGTCTATTTATCTTCTAACAACGTTTTTACCAGCACTGGTCTGAAAAGTATCTCCTATAATGAGCTCAGCAGATGTATACAGGTGCTGGTCATAAAATTAGAATATAATGAAAAAGTAGATTTATTTCAGTAATTCCATTTAAAAAGTGAAACTTGTATATTATATTCATACATTACATACAAACTCATATATTTCAAATGTTTATTTCGTTTAATTTTGATGATTACAAATGACAACAAATGAAAATCTCAAATTCAGCATATCAGAAAATTAGAATATTACTGAAGACCAATAAAAACAAAGGATTTATAGAAATGTTGGCCAACTGAAAAGTATGAACACGAAAAGTATGAGCATGTACAGCACTCAGTATTTAGTTGGGGCTCCTTTGGCCTGTATTACTGCAGCAATGCGGCGTGGTATGGAGTCGATCAGTCTGTGGCACTGCTCAGGTGTTATGATAGCCCAGGTTGCTCTAATAGTGGCTTTTAGCTCTTCTGAATTTTTGGGTCTGGTGTATTGCATCTTCTTCTTCACAATACCCCATAGATTTTCTATGGGGTTAAGGTCAGGAGGGTTTGCTGGCCAATTAAGAACAGGGATACCATGGTCCTTCAAACAGGTACTGGTAGCTTTGGCACTGTGTGCAGGTGCCAAGTCCTGTTGGAAAATGAAATCTGCATCTCCAAAACGTTGGTCAGCAGCAGGAAGCATGAAGTGCTCTAAAACTTCCTGGTATGTGGCTGCGTTGACCCTGGACCTCAGAAAACACAATGGACCAACACCAGTAGATGACATGGCACCCCAAACCATCACTGACTGTGGAAACTTTACACTGAACTTCAAGCAACGTGGATGACGTGCCTCTCTTCTTTTCCTCCAGACTCTGGGACCTTGATTTCCAAAGGAAATGCAAATTTACTTTCATCAGAGAACATGACTTTGGACCACTCACCAGCAGTCCAGTCCTGTTTCTCTTTAGCCCAGGCAAGACGCTTCTGACGCTGTCTGTGGTTCAAGAGTGGCTTGACACAAGGAATGCGACAGCAGAAACCCATGTCTTTCATACGTCTGTGTGTGGTGGTTCTTGAAGCACTCACTGCAGCTGCAGTCCACTCTTTGTGAATCTCCCCCACATTTTTGAATGGGTTTTGTTTCACAATCCTCTCCAGGGTGCGGTTATCTCTCTTGCTAGAACACTTTTTTCGACCACATCTTTTCCTTCCCTTCGCCTCTCTATTAATGTGCTTGGACACAGAGCTCTGTGAACAGCCAGCCTCTTTAGCGATGACCTTTTGTGTCTTGCCCTCCTTGTGCAAGGTGTCGATGGTCGTCTTTTGGACAACTGTCAAGTCAGCAGTCTTCCTCATGATTGTGTAGCCTATAGAACTAGACTGAAAGACCATTTAAAGGCCTTTGCAGGTGGTTTGAGTTAATTAGCTTATTAGAGTGTGGTACCAGGTGCCATCAATTTTGAACCCTTTCACAAGATTCTAATTTTCTGATATGCTGAATTTGAGATTTTAATTTGTTGTCATTTGTAATCATCAAAATTAAACGAAATAAACATTTGAAATATATGAGTTTGTATGTAATGTATGAATATAATATACAAGTTTCACTTTTTAAATGGAATTACTGAAATAAATCTACTTTTTCATTATATTCTAATTTTATGACCAGCACCTGTAGTTCCTCCAGGTGTTTGCTAATTACTGCTGGCTAGTCTGAAGGAGCTGGGTGGAGGCTTGGAAGCTTGGAAACTGCAGCTCCATCAGACCTTTGGCAAGCCGGATACAATTGGAGGATAAGATCGGCTTCACATGTGTCGGCCAATCACCCAAAACCAAGGAAATGGCTGCACCTCTATATTAAGTGACATCTTAAAGCTGTTGGTTGCACTGGACTTTACTATTTACAGATGCACACCACAGATTTTCTGATGTAAAAATGCTTAAAACTGTGTGTCCTTCTCTTTCCACTTCACATTTCTGTGTTGGTCAATCACATGAAATCCCCCCAAAAATCCATTAATATTTGTGGTCATCAGGGGAAATGTGAGAATATTCCTGTCCTGCATATAACCACCAGAGCTATGATGTAAACGTGTGCCAAGGATCCCCTCACCTGTAACCGTGGTCTTTGTAGTCTTTGGTGGAGTAAACCATGGAGCTTGCTTTGACACTGATCTGCTGGAACAAATTCCACACTTCCTGGTAGATGTATTGCTAATAGAGAAACAAGAGCGATTAATCCACCTCCTAGAAAATTCATTTTTTAAAGAAATGACTCATTTTACTTTTTTTTTTTTCGGTTATGTGCAAAAATCCATTTATTTGAATAATTAACATCACGGTTCGTGGCAGTGAATCCGCAGTTTCTCTGTGACTAGAGGCGAGAAAAAAACCTGTCAGCTCTCACATTGCCTGTGATCACCATGCAGCCCAGCTGATCTATGATGAGGACGTCGAGCTGCGAAGGCGGCTGGCAGAACTTCTGCTGCAGGATCTGCAGGATGGGCTCCATCACCCTGGGCGTGTCACGCAGCGCCACGGCGATGTGGCCCAGAGCTCTGATGGTGTGGTCCGGGATCAGGTGAGCATCCCTTGTAAGGGAGGAAAGGACTTTAAATGCTCTGTTTCAGCACAATTAGGTGGGTGATTTTTTTTTTCTGGATCTGGCCTACTTGTCATTTTCCTGGTAGATGTAGAGACGGTTGGACAGACTGGCGAGGAAAGCCTCCACGATGACGTTATCCATCGTGAGGCCAGCTTTCAGGCACCTGGAGAGAGCAAAGAGGGAATCCTGGTTTGGAACTTGGGGAAAAAAATTATAACTTCCTGCTATGCTAACTGTTTTGCTACCTGATCCTTTCCACTGGCCTAGTACATTAAAATACATATTAGGACCTTGAGCAGTTTTTTGGGATAGTTTTTCCTCCTCCTTTCATTTTTACTCCCTGGAACCAAAACCAAACGAAACAAAAGCAGACAGAAATCTACCCCAAAAACATCTCTGCTAGGTCATTTCAGTCCCCTCTCCTCCTCTGCAGGTCAGATTTTCTGTTAACAGACAACTGAATTCTGCATTTATGCTTGCAGACACAAAATGTAAAACTGAAAAGTCAAGCAAGTTTATTTACATAGCAGGTTCAGCAACATGGTAGTTCAAAGTGCTTTACATTGTGAAAAGATAAAAAAAAACATTCTAGTCTGAATTTAAAACAGAGGTTTCATGCAAATACTTTAATGAAACCCTACAAACTAAATAGAAATAAAGCAATTAAAATAATTTTTTCAGAATTTCCTCAAATATGGAGAGACATCAAGCCTTTTTTGAGGAGATTTTAAGATTAAAGGTTGAACTGATGTTTTTTATGCGTACCAACTCACCTGCATATGTTATCGATGGAGATGTCCCGCAGCTGTTCGTACATGGACGGCTGACTCTTCTTGCTTGCATTGGTGCTGATGGTTGACTGAGAATGTTCATTGGTCACATGGATCTTGATGTCACTTCCTCCTTGAAAAGACAGTTATTTTGTAAGACCCACTGTATTGGATCAGTGCATCAGTACATTTCCACTAATCCGCTAACAGATGAGCTAGGTTTGTGTTTAGCACTTTTTCCCAACTGAAAACAATTAGCACAGTTAGCATCCCTTAAATTAAAGTTTCCAAACCAATTCCAAGTGGCCACTTTAGTTGGTTTGTTGTTTGTGACTTGTACACAAGACATCTATGATAATGCTGCATGCATCCCCTCTATCTGAGGAGGACAACGCGCCATTTTTACCTGGGGCGCACTGGCTGTGATATTTGTAGAGCTTCACCAGAACAGGAGAGGGCACCACCAGGAAGTCTCTGAGAGACGTGGTGACGGAGTGCGCCACGACAGGAAAGCGCTCGCACAGACGACCCAAACCCTGCACACAAACACGACCGCACATCAAAGCCCTGGAGGAACATGACAACGCTAACAGCTGCTAGGCATCCAGCTCTGAACCACGTTCTACTGATTTCATGCAGTCAGGAAGTAACAGTGTAGTTATGGTGGCAACTCATTTGGTGACTTCATTGTCACCAAATCAAGTGACAATGAAGTCACTTCATTTGGTGACTTCACTGTCACCAAATGGTCACCATTTGGTGACTTCATTGTCACCAAATGAAGTCAGAGAAGGTCAGGATAAAGAAATAGAAAACCTGAAGTCCCACTGGGAGTCTCCGAGTGATCAGCTAATGAGCAGCGCACCAATATGCTAAACAGATTAAATGTTACACCAACATCATCATGTTAGTTCACTGCACTACTGCTTTCCCTAGGCTAAGTGGATTGTATTGAATTACAATGAATGAAAGCAGAGAATTTTAGGTTTTTGAATGCATGCGTGTTCTTCTCTTTGTAACTCAGATAAAATAATCATCAGGTTCGACTAAAACATTGTCGAAGATGAAGGCCATCATTTAAAGGGGCAGTCCTGTGTATTTTCCAGGTTCATAATGCTATTTTATAGGATGATTAAGTAACTACATTACCTTGAGTTGTTGTAAAAATGCAATATATATCTCAAGGATGACTTAAAAAAGAAGGTTTTACTTCATAATTTAGCGCCTTGAAATTGAGCCTCTGTCTCTTTAAGAAAATCCTTTCTGAAACTCTACCTTCAGGAAGTCACCACAAAACGGCTCCTCCATTAACCCTTTAACAACGTTTTTACCTATGTTGCACTGAGAAGTAGCTCCTATAATGAGATCAGCAGATGGGAAGTTCCATCAGTGTTTGCTAATTGTTGTTGGCTAGTCTGAAGGAACTGAGAACATTAGGACATGATGTGACGCTCAAAAAAGTTGATTTTACATAATATTGCACCTTTAAATAATTTTTATTTTAGGTTAGGGATGTCCAAAGGTTTTTGTCACATGGACCAAAATTGTCAAAGGAGAAAGCTAAAGTTGTCAAATTCAGACTTTTCCCCCAAAGTCAGTTTTTATTTTTCAATGCTTATGCAGATTTGGAAACTAATGAAATCAAATTGCATACTTTGCCAGACTAAGCTAGCCTGTAGTTGGTGGAGAATTCACCAGACAAGAGATGAAAGTCAATTAAACTCTAAGTGCTTTGTAACAATGAAAACATATTTTAGAATGTATTTCTCTTGTTTTTTTTCTCACCTGTAAGCAGCATATGAGAAGGGGCATGTGGGCGATGATAACTTTACTAGAAGTCTTCGACTGCAGCTTCTCTGACAGTTTGGTGCAAAGGTTCTCAGCTCCTGGCGAAAAACAAACAAAATCGCTTTCAAGTCATGAGAAAAATCAAATTACATTTTGTTTGACTGGATCAAATGATTAAAAGTCTCACCCTGTTCCTCTGTGACAGCCCAAACCATGAGGTCAACACAGGCAGCGTTGGCCTGGCAACGCAGTTTGAGCGGGCTCAGTTCGCTCTGGAGGTACTCCACGTCATGGAGAATCCTCTGCAGCTCTGACTGGCTGCTGCTGAACTGCTCCAGGACGAAGTCATGAACCTCCTTCACATAGTCGGTCTGAAGGTCTGAACCATGAAGAATATATTTATTTATTAGGGAAACTATAACTAACTGTTAGTCAAAGATCTGAAGAACGTCAAGAACGGTTTCCTCACCTTTCAGATTGTACAGAGTGTCTCTCAGCATTTTAAATATGGCCACATATAACGGGTCACTGAAGGTCTTGTAGTAAAGATGAATTTCTGGATTGCTCTATGAAAAGAACAGTATCAGTAAGTAATAACTGTTACAAGTACGGGTGCACAGATTGCAGTTTTCTGGTCTGACTATGATTTTGGCCGACAGATTTTTTTTAGTTTGACAAGTTGGTAAATGAAGCAACAGAGTTAATAAGTTGGCGACAGTGGTATTAATCTAATGACATCTTCACAGAAAAGAGTACAAACTTCGGTGTAAGAGTCTTACCTCTTGGTATTCTGCTAGGATGCCATCCAGTGACTTCAAAAATGACTCAGAAACAAATTGCTCAACCTGATCAAGACAAGCAAGCAATGTTTATTTTAACAAGAAACTAATGGCAGAAGATATGAACTATTTTCTGTTTGCATTACATAGGTAATAGTGTAACTACAAAGACTGTAGACAGGACAGATTTCAGTTTTGCACTGTCCTGCAATTAGTGGTGAAAGTGTTGAGTGGAGCTAGCGCTAACCATGTGAAGGAGCTGCCTGAGCATCTCCAGAGGGACCTGGAACTCTCCGGAGCTGCTTCCAGTGAAAAGAGGAGAGACAGAGAAGCTGGAGCTGATGGTGGAGAAGTAATAATCGGGGTCCACGGCGCTGCCATCAGGGAGGTAGGAGCCTAGGGGAAGAAAAAAGCTGCTTTGAGGGGGGAAAGGAGGTTCTTTTGGGAAAAAAGTGGTGAATTAGTCAACGTATTGTGTTACTTGAAATTAAGAAAATAAATGGAAAATTAATGGAATCATAACCATTAAAAAAAATTGTAAGAAGTTTGTGTACTGGGATGAGGTGGTTTGTCGACTGGATTGAAATTGATGTAGTTTACAAAACTGCATCGGAAACTTTTTCTTTTGCATCACATGACTCACTTGATCTAGCTGGATGCTACTACTGCTGAAAACAATGAAGAAGACGACAGGAAGTGGTCGGAGGAATATTGTTTTGTGTTTTTCAGACAACATGCAGCTAGTTCCACCAGAGTTCTCACAGCGTCACACAGCTCATGTAAAGTTGTGTGTCATTCTAATGTGTTGAATTCACAGCTCCTCTGTAAAATCCCAGATTACAATTTCTCTAAAATGCTGCATAGGTAGCCGCTAATGATTCTTCGCATTAACAAGCTTCTTCACGTGTGATTAAAATTTTATTTCTTATCTAAAGGAAACAACGCATTTGCCAAATTATATTTTTTCAACATTAACGGAATGCTGACAAAGATTTCCACACATTTTCAATGGAAATGTAAATAAAAAAAAGCCTTTAGAAATGTGAACATGTTCCATTTATATTATGCTTCCCAGTGCGCTTCCATTATTAATGTGTGCAAAACTTTAATATCCCACTAATGTCAAACAACACAATTTCGCAGTTGTGATGCTTCCATTAAAGAAAAAACACAATTAAAATCACATGTGAATAAATTTGGTCATGCAATAAGTAAACATACCACATAATCATCCTCCAATCACTTCCTGTCTTCTTCTTTTTGGTTTGTGCCAGCAGCATCAACTGGTTGTTGATCATGCGACTCATGTGACGCAGAGAAAATGTTTCCTCTGCACTTTTGCTAAATAAATCAATTTCGAAATTGCCCTGTTTCCATTAAGTTAATTTATTTTCAAAAATTGTCAAATTGTGCAATAATATGATCAGTGGAAACGATCATGGCACTGCACAGGCTGTTCACCTTCAAAGTACTGCGCAGACGGATCAGCAGGAGAGCTGGGCGTCAGTCCCGTTCTCTCTGGACTTGCCTACAAAACAGACACATGGTGATTCTTATTTTAACACGAGTCCCAAGTCGTCTTGCCTGTTCCCACTCTAGAGCCGCCGATACCTGTTGTGAAACGCTGGACACGGAGGAGGTTTTACGTTTCAGAGAGTCTCCCTGACAAACTGTGAGCAGAGAGCTCGGCAGGATGGAGCGGAAGTCGTTGAAGGAGCGCCGTCGGGCCGCATCGCCGCAGTCACCCGCAGAGAGCAACGGGGCAGCGGGTCGGGGGAACAGCTTGGACAGCAGCGGCTCGTCCGTGTTACTGTATCGGCCAAATGCCCTGGCCACACCCAGCAGGCTGGGCACAGTGTACCTGCACAGGTATCCTGAGAGACGAAATGGAAAGGATAAGATTATCTGGAATAACTAGGGGAAACATGGAGAAACTGTAAAAGGTGTTGGGTTAGCACCTTTATCGTGACCATCTGGATTTTTGCAGATGTCTTGGAGGATCTGCATGATGTCCATGAGCGCCTCCAGGATCTGAAATACATGGCTGGCTTTTCAGCTAGTTCATGAGGACGTAGCGCAAAAGTCATTAAATCTCATGTATATCATAACTGTATAATTCTATCTTCAGACAAGGGAACAGATGTTTTTTTAATCAGTATTGATTTTCTAGGCCCTTATGGTGTCACAGTGCATCAAGACCTCGACAACGAGACAAAATTCAGTTTTTCTTTGACCTAAGCAGTCAGAGCATTGTTGTTGTCATGTAGGGTGTCACCAGCCAACCATTCAAGGAGAAACGATAACATTCAGTAGGTCATCTATGCATGATCAGCATATCAAGAAACTCACATGAATTTTTTTTGAATAGCCTAAAAGTGCAGCTTGTTTATTCCCAAACACACTTACTTGCTGTTTAATCTTTTCATTCCAAACTCTCAACCATTTTTGGACTATTATCACAAAATCACCTCAAACTGTTTTGTGTCTAAATGCTGGAGCGATGCCTACTGATGAATATTCTACACATATGGTCAGAGAGTGAATGACACACATCAAATTATCTTATGTTGTGTCTGTCCCTATCAAATAAACCTAATAAATAAAGACACCACTAGCTGTGATTTTACAGCATTAGACTGAATTTCAAACACTGTGATGATTGACCAGAGTGATATTACAGAAACAGATGCTGTATACCTGTTTAGCCATAGCAACATCAATAAAAGAATCTACGTACCTGACATTGAAAATGCATTCAATTACTATTATGCCCAACATCACTAAATTGCATCATACTATAAATTTGTTAGGTATAAATAAAGAGAATCTTTATTTGATTTAGTATCTACCAGACAACAAAACCATTATTCTGCTATTTTTATGATATAATATGAAGAAAATATGGACAATAAGGGGTTAAAAACCAAGGCATTGTGATTTTATTTCAAATCTGCATCTATCCACGGCTACTCTACTAATGCACTCACTAAACACTATGTGTCTGTGAATCCTTATGAGTAAATAGGAAGCACACACCTGTCCTCTAAAGTTCTCATCTCTCTGAGCAACATCTGAGAGCAGCGTCACAAGACAAAAGCTGAAGTTTTCTGCGACTGGAAGAGCGTCTGTAGGACGAGACGAAAACAGAGATTAAAACCTTGCGATGACAACTTCCAGACTTGACCCGAGCACCACAGTGATACTGACCCCGCCCTTTGCGTTCCGAGCTCTCCTCGATCCACTGAACCTTGGGAAGCCCTTTGAGTAGCCCAAGAAGGTAGGGGACGATGACGTCTTTGTGCTGCAACACAACATCGCCGTTAGCAAGTCGCCGTTGGCGTGAGCACACGACGACGAAGCAGAGGGAACGGGATTTACCTGCAGGTTGGACTCTACCAGGAAAATCCCAAGAGCAGTCACGGCGTCCCGCCTCCTCTCATCAAGCTGGAAGACGCCTCTGAAGTCCACAGGGCACATGCAGTGCAGCTTCTGCACCTGCAGAGCAACAACACGGGTTAAAACAGACTTTTTTGTTCAACTATATGAATTAGAAGGCAACCAAAGCAAATGCTGAAGAAGAGAACATTGACTTAAATTCAGAAATGTGTCATTTTAGAGTTGTTTTGAAAATGTATAGTTTAATAAATCAATATGATGCCACAGTAAAATCAATGTATTGTGATTAATTAAAAAAAGTATTTATGTATAGTAGTGGGCATTTATCTTATCGCTTATTATTTATTGTGATAAACTTCCTATCATGATAAGAATTTAGATTTATTGCTGAGACGAGAATTTCCAATGAATGTCTAAAACACTCCAAAACTATCTGTATGTATAGTTTTATTATTTTCTCCACAGTTTGTTCAATGGAAGCATCAATAAGCATTAATGCATTTGAAAATATGATGACTGCAGTTACTGTGAGCACTTTAATACAAATTACACTTCTTCTTAATGTGACTGGTGTTCTATTTATATAATACATTGTTAGGAGAACCTGTAACTAACACATTTACTGTTGACATGGCTTTTTCCCTGCAGGGACACTTTAGCTCCATTAGTCTTAATGATTGGGTTGGGATAAACGCCTTTTAGGAACTAAGCCAAAAACCTCCTGTTACAACTCAAAGAACCATAGTAGAAAATGACATAAAAACAACACAGCTTTCTACAAAAATATTACCATAATCATTTGGTTTATCTGTTTATTTGAGAACAAGTGGCTAAGAGTTTGATCTCATGGATTCCTCTTGTTTGAACATTTGCCAGCAAAATATACAAGAGTGATTACAAATGCTTGTTTGTGAACTTGAAGGTATTCCTATGGGAGAAAGTCTGTGCGAGGATCATCTAGCAAAAGTTATGCAATATGCTACTTTTTTTACAGTATTTACTTAAAATGACTTGTTAGAACAAAAGTTATTCAACTTAACAGTGTGCAAAAAAACCTGAAGGAAACAAAACTGTTGTACTTTTAAAAGCCCTATGAAAATGACTGACTTTACTAACTAACTGTATAATTGCTGTTTTATTGTGACTTCCTGTTCTGCTTCCTACTGTGTTGTAACTTTTTCAGTGAGTCAAACAATTTCTCTCAAATCAAAATTCAAACATCCAGAAAAAAAAGCAGAAACAAACCTGAATCTTAAAAACACCATGAAGTAAAGAGGTATTGTTGTTGAAATGGCCCTTTCATCACATTAGGTGCTTCCTGTTCAAAACTTCCCAATTCTGAAATCTCTCCTCCAACCAGCTCAACCTCTGGCTGCTTGTACAGGTAAATGGGTAGAGATGGATAAATTACAAGTAATGATGTGTATGTATAACATATTAATATTAACTTTACGACTCACACTTACTTTGGTGTGGCTAATTAACATTTATATGCGTGTATGTGTTAGTAGGTGTGCATGTATGTATGTGTAAATGCAATACATGCAATACAGGAACACAAACAATTGTATATGAATTTGCCCATATATGGTCGGAAGGTGTTGGGGGTGTAACGATAGGAAGTCTAATTTCAACAATAAGTTTTTATAGTAGTATATCAGTGTGTTGTTTAGTTCTACCTTGTTGTTATTCACATAGAAAAACTAAGAGAGTAAGCAAAAGGTTACTGCTTAAGTCCTGCTGAATTTATTTTAGGATTTAAAATAAGGCAACGAAGAACAAATCATTATGAAGTCTTGGAGAGGAGGTAGGAATAAATTAGTCTGTACTTCTTCCCAAGTGTAAATTTATTTGGGGAATTCATTGTGTTTACTCTTGTTCCCTATGTCTTTGAAAGAAATCAAAATTCAATTGAAATTTGATCAGAAGGGAGTTTATTGTTGTCATCACTGCAACGACAAAACGTTTTAAACAGTATATATATTAGTATGAAGATGGTGTAGGGCATAAACAGAATAAACAAGTTAGAGGGAGGAGTGCTGCGTTATATTTAAAAACAGATCATTGATTAAACATTTAAACAATAGTTCAACCACAGAATGCATGGATTGAATAATTGATTAACACTTGAATGGATGAATTATTTAGTATAAATTCATTGCTGCTTATCAAAAAGGTCAGACTGTGACTTCAAACCAAACTGTTTTCATCAACACTGCAGTCTGTTCTTCCTGGGTTTGGCTGCTTTCAAGGTTTCTTCCTGTCTACAGTTCTTCCATTGTCTCCCTCCACCATGCTCACGATGTTTGATGTAATTCTAGTATTTACTATTAAAATAAATCCGATTGTCAAACCTAATATTTAAAATCGAACGGAGTGCATTGCAATTTACATTTAAACAGAAGAACTTTGTAAATGTGACTCTTTTTTTTTCTTTTTTACTGGCTCTTTAGAATGTCCTGAAACTTTAATTGGTCTTAAGAGATTGTTTGTTTGTTTTGTACAGAGTTTCTTACATTATGTCCATGACGCACATTGGAAGTTAAAGGAGAGTAAAATAGAGGAAGAAGCTGCAGAAATCAGACGGAGCTCATTCAGTTCCACCCTGAGCAGATTAACTGCGGGCTAAAAACAGCCAGCCGACACTAAAACCCACTGCGTAGCTACGTTAAACCTCCAAATAACAATAAACCTCCAAACTACCAGAGGAACTTAAAGTCGGTTCCGACCCACAGGAACACTGGAACACACCCGGTAAAGAGAGAACAGCGAAGTTCAGGACGTCAATGTCAAATTCCGTGTAAATGGCTGTGACTAGCCTCTCATTGCCAGCTAGCCGGATCGTTACCTTGTCTAACGGCGCGTGCTGGTGAGCTGCGAGCGACCGAGCCAGAGACAACACGGTGTTGAAGTAGAAGCCTCTGCATCCTCCTCCAGTCAGAGACATGGTTAACCATCCCAGGACGCCGCTACACAGACACAAACATCTTCTATCGCTCGGCCCAACCACAGCAGATACAGAGGCTGCCAGAACTACGGTGGGCGAGATGGCCAAACGGTGCCAAACAAGGTCATAAACCACTGTGCAACTGGAAAACAGGTTCCATCGATGCTATTTTGGAAATTTAGCATATTCCGCTTCTTTCTGCAGTTTGACAATTTATTGTTTTTAGAGTATTGTCCACAGTTATTATTCGTATATCAAACTCAAGCTATAAACTTGCAAATAATCTCTAGATGAGCTGAATTCATATTCATTCAGGTCAGATGGGCTTCATATTTAATTTTTTACCATCATCGTTCTTATGAGTGGAATCTGATCAAATCTGTGGAGGCATCAAAGAAAAGAGTATACATTATAAATCCTATAAATCATTTCATGTTCTGCTAAAATGTAAATAAAACCCGATTTAAATGAAACTCCTTTTTAGGAATGCATAAGGTATTTATTTCTGTCTTGCTACCATTTGTGTATAATTTTCAGAAGGGTTTGGTCATGTGGTATTTGTTGTGACAAATGTTCATAAAATAACATTTTCCCTATTCCTTTTGATATTTTCTAGTCTTACTTTCTATAAGACAGAAACTTATGGGAAATGAAAATAATTTCAATTCTTTAATCTGACAGGGTTTAATGAATAACCATTAAATTTCCATGTACACCTGACAAAATCATCGTCATTCTAATGCAAAACTAACAATGGTACAGTGTGAGTACAGTTTGTGAGCAAAGAACCACAAAAAAAACACAGAGCAAATAGTCTGAATCATGTTTATTTGTGGTAATGAGACAGAAGGCACATGATGTTCTACGGTCTGTGAACATTTTCAGTGTTAATCCAAAAACCCCAGATATATTTAAATAGTTATGATGGAGGCCAGGGTTAAGAGATTAACATGAAAGATGAGTATAATTCACAGTAAACATAGGGTGTTACGCACAAAGACTGCAATAAGCAAAAGAAGTATTAGCAGTGCATGTAAACAAGCCAGTTTCACAAGCTACAAGCTCTAAGTCCATAACACACAATTGTGTTATTATAATCAGCAGTTGGCACATTAGGCCCTCAGATGGCATAAAAAGTAAAGGCAATTAACTTGAGAAAGACCAAAATTAGGTGCCTGTATTACAAAATAATGTATGGACAGAGATGAAAGGCACCATTAGTTGCATCCAAAGCACTTTAAAAGCAAAGCATACAATTTAAAGAGCAAAAAAAAGAACAAAAAGTATAAAGAAACACTGATGGCGATACAGATGAGTTGAGAAGATATAAACGTGCTAGAAATACCTTAGGCACAGCTGGAGAATTAACAACAGTGCATAAAACCGAGTTCGCTCCTAAACTCTGTAGTGATGGAAGACACCCTTCTCCCAACCTTAAGCTCAAAACGAACCACAGGAAACACAGGCACTTCCCAGGCAATGTGTAAATTAACATAGAACATCTTTGTGATTTAAAGGCAAGCCCTCCTCACACCACCTCTGACTCATTCTTAAAGGATATTAAACAAATGATCATACAGCAATATCTTTAAATTACACCTCATAATAATCTACGTTTAGACTCTCTAGAATTAAGGCATTTGTTCCTTTATTTATTTGACCCTCAGCAGCATATTATTTATTGCATTAGGTACCAATTTAAAAAACTGTAGTTCCTCACAAGTAAAAAAAAAGGATTTAAAATGTTAGATCTCTGAGTTGTTGTTTTTTTTCCTTCAAGTATATATTTTTTCCTCTAGTGTTTAAATCACATAATAAGGCTGTTAGTTTTTTATCAAGTGAACACAGCATTAGTTTGTGCTGACATGCACTAACATCTCTTTTAGTAGAGCAGATCTACTGACTGCTTTTCACTTAGCTCTTAAGGAAAATTCCCCCATCAGGAAATTTGAGAGAGGCGTGAGGAAATAGCAAACGTGAGCAGCATTTCTGCATCCCTAAGGTAGGGTGGTAATGCTTGCACTGCGGCTGTGCTGTAAGAAACAAAGAATGATGTACTAAACCAACCCGTTTCTGATTTCTACCTGAAAATACTTGGAGGTAGACATTAGGACCTAGAAGACCTGATTTAAGAAGATGGGATTTTTAGCCTGTTTTAGTAACTGTCTGAGCGCTCCAAGAAGTGCAGCACGCGGGCGTCCGGCTTAGTTATTCTTCCACACAATGTTCAAGAACTTGACGACTTCCTCGTAGATGATGAAGACGATGGCGACATCCATACACACCCGACCCAGACGAGGAATAGTACCTTTGTAGAATCTGGACATGGGGAGAGCATAATGTTACGTGAAGACTGTTGTGATTTTGCATGTGATTTTGTATGTAGTTAGCTTTTAGGAAAATACATTTTTTACATATTTGTTTAAGCCACTGCTATCTCCTGACAGTAGAATATGAGACAGATAATCTGTGGGAAAAAAATCTAACTCTTCTGCCTTCTCCTTGTGGTCCTACTGTCATCTGCAGAAATGCACTGATCTTGGTCAGAATCAGCCAATCACAGCAAGGAGGAGGGTCTTAGCACTGTCAATTAAGCTTGTGTACATGCTGCTCTCTTAGCTTCCACTAGCACAGCTTCGGCAAACCAGCAATCGTGAGCTCATACACACGGTGTGGGGGACGGTGTGAGCAATGCGTACACCAGTGTGACCAACAGTCCTAAGACCCTCCTCCTTGCTCCGATTGGTTGATTCTGAGTAGGAGCGATGGCAATCTCCAGCAGTCCTGGGTGAGAGGTGGAGTCCATCCTGCAGGTCGCCACCTCTTTACAGGGCAACCACAGCAGAGACCAAAAAGAGAATCTTTTATCCCCAGCTTCAGTCTGTCCCATTGCACTTACGCCATTGGTCCTTCATGCTTCATGATTTGAACGGCACAGTCCACTGTGCTTTTGTACTTGTGGGCCTCCAGTCCCTGTTGAAAAAAACACAACCCGTCACCAACAGCGTTGCAGGTCGAGTTCTGAGGCAAGGATCAAATGTTCGAGGGAGCTGACCTGCATCCTGGTCTTAATCACATCCAGTGGAGTGTTTCCAAAGACACTGGCGGCTCCAGCGAAAGCTCCAAACAGCCCGGTGATGAGGGGGTTGATGACTTTGTTGGGGTCGTCACCTTTAAGAGGGACGAGAAGCGGTCTGTTTGAAAGAGCTGCAGCTTTAGATGGACTTTTATTACTGCAGCAGTTTGTTTTCATACCTTTGTACCAGTTTCTCAGCGAGGTCATGACGTAGAAGCGGATGGCCTGGTTGGAGCCCTGTTTCAGCACAGTGGCAGTCAGTCCCTGATAGGTACCCTTTAGTCCTGAAGACAAGTCGGACAACAAAGCACTTCATTAACAAAGTGGAAGGAGGATATGGTCTGTTAAAATAACATAACTGAATCAGAGAGGAAAGATGAACTGCTTGGTCTGTGTAGCTTTTGTTCAACTGAACGAAAACAACACAGACCCAGCGGAATCAATCATTTCCAATGTGGCAGAATCATTATGCACAAAGTGGTGGTTAACCAGCAGGGGGTAGTCTATGTAAATAAAACCTTCCTCACCTTGGGACCTTACAATCTCCCTCACCCCGTGAAAAAATCCTTTATACTTTGGGTTAGCTGATGTTTGATCATGGATGAATTTAACCTAAAAAGACACAGAAGAAGAAAAAAGTTTGTTTACATGAGCAAAATTACACAGCAGGAGCCCAGAGTCTGTTTTTGAGTTTGGTGATACTGCTGAGGTTTAGCTTAGATCCACCAAACATCAGTAAAATAAAATGCATCCAGACACATTTTCACTTGTTCTTTTTTTTACAAGAACTTCCACTGCTGCAGCTTCTTCTTCTGATTGTTTGTGAAATGTAAGTTCTCATAGAACAAGAAAAACATTGAATTTCCTGAGATGCGCACAACACATAGTTTTTTTTATGACATTCATTTGCATTTTTGGTGCCTTTAAAAAAAACACTCATATCCCCGAAGCTTTTTTCCCGTTTCATCGTGCTACAAAAAATTATTGTGACCAATATTTTTTTTACATTTTATTAATTAAATGACCTGCAAAGAATAAATTACCACGTTAGATTTTGTTTAGGAATATCAGAGTACATATTTGAGATATTTATTTATAAAATAGTTGAAAAACTATGTATATTTTTTGTCATTTCATAATTATGTTTCAATTTCTGCTGCTATATCATATAAAGGCTCATTAAAATCCAGAGATTTGTGATTCTTCCCCAAAGTATTGTAACTTTTTAATTATACCTTAACAGTCTCCATTGGACAGACTACCACCACGGCCTCGGCGACTCCGGCTCCAAGACCGCAGAGGAATCCTCGCTTGCTGTCTAGTTTGCCGCTCTCGTCTCGCATTTTATTACTGAGGAATTCAAACATCCCGAACCTGCCAGGGTGAGGAGGACATGGAGACCATCACTTACACCGCAGAGAAACTCTGGGTGGTTCTGCATAATTGAAAGCAGGAAGTTTTAGCTTCCTGCTTCCTTCATGCTTTATGATTTGAAGCATGAAGGAAGCAGTCCATATTGGACTGATGGGGCAATATGGAAGAAAGTTGTTTATTTAACAACAAAATCACAGAATATGTCACATAAGCCATGAAGGTCAGTTATTGTCTGGAGTCCCTCAGTGTACCATAAATGTAAATACTAGCGGTGCGCCGATAAATTGGCCCAGATTTCCTTAATTTTTGGGAAATCAAAAACTATTTTATCCAGTGATCTTAACTTTCGCAAAGGTATGAAAATCATCCTTGTTTGATCTGCAGGGACAGAGGGCTGACTCACACCTGCCCACAGCGCCACATCTGGATGTACACAGTTAAACAATAGTCACGCCACTGCTGTCAACTTAGCAATTTTATCGCTACGTTTAGCAACTTCTCAGACAAAAAAAATAAATGTTTGTTGACACAACAGACAATTTGTTGACATGACAGTGGCATCACGAGTGCTTCACATGGAGAAGTCTTTACTTTCTAATCTAATGCCTGTTACAATGCTTGAATCAACAACAAACACAATCAGTGTAAAAGGAAAGAGGCTGCTGCAGAGAACGTAAACCATAAACTCTATAGTTTATTAGAGAACCACTTGTGTGTGTTTAGTGTTGCAGCTGCAGTACCTGACCGCTGCTTTGGGTATAGAGCCGTAGAGCAGCGAGCTCAGGCCTCTGTACAGACCCTTCACCCCATGGCCGTTCACTGTCTGCTTCACACAGTCCACTGTTAGGACAAAATGGACACAAGTTACTTTTTAAAGCATTAAAGACACCTAAATAGGCTGAAGGGACGCAAAGATCAGAGGAGTTTTATTTTAAAGTGGTGCTTGTATAAAGATCTGTGCCAAGGTTCAAAAATCAAAGGTTGGCTTACAATGTAACAAACGTCTGTTTGCTTGACTCTTAACCTGTGATAACACAAGTTATCACAGGTTAAATATACATAGAGCATGAAAAGATTTTCTTCTCACTTTAAAAGGTGAGTTCATTTCTAGTTTGTTATATTTGGAAAACTTTTTTTTCTTAGCGACAGTAGTTCTGAATGATGGAATACAATTCAGTCACAATATTCAGAAATAATTGAAGTCGTTTTTTTAAATTCAGGCTGAAACAATTTTTAATATTTGTTCCATGTTGGGCACTCCTCAATGTTTGGGATGCTCGATCTAAAAGCTGCGATCTATGTATCGTATCCAAAGTAAAAAAAAAATAAAAATTGTATTTGGACACCTCTGATAAAAATTCAGTCCATTTACCATTTAGTCCATTTATGTACGACTTTCAAACGAAGCACTTCCAACTGTTAAACATGGTGGGGGAAACATCATAAAAACAGAGAACTATTTAGTAATTCTTCTGCTTCACTTCAGCTCAATAGCGGTTTCCAAAAAAATAAAATAAAAAATCCTATATGTCAAATATGACTTAAAAGAAATTTTAGTTAGTCTGAAGGAGCTGAGTGGAGGAGAGAAGAGGGGAGGTCTCCTCTATGAGGGGGAAGCTGGGAAGCTTGGATACTGTAACTCTGAGGAGGAGGAGCTGCATCTTGAAGGCGTGGCTACGTTCACCCAGACGTTTTGAACGGCTGAATGGTTGCAACGGGAGATTAAAAGATTTCTCAAACATGCATGAAAGAATAAAGGCACCATGAGGGAATAACATTATGAAGATCAGAAAAATTGATGCAACATAACACCTTTCAGTTTCTGAAACAAAAGAAGATGGTGGACGACCTTCAAATTCCAAAACCAACAAATAATCAGTTAAATGTTGCTTAGGCCACACTGGGTTACACTAGTCAGGGCAAACTCACCGATTCCTCTGTATTTGGGAGGGTTGGCTTTCTCGTCGAGCTGCAGCTGTGTTTTTACATACTCTGTTGGGAAGGTGATGCAGATCTCAATGCCTCCTGCAATCCCGCCTGAGTGAACACAAAACATCTGGGTGAAGACGGTTTCCTGAGGCGAAATCGGGTCAAAGAACCAACACAAAGGGAGCCACCGAGGGACACAACAGCTCTTTATCACACAACAGCATACGGGACAAGAAAATGTCCCGTTCATGGCTTGTTGTTTTTAAGTTTTGCTTAAAAAAAATGTATGCATAAGTATCCTATAAAATTGTAAACAAAAAATATCTAAAAGTAAAAATCATCCACATTGATGTTGATTAATGAATTGCATAAGAATACATAAAATCTGAAATATATGGTATGCACTTGTATTCAGTCCCCTTTACTTTCATACCCCTAAATAAGATGCCAGTACAATCAGAAGTCAGTATTTATAGATTCTTTGTAAAGAATGTGAAAACCATTCATAATTTTCTTTCCATTTCAATTTATGCAACAACTTTGAAGTTGTAAAGTTACAAAAGTCAGAAGGTGCTAATAATGCTCATCATATCCAACACAACTAAACATGAAAAAGGATCTTGTTTTTGTCACATGGAATAAAATACAACACAACATGCTTTAAAACATGAATAAAGCGTTTTCACACGACGTGAGACATAAAGATGTATAAACAAAACACAATGAAAGAGTTGTTAGTGAAGCCGGTGCTGGATTGTGAAAACTCCCAACGTACGGAACCGCGTGGAGTCATTCCACCTTAAATTCCTGGCAGTCACACATCTGCTGTTGAACAGCCAGCACGGCGCCTGCAGCTGATTGGCTGGGCTGATCTCAGAGTGATTCTGCCCTCGGATACGCCCCTTGGCCCCGCTCCAAGTCAAAGGGGGCGTGTAACCGCCTGATCAGCACTTTGGTGAGCCACCAGAGCAGATCCAGTGTCTGTGAGTGGACACATTCTTGTAACGCAAACAAGAGGTGTACTGTATGCATAAAGGGAGGGAAGCTAACATGAAAAACCACACCGATAAAATGGGAGATTTAATCTTATTTTTAAGTTTGCTTCATAAAAAAAACTGTGCTTTAGTTTGAATGTACCCCTATGAATAAAAAAGGCATAGTGCGTTGATGTTCTTAACATGCATTTTCAACAAAAAATACAAAAAAAGACAGTCATGCAGTGAAATTCAGCACAGCAGTGGTTCAAGCCAACAATCAACTCAAACAAGTTGGGGGTTTTGTGCAAAATACAACCACAGAATTGCAGCCTTCCCAAACACAAAAACCTTCTAGTGTTTCAAGAAAGCCTGTTCTGAATGTGCCAACAGTGCTGGATGCGACACACCCAGGCAGTGTAGTTAGAGGCTGGCTCTGAAGCTCTAACTACAAATTAAGCCAGGATCAAAATCACAGTGCACAACACAGTAATCAAGAGACAAGACTTGGCAGTACCTGCAGTGGTCCACATATTCAAGCTGGGGAAAGACAAAGAACCAGTTTATCGAGTTCAGACGGGTTCCGTCGATTTAAACATCATTTTAACAGGATGAAAACAAACAAAACACAGTGTAATGCTTCTAATAAGAGTTAACCAGGTTCCAGAGAGACTTTATCAAACTAGTAAAAACAAGCCATTGAAACTTTTAATTAAATAGTCACGGTATTCAGTCTCATGCTATGCCATGCGGCTGCTTCGTCTGCGACGATGAAGATCGGCTCACGTCAGTACGCTGGATATTTGGAGTGACTTCTACTGACTTCTACTAACCTCATTTTCTCATTAATTCAGAAAATAATATTTTGGCCACTCTGAGGAACACAAACATGTGTACAGAGTATTTTACTTTCAGCCGTAGATGGTCAAGCGATCATTAAGGGTACATTCACATCAGCCCTGTTTAGTCTGCCTTAATACGACTCTAGTTTGTTTACCTGGAAAGCCTAGTTCACCTGGGGAGATGTGAATCAAACACTGATGAGAGTAAATTTGATTATTTTTGCCCACTTACTAGGTGTCTCTACAGACATCTGACAAGGATACAAATACTGAAAATAATGTATTTTCTTCTTCTCCGAGTCAACATTGGATAAACTAGCACATCATCGCTCCCGTACAGTTTCAGTGAAAACTCCATATCTCTGAATGGAATGCTGACATTTGAGGAGGTGTGCGTACGTCTCCTTGAGATCGAAACGCCTCAAGCACACGGACACACAGATCTCTAAAGAGAGATCTAAGAGGAGCAACAAGCTAAATCTGCATTCATTTGTGCTGGAGATCTGAAACAACCTCCTACAACATGCTGGTTTTCGTCCCGCAAGTTTGCAAGTCAGAAATTGAGGAGCAGCACGTTGTCACAACGACGCTGTCGACAGAGTTGGTCACATATGTCAGCTTGACATTTGGAATGAAGAATTTTTTTTTGGACTTTAGGGAGAAAAAATGTGGTCGAAAAAGTTGCTAAAGTATTCGAGACCTAAATTCCTACATAGTTATTTACTGGTTTTAGGTTATCTGTGAACACAACTAGCCTCTGGGGGATTCCACTAGTAACAGCAACATTTAACATTTAAATAGTGAGTATGGTGACAACACAAGAGATCTGTACTAGTTAGGCTTCAGTTGAGGTCTGCAACTAATGATTATTAGTAATAGTAATTACTCTATAAATTATTCTGATGATTAATCAGATAAGAGTAATTTTCACATTCTGCAGATTCTTCATTTAACCACATAAGCCCCTTTTTTAAAAACAAGAACTATATTAAGTTATAAAAAACAAACAAGTAATTCAATTCATTTTTAAAAAAGGAAAACAATTATTTTTGCCTAAAATGCAACAGCAGTATTCTTTTAGTGAATGCAAGAACATTTCTAGCAAAATAAGAGAAAAAAATATGAATCTGCATTTTTTAAAATACTTCTATTCACAACATGTTTGACTTGACATCAGTGTAGCAATGATCTATTGATTACTTTTGTGGGATTAAGTGATTAATAACTGGATTAGCAAAAGGTGTCTAATAGGAGTTTTTTTTAATAGAATTTGAACCAGGTGAGGCTAAAGTTGTACCACTTCGTAATTTCTGTGTTGAACACATTTACAGACTAAATGTATATATATGTGTATAAATTTGGCTTAACTTGTGCTCTGAATATGTTGTTCTTTAGGCTAATTGCGTTTTTGGAGTCTGTATACTGCAGTCAACGATTAGTCAATTACTAAATTAGTTGACAATTATTTCAATTAACTGATTCATCACGATTAATCCAGTTAATTGTTTCAGCCCCGCTATAGTTAAGATCCCATTTAAGGGAAGGTTAGAAGTAGAATTAGAAATATCCAACACAGAATCTCTAATGTTTCTCTGTTTAAATAGAGATAATCCTTAGGTAGTAATTTGCTTGTCCATTGTCCTTTTTTATTTGCAAGAGAGATAGGCACATTTCTGAGCTGCACCTTTAAACAAGTGGATGTGCAGAAAACCAGTCTATGGCAGCAACTATGAGGACTACAGTGTTTTCTTTATGTTTTGTCTTACATGAACATATAGAGTAAGCTTGTTGCTTTTATGCCCTCAAATGTTACTCTGACCACTCCACCCTGAGGACAAGTTTGAAAAAAGCAATCTGTTTGTAACATCAGTGAAAAAAACAAGAAGGAAAGTTAAGCCCCTGTGCTGAGCCCCTGAACTGAGCCTGGGGTCGGAGCAGGCGTGTTGTAATCTGGGAGCAAAGTGCTTCGTCATCGTGGCTTGTGACCTCGAGCGCCAGGACCCAGGCTTCTGAGTAAACCCAATGAGAGCAGCAGGTTAATAAACACACAGGGAGTCACGTTCAGGAAAACGATTGGCGACGACTGTGAAGCTCATTGACGTTTGAAACGTGATCAGTAGTGGTAGTGTCCAATAGTCACGGTATCTGAGTTAATGGTGCCCATGATGCAATGTTGCTGATAGATTATTCTCCAGTATATGTTGATCTGTGAGTCCAACCGTCTGTCATTGATTGACTAGAGAGACAGGGGGGCAGAAGGGGCTTGAGCTGAAGTCTGAGGTACGAGACCCTGATGCAAAGTGGGACATTTCAGAACAAAATGCCAAACACCTCTAAAAACTGTCTTAAAGCCTTCTCTGATCACACACTTCCATTCAGCTCTCATCAAAAAGTATTTAATCTGCTCTATTTAATCATCACTAATAATGAGTGACAGAAGCCTTTGGGGATTTTTTTATTAAAAAACATTAAGTTTTCACAAAAGAAATATCCAGAAAAAAGTCCTTGTGTGTTGTGTTTAGTTACAATGCTGACATACATCGATCCACATCAAAGAAGATCTGGAGAGCTTTTAGTGTCAGAAAATGAATGAGGGTGCATTAATATAAATATTCATAGACTGGTCACTACCTCAGGTTACAGATGAAACCAGATGTTTCAACAATGGATAAAAAGACTATTTATTTCCTTACTGTCTGACATTAGCTCATACTAAACTCTTCTTTAAGGAGTTTTTTTATGTTAACTAAATCCCAGAATAATAATGAGTCAGTGTCAGTACTGGAGTCAGTAGTATTTGGCAGAGTCACCTTTTAAACTCTATGACTTGGGTCAAACACTTTGTGCGTTCTTACACAATAGCTTGCTGGAATTTTGGCCCATTTCACCCAAGGGATCGGCTGTAACTGGGTCAGGATCCGGACCGCCCAAGTTGCCTTTAAAGTAAACTATTCTCTATACGGTTACTCTAAAAGAAAAACAAAAACAACTGCAGAAAACTTCATATGGTGAATATGACAGCCACAGGTTCACCTCCACCTGACTCAGATGTTTTGAATTAACCTATCAGACGCTTGCTAAGCTATGAAATCATCGACTGGGTGGCCCTATGTTATTTGGGTATAGTCTTCTTCATAGTGCAGGAGTCTACAACCTACGGATCCAAAAAACTTCAACTAAAAACCGAAACAGCTGCAGTTCCAAAAAAGCAACAAATGCAGGTTTTAGCATTTTTTCTGATTTTTCATGTAATAATTACATTTTATTTTTCACCACAGAATCGCAGTAAAAGTACCGATTGTTTTTATTCAATCGGTATTTATTTATACGTACGTTTCTTTTTATCATGCTGGAAACTATGTGCAAATATCAACATCCCACATAAAAAAAATTAGACATCTTTTTGGAAATATGCTATGTTTTTTATATGCATTGAAACCAGAAAATAGGCAGGAAGTGGTTCTTTTTAAATATGACAGCATATTTTATTAAAATATATGCTGTCATTAGATATTTCTAAAAAGAAAACTATAAGATGCATTTTTTCAAAAGATTCTCTAACATTTACGGCACTGAACTGAGGGTAAAAATGTCTGTTTGTACTGTGAAGGTTGCAGACCCCTGTTTTAGTCTACGTAAACCTCTAAATCTAAACAAATTCAACTCAAATGTCTTAAGAAAACCTCTTACTATTATTTAATTGAGCAAACAGGAAACCTTTAGTTTGATTCAGTGTCAGATAGTGTGAAAAAAGTGATGTTTTTAAAAGTTGTGGTTTGAACAGCGCTAAAATGTTTCACCACTTCTAAACTCCTTTTACTGAGATGTACAGAGATATTTCAGTACGTGACAGAACAGTGGTTGTTCTTCTGCTTAACATCACAGAAATGAAAGCATTCTATGCAGATTTTTGTTTAAGATTTGCAAATGAAATGTGGCATTACTACACAAGATTATCATACTGTGAGGATGCCAACATGCTTTAGTGCAACCACTTAGTTCTGAAGTTGAACTAGCTAAACTTCAGCAATGCAACTTTAGATTTTATTCTGCTCAAAAGGATTTTTATGTCAGTGTAATAAAATAACAGATAACTGGACCCATGTAGACGACTCTTAAGCATTATTAGGTTAATCTATCAACTTGAAACGGCTCACCGCCAAGGGAACCACTCTTGCAAGGGGGTGGCACTAGCAACGCACACGATGCTGAAGCTGGTCGCTGATTCAGAACTTCTGATTCAGTGCTAACTAAAGGCTTAATTCACAGCATCATTAAGGATTCTGGGTTTTTATTTTATCCTTAGTTCGCAAAAGAAAATATTTAAACAAATCAAACCTTAAGTATAGTAGTTTACACAAAGCAGAATCTGCATTGATTTTGTTGCAACTTGTAAAATAAAAGCAGCCAATACATCTTTTCTTTAAAACATAGTTTTGGATTTATGGAATCTGTTTGTATTTCCAATGTTGCTGGTGAAGGGGTCAAAGGTCAAAGTACATACACATTCCTGTGACAACACTGGCTCCAGTATTTTATTTTAAGAGCGTCTGATTTCATGCGGTATTCTCATTCTCACATTCATTAGTAATTTAGCAGAGTAGTCCTTAAAAAAGTGATAGTTTCCCTAGGAAGTGAAAGGAAACCCTGAGTCCAGTGAGCTGACAGCAGTGGAGCTTGTAAACACAAGGCGCTCAGCCCCGTTCAGCCCCGTTCAGCCTCGCTCAGCCCCGTTCAGCCCCCAGAGCTCAGCACCTTTCAGCCCCGTTCAGCCCCGTTCAGCCTCGCTCAGCCCCGTTCAGCCCCGTTCAGCCTCGCTCAGCCTCGCTCAGCCCCGTTCAGCCCCGTTCAGCCCCCAGAGCTCAGCACCTTTCAGCCCCGTTCAGCCCCGTTCAGCCTCGCTCAGCCCCGTTCAGCCCCGTTCAGCCTCGCTCAGCCTCGCTCAGCCCCGTTCAGCCCCGCTCAGCCCCGTTCAGCCCCGTTCAGCCCCGTTCAGCCTCGCTCAGCCCCGTTCAGCCCCGTTCAGCCTCGCTCAGCCCCGTTCAGCCCCGTTCAGCCTCGCTCAGCCCCGTTCAGCCCCGTTCAGCCCCGCTCAGCCCCGCTCAGCCCCGTTCAGCCCCGTTCAGCCTCGCTCAGCCTCGCTCAGCCCCGTTCAGCCCCGTTCAGCCCCGTTCAGCCTCGCTCAGCCTCGCTCAGCCCCGTTCAGCCCCGTTCAGCCTCGCTCAGCCCCGTTCAGCCTCGCTCAGAGCCCCGTTCAGCCCCCAGAGCTCAGCACCTTTCAGCCCCGTTCAGCCCCGTTCAGCCTCGCTCAGCCCCGTTCAGCCCCGTTCAGCCCCGCTCAGCCTCGCTCAGCCCCGTTCAGCCCCGTTCAGCCCCGTTCAGCCCCGCTCAGCCCCGTTCAGCCCCGTTCAGCCCCGTTCAGCCCCGTTCAGCCCCGCTCAGCCCCGCTCAGCCCCGTTCAGCCCCGTTCAGCCCCGCTGTCACCCTTTCCTTACCTGCCAGAATAGCCTTGCCCGGGTGCGTTAGTTTGGCTTTCTCCGCCGGAGCAGCAGCAACCAAAAACTGCGGTCGGTGAAACGGACTCACAAATCTTCCTGGTTCAGACATGCCTGCGGTCCCCTCGGCCTAACTTTTTTCCTGTTTTTCTGTTTTGAAATCAACACGCGCAGTCGCCGCCACACACTCGCTCGGCTTTGAAGTCCTCATGCAGACTGGCTGCTTTGAGCAAGAGCGGCGCCTCGGACATCCAAAGACCAGCCAGGCGATGTTGACCATTGGACTTAGTAGCGTATCAGGAGTTCATGATGTCTGTGGACTTTTGACAGTAAAGTTCCCTCGGTGGCATTTACAGAGCCTTGAAAACACCGACGGGCGGGGCAGGACGTGACATTCACCCCACCAACACGGAAAAACGCAATGGTTGTTATTTTTAAGGTGGACCGACATTATTCGTTCTAAGAATTTGCCAGCAGAGGGCACTGTTTACCTTTTACTGGGAATCTAGGCTTTGCGGCAGTTTTATTTGGAGGGATAAATTAGAATATATATAGAAAAGTTCAACATTGTCAGTCATTTCAGAAAGTCAAATTCATATTATATAGATTCATTTCACATAAAGCAAAGTATTCCACATTTTTATTTGTAGTGATTTTGATGGCTATGGCTTACACATAAAGGAAAAATTCAATTTCTCAGTGAATAGTGAACTATTGGAAACTCATGGTGTCACCCAAAAAATCTGGAAAGGTTTCCTGCCTCTAAACACTCTCTCACTCTGGATCAGTCAGCTATGACCACAACCTTGAAGAAGATTCCCAGGTAAAATGTATTCAGAAATTTGGGGGAGCTTCACTAGAAGTGGACTGAGATTGTAGTGCATCCTTAGCCATTAAGCATGAATGAATTTACACTTGGGCTACGAGGGTCTTACCTGGGCTGAATGGGGAACAAATGAGCTGTTGCTCAGAGGTCCAAAGTCCTCTTTTTAGATGAGAACAAACTTTGCCTTTCATTTGGAAATCTAGGTACTGGGGTGTCCCCAGGGGGGCTTTGTGAGGGGTTCTCTGGGAGTTTGGGGCCTTATGATCGCATCTCTGCTTTTTGCGGATGATGTGGTCCTGTTGGCTTCACCAGATCATGATCTGCAGCTCTCACTGGAGCGGTTCTCGGCCAAATGTGAAGCGGCTGGGATGAGGCTCAGTGCCTCCCAATCCGAGGCCATGGTCTTGAGCCGGAAAAGGGTAGAGTGCCTTCTCCGGGTCAGGGGGGTCGTCCTGCCTCAAGTGGAGGAGTTTAAGTATCTGGGGATCTTGTTCACGAATGAGGGAAGAAGGGAGCGGGAGATCGACAGGCGGATTGGGGCAGCGTCTGCCGTGAAGCGGCGCTGTACGGTCCGTCGTGGTGAAGAGAGAGCTGAGTCAAAAAGCGAAGCTCTCGATTTACCGGTCGATCTACGTTCCCACCCTCATCTATGGTCATGAGCTTTGGGTCATGACCAAAAGAACGAGATCACGGATACAAGCGGGCGAAATAAGTTTCCTCCACAGGGTGGCCGGGCTCTCCCTTAGAGATAGGGTGAGAAGCTCGGTCATCCAGGAGGGACTCAGAGTAGAGCCGCTGCTCCTCCACGTCGAGAGGAGCCAGTTGAGGCTCGGGCATCTGGCCAGGATGCCTCCTGGACGCCTCCCTGGTGAGGTGTTCCGGGCACGTCCCACCGGGAGGAGGCCCCGAGGAAGACCCAGGACACGCTGGAGGGACTATGTCTCTCGGCTGGCCTGGGAACGCCTTGGGGTTCCTGGAGGAACTGGAAGAAGTGGTTGGGGAGAGGGAAGTCTGGGCCTCCCTTCTGAAGCTGCTGCCCCCGCGACCCGACCCCGGATGAAGCAGCAGAAAATGGATGTATGGATGGATAGATGGATGAATGGATGGATGGGTGAATGGATGGATGGGTACTGGGGTGTGGAGGAAAAATGAAGAGGAATAATTGTTGCTTCAAGGTTTCCACAGCCAGTGGATTCTGGTCTACTGGGTTTTCTCAAGCCCAGTCAACACAGCCGTCTACCTGGAAATGCTAGAGCACTTCATGCTTTCCTTTGCTGATAAGCTGAATAGAGATGCTAAGTTGATTTCCCAGCAGGACCAATCAACACTTCTATAAATAACAAAATCTGCTTCAGTGACCATGGTGTTCCTGTGCCTGATTGATCAGCAAACTCCAATGACCTGTTTTCTTTAACCTTTAAACCATAATCATTAAAATTGCAACAAGGTAAATAAATAAAATAAAAGCTCAAAACATTTTACTCTATGTATGATGATTTGAAATAATTTAACTTTCTGAGATGACTAGCAAGAAATATTGCACTTCTACGCAATATTCTATTTTTTAAAGATGTGCTAGTATGTTGCAATTTAACCACTGCAGCCTACTAACTGCAGTCCTTAGCTTTGAAAACTAAGCTTTTAAAATGAAATATTCTTGCAGTATTTTCATTACTTAACGAACGTGAAAAAGGATGACTCTACAGAACACTAATATTTCATCTGCATAGTCAGGTTCTTATTAATATATACAATAAAATTAAACAATTTCTTCCCCTCCAACAGAAATCAAATTTCTGTCAAGGATGGATAAAAAAAGGCTCTGCATCCCTATAGTAACTTTATACAACAATACCAACAAACTCATATTTTCTTGATTTTATTGTGTTGAAACCTTCTTTATGAAGGTTGATTTTTTTTAATTTTTTTGCCAACAAAATGTAAAACTCTAGACAAGAGCTAGAGAACACAGTCTTGGTCTGCATAATTTTTTATTTTACATCTTATTTAGTATCAACCACAATACAAACCGAGCTGTTTGTATTGTGATTGTAAATGTTCTGACCTCGTTGAAGGGTTTTATTCATTACCTGCCATAACCATGGAAACGCTATAGGGTTACAATTAGTTTCACATTAAAAACATCTTCCCGCAAACAGGTAATAATGTATTGTTAATGATCCAAGATTAATCTTTTTGTTAACAGGACAAAGTCTAAAGTAACAAGTTTTATCAGCTCATGTGTGACAAAAGACTATGATAACAGTTAGTCAGCAACAATCAAGTCCAATATTTAAGACTCGAGGACTTCATCAGGTCCACACTGAGGAGGTGACTTCCAGAGACCAAAACTGAGGATGGAAATGATCATGTTTTTTCCAGTGCTGCTGCTAGTCTACACTGTCTCTGCAGCACAGCTTCAAGAGTCTGAGAACAAAATTATTTCAAATTTAAGGCAAACTGAGACACAGGTAGGAGAACCAGACCATGTCACTGCTGCCCAGCTGACCCACACACAGGACATCGATGCTGTTCTGAGAGAGATGGGCGCCTGGTTGGCTGCCTTAAAGGTGGAGGTGAAGCACCTACAGAGAGATAATGAAGGTACGTTTACAAAGAGAGTTATAGCATTTGGAAATACAGTTTTTCATTAATAAAATTCTCATTTAAAATGATGATTGTTTTATTTATTTGTCGTTACAAACAGCAAAGACAAAAGAGCTGTATTCACTCAACCAACGGTACCAAGGTATTGACCGGTTGTAGACAATGTCCAAAAGTTCAATTTAAAGGTTACTTTGAATATATGACAGGCATGTACTTGTCAACTATATTATTGTTTTTGTCATTGTTTTTTTTTCTTCTTTAGAGCAGGAAAGACAGATGAAAGAACTGCAGCAACAGAACCAAGGTATCTCATTTTTTTCTGCAAGGGAAGAAGCCATAGAAAAGGAAAAGAAAGAATATATATATATACATAGAAAAGAGAAAGATGTTCAAAGAAAAAGGAGATAAAGTAGAGGACAGAAATAAGGGTAGAGGGAAACATGAGTCAACACTTTAGAAGTTTGCCTCTAGACCTGCAGAAACAAAACCAAGAAACCACAGCAACAAAAGACGTGTGTATATAACAATACCAAGTAAAACATCACGAATAAGTACACGTTGCTAGTTAATACAAGATGTATTGACAGCAATGTTTCTCAGTATCTCAAATTAGTAATAGCCTAAGATAAATAAGTTAATAGACCCTTTCTGGGTTTGCATCCCCTGAGCTCATACATTCATACAATAAATGTAAGACATGGCAAGACTCAGTAAGGAAACAAATCAATAACTTAGAGCGAATACTCTACAGATAATGTCTTATTTAATGCCAAATCTTTGTTTTTTCTTTTCATTTCAGTGCAGACAACAGAACTGGCTGCTGTTAAAGTCAAGGCAAGCTTCACTGCAAACAGAGTGGAGGGTTTGTAATGTTTGAAGAAAACTTGACATGACATCAATCACTTTCTTGTCACTCCCTCTGATGTCTCCCTGTCATTTGCTATAACTTATTATGTTCAGATAATACATTTTAGACACGGGAAGACATCAGTAAGGAAACAAACCAATTAGAGTATTACTTTTATTTCATGCCAGATCTTTGGTTTTCCTTTCATTTCAGCTCAGGCAGCAGAACTGGCTACTGTTCAGGCCAAGGTGGATAAAGCTGAAAACCAAGTAGAGGCTCTGAAGAGAGAGGGAGAAGGTTTGTGAACTCTGAAGAAAGCCTGTCATGGCAACACACTACACTGTTTTTACCTCAAGTATTGATCTTCTCCAGGACTTTGTATCAATTTCCATTAATTTTTCATTCATTTCTACCACATGCCTTACTGGGGCCCACTCTTTGAGCCCCATAAGGAGTAGTAGGTCTTCACACAATGTAGTGTTTGTGAAAAAAAATAACTTTACAACATACACACACACAGATGCACACACACCAACAAACAAGGCCTACGTACACACGCTTAAACTTAAGCGCACATACATTTGAAATATAAAGAATATCATTGTCAGAACAAAAGAACAGGGGGTAGAACGGGGAAGTGAAGGGAGTAGACGAAAGGATCCAGCGAGGAGTGACTGAAAATGAGAGGCTGAGACATTGGAGAGGTTGGATGCTGAACAAATACCTGGGCTGATTAGCTAACTGGCTACAGGCCTAAATGGAGAGAGAGAGAAGCTGCACAGGGGATGAGGGAGCGTACACACAGGTGATCAGAAAATAAATCTAACATTAAAGAATAACTTGACCGAAGGACATTAAAACTAGGCTAGCAAAGAAAAACTATAAGCAATAAATATAACTAGAAATACTGAGAAGAATTGAACTGAAGGAAAATGGGAATAAGACAAATCTATGAAACTAATATCAAATCAAACTACAAAACAACATAACTGTCTGGGATCCCTACACCACTATCCTTAAATAGCTACTAAAAACTTACTATTATAGTTCTTAGCTTCTGAAGTACAATTTGTTCTTTTTGCATTAATTATTAGGACGACTCAAAATGGCAACCACACACCACACAGGATGAAACAATGTTTGAAATGTTTCTTTATTGTTTATTTGAACTATTTTTTTCTTCTGCACTAGAATGGTACTGTCTGCCTTTCTATCCCTTCTGGCTAAAAGTATTTGAAGACATATAAAGATGCCTAAGAAGATAAAAAAATGTAAAAAAAATTCTAATATTTTTTGTACATGTTAATTGGATTAAAACAATATTTATTGTGACAGTTAAGGTGTTTATTACTTATTTTTCCTGCTGTAATCTAATGATGTTCCATTTCTGTCTCTCAGCAAAACGTCTGGCTTTCTCTGCCTCTTTCTTGGCGTTGACTCCAGGAAACTTTGGACCATTCAACACACACACAACTCTGGTCTTCAGACATGTTGTTACTAATGTTGGAAATGCCTACAACCCACATACAGGTGCTGCAGTTTACGGCTTAAATTTTGCATTTACATGTGCTCACAATCGGAACATAAATGTGGTTAACTTGTTCTGATAGGAAAGGTAAAAAAAGGTTTACGTATCTGGCCTTAATGCTTCACAGGGCTGTTCACTGCACCGGTGAAAGGAGCGTATCACTTTGAGTTCTACATATATGGACATGGTTCACCAAATCCTACATCTGCTGTGTTGGTCAAGAACAGAGAGCAGATCTTCACGGCATGGACAACTCAGCCTGAAGGTGGACAGAAGACGTCTAACGGCGTCACGTTGCTGTTAAATGTTGGAGATGTTGTATTTTTGCGCATGTGGGCTAATTCAAGAATTCATGACAATCCAGATCGTCACAATACCTTTAGTGGTCATCTGCTTTTCACCATGTAGGGATCTGGCAGGATTTTTATTATGATGTGTGACTTGAACAAGGTGCAACTCAACTCACTGTATAATTGATTTAAGTTATTCTTAATTTTCTGTGTATATTGAGAAGCTGGAAAAGTACATTAACAGGAGTATATTTATGTGATGAGTTCATGTGTGTTAATGAATTATTATATTTACGTTTTTGTAGTGTGGATTTATTTTGTGTGTTGTTTATGTTCTTCCTGCCCAAATGACTACAAATAAAAAAAACAATCCAGTGATCTGCACAATGCCAGAGACAACTGTCTCAACATTTGAAGTTTACCAATTCTGTCAATTCACAACAAGCCTCAGTGTATTTCCTTGGGATTTTAAATAATGGACCAACATAATTCATAATTATGAATTGGAAGAAAAACTATAGTATGGTTTTCAAAATTTCCTGACAAATGAAGGGCACTGTGATGCAGGTAGCTACCATTTTTCTGAAACGCCATCAATTTTCTTGACCGTGGGTCTTTGGAGAGGTGGACAAAACACTGTCCTCAAAATAAAAGTCAACAGATTTCAAATCAAAGGCATATATATCATCAGTAATGTTTTTTTCTGATAGGTATTTTAAAGAGTAATAATCCTATTTGGATGCTCAATTCCATTTTGTTTATTAATCTAACAACAATTCACAACAAATGTCTTCTCCTTGTTCTAAAACTATAACGTTAAGTTTAGTATATCTTCTGAATTAGTAAAACGTTTTCTGTCTAAGGAATTCCAGCTGATTGCATCCAGTACCAGCATATAGTGACAGCAGAAAGGAAAACTCCCCTTTAAGAGGAAGAAACTTAGACCAGATTTTGACTTGGCATAAATTATCAACTACTGTGACTGATCAGGGATCAGACCAAGCAGACCAAGCATGTAGTATGTACAAATACACATGTACACACCTGAACCCTCCCTACATAAAACATTCCTCTTCATGAACATTTCAGTTCAGCACATCTTGATGTGTCTTTCTCCTTGAAGTGCCCCATGCACTTTCGTGGCTTGTCCATTTCCAATCATTTCCCCCCATCTCCGGTCACCACAAATGGCAAAATTTGATAACTTTGGCTGAACGCTCTAATCTTGTGTGACACATAGTGGCCTGTTATCAGAGATGAGCACATCGGGAATCCCCTGCTGAGCAAAGCGTGTCTTCATTTTGTGGATCACTGTGGTACCTTTAGGGGTTCAGCAGGTTATCGACCTTCTAATCCCAATAACAGTCCACAAATAGTTCTTATTGTGCCAAGAAGACAAATCCATCTGTACCTTAGGCCAAAGTGTGTAGGCTACGTCATATGGATGCAATGTCTCTTTTATTGCTTGAGTTCTACTGACCTACATTTGTCGCATTTGGCAGTAAAGGTCTTTATCTGCTCCCTCACCCTTGCCAGTATTCACAATCGTGATCTTCTGAGGCAACCATCACATGAATGTGATGACTGTACATAGCAGATTAGGTCAGTCAGAAATCACTGCTCTGTCCCTCTTAAACCTGTGCAGTCCACAAATCTAATGGGGTAGTAGTCCAATGGTGCAGCTGTCTGCGGTTTAGGGACCCATCCTGCATTTCTTCTTCCATTTCTACTGAATATCAATATTGTGTAACATGTAGTTCAGTTTTATTTTAAACTGTTATTTTATTATGTTGTAAATTATGGCTTCATTGGAAGCATTGACAACTTATAACTCTGAGATATTATAGTAGACGCAAGTGATGTGACTTAGAATAGCAGTGGAAATAACCTTTAATGTTCCAGGGAAATTTCTGAAAATGTTATTTGCCTAATAACCAGATCATCTTGTGTAAAATTATTTTTGCAATAAAAAGTTTTTATTAATGGATTCTACTAAAGACATCAACTAAGATAAAAAAGAGACCGCATTGTTGTCAAGCAGACATGTATATGTCAAGTTTTTAAAATTTTACATGCTAAAGTTAAATTGTTTATGAACATCAAACATAGTGATAATATTTTGGTTAAAAATTGTCTCTTGATTTGCTTTAAAATGTGACAACTGTAAGCAAAAATTCACCTTAATCTGTAAAGCAAAGTTCAAATACAGAACTATTATCTTTTAAACACACAGAAAAACACTAACTGAGTTGGAACCAGTCTGGTGTTGGTGTCATTATTACCTCAATAAAGAATCATCACATTTTCTACCTTTTTTTATTGCAACACTGCCCAAAGTTTCAACACCTTAGCAGTAAAACTCAGCCTCTACATTCAGCATATAACTTTAACTCAGAAATGATTAAACAAATGTTGTCTGCTGCTTTTCCCCCACAATATTAAACTACAGGTTTTTCCTTATTGTTCCTGATCGCCTGATAGTTTTATGTGTGATAACTTAAGTACATGTTGGTATTTATTAACAGGTGCTTTCCTTGATCAACAGTTTCCTTGTTAAAGCCTGAAGTTTGCAGTCCAGTTCTTCTTTTACTTAGTTTATAATGTTTAACTTTTATAATGTAAAATTCACCTTCTACCAATCGATCCACCAGGAAAACAGACTTTGCTTAAATGTGTTTCCTTTAGTGAAAACACATGCAGGTTATTTACTTACTGAACTGTACATTAGGAACATTACTTATTGCACAAAGCTCCAAATGTTTATAAAAAGTCTTTGTGCTGGAGGGATCAGTAAAAATTGAAATTCTAATGGGTCAGGTAACCTGGCTAGTTAAGCTTTTCAGGTGGAACTATTCTTTATCCAGGAACAAAGTGTCTTTTGGACCACTATGAGGTGGATGGCATTCCATCCCATTGTTTTCTGCTTCCCATAAGCAGAAAACAAACTATAATTTTGCAGACAAGCAATAAAAACATCAACAGTTGATTCCGACGGAGTCGTACTGGTCATAAGAAAATAAGATGTGATTGGGGTAGACCAGGTGAGACAGTTTAGGAGGCAATAATCAAAAGCAACTATTTTAGTTGCATACTGTTTATTCTAATGTTAACACTAAAATTTATTCACTTACTATATTCTAACCATGATAGAGGTAAATGGTTCAATGGACGAATATTTTGAGACAAGAATTACAAGTTCAAATTATGTGACTTTACTTGGCTAAAATAAAATTCAGCTTTTGTGTGTAATAAACATGCAGCTGGAATGAAAATAAGAGCATGCTTCACTTTCTTTTCATTGCAGACCAAATTTGGACTTAATCGCTGATGTAAAACAACATGATTATTAAGGCATGCTTTAATTAGCCGTGGATATGCATGACAGGATATGAAGATAATAATTAAATCTAAAACACTGAGTTTCCTATCTCTGCTCTAGTAACTCCCTCAGTAATGTTGGATTTCATCTTTTTCTTGTCATTTTAGCTCCTCCCTCTGATCTTAGAGATATAAATTGTTGTTCAGAGTGAGCAGCAAGCAGACCGTTTCTTCAGCACAGACTTTCTAATTCTTCTGTTAATCATTTTTCTCTTTATTACCATCCATGGGCAACTCAAATTCAGTAAATGACAAACCAAGAATTGAAAAACAAATCATCTTTAAGTCAAAGCATGGAGAAGTGTTCAGGATTCCTGCTATTTACTACAACGAAAATGAAAAAATGCTCTTTGCCTTTGCAGAGAAGCGGACATCCCAAGATGATTCTGACACAGTGGCGCTGGTCATGAGGACAGGAAAAGTGAAGAGAAAATCGGGAGTGAAGGTAATTATGTGAAGCAACTAATCCTTTTTAACATAATACAGAGTAAGAACTATTAGATAAATATGTAAAATTGTGTATGTGTTGTTTCACTTTAAGTCATATGAGTGATATCTAATTAATCTTTTTCAGTGGTCAGAACCTGAAGAAGTAATGAAGAAGTGCGCCTGCGGATTTCGTCCGATGAACCCCTGTGTTGTGTATGAAAAACACACACAGACACTGTTCCTTTTCTTCATCTATGTCAATAAGACAGAGAAATATCAGCTACAGCATCATCAGAATGCGGCCCGTCTGTGCTACATCACAAAGAAGAACAATGACGACAAGTGGAGTAAATTCACTGAGGTGATCGAACTGCAGTCTATGTTTAAAAACTGGTCTACGTTTGCTATTGGACCGGGCCACGGCATTCAAACTAAGAGTGGCAGAATGATTATTCCAGCTTATGCTTACACAAAGGGAAATAACGTTCCACATTCATTCTGCTTTTATAGTGATGATAAGGGTAAAACATGGGAATGTGAGGAAATGCTGAAAGAAACATCATTTGAATGTGAGATGGCTGAGATTTTAGATAGCAAAGGAGACAGCTTGATCTACTGCAATGCTCGCAATAAGGGAGGCAATCGAGTCCAAGCTGAGATTGATGAAAATGGTTTCCATACATTCGAGCCTGATACATCCCTTAAGGAACTACATAAAGGTTGTCAGGGGAGTGTGATTTCTTTTCCAGCTCAGCCTGAAGATACAAAAACCAGTCAGGAAAAGTGGCTACTTTTTTCACACCCAGTAGCTCAAAATAAATTTTATGCTTGGCAAAGACTTGATTTGGGAGTTTATCTGAGCAGCTCCCCAGTAAATTCAAGTGGAAACAGTAGTGGAGAATGGAGCCAACCCTGGGTCATTAACAAGGGACCCAGTGGTTACTCTGACCTGACTTACATTGAAGATGGCTGGTTTGCATGTCTGATGGAGTGTGGAGAGAAAACTGCAAATGAGATAGCATGTCAGGTGTTCAGCTATGATGAGGTCCTGAAGGGCATTAAAGGGTAATTGTGACTTCAAATTTTTTAAAAAATTAAACATAATTTTCATTAACTGTAAGCAAAAAGTCAACATAATTAATAGAAACATTAAGATTAAATTCTAAGCTAAATTGTTTGTAAACTTATTAGTAACCACTTTAAATTAACAGGGCTACATAGTTTCTTTGTCATTTGCTTTTTTCAGTTTGGTTTTCTTGTATGAATATGGGTTATGCTTTACTCCTTGTAATTTTATTTCTGATGAATCTTTGAACATGTTTTTAAGTGAAGCCCTGTCAAAGGAGAACTTCTGTCATCTTTGGGACATAAAATAAAATCTATCTATCTATTTTAAAAACAGCAGTATATATGTGTAATAAACTATTTCATGTGCTAAAATAAAAAAGCTTTGTAATGATATTCCTGTTTATTGAATATGTACCTCAATCACATCTAAATCGGATCTCTCCTTCCTTTTCCAACTGTGTTTTTTACGCCCTCTTGTGGCTAACTTCTACAAGTACATGCTTATTGCCACCTACAGTATCAAAAGCAGAAATGTGACTTGATGATTAATTTTTCTACATCAACACGGAACAGCCTTCAATTTCAGCGTAATAAATTAAAAGTGAGGGGAATGTAATTACGTTCAATGTCTATCCTGTCACATCTGGCATAATTTACTACAATTTATTTCACTTTGATGCTCACACATTAGTAATACTTACAAGAGTTAGTATTAGTATTACACCGTAAGCCTACAGATTCCCAGAACTAGCTGTGCTTCTGTTTAGGCTGAAAATATGTGAAAAGAGTCTTCCATGACAATTATGCCCTCTTTGTATACAATGCACAGGAGTTCCACTTCTTCATAAATAAAAAAAATAATTAATGTTCGGTGCGTTTACATCCATCGGCTGACATCAGGACCTGCTTAAAACTGGAGAAAATAAGATTCTCACTTCAACAGAAAGAGGGTCAATTAGAGAAGAGTCGTTCAACCTTTCCTCCAACTGTCCCAGTCTCTTTGGCAACATAATTTGCCCTTTAACAAGTATAGAATTGTAAAAAATGAATAACAAATAAAAACACCAAGGTACAAATAGTGAATGCAAGGTTGTAAGGCTAACCAGATCAAATGAACCATCATCAGTCTGTCTGCAGGCCAATATTGTGGTTGTCAAGCTAACCCTAACCCAGGTTCAAACAACCTAAAATACTGAAACACCACACAGGAAGGAGAAAGACAAGAGAGTTTTAGATTTACTTGCAAGGACAATGGACAGAGACTGTCACGATCTGTGTTTCTGTGTGTTTATTTTTGAGTTTTCTCTGTTATCCTGTTCTCTGTGAGTCCTGTCTCTGCGTCTCCCTCCTTGATTGTCTCTCAGGTGTGCCTCGTTCCCTTGATTACCTCGTGTGTATTTAGTCTCCCCTGTTGTCTGTGTTCCTCGTCGGGTCCATGTCCATGTCCATGTCCATGTCTATGTCTATGTCCTATGTCATGTCATGTCATGCCATGCCATGCCTCGCCTCGTCTCGTCTCAGTCTGCCGGCACAGTTGAACTGTGAAGTCCTGTGCCGGCTTTAGCTCTTTGTGTCGGTCCTTGTTTTCTTGTCAGTTGGTACTGGTGCTGAGCCTCTGTGTTTTCCGCTCTGCCGTGCTGCCTGCCTGTTTTGGACTGAAGAGCTTCACCAATAAATTCATCATTACCATAACTTGGGTCTCAGCGTCTCTCCTCACCACCATCCACCCCACTTATGACAGAGACGTGCTTCTTCCAATCTCCTACTGTTCTGAAGCACGTTCTGCTGCACCCTTTCTTTTTGTTTCCTTAGGGAAATCCCTATTACATAGCTTTTTCTGTTATCTTCAGTTAATTACATAGCGTTACTGTTTCTTCTGTTGTGTTATCTTGAGTCACAGGCCTTTTGCACCTATACGGGCCGAGTAGTGAAGAGTGCAAAGTGCAGAGTTCAGTTCCTTTTTGTTTCCTTCTGAAACTGCAATACAGGAACTGATGAACTCGAAGAACAATGGTGATATACAGCACAACTAAAACAACTTCACACACCAAACACAGTAAACACAAGAGCACAGCAAACATAAGATAAAATACTAAATATTTCTAATACATGCAAAGTCACGTCACTCATTTGTACCTTCTGTCTCAAGGTAAAGCGCACATCGATGCAGAAGTTCAGTCACCATAAGGAGTCAAATTTCTCCAGTTAAACCATAATTTAAAAACAAGTTGAGAAACTGTCAGGCATTTTATTTTGGAGAAGGTGAACTACATGTTGATTGATAGTCAGCATTAGTGCGGTCAGCTTGTTTTGTTGAGACTCTGTCAGTCTTTATTGTCCAGCACTTAAGATAGGAGAGAGAGGGGGAAGAAACCGTGAACTGAAATCAAGGTCTACCGCGTCGAGGATAACAACCTCTGTCCATGGTGTGTGCACACATTTCCAGTTGCCACCCAGCAGTCCACTGGCTACCTCATTTAAAAGTTCATGGTGATACTAATGTGAAGAAAACAGAAGAACAGATCAGTAACAAGCAATGTGACTTTAGTTTTTCATGCCATAAAATTTTATAAGACCAAAAGCCGAACCATCAAGGAGTCAAGCAGATTTTACATTTTATGTATCTGCTAGCAGTGGCATTCCTGACACGCTCATGAAACCTGAACATTGAAATATTTCTTTGCTGTTTTACATGAGAATGTGCATGAGAAGCTCATGAGAGTGAAATGAAGGTTGCTTTAAATCTGGACTACAGAGATGCAGACAGGTACAAACTGACTTTTTGATCAATAAAAACACAAGAAAATCCTTATACAAGGGTTTTATTAACAAGTCAGAGGTCTATACACTGAAATGCAATGGAACTTAAATACACTATGAATTAATTTTACACACTAAATACTGCAAATCATCGCATCATTTATATCAATAATAATTTGAATCTAAAGCAAGAATGCAAAAGGGAATAATTGTGTTTGTTTTATGCTCAAAAACACATCAGTGCCGCATTTTTACATGGACTGAATAAGAAGGAATTTGAAGAGGACGTTGTGTCACGTTAACAGAACGGACCTTTACTTTGCAATGGTCTGCTGGATTTCATTATAGGTGAAAAATGATAAGGCTGTTTGGTTCAACATCCCTTCATACACATTTTTTTAAGTCACATTTACCCTGTGATCCCTTTCTGGAGGTCTGAATAGCTGAATAGTAAACATGCTATCTCTTCAGTATAAGTTTTCTCCCCACACTCCATCAGACATGCAAACCAGCCATCCTCTATGTAAGCCAGGTCAGAATAACCGCTGGGTCCCTGGTTAATGACCCAGGGTTGGCTCCATGCATTTGGATCTGTTGGGGATTTGTTTAGATACACCCCTAAGTCCTCTCTTTTGTATTTACTCGTCGGATGGGAGTAAAGCAGCCACAGAGTTCCCTGATTTGAACCGTCTTCCTCAGGTTGAGCTGGGAAGGAGACCACACTGCCCTGACAGCCTGACTTTGTTTCCACAAGCTTAGACGTGACTTCTCTGATAACCTTCCCACTATCATCCAGAAACGCTCCCACCCGAATGTTTCCCTGGCTTCGAGCGTTGCAGTACAACATCTCACCTTGGTCAGTCGCTTCAGCTATTTCACATTCTAGTGACTTTTTCTCCAGCATGTTTCCACATTTGAAGTTCTCCTCATTGTCACTACAAATAATGAGCGCATGGGGAGGAGGACAACACTTTGTACAACACAAGGAATCACAGCAACAAAACAAACTAGCCAGGCAGCTACGGCAGCTGGTACAACTGCTGGAACAGGAAGGGTAAGCATAAGCAGGTACAATCAGTTTGCCAGTCTTGGTCTGAATACCATGACCCGGTCCGACAGCAAATGTTGCCCAATTCTTTATTTGAGGAAGTGTCTCAGTCAGATCAATGGGGTCGCTCCAGGATTCGCCACCATCCTTGGTTGTGATGTAGTACAGACGGGTCTCGTTGATGCCCCAAAATATCTGATGACTTTCTGAAGTGGTTCCTTTAACCCCAACAAAAAACAGGTAAATTGTGTTTCTTTTCTTTGCGTAGATCGGGCACGGGTTCATAGGGCGGTGTCCATCAAGATCTTCCTTCTTCACGACTTCTTTAGAATCTGACCACTTAAACAGGAACAATTAAAGTAAATGTCAACACTTAACATTTTGATTGAACTTATGTTTTTTTTTTTTGTTTTTTGCAACAGTGATGCAAAAAAACATGGATCACTAAAAAAATTGAAGAATAAATGCTGATATTTACCTCAACTTCCACAGAGTTGCCAGCTTTAGTCAGGTTTGCTGTCTTCATGACAAGAGCCTCGCTGCTGGAATCGTTTTTAGATTTCCGTTTCTCTGCAAAGGTCAACAGAGTTTTTCTCTCATGATCAAATATGAGACCAGGGATCCTGAAGATCCTTTCCTTGGAGAGAAAAACAGTTGTTTTCTCTTTCAGGGTTTCTGTTGGAGTTGAATTGCTGCAGCCCATAGCTCAAAGTCTTCAACGTATTACAAAGAAAGTGAGTCTGGCTCCTCCTGTCAATTGATTGTCTCCTTTATAATCATTGACAGCAGAGTCTGAGGTGGGAGGAAACCTCCTATGTTATTCTTCTCTTCAAAATAGCTTGGATTTGTCAGTGGGTTAGGAAAATGATTTAGATGAAGGCTGTTTTACTACAACTTCTCTGCTGAAATAATCTCATCACCCTTATGAAGGAACATTTTTCTTTAACTGTCCTTCTGTTTTTGTACCTGTAAGGTAATACTGCCAATACTTTGTGTAGAGTGTTTCTTAAATAAGGAAGTATCACAGCTGAACAACTAAACGTGAACTACAAAAAGTCATCTTTCTATAGCAGGGGTGTCAAACTCCAGTCCTCAAGACTTGCTGTCCTGCAGTTTTTAGATGTGCCTCATGTACAAAATGCTGGAATGAAATGGCTTAATTACCTCAGTTCTCAAGAGTCTTGCTAATGACCTAATTTTTCTATTCAGGTGTGGTGCAGCAGAGACACATCTATAAGTTGCAGGACAGCGGCCCTCCACAACTGGAGTGTGACACCTGTGTTCTATAGTATTAAACTTGGCTGCTTACTGTAACTTTCTCAAATATTTTCTAACAATCTCTAAGAAGACGTCCTTCAATTATCTGCAGCTGTTCTCCTCCTTATCCAGTGTTGATCTTGGCAACCTGCAGGGAGTTTACAAGTTTATCCAGATTGTAGATGACTAAAAATGCACACAGATTTTTTCTTTCATTAGCTCCACATGTATATCAATGCAGCAATTTGGTTACCTTTATGCAAAGCACACAATGATTGCTTTCAGCTATATTTCCTACTTTTTCTAAAGAATTTGTGTAATAGCCCTATCCACAGTTATTACACAAGAAACAAATGAGAGACAAAAAAGATGAAATGCAGGATGAGTCCTGAAGTTAGAATTTGAACATGGTCCTCCTCTGTGGAGCCAGCTTCTACTTTTAGCCTATGTGGCAGATAGATTACTTTTAAGACTAGGCTTAAAACTTTATTTTTTGATTAAAAACTTATAGTTAGACTTATTATCCAGAACTATTACTTTAGTTATGCTGGTCAACTGGAGAATAAACTGTCCACATTTTTTCACTTCTTCTTCTTCTTCATGTAAGAGGAGGGTTAGTGAAGAGAGCAGAAGAGCGAGTGAGAGAGTGGTTGTATATTCCTTGTTTTGTTTCTTACTGTTTTTCACTTGGTGTTTATGTTACTTGTTTAATTGTGATTTTGAGTTAGTTTGTCATGTTTTAAGGGGTTTTTGTTTGGATTCGGGTTTGGCCATCCGGTGTGCCTGGCTGGCCAGCATCTATCGATGCCATGGTGGTTGGTTGTGGGGTTTTCTCCACGCTGACATGGAAGAACGGCGTCAAGGTGGCCGCTGGTTCTCCATGCAGCATGTAGGAAGTTTGTTTGGCCGTAGGAGAGGGGATTGGACATGGGCCCATTAAGTCAGCTGATCGAATGAATAGAGCTGTTGTGCTGTTTGTAGAGAAGGTCTAGCAGGCTCAATGTTTGGTGGAGTCTGGCAATTCTATTGACGGCTTGTTTCTACAGGTTATTAACAATGCTTGCAACTAAGGTAACACTATCAAACATGTACCTGTTGATTAGTGACAAGTTTTTAGTTAGAGAGCTGTCTTGGCACGATAAGATGGAGTCACGAATCAGGAAAGTTCCTGATTTCTGTACCAGAAAGTAACAAACAGATCTGATGTATAATTTCACAATAAAAGATTATCAAATAAGTCATTTTTTATACTTTACTCCTTAAGGTGCCGTGACCATTGCTGAGAAAACTCTCTGTTTCCAATGACTGCTACCACTTCTGGGTGACAGAGTGACACCTCTAGAAGGAAACCTGAAAGTGGCAAACAAGATCTGATGTGTAATTTCAAAATAAAAGCCTATCAAAAAAGTACTTTGTATCTTTTCTCCCTAAATTGCCATGCTAATAGCTGAGAAACTCTCTGTTTCCAATGACAGCTACTGCTTCTGGATAAAAGAGGGACACCTCTAGAACATAACCAGAAAGTGGCAACAAGATTTGATGTATGATTTCAAAATAAAAGACCATTAAAGTAGTACTTTGTATCATTTCCCCTTACGTTGCTGTGCCAATTGCTGAGAAACATCAGATCTAGTTGCCACTTTCAGTTTCTGCTGCAACGACTTTTTTGAAAGTCTTATATTTTGAAATTTTACATCAGATCTTGTTGCCACTTTCTGGTTATGTTCTAGAGGTGTCCCTCTTTTATCCAGAAGCGGTAGCTGTCATTGGAAACAGAGTTTCACAACAATGGGAACAGCAAATTGGTAAGAAACAAAAACAATGACTTTTTCGAAAGACTTTTATTTTGAAATTTTACATCAGATCTTGATGAAATTTTCTGGTTATGTTCTAGAGGTGTCCTTCTGTCACCCAGTAGTGGTACCAGTCAAAGGAAACTGAAGTTTCTCAGTAATGGGAACAGCAACTTAGGGGGAAACATAAAACAATGACTTTTTTGATAGGCTTTTATTTTGAAATTATACATCAGATCTTGTTGTCACATTCTGATTATGTTCTAGAGGTGTCCTTCTGTCACCCAGAAGTGGCAGCAGTCTTTGAAGCAGAAAGTTTTTCAGCAAAGGGAATGGCAACTGAGAGATAAAAGTTTCTAATTACTAATTTAATAATCTTTTATTTTGAAATAAAACATCAGCTCTTGTTGCCACTTTCTGGTTATGTTCCAGAGGTGTCGTTCTGTCACCCAGAAGTGGTAGCAGTCTTTTTAAGCAGAAGGTTTTTCAGCAAAGGGAATGGCAACTTAGAGATAAAAGTTTCTAATTACTATTTTAATAGTCTTTTATTTTGAAATAATACATCAGATCTTGTTGCCACTTTCTGGTTATGTTCCAGAGGTGTCGTTCTGTCACCCAGAAGTGGTAGCAGTCTTTTGAAGCAAGAAGTTTTTCAGCAAAGGGAATGGCAACTTAGAGATAAAAGTTATTAATTACTAATTAAATAGTGTTTTATTTTGAAATAATACATCAGATCTTGTTGCCAATTTCTGGTTATGTCCTAGAGGTGTCCTTCTGTCACCCAGAAGTGGTAGCAGTCAATGTAAACAGAGAGTTTCTCAGTAATGGGAACGGCAACTTAGGAGGAAACATAAAACAATTACTTTTTTGATAGGCTTTTATTTTGAAATTATACATCAGATCTTGTTGTCACATTCTGGTTATGTTCTAGAGGTGTCCCTCTGTCACCCACAAATGGTAGCAGTCTTTTGAAGCAGCATTTTTTTTTCAGCAACGGAAATGGCAACTTAGAGATAAAAGTTACTAATTACTATTTTAATAGTCTTTTATTTTGAAATTATACTTCAGATCTTGTTGCCACTTTCTGGTTATGTTCCAGAGGTGTCCTTCTGTCACCCAGAAGTGGTAGCAGTCAATGTAAACAGAGAGTTTCTCAGTAATGGAAACGGCAACTTAGGAGGAAACATAAAACAATTACTTATTTGATAAGCTTTTATTTTGAAATTATACATCATATCTTGTTGCCACTTTCTGGTTGTGTTCCAGAGGTGTCCTTCTTTCACCCAGAAGTGGTAGCAGTCTTTGGAAGAAGAAAGTTTTTCAGCAAAGGGAATGGCAACTGAGAGAAAAAAGTTTCTAATTACTATTTTAATAGTCTTTTATTTTGAAATAATACATCAGATATATTTGCCACTTTCTGGTTATGTTCCAGAGGTGTCGTTCTGTCACCCAGAAGTGGTAGCAGTCTTTTGAAGCAGAAGGTTTTTCAGCAAAGGGAATGGCAACTTAGAGATAAAAGTTTCTAATTACTATTTTAATAGTCTTTTATTTTTGAAATAATACATCAGATCTTGTTGCCACTTTCTGGTTATGTTCCAGAGGTGTCGTTCTGTCACCCAGAAATGGTAGCAGTCTTTTGAAGCAGAAGGTTTTTCAGCAAAGGGAATGGCAACTTAGAGATAAAAGTTTCTAATTACTATTTTAATAGTCTTTTATTTTGAAATAATACATCAGATCTTGTTGCCACTTTCTGGTTATGTTCCAGAGGTGTCGTTCTGTCACCCAGAAGTGGTAGCAGTCTTTTGAAGCAGAAGGTTTTTCAGCAAAGGGAATGGCAACTTAGAGATAAAAGTTTCTAATTACTATTTTAATAATCTTTTATTTTGAAATAATACATCAGATCTTGTTGCCACTTTCTGGTTATGTTCCAGAGGTGTCCTTCTGTCACCCAGAAGTGGTAGCAGTCTTTTGAAGCAGGACGTTTTTAAGCAAAGGGAATGGCAACTTAGAGATAAAAGTTTCTAATTACTATTTTAATAATCTTTTATTTTGAAATAATACATCAGATCTTGTTGCCAATTTCTGCTTATGTTCTAGAGGTGTCCTTCTGTCACCCGTAAGTGGTAGCAGTCTTTTGAAGCAGGAAGTTTTTCAGCAAATGGAATGGCAACTTAGAGATAAAAGTTACTAATTACCATTTTGATAGTGTTTTATTTTGAAATTATACATCTGATCTTGTTGACAATTTCTGGTTATGTTCTGGAGGTGTCCTTCTTTCACCCAGAAGTGGTAGCAGTCAATGTAAACAGAGAGTTTCTCAGTAATGGAAACGGCAACTTAGGAGGAAACATAAAACAATTACTTATTTGATAAGCTTTTATTTTGAAATTATACATCATATCTTGTTGCCACTTTCTGGTTATGTCCCAGAGGTGTCCTTCTTTCACCCAGAAGTGGTAGCAGTCTTTGGAAGCAGAAAGTTTTTCAGCAAAGGGAATGGCAACTGAGAGAAAAAAGTTTCTAATTACTATTTTAATAGTCTTTTATTTTGAAATAATACATCAGATCTTGTTGCCACTTTCTGGTTATGTTCCAGAGGTGTCGTTCTGTCACCCAGAAGTGGTAGCAGTCTTTTGAAGCAGAAGGTTTTTCAGCAAAGGGAATGGCAACTTAGAGATAAAAGTTTCTAATTACTATTTTAATAGTCTTTTATTTTGAAATAATACATCAGATCTTGTTGCCACTTTCTGGTTATGTTCCAGAGGTGTCGTTCTGTCACCCAGAAGTGGTAGCAGTCTTTTGAAGCAGAAGGTTTTTCAGCAAAGGGAATGGCAACTTAGAGATAAAAGTTTCTAATTACTATTTTAATAATCTTTTATTTTGAAATAATACATCAGATCTTGTTGCCACTTTCTGGTTATGTTCCAGAGGTTTCGTTCTGTCACACAGAAGTGGTATCAGTCGCTGGAAGCAGGAAGTTTTTCAGCAAAGGGAATGGCAACTTAGAGATAAAAGTTACTAATTACTATTTTGATAGTGTTTTATTTTGAAATAATACATCAGATCTTGTTGCCACTTTCTGGTTATGTTCCAGAGGTGTCCTTCTGTCACCCAGAAGTGGTAGCAGTCTTTTGAAGCAGGACGTTTTTCAGCAAAGGGAATGGCAACTTATAGATAAAAGTTTCTAATTACTATTTTAATAGTCTTTTATTTGAAATAATACATCAAATCTTGTTGCCAATTTCTGGTTATGTTCTAGAGGTTTCCTTCTGTCACCCAGAAGTGGTAGCAGTCAATGTAAACAGAGAGTTTCTCAGTAATGGAAACGGCAACTTAGGAGGAAACATAAAACAATTACTTATTTGATAAGCTTTTATTTTGAAATTATACATCAGATCTTGTTGCCACTTTCTGGTTATGTTCCAGAGGTGTCATTCTGTCACCCAGAAGTGGTAGCAGTCTTTTGAAGCAGAAGGTTTTTCAGCAAAGGGAATGGCAACTTAGAGATAAAAGTTTCTAATTACTATTTTAATAATCTTTTATTTTGAAATAATACATCAGATCTTGTTGCCAATTTCTGCTTATGTTCTAGAGGTGTCCTTCTGTCACCCGTAAGTGGTAAGCAGTCTTTTGAAGCAGGAAGTTTTTCAGCAAATGGAATGGCAACTTAGAGATAAAAGTTACTAATTACCATTTTGATAGTGTTTTATTTTGAAATTATACATCTGATCTTGTTGACAATTTCTGGTTATGTTCTGGAGGTGTCCTTCTTTCACCCAGAAGTGGTTAGCAGTCAATGTAAACAGAGAGTTTCTCAGTAATGGAAACGGCAACTTAGGAGAAAACATAAAACAATTACTTATTTGATAAGCTTTTATTTTGAAATTATACATCATATCTTGTTGCCACTTTCTGGTTATGTTCCAGAGGTGTCCTTCTTTCACTCAGAAGTGGTAGCAGTCTTTGGAAGCAGAAAGTTTTTCAGCAAAGGGAATGGCAACTGAGAGAAAAAAGTTTCTAATTACTATTTTAATAGTCTTTTATTTTGGAATAATACATCAGATCTTGTTGCCACTTTCTGGTTATGTTCCAGAGGTGTCGTTCTGTCACCCAGAAGTGGTAGCAGTCTTTTGAAGCAGAAGGTTTTTCAGCAAAGTAAATGGCAACTTAGAGATAAAAGTTTCTAATTACTATTTTAATAATCTTTTATTTTGAAATAATACATCAGATCTTGTTGCCACTTTCTGGTTATGTTCCAGAGGTTTCGTTCTGTCACACAGAAGTGGTATCAGTCGCTGGAAGCAGGAAGTTTTTCAGCAAAGGGAATGGCAACTTAGAGATAAAAGTTACTAATTACTTTTTTGATAGTGTTTTATTTTGAAATAATACATCAGATCTTGTTGCCACTTTCTGGTTATGTTCCAGAGGTGTCCTTCTGTCACCCAAAAGTGGTAGCAGTCAATGTAAACAGAGAGTTTCTCAGTAATGGAAACGGCAACTTAGGAGGAAACATAAAACAATTACTTATCTGATAAGCTTTTATTTTGAAATTATACATCATATCTTGTTGCCACTTTCTGGTTATGTTCCAGAGGTGTCGTTCTGTCACACAGAAGTGGTATCAGTCGCTGGAAGCAGGAAGTTTTTCAGCAAAGGGAATGGCAACTTAGAGATAAAAGTTACTAATTACTTTTTGATAGTGTTTTATTTTGAAATAATACATCAGATCTTGTTGCCACTTTCTGGTTATGTTCCAGAGGTTTCGTTCTGTCACACAGAAGTGGTATCAGTAGCTGGAAGCAGGAAGTTTTTCAGCAAAGGGAATGGCAACTTAGAGATAAAAGTTACTAATTACTTTTTTGATAGTGTTTTATTTTGAAATAATACATCAGATCTTGTTGCCACTTTCTGGTTATGTTCCAGAGGTGTCCTTCTGTCACCCAGAAGTGGTAGCAGTCTTTTGAAGCAGGACGTTTTTCAGCAAAGGGAATGGCAACTTATAGATAAAAGTTTCTAATTACTATTTTAATAGTCTTTTATTTTGAAATAATACATCAAATCTTGTTGCCAATTTCTGGTTATGTCCTAGAGGTGTCCTTCTGTCACCCAGAAGTGGTAGCAGTCAATGTAAACAGAGAGTTTCTCAGTAATGGAAACGGCAACTTAGGAGGAAACATAAAACAATTACTTATTTGATAAGCTTTTATTTTGAAATTATACATCAGATCTTGTTGCCACTTTCTGGTTATGTTCCAGAGGTGTCCTTCTTTCACCCAGAAGTGGTAGCAGTCAATGTAAACAGAGAGTTTCTCAGTAATGGAAACGGCAACTTAGGAGGAAACATAAAACAATTACTTATTTGATAAGATTTTATTTTGAAATTATACATCAGATCTTGTTGCCACTTTCTGGTTATGTTCTAGAGGTGTCCTTCTGTCACCCAGAAGTGGTAGCAGTCAATGTAAAGAGAGAGTTTCTCAGTAATGGAAACGGCAACTTAGGAGGAAACATAAAACAATTACTTATTTGATAAGATTTTATTTTGAAATTATACATCAGATCTTGTTGCCACTTTCTGGTTATGTTCCAGAGGTGTCCTTCTTTCACCCAGAAGTGGTAGCAGTCTTTGGAAGCAGAAAGTTTTTCAGCAAAGGGAATGGCAACTGAGAGAAAAAAGTTTCTAATTACTAATTTAATAGTCTTTTATTTTGAAATAATACATCAGATCTTGTTGCCACTTTCTGGTTATGTTCCAGAGGTGTCCTTCTGTCACCCAGAAGTGGTAGGAGTCTTTTGAAGCTGGACGTTTTTCAGCAAAGGGAATGGCAACTTAGAGATAAAAGTTTCTAATTACTATTTTAATAGTCTTTTATTTTGAAATAATACATCAGATATATTTGCCACTTTCTGGTTATGTTCCAGAGGTGTCGTTCTGTCACCCAGAAGTGGTAGCAGTCTTTTGAAGCAGAAGGTTTTTCAGCAAAGGGAATGGCAACTTAGAGATAAAAGTTTCTAATTACTATTTTAATAGTCTTTTATTTTTGAAATAATACATCAGATCTTGTTGCCACTTTCTGGTTATGTTCCAGAGGTGTCGTTCTGTCACCCAGAAATGGTAGCAGTCTTTTGAAGCAGAAGGGCAACTTAGAGATAAATGTTTCTAATTACTATTTTAATAGTGTTTTATTTTGAAATTATACATCAGATTTGTTGCCATTTTTTGGTTATGTTCTAGAGGTGTCCTTCTGTAACCCAGAAGTGGTAGCAGTCAATGGAACCGAGAGTTTCTCAGCAATGGGAACGGCAACTTGGGGAGAATCATGAAACAATAACTTTGTGGATAGGCTTTTATTTTTGAAATTATACATCAGATCTTGTTGTCACTTTCTGGTTATGTTCTAGAGGTGTCCTTCTGTCACCCAGAAGTGGTAACCGTCTTTGGAAGCAGAAAGTTTCTCAGCAATGGGAAGGGCAATTTAGGAGGAAACAAAAAAAACAATGACTTTTTTGAAAGTCTTTTATTTTGAAATTAATACATCAGATCTTGTTGCCACTTTCTGGTTATGTTCTAAAGGTGTCCTTCTGTCACCAGACGTGGTAGCAGTCTGTGGAAACGGAGAGTTTCTCAGCAATGGCAACGGCAACTTCGGGAGAATCATAAAACCATGACTTTGTGGATAGGCTTTAATTTTGAAATTATACATCAGATCTTGTTGCCATTTTCTGTTCAGTTCTAGAGGTGTCCTTCTGTCACCCAGACGTGGCAGCAGTCTGTGGAAACAGAAAGTTTCTCATCATGGAATCGGCAACTTAGAGATAAATGTTTCTAATTACTATTTTAATAGTGTTTTTATTTTGAAATTATACATCAGATCTTGTTGCCATTCTTTGGTTATGTTCAGAGGTGTCCTTCTGTAACCCAGAAGTGGTAGCAGTCTGTGGTAAACAGAGAGTTTCTCAGCAATGGGAACGGCAACTTGGGGAGAATCATAAAACAATAACTTTGTGGATAGGCTTTTATTTTGAAATTATACATCAGATCTTGTTGTCAATTTCTGGTTATGTTCTGGAGGTGTCCTTCTGTCACCTAGAAGTGGCAGACGTCAATGGAAAACAGAAAACTTTTTCAGCACTGGGAATGGAAACTAGGAGGAATCATAAAACAATTACTTTTTTGATAGGCTTTTATTTTTGAAATTATACATCAGATCTTGTTGTCCACTTTCTGGTTAATTTCTAAAGGTGTCCTTCTGTCACCTAAAGTGGCAGACGTCAATGAAACAGAAAGTTTTTCAGCACTGGGAAATGGAAACTCAGGAGGAATCCTAAAACAATGACTTTTTTGATAGGCTTTTATTTTGAAATTATACATCAGATCTTTTTGCCAATTTCTGGATATGTTCTAGAGTTGTCCTTCTGTCACCGAGATGCGGTAGCAGTTAATGGAAACAGAGAGTTTCTCAGCAATGGGAACGGCAACTTAGGGGAAAACATAAAAACATGAATTATTCAAAAGTTTTTTATTTTGAAATTATGCATCAGATGTTGTTGACACTTTCTGGCTATGTTCTAGAGTTGTCCTCTGTCACCCAGAAGTGGTAGCAGTCCTTGGAACCAGGAAGTTTCTCAGCAATGGGAATGGCAACTATGGGGGAAACATAAAAACATGACTTATTGATAGGCTTTAAATTTGAAATTGTACATCAGATCTTGTTGTCCCTTTCTGGTTGTGTTCTAGAGGTGTCCTTCTGTCACCCAGAAGTGGTAGCAGTCTTTGGAAGCAGAAAGTTTTTTTAGCAACGGGAATGGCAACATAGAGATAAAAGTTACTAATTACTATTTTAATAGTGTTTTATTTTGATATTATACATTAGATATTGTTGCGAATTTCTGGTTTATGTTCTAGAAGTGTCCTTCTGTCATCCAGAAATGGTAGCAGTCTGTGGAAACAGAGAGTTTCTCAGTAATGGGGAACGGCAACTTAGGGAGAATTATAAAACAATGACATTATAGATAGGCTTTCATTTTGAAATTAAACTTCAGATCTTGTTGCCAATTTCTGGATATGTTCTAGAGTTGTCCCTTTGTCACCGAGAAGTGGTAGCAGTTAATGGTAACAGAGAGTTTCTCAGCAATTGGAACGGCAACTTAGGGGGAAACATAAAACAAATGACTTTTTTGATAGGCTTTTATTTGAAATTATACATCAGATCTTGTTGTCACATTCTGATTATGTTCTAGAGGTGTCCCTCTGTCACCCAGAAGTGGTAGCAGTCTGTGGAAACAGAGAGTTTCTCAGCAATGGGGAAGGGTAATTTAGGAGGACACAAAAAAAACAATGACTTTTTTGAAAGTCTTTTATTTTGAAATTATACATCAAATCTTGTTGGCACTTTCTGATTATGTTCTAGAGGTGTCCTTCTGTCACCCAGAAGTGGTAGCAGTCGTTGGAAGCAGGACGTTTTTCAGCAAAGGGAATGGCAACTTAGATATAAAAGTTTCTAATTACTATTTTAATAGTGTTTTATTTTGAAATTATACATCAGATCTTGTTGGTTATTTCTGGTTATGTTCTAGAAGTGTCCTTCTGTCACCCAGAAGTGGTAGCAGTCTTTGGAAACAGAGAGTTTCTCACCCATGGGAATGGCAACTTAGAGATAAAAGTTACTAATTACTATTTTGATAGTGTTTTATTTTGAAATTACACATCTGATCTTGTTGCCATTTTCTGGTTATGTTCTAGAGGTGTCCTTCTGTCACCCAGAAGTGGTAGCAGTCTTTGGAAGCAGAACGTTTTTCAGCAAGGGGAATGGCAACTTTGAGAATAAAGTTTCTAATAACTATTTTAATAGTCTTTTATTTTGAAATTAAAAATCAGATCTTGTGACAATTTCTTTTTATGTTCTAGAGATGTCCTTCTGTCACCCAGAGTGGCAGCATTCTGTGGAAGCAGAAGAGTTTCTCAGCAAAGGGATCGGCAACTTAGAGATAAAAGTCTCTCTAATTACTATTATGATAGTGTTTTATTTTGAAATTATACATCAGATCGTGTTGCCATTTTCTGGTTATGTTCTAGAGGTGTCCTTCTGTCACCCAGAAGTGGTAGCAGTCTGTGGAAACAGAGAGTTTCTCAGCAATGGGAAAGGGCAATTTAGGAGGAAACAAAAAAAACAATGACTTTTTTGAAAGTCTTTTATTTTGAAATTATACATCAGATCTTGTTGGCTCTTTCTGATTATGTTCTAGAGGTTTCCTTCTGTCACCCAGAAGTGGTAGCAGTCTTTGGAAGCAGAACTTTTTTCAGCAATGAGAATGGCAACTTTGAGATATAAAGTTTCTAAATACTCATTTAATAGTCTTTTATTTTGAATTATACATCAGATCGTGTTGCCATTTTCTGGTTATGTTTTAGAGGTGTCCTTCTGTCACCCAGAAAGTGGTAGCAGTCTTTGTAAACTGAACGTTTTTCAGCAATGGGAAGGGCAAATTTGGAGGAAACAAAAAACAATTACTTTTGTGAAAGTCTTTTATTTTGAAATTTTACATCAAATCTTGTTGTCACTTTCTGGTTATGTTCTAGAGGTCTCCTTCTGTCACCCAGAAGGGGTAGCAGTCAATGGAAACAGAGAGTTTCTCAGTAATGGGAACGGCAACTTCGGGGAAACATAAAACAATGACTTTGTGGATAGGCTTTTTGTTTGAAATTATACATCAGATCTTGAAGCCAATTTCTGGTTATTTCTGGAGGTTTATGTTCTAAACCTCCAGAAAGACCCCCCACTTGAACGAGAAGTTGCACGCACTCCATCGACAGAATTGTGGAGTCACAATTTTTTTATAAGTATATTTTAAACATCAAATATATACAAGTATACAGTGTACAGCTATTATAGATCTGATGTGTAATTTCAAATAAAAGCCTGTCAAAAAAGTGCTTTTTGATCTTTGTCCCCAAAGTTGCTGTGCCCATTGCTGAGAAACATTTCTATTTCCAAAGACACTACCACTTCTGGATGACTGAGGGACATCTCTAGAACAGATCCAGAAAGTGGCAACTAGATCTAATGTGTATTTCAAAATAAAACACTTTCAAAAAAAGTCATTTTTATCTTTCTCCCCCTAGTTACCGTGGCCATTGCTGAGAAACCTCTGTTTCCAAAGACTGCTAACCACTTCTGGATGACAGAGGGACATCTCTAAACAGATGTTAATATGTATGAAATGTATATATATATAATATAAAAATTCCCTTCTCACCCTCTGCGGGTGGTCTCTTTCATCCTCTGACCTCTGACCTCTACAGAGGCCTGGAGCTTCAGGGTTCCTCCAGTATCTTGGCTGTGCCTAGTACTGGCACATTTCTGGACTGAGATGTCTGATGTTGTTCCTGGGATCTGTTTTAGGCCACTGCTCCAGTTTGGGGGTTTCTGCCCCGAGGGCCCCGATGACCACAGGCACTACTGTGGTCTTCACCTTCCAGTTCTTTTCCAGTTCCCCCTGAGGCCCTGGTATTCCTCCAGTTTCTCATGCTCCTTTTTCCTGATGTTTTTAGTCACTTGGTATAGCTACATCCACCACAACGGCTTTTCTTTTGTTCTTTATCCACCACCACAATGTCCGGTTGGTTTCTCCATTACCATCTTGGTCTGTCTGGATCTGGAAGTCCCACAGGATCTTAGCTCGGTCATTCTCCACCACCTTTGGGGTGTTTCCCACTCGATCTCGGGGCTTCCAGTCCATATCTGCACAGAAGTTCCTGTACACTATGCCCGCCACCTGGTTATGTCGTTCATGTACGCTTTCCCTGCCAGCATCTTGCACCCTGCTGTTATGTGCTGGACTGTCTCAGGTGCCTCCTTGCACAACCTATATATATATATAATAATATATATAATATATATAAATATATATATATATATTATATATATATATATATATATATATAATAAATATATACTATATATATATATATAGCCTATATATATATATATATATATATATATATATATATATATAGCCTATAATAAAAAAAATTATTAGATTGTAAGCAAAGACAAGACAAATATTTCACACTCCACAACTGTCAGTTAACATCTAATTTGTTTTAAAAGAATTACACTTAAATACAAATTAATTTGCACAAATTTCAATAAAAAATATATGTATATATACATACATAAAACATGCATCCAATATATTTTTATTCAGTATTAATAATTATTTATTTGTGCCATTAATAATTAATCATTATATATTTGTGTTGTATAGTTTACATAAATTATGTATTAGTAGTGACCATTTGTTCCAAAAAACTTAAATTCAAAATCAAAAAAACTCAAAACTCAAAGGTGATCAAACAAAAGGTGAATTAAACTCAAATAGTCACCTGATGCACATGGATTCTGGTTTATGCAGCAAAAAGAAATCAAAAGTCAAAATATGGTTCTTTGGTTTTTATTTGCAGATCAGGCAAAAGGTTACAGGCTTCTGCTCCCACTCCTGTACCTGTTCACTGACTGACAAAATGAAAACCGATGTGACTGATTAGCTGGTAAAAAACCTTGTGACCACCACATGCATAATAAGCTACCTAAGACCCACCTACTTATACCGTGAAATACCCACATTCCAATCTGAAATTAATTAACTAATTAAGTGAATTACTAAACAAAAAACTTATTCTAAACAAAAAATAAAATAAAAATTCTAATAATAATCAACAGGAAAACAAACAAATGCTAAGAATATACTAAAACAATTTAAATTCTAAGATTAACAAAACAATGGGAAAAATAGCTCCAACAGGTATATCAGTCATATGTCTATCTTAGTTGTGAAATGTTGTTTGTGGAACCTCACATCAATAATCCATCGATCTGAACAACAACATCCCTGTTGTTTTGATTGGCAAAATAGGAGAACTACCGCTCCAAGATGGCCGCCGTATTTCCTTCGCCGGAGCAGCCAATGCGGGGTCTGCTCTCAATTATGTCTATGCTCACTCAAACTGAGCGTGCCAGAATAACTTCCGGTTCAAAAGTAAACCGAGCTGTAGGTCTCCACTAGACCTACCTTTTCCGTTTTGTAAATGTCGTTGTGTTTTTCGTTAATGTTGTAGTGATTTTTGTAATGTGTTTTGTAAATGTCGTTGTGTTTCGTTAATGTTTGTAGTGATTTTGTAATGTGTTTTTTTGGGTTTATGTTGTAGTGATTTTGTAATTTGTAATTGCTTTGCACCTCACGGCCACCGTAATACGGGGATTTATAAAGGCTTTTTTGCCTGACAAGCTGGCTGTCATAGTAGGCTGGTCAAGTTTGCCCTGTGTTTTGTCTTTAAGGCATGACGCAAGGTTAAACTGTGTAACAGATTCGTTCCTCATAATTTGTAGAAAGTGTGTGAAGCTATTTGTTATGTGTTTTTATTCAGTGTGATCAGTATTTACACATAAAAAAAGTTTATGGAGAAGTATTTTGAATAGCATTTTACCTGTCTAGGGTTAATTATTTAATTTAAAGTTTGCAGCTTATTTTGTGTATGCCCAGGGAAAGAAAACCCAGATTTAAGTCTTTCAACATTACAGTTTAGTAAATTAATATTGAATCAGTTTTGAGTCTACTAAAATTTAAACTACGTTAGCATAGTAATCTAAATTATGTTCAATTGACATAGTGTTTCTCTAGGAGAAAAGCATGTTAAAAACTGTATAAAACAATCTAGGTTAGATTGGGGTTTAGGTTAACCTAACTCCATCACTAATCTCAAATCGAGTGGTAGAGATGGTTTAATCTTCAAATGCTTTATGAAAGTACTGGTTAAAGATGCATTTTCTCTAGAATGAGCTCTGTAGCCAACTCTAAATCTGCTCTAGTGGGAAAGGATTGATTTGCCTGATGGTGTCTCGGCCTCTGGTGGTTTATTTCATCATTTCATAAGCCTGCAGAGAAAAGACCTAAAGAGAAACTGAGTTAAAATTGTGTCCATCTAATTATTGTAAGGTGAAATAGAGGTCTCCCCCTTTTTGGTTTGTAAACAACATCCAAATTACCAAGTTAATGTTTTACATTTCATTAAGATTATTTAACTAAGTTGGGACCCTCTGTTTTAAAAAGACGTTATGTCCAAATCTGAAGTATTTTCAACTAAAGACACCAACAGCAAGTTTTTCTACAAACCTTAGTCGGCTTCCTTTTTCACCTGTCAGCTGTTTGAACATCAGACATGCTTAATAACGCTCGGATCATATATGGCAATTATAACTAATTTTCATATGTCCTTAAAGAGTACCTAAAAGCTGAACAACTTATTTCTCTGACAATTTCTTGAAACCACTTCTTGCAGAAACATAAGTGAAAAGAAAAACACTCAATGCCTGTGGAAGTAATTAACAGCTCTAGTAAGCCCTTTTAGAAAGTACAAAGGCACCAAACAAATCAACGATTTAAAAAAAGAATCGACAAGAATAAACACTGCCATTTGGAAATACAGTATATCATATATATAATACAGTTATATATTATATAAATATATATAATATATATAATATATATATATATAATATATATATATATATATATATATTAACGTATATATGTATATAAATATATATATATATATTATATATATATATATATAGTATATAATATATATATATATATATATGTATATATATATAATATATATATATATATATATATATTATAAATATATATATTATATATATACACAGTCCAGTCACATTAATGTGACCCCCACGTACTTTCCACTTCAGAGTTAATAACCAATCACAGAAGGCAGGTGGCAGCACAGTGCAGTTGAGCGTATATAAAGGGGTGTGTGGGCTTCGGAAAACATTTCAATCGTTGGCGTAATGCAGAAACGAAGCGATTTATCCGACGTCCAAAGGGCATGATCATTGGCTTTCGGCCAAGGGTGGAAGCATTTCCGAAAACGCTGAGTTATGTGAACTGTTCGCGTGCCGCCGTGGTAAAAGTGTACCGTGCATGGCAAAATGGGACTGTCCAAAATCAACGACGTGGCAAATGTGGTGCACCACGGCCATAGATGACAGAGGCGAACGACGGTTGCGGAGATGCGTTCGGGCAGGTAGACGGGCTACCGTTGAGAAAACTGACCACTAAAATGAACCAAGGGGCTACCACAAGTGTCTCCCAAACCACTATTCAGCGAACATTGCTGCGTCTGGGCCTCCGAAGCGGACGCCTGGTTCGTGCACCAAATGCGGGACTGGTGTTCATTCGACGACGAAGGCTAGAATTTGCACGCCAGTACAGCAGCTGGACGTCCACTGAGGGGCGACAGGTAGCCGTTTTCAGATGAATCGCGTTTTATGCCCCATCGGACAGATGGACGTTGGCGTATAAGGCGTGAAACCTCTGAAAGGAACCACCCTGCAACCATTGCGGGAAACGGTCCAAGCTGGAGGCGGGAGCATTATGGTCTGGGGAATGTTTTCCTGGCATTCTCTGGGTTCACTGATTATTGGGGAAAGGGCACGATGGATCAATACAAGTACGCATCTGTCCTTGCGGACCAGGGTCCACCCCCTACATGCGCATTGTTTTTCCTCAGGATGATGGCATCTTCCAGCAGGACATGCGAGGTGCCATACAGCTGCCAGTGTACGTGCGTGGTTCGAGAGCACCAGGATGAGTTTACCGTCCACCCCTGGCCAGCAAATCACCTACTTAAACCCAATCGAGCATCTGTGGGACCATCTCGATCGAGTTGTTCGCCCCCCATGGATCCTCCCAAAACCGCGTAATCTAGCGCAGCTGGCCACGGCATTAGAGTCGGCATGGCTCAACATCCCAAGAGAAGACCTTCAGGGACCTAAGTGACTCTCTTCCTGCACGTCTCGTAGCAGTTTCGCTCTGCGAAAGGTGGTTATTCTGGCTTTTGACAGATGGTCACATTAATGTGACTGGACTATGTATATATATATATATATGTATATATATGGGGTGTGGGGTGTGTGTGTTTTTGGGGTGTGGTGTGTGTGTGTGTGTGTGTGTGTGTGTGTGTGTAAAGGCTTTTAAATCAAAGCTGACAACAACCACAACAAAACCCTCCGGTTTTAATAATTTACGGAGTTATTTTAATACCGAATTAAAGTCTTATGACCGATACGTCCGACATGTATTTGTAGTAAATATTCTTAATATTCTTAATATTGTAAATATTAATATTGTAAAAATTTTAAATAAAGGTTCTTTAAAATAAAAAAATAGAATAGACTCATCATCTTATTCGTTCCTAGATTCGTCAGTTTCGGACGCATAGGGAGCGGAACAGCATTCAATGAGAGAATCCTTTCGTCAATTATTGACGCTAAGGGGGAACCCCTGAGGATAACCTGCCAGGTCGGGAGTGAGAATGTGTTGGATAAAACACACACAGACACGGTTCCTTTTCTTCAACTATGTCAATGAGACACAGCGGGTTTTAGCTAAAGCATCACATAGCCCGTCTGTGCTACATCACAAAGAAGAATGACGACAATGGAGTGAATTCATTGATCTGACCAACCAGCTGTCTGAGATGAATAACTGGTTCTAAAGTTTGCTGTTGGACCGGGCCACGGCATTCAGACTGATAGAGGCTGAATGATTTTTCCAGCTTATGCTTACATTGATCTGGAAGATGAAAAAAAAATCACATTCATTCTAACTTTTATAGTAATGATTATGGTAACACATGGAAATGTGAGGAAATGAGAAATATCAATGGAATGTGAGATGACTGAAGTTTTTGATAGCAGCAATGGAGCCATACTTTATCTACTGCAAAGCTTGATAAGAGTGGTGTTAGTACACTCAGAAGTACACACCACTTGAGGAAGTACATAAAGGTTGTCAGCGGAGTGTGATTTCTTTTCCAGCTCAGACTGGAGATGCAAAACCCAGTGAGGAAATTGGCTACTTTTTTCACACCCAACAAATCAGAGGTCAGAGGGGGAAAGACTAGATCTGGAGTGTATCTGAACATTTCCCCAGTGAGATCAGTTGGAGAATTTAATCTGGTATGGAGTCAACCCTGGGTCATTAACTTTGGAAACAGTGGTTACTCTGACCTGACTTACATTGAAGATGGCTGGTTTGCATGTCTGATGGAGTGTGGAGAGAAAACTGCAAATGAGATAGCATGTCAGGTGTTCAGCTATAAAGACGTCCTGAAGGGCATTCCAGACTTCAGGATTTGAAAAACCTGTATCATCATTATTCAGTTGAAGAATATCTTGTGTTATTTCTTATTTAGTGATGCTTGCCAGCAATGTAATCACCTTATGTAAAATCTTTGAGCAGCTATTAAACATTCTTTTGACGAATGGCATATTTCTGTATTAAAATTGTTTATTATATTGTTCTGATGTAATATTCAAATTTTTATTGTTGTGTTTTCATTAGTTATTTGGAGAAAGCAGAAGCTAAACCATTTGTATCCTCTGCAACAACCGTTCTAAGTTTAGCAGGGCTTCATAGCCACATTGCCTTTATTTGTTTCTCTTCAGTTTGGTTTCCTTTAAGGAATTTTATATTTTTAACTGAATCTGTGGAATTAAAAATGTATTTAGTTCAATATAATCTGAAAGTGTTTTCATCATTCTCAGTCAGAATTTTGTGAATGAGAGTGTTAAAGGTCAATTTTCATTACTTTATGCTCAAACTACATTTACTGTATTGTTAGTTTTTATTTATCTTTTAATTGATGTGTTTTAAGTGAACCCATGTCATCTTTGGGACACAATAAAATCTAGATATCTATCTTGAAAACATCAGTGTGTGTGTGTGTGTGTGTGTGTGTTTTAATGTGTGTGTGTGTGTGTGTTTAACGTGTGTGTGTATGTTTTAAGTTTTATTTCAAACAGACTAAAAGTAAAAATTAAAATTAAAACAAATTATCATCCCCAATTGACAAAATTTTACATGATCTGCTTGAAAAGGAGAAGATATAGGATCTTTTTATTTCCTGCCCCTCTCATACTCATTAACTTAGAAACATTTAAATCTCCAACCACCAGATGCATTTAAATTATTTCCACATTACATGACACTTAGATCTCACATTTTCATCCTTAAATGTATAATTATTCATACATTTTTAATATTCTTCTGTTTGGTGTCCTCTAAGGAATGTGAACTATTTTTAACTGACTGTATATTTATGTTCAACTTATCTTTGAATGAACGTGTTTTTTAAGTGAACCCATGTCATCTTTGGGACACAATAAAGCCTAAATATCTATCTTGAAAACATCAGCGTGTGTAATAACCTATATTTTGTGTTTTATTTATTTACTTATTTATTTCAAACAGAAAAAAATAAAAATACCAGATGGGGACACTTTTTCAGAGTGTCCCCATCTTGCACATTTGATTATTTACTTTTATTTGTTCTGTTAACTGCCATGCGACAGACTGGCGACCTGTCCAGGGTGACCCCGCCGAAAACGCCCGGAACGTTAGCTGGAGATAGGAACCAGCAACCCTCCTGACCCCACTAGGGACAAGGGTGTAAAGAAAATGGATGGATGGATGGATGGATGGATGGATGGATGAATGTCAACTTAGGCTCCACATTTACAAAATAAAATGTGAATGTGCATTAAATCTCTCCCTGTTTGACTGGAGCGTTGAGAAATACAAGTCCTGTGTGTTTTTATATATTCCAAGAATTTGTCACTTTTATTCCCAATAGAACCATATTAGGATTCTTGTTCCAGGTTCTAGCAGGTCTCTGTTTCTGAGACCTGCACAGACATAATTAGCAGAGACAAATATTGTTACTTAACCTCTTTCCCCCCTAAAGAGGTTAAAGAGAATAAAATATTCCATGTACTCACATATAAATCTCACCAATCATTTCATCATTGTAAGAAAAGGGTTGCATTTTGGACAATCTCAGGCACAGACTCTGTGGAATTGAAGGATGATTTTGTTAAACATGATCTGAAAGTATTTCCATCATTCTCGATCAGAGTATTGTGAAAGGGTGTGCTCAAGGTCAGCTTTAATTTCTTTATGCTCGAACTACATGATGGAAACACTGGCTTTGAGTCAGACAGGTGCAGAATATACAGAAACTATTTTCTCATAGTGAACTGTCTGAGTCTGACCAGATCCAGCTCCTCAAAAGTGTAAAAACAGAATCCCACTTTATTAAGAAGAAATCCTTTTGGGAACAAAACAGATTGTAAAATATAGTGAAATTATTCATCCCTTGAATTGATTTAATGACAATAAAACAAAGAAATTATTAAAATTTGGAATTTTCAAAATAGGAGTTATGCACTAAATAGAATTGTTTCTGGAACATATTAATTACAATAAAAATAAAAAATGATTCCATGACCATGATTGTATAAATTTTGCATTTACAAGCAGTGTTTTAGCTGAGAGCTTTTTTTAAAGCACTATCCATGACACATTGACTTACAGTTTAGCAGAACAAATAAGACAAAATAAAATAAAAAACACTTGATTGAAAACAAACAAAAAAAAAAATTCAGTATCTCTGTTCAAACTGGTTTATTTATCCCGTCACTGATTTACCAAAATTAAAACATTTTTAGTACTTTGGCTTTCTTCATGATTACTGTGACTGAGTTAGACAGAAGAATTACAATATAGTTTACATGGCAACATGGCTCAAAGAAGTATAAAGAGGTGGACAATTGTCCCATCTACTGGTCGTCTTCTATGCACCACAAATCTGGAACAAACTTCCAGAAAACCGCAAAACTGAAAGTTTCTTTAAATAAAACCCACATGTTTAGTCGCTTTTGAGTCATTATTTATTTTATTTGATAAATGGAATCAACATATTGATGATTTGTGATGACGCTTCTGGATTGTCATGGCAACAAGAAACAAACGGAAATAGGCGGCCATTACAAAAATCGTTGCCCACAACAAGAAGCAAGCAGACTGTTGTTTCTTCAACACTTATCTAATTGTTTTGTTAATAATTTTTCTCAATATTAGCATCCATGGGTACAACCAGTTCAAAGAGTGGCACACCGGGAATCGAAGGACAAATACTTTTTAAGTCGAAGAAGGGAAACGTGTTCAAGATTCCTGCCATTTACTACAACGAAAATGAAAAAAAGTTGTATGCCTTTGCAGAGAAGCGGACATCACAAGATAATTTTGACGTTGTGGCGCTGGTCATGAGAACAGGAAAAGTGAACGCTAAGTCGGAAGTGAAGGTAATTATAAAAAATAAGGGATTTTACATTACTAAAATCCCATATTTTAGGCTAATGGTTGCTGTTGTTTCTGGTAGGCTTTGGTACATGCGCTCAATCAAGATTCGCGTTATGATTTGGACTTAATCATAAAGCCATTTACAACGTCCATTATATTGCCATTTTTATGTAGAACCAAATACATGAGACGTAACTCAAAAGCTAGCTAGCACAGTAGAAAACCGTTTGCCACCTTCCATTAGCAACGCCTGAATCGAATCACATTTGATTTTAAAGGGACAAATGTTCAGTTGAAACAATAGACTTTATATGATACATATTTAATTTAGATGTAATAATACACTAATAATACTGTAGGCTGTTTTGTTTTTATACATTTTAATTATGTATTGTCCCACGAGCGCCCTGTTGTTCATGCTGCAATGCATTCTGGGTATGTTTATTCCGACAACGCTCGCTACATCCAGCCAAAAGAAAGATGAGTAACGTCATTAAACCTTTTCAAATTGAACTGAAGCCCGTTGAAATTTATGGGAATGTAGAAATCACAAGCTGAGGACCAAAGAGAGGGAGAGGACAGAGTAGGCCACAGTAGGAGTTTGTGGTTTGCTGCTGCTGCCACCTTCAGCTTCATAAATGAAACAATGAATGTGCTTGTGGCCACAGTAAAGCAGTAAGAACCAGCTCTCCGTTTAAAGGGTCGGAACCTCTTGAGCCTGAAGGGCCTGACCTAAGCGGGTCAACAAGGGGTCTGTTCAAGTTGGTGTCCAGAGCCACAAGAGCTGTGTTTCCAAAAACTATTCTTACTGTATTTGGTAAAGAGTGCTCTTTTTAATACTATAATTATTTTTAATTTGCAATTAATTCCCCCTCCATATTCTGCTGTTACTTGGTCCCATGATGAGGTCATTTTTACTCCCTGATAAACGACTACAGAATGAACTAGATCTCACTTCCGACATTCTCAGTTCACAAAATGGGAGTGGAGATAAACACATGAAACAAACAGAATGGCAAGTTCAAAATCTTGAACTTGTTCTTGGCAAAAACTGAGAATGTTAATGGATTAAACAAAGAGGAAAAACCCAGCATGGAGCAGCAGTCATGACAGTAAATCCAAATTCTGCAACCTCGAAGTTTGGCCTGATCAGGGTTCTTCGCTCTGGCTGAGTCTCATTTTTTCTCTCAAAACCTGGTGGACTTCATGATCTCTTCTACCGATGTGAACACAAAGACTGTTGCTGAGGCACAACCCCAAATGTTGGCGAGTGCTTCTGCTTTATACATTTTTGGGCGATGCCTACGTGACTTTTTGCATGAATCGATAAAATCATCCCTCCTTACTGGAAAAATTCTACTTTTTAGGCATTGAAACTGTTGTGAGAGTGTCTCCCTATAACTACATATACTGTCTGTCCAAAATAACTTCTGATTTTCTCACACCCACATCTGAGTCTGTTTCTTATCTTAATGATGAATACATTTTATACATTTGCAAACAAAACATTGTTTAAATGACAAAGACTTTACTTTGTACACCACATTGTTTCCCATTATTGAGGCAATTGTTCAATATTAATTCATTATTGATATTTGTGTGGAGAGAAATCTGCTACAGACGAGAAAGCATGTCAGGTGTTCAGCTTCAGTTATCAAAAATCATCAGACTGCTTACAATTTTGACTTATCAATTATATAACCCATGTATAACCCATGCAACTTAATTCAACATTCCATCATTATAAACCCTGTCCCACTTCCGACATTCTCAGTACACAAAAAGGGAGTGGAGATAAACACATATGTGAGGCAACTATGTATTTCAACAGAACATAACCTAAGACAGTAAATAAATATGTCACATGCTGTATGTATTGTTTCTCTTTAGGTCCTAAATCGAATCTAATTGATCTTTTTCAGTGGTCAAAGGCTAAAGTGTTAGTGAAGAAGTGCCCCTGTGGATTTCGTCCGATGAACCCCTGTGTTGTGTATGAAAAACACACAGAGACAATGTTCCTTTTCTTCAACTATGTCAATGAGAAAGAGTCATGGCAGATAGAGCATCGCCAGAACAGGGCCCGTCTGCGCTACATCACAAAGAAGAACAATGATGACAAGTGGAGTAAATTCACTGAGGTGACCGAACTGCAGTCTATGTTTAAAAACTGGACTACGTTTGCTATTGGAGCGGGCCACGGCATTCAAACTAAGAGTGGCAGAATGATTATTCCAGCTTATGCTTACTCAAATGACAGACCACCGATTCCACATGCATTCTGCTTTTATAGTGATGATGATGGTAGCACATGGAAATGTGAGAAAATGCATGTCTAAAATGTCAATGGAATGTAAGGTGACTGAAATTTTACAAAGCAACAGAAGAGACAGCTTGATCTACTGCAGTGCTCGCAGTTTTGGAGGCCATCGCGTCCAAGATAAGATTGATGAGAATGGTGGAAATACACTCACAACTGTCACACCCCTTGAAGAACTAGATATGAGTTGTCAGGGGAGTGTGATTTCTTTTCCAGCTCAGTCTGGAGATGCAAACACCAGTGATGAAAAGTGGCTACTTTTTTCACATCCGACAAAACAGAAGTCAGATCTGGAAAGATTTGATCTGGGAGTGTATGTGAACACTTCCCCAGTGAATTCAAAAGGAAAGTATAGTAGAAAATGGAGTCAACCCTGGGTCATTAACCATGGACACAGTGGTTACTCTGACCTAGCTTATATTGAAGATGGCTGGTTTGCATGTCTGATGGAGTGTGGAGAGAAATCTTTTACAGATAAGATAGCATGTCGGGTGTTCAGCTATGAAGATGTCCTGAGGGGCATTCCAGACCTCAGGACTTGAAAAAACCTGTATCATCATTATTCAGTAGAAGAATATCTTCTACTGAATAATGGTCAAAGTAAAAATAATAACTGCTCAAAGTTTAATAACTTTCTTTAACATTCTTTTGACGAATGGATATTTCTGTATTAAAATGGTTTATTATATTGTTCTGGTGTAATATATGTAATGTGTAATTGTAATTGGTGTAATTGTTGTGTTTTCATTAGTTATTAGCAGAAAGCAGAAGCTAAACCATTTGTATCCTCTGCAACAACCGTTCTAAGTTAGCAGGGCTTCATAGCCACATTGCCTTTATTTGATTCTCTTCAGTTTGGTTTCCTTTAAGGAATTTTATATTTTTAACTGAATCTGTGGAATTAAAAATGTATTTAGTTCAATATAATCTGAAAGTGTTTTCATCGTTCTCGGTCAGAATATTGTGAATGAGAGTGTTAAAGGTCAGTTTTCATTTCTTTATGCTCAAATTACGTGATGCAAGCACTGGTTTTGAGTAATTTCCTGACTGAGCCCAGCGTGGTTGTGTGTCATTATTCAGGGTGGTGTCGGTTCTTAAGTCACATTTTAGCTTGATAAACCCTGTAGTTCACTCTACTGTAATCTTATGTGTTGTTGTATTTGTACATGTCTGCTGAAAGTGAGTTTTTCAATTGTAACTAAACATTTCTCATTTTTGACTTTGAAAAATATATATATCTACAATCGCAGAGTCACCTGATTATTTCTGTAGATGACAGAAGTTGGATGTGTGAACTATTTTTAACTGAGTCTGTGGAATTAAAAAATGTATTTAGTTCAATGTAATCTGAAAGTGTTTTCATCATTCTCAGTCAGAATATTGTGATTGAGAGTGTTAAAGGTCAGTTTTCATTTCTTTATGCTCAGACTACATTTACTGTATTGTTATATTTTATTTATCTTTGAATTGATGTGTTTTTAAGTGGTTTTTTAAGGTTGTGAATGAGTGTTCAAAGTCAGTTTTCATTTCTTTATGCTCAAAACTACATTTACTGTATTGTTAGTTTTTATTTATCTTTTAATTGATGTGTTTTTAAGTGAACCCATGTCATCTTTGGGACACAATAAAATCTAGATATATATCTTGAAAACATCAGTGTGTGGTGTGTGTGTGTGTTTAACGTGTGTGTGTATGTTTTAAGTTTTATTTCAAACAGACTAAAAGTAAAAATAAAAATTTAAACGAATTATCATCCCAATTGACAAAATTTTACATGATCTGCTTGAAAAGGAGAAGATATAGGATCTTTTGATTTCCTGCCCCTCTCATACTCATTAACTTAGAAACATTTAAATATCCAACCACCAGATGCATTTAAATTATTTCCACATTACATGACATTTAGATCTCACATTCTCATCCTTAAATGTAAAATTATTTAAACATTTTTAATATCATCAATGGCATTTTTGGTCTTTGAAACACTCATTCCATACAACATATTTTCCAATAAACTCCTTTTTTGAACAATGTATTCTACCAGGTTTGATACTTTGACTGTCATTTATATAGAAATGGAATAATTTGAGGCCCAACATTGACCCTTGTGGAACCCCACAAGTTATAATAAATCTGATTTCTGATTACCTAATTCTACAAATTGTTTCCTTTGTCCAGTGTAGCTTCTAAGCCAGTGTAATGCTGCCCCCCTAATTCCAAATCTTTACAGTTTTTCCTAGTAAAATGTCACAATTAATGGTATCGAAGTGAGATCTAGAAATACACCATTTGCAAATTTCCTTTTATCCATACTGTCTATGATTTCTTCTGTGAATGCCATCAGCACCTTGAAATGGACCTGTTTTTCTCTGAAGCCATGTTGACACTCTGTCCGAATGTTACGCTTTCCAATAAAATTGCATAAAAATATTTCTGGTATTTTAGAGAACTGATAAAGTAGGGACACAGGTCTACAATTATTAAAAATGTGATTATCACCAGATTTAAATAGAGGCATAACCTTTTCAATTTTCATTGAATTTGGAACTGCTCCAGTTACTTTTTGGGAACTGGGTTTTGGGCTCTCTGTCAGGAGGTCCTTCTTTTCTGCTGCCTTCTCTCAGTTTGCCACCAGATGGAGACTGGAGACTGCAATCACCTGGAGGGCGGTCCGACTCCTGGATTTCACACACATCTGCAAGCCATTTACCGTCATCAGCATGGAGTATAAGAGGAGTGGGTCGCCAGCACCTCAGTGTTTTGGTACTCTGAACTTTGTCTCTGTGACTTCCTGGCATTTCTCAAGTTAATTCTTACCTGTAGATATCCCCTGGTGGTGCTTTGGAATCCTTCCTTAAGGTTACCCGAGTTTCTGGATTCCTCTTTGTGGCACCGTGTATGTGACCCACTGTGTTACCTCAAGTGAAAGTTTCTCCAAAAGATCCTCTGGTTTCTCATGCACCGCTGGCAACGAACCACTCCTCTTTATCCCGCTACCCGAGTGTCTGTCTGCCCTCTAACGCAAGTCCAAACCATCAGTCTCCCCATTGCGTCATCTCCAGCAGACACTGGACTTCAACTCATCCTCTCCACAAATCTTACAAATCCCAGTGACCACATTACCTCATGTGTGACCTGGAAGTGTTTTCATCATTCTCAGTCAGAGACTCATTCACAAGAATGGGTATGTTTAAGGTCAGTTTTCATTTCTGTATGCTCAAACTACATGATGGTTTTGAGTCAGACAAGTGCAGAATGTAAAGAAAACTACCCTCTCACGGTGAACTGTCACGTGACCAGATCCAGACATCCTCAAGTGTAAAAAGCAGAATCTCGCTTTAAGAAATCCTTACAGATTGTAAAATGTAGTAAAATTTGTCCCTAAAATTGATTGAATGACAAAACAAATTAATGAATTCCTTCGTTTTCAAAATAAGAGTTGTAAATCCCCATCTAAATGAAAGATTGCACACGCTCAAGATAGTTCTTTGAATTATTTTTATGAAAATTTAGAAATAAGTATGACTGTTGCCTTTCATAATTAAAACTAGAAAGAACGATTTGAATGAAATAAAAAAAGCAATCGGACATATCAGCTTAAGGAAGCGGGTGAGACACGCTACATTTAATAACCAAAAATCAGCTCTCCCCCAGCCAGCATGCCTATGTGGGCCCCATATGGGAAAAAAGAGGGCTGCCAATATAGGCCCAAAATGGGTTTGTCCACGGGTTCCATAGTGGGTCCCCCTGGGTTTGCCCATGTAATTTAATTGGGTGCTGACTGGGTTTTCAGTGGGGCCCAGATGGGTAACTTACATGAAGCCCCTCTGTGACCCACTAGGGTGCTTTCAGGAATATTTACCTGTGCCCCAAATGGATGCAAACTGGGCTAGCATGGGTAACAAATGTGTATTTCCACATTTTTCATGAGCACCCGTATGGGTGTAACAGGCCCTGACTGGGTTTTCAGTGGGAGCCAGATGCCTTATTCCTGTAGGAACAATGGGGTCTTTCTCACCTAACCTGGAAGTGAATTACATATACAATCTTAATCAACAAACCAAAGTACTAAAATGCTTTAGCACAAAACTTGCATATAAGAAAAGAGATGAAAAATTTATTTTGGTCAAGGCTTTTATTTAGTAATTTGAAGTATTGTCAGTTTTTTTAAACTCTTCAATTATAAGAACTTTATTAACACAGAGCAAATGATGCCACAACAAGAAATGCACTGGTAAAAAAAAATCAACAAAATTATTCATATGGCATATGTGAAAATAACAGAAACTAGTTGAATATAACAAATGTATAAACATAGATCTATATCAATCAATCTTTATTCCAGACCAAAAAGGTCCATAATAAAAAAGGTAAAAACAAAATAAGAGAAAAATAAAAAAAGACATGACATATTCACTGAATCACAAATAAATGATGACACCAATGTTTCCACAATCTTGAGAAAAATCTCACTGTACTAAAAACAGGATTTACTAAAATTGCAATTATATTATTGCATGACACAGAATATCTACACATACATACATGAGATTCCTGAGCACAGCTGCACATGTGGGAACATCATTATGTACAAACATATGGCTATATAGCACTGCTCCATCTAGGCACTCTGAGTAGGAGCCTCATGCTGTCATTGTAGGCCACATAATGTTTCTGCAGGCTACTTTTTTTGTATCTTCGCCACAGATGGGCCGTGTAAAGTGAAGTACAAAAAGCTTTAAAAAGTGCTATCTTTACAGAGGATGAACATATACTAAACTTTCTGATCAAAATATTAGCTTGTGCATACGTCATACAATACTGCCTACGAATGTCACGATCATCAGACAGGTCATCAGTTATGTAATGTCCCAAATATTTAATTTCATTGCATCTGTTGAGGACAATGCCAGATAAAGAGAAGTCAGGGGTTATCAGATGCTTATCTGCCCTACTTCTAACAATCATAACATTGCTTTTCTTAGCGTTATACTTGATGTCAAAGTCATAACCATATTGGGAACAGACCCTTAATAGTTGTTGAAGGCCAGCACTATATGGACTTAAGATTACCAAATCATCTGCATACATTATGTGATTGATTATGCGGTCACCAACTATACAGCCTGTTTTACAACAATTCAGGCACGTTGATAGTTCATCCATGTAGATGTTAAAAAGGTAAGGGGACAGTAAACTTCCCTGCCTTACTCCGTTACCAACATTAAACCAATCAGACATTGTGTTGGCCCATTTTACAAACATTGATTGATGACCATACCAGTAGACCAGAATTCTAACTAGATATTTGGGTACACCTCTGCTTTCTAACTTGCCGAACAGTTTTTGGTGATTCACATGATCAAATGCTTTAGACATAAAACACATAAATACTGTATGCAAATTATACAAGTCTAAAATCTCCTGTAGTGCAAAAATACACGTCTGTGCCATGTTTGGGTTTAAAACCAAAATTGATTATCGGAGGTCAAGAGAAACTCATCCAGCCTATTTAAAAGGACTCTTTCTAAAACTTTCGACAAACTACTAGCTAAAGCTATGGGTCAGTAATTCTCCAAAGAGCTAATCTTACCTGCTTTGTCTTTAATAATTGGTACCAGAATGACAGATAACATTGAATTAGGTAACAGACCATGTACTAAACAGCCAGTGAAACACATAGACAGTAATGCGCAAAGTTTCTTACTTGCATTTTTCAAATGCTCAGAGGAAATGTTATCCATCCCACAGGCCTTGTTGTCTTTCAGTGTCACAATTGCATGATATATTTATTGTGGGGATACATTCACGTTCTCATTACTGTGAATGCTTCTCATTTCAAAAGTGTCACTTTTGACACAATTAAACAGTGCACTGTAGTGCTCCTTCCTGTTGTTGGGAATGGAAATCCCAATCGATGAATCATAATTTGTATTGACACACGGAGCATAAAATCAGCCAAGAAAAGAATTCAAACTTTACTTATTTTATTCACTTTCAGCGCTGAAAGGAGACGCTTTAACCATTACATCCGAGAAGAGTTTCTAAAAAGTCTGTGCAACGTCTGAGGAGAAGGAGGGCAGCTGGACTGAAGACTCCCTGAAATCACACCATGTCTCTGTGTCCCTGATATGTTTCTGTTTCATGAGAAATGGACCTTAGTGTCTAACAGAATCTAAAATGTAACTCTTTACTATGGGCCCTTTGTCTAACAGCGTGTGACTCGTTCTCGACCTTGGTAAAGCGTCTCAACACCGTCATGGTGTTAAGTTTCCCTTCATGTAAGTTCAGGGCTGAAAATGAGAAAAATAGTCAGTACAGAAAATGTGGCCAACATCAAGTATTGATGTTGTCTTTCATTCATTTCATTTTATGTCATCTCATTTTGGGGGTAAAAACGGACAGGGCACCCCTACGCCCCTTAGGCGGTGGATCTAAATCACAGTGTCCCCCTTACAGTCTGATGAAGAACATGTAAAGAAAGAAAATTGTTAAAGGATGTTAGAGTGTTACATTTAGAGGAACATAAGTCAACTCACTATGGCATGACTGTTTTTTTTTTGTGGAAGAAAATATTTCTTGCAGTTTTGTCAGAGCTTCATCATCATCTATGGCAGGTCAACACCATGCCATAGAAGGGTAATGAATGAACGAATGAACTATAAAAGTGCAAAATCTGAAAATGTTTTTTAAGTTAAAGTTAAAAAGAAAAAATGTTACACTTATGAGAATATGAAATGGGTGAAGTGTTAGGAGGATATCATTTTTAGTCTTTAAAGTAAAAATCAAAGTATCAAAAGTTATATTTACTAGATTGTTAGAGTTAACCAAACTAAATTGAATAAAATGTTTGGATGATAATTCAAAACTTAATAAAATGCAAAGAGGAATAAAGTGTTGGGTTAATATTTTCAAATGAATAAAATATAAATGAGTAAGAGTTACTAAAATGCAAAGTCAATAAAATGTTAGGTAGTGTGCAAGATTTAATAAACCCAAAATGAATGAAGTAATGAATAAATGTGAGATAGTACTTAAAATAGAAAACCCAGACAAAGGAATGTTAAGATACGACTTCTGAAGTTAATAAGTCATGAATCAATGAAATGTTAAGATAATAATGAAGAAGTTAATACGCTATGAAAGGATGCAAACTTAAGAGATAACAAGAAATGTTAAGGGCACAGAACGTAAAACGAGCACATTTTGAATTTGCAAACCAATGAAGTAAATTAGCATTACAGGCAGTACAATGTTTATAATTATAAATGTTTCTAGTTCCATATAAGTAAAATGTAATGATACTAGTAAAATCAAATAAGTAACCATAAAAATGCAGTAAGATTGAATTGTAATGAGATCAATAAAATCAAATCAGATCAATCTCTGTATAGCAAGACCTATCAACGTCAAATCAGTTTCTGCGTGTGTCCAGATGTAGAGGCGGCGCAGCAGATGGGAAACCTGACAGGCCTGTGAGGCTTCAATGTGGCGTTTCAGCTGTAAATTGGTCCACCAAACGTGGAAGGTGCCCACAGTCTCATCCCGGCACACCCAGAAAGGACTGGACTTCATTCTGCAACAGAAAAATCACAACAAAAAGCAAAATCAATGGATTATATAAAGGAACTTAAGTGAAGGAAAAATATAATCTTTCATACTAGATACTAGTACTGCCCTTATAGTCTAAAAGCTGGAGTTCCACGGTCATCTTTTGGTTCCAGGAAACCATCTGATAGGCAGGTGGGGTTCTATCGGTACCACTGCTCTTCTCTATGTTGGAGGTGATGCACTGAACAGCCAAGGACCTCAGGCCGGGAGCAGCAGCATCCACAGGTGATGAGGAGAGCAAGGAAGATTATTTAAGATTGTGCATCATCATAATGTTTTTTCTTTTAAAAGGCTGCTCCCTGAAGCTGAAGATCAAGCTTTTTTCTTTTTTACTGAGCCAATAGAGAATCAATATATCAATAGCATCTGTTATTTAAGTTATCCTCTTAATAATAGTTAAAGAAATGCTCAAATCAAATAACATATTTTAACCTTCAAAAATAACATTGCTTGTTGTAAGTGTTGGAATGCATATTCATAGGATCAGATAAAATCAGAAACCAAACAAAAATCATATAAAGGATAAGATTATGAAATGAATGTGCAAAACTGACACATGACATCATTGTTAATTTTAATGTATTTAATTCAGAATATTCAGTATAACTTTAGAAACTCATTCAAATAGTTTAAAACATTTGTGAATTTTGATTTAATTTCTTTTATATTTGTCAAAGTCCAAAACTGAATGTTTTTAATAGATTAGGTTAACTCACAATTTGTAGATTAGATTAATTCCATGCATCTCCCCATTTCTGTATCGAAACTCGGTACAGAAACTCCTAAGAAACTCACGCAAATCATTTAGACCTAATTTTCTTTCATTGTTAGCAATGAAAGTTGTTAGCAATGAAACAGTTAGATGTAATTTAAACAGGTTGTTTACACCTCAGTGAAAGAATTTAACAGTTGATTGAAAATATGTTCAGTAAACCCATAATTTGGTTCAGTAATTTTCCAAAGAGTAGATTTTCCTAAGATTTGAAATGGATTCAAATAGACTTAAATCATAACTTGAGATACTAGTTGTCATATTTGTAGCCACTGTAATTTGAGCCAACTAGATCCTAGACTATCCTCTTTTGTATTTGAAGCATGGTTAGTTGTGCTTTTGTAAATCAGAAAATTAACATTTTTTACCATACTTTTATCTGTTTTCAATCTTTCTCATGCTGGAGGAAAGAAAAACATTAGCCAGATGTGGGACAAACAGAGTTAAAGTCATTCAAGCAAACAAAAATATTTCTGTAAACTGCAGAGAGTTCTAACACCCTGCTGCACCGTTAAATTTATCCTATGGATCAAATAGGAGAGGTCAGGGTGAAAAGGCAGTAGATCATGAATGTTGTTTTTTTTTAAATAGACTAAGGTGAGAAAAAGTGGCATCACATAATTCGAAAATTCTGGAGAAATCATTAAAAATGACCAAGTGTTGTTGGCAGCCATTTTGTCTCCAACCTGTAGACTGAGTGGAATACCAGGGGCCCCATGGCAACAAACAAACAGGACGGCCTCTGGGTCTCAGGACGACTTTATATGTGATGTTCCGTTTGCTCCATCAGAAACTGTCCAAGGCAGCATTCAGTCCCGCTGTGTAGAAAAATCTGGGCAAAGTATGTGGCCCCCCTTGATAGAGCATGGGGGAGAGACTTAGAGATACAGCTGATGAGTCAATGTTTTCAAACCTCCGTCTCACGTCGGGCAGAATCCGGTGGCCTTTTCTGCCATAGGAGACCCTCAGAAATGACTCTGGGTCTTGTCCTTTAACCAGGTGTTTCCTCAGAGGTCACAGTCAAGCATCCAAAGCAAGATCCTGCAAGCTGCAATCCGCCTTCAGGTGACAACAGGAAAAATCAATCCAACCTCACTGACCTCTGTAGAAGTTGTAAGAATCGTCCAGTAGGTCTTTGCTCTCAAACAGCAGTCCAGCAGAAGATGGCACAATTCATATGTGTAGAAAGTACAAATGTCCAAGTCAGCCCGGCTAAGAACAGCAGAGGCCTGAGGCCGAGGCCACGCGATCCCCCATCTCATCACCTCCTCGCATGGCCCTGAACCTGCAAAACCTGGCCCCACGGTCCCCGTCAGACCACAGGACTACTAGAGTAAAGCACAAAGTAAATTAAGAAAATAGCAGTGCATACCACCTTTTGCTCACATGATTATAAATTAAATGTCTTTTCTGTAGCGTAATGTAGATGAAGAGTTGCCTCTCTTTTTTGTTTCTTTTCAGCCAGGCTCAGGGTCACTGGAGCAGCTCAGATCCACTGCCTCAGTCTCTGAGCTCCAAAGAGAAAGAAAATTAGAAATGTGTCAAGATGATTCACCCTCAGAAGTTTCAAAATTAACCGAATGTGGAATAGACTCCTCTCCAAAGTTAAACTCTAAGAAATTATTAAAAATTTAGACAAAATGTTGTATTTCCAGCTTCATACACTTTTCATAAATTGGTTATTCAAATGCATATTTAAAATAATTACTTTACTAGTGTCCAATTTTACACAAATGTGATAATGCCACACTTTAAAACAACCAGTAAAATTCCTTAATACTTTAGGTCAAAAGGAAAACTGTAATCAAATATTCTTCATACCATTAATAGAAATGTTACCTTTATCCTGAATTTTTCAAAGCTGCTTCTATAGTTTTATTTATTAATGTTTTCTAGAATTCAAAAAATTGTTCACATTTTATCAGAATTTTAAAGTACTATTAACCAAGATTTTCTCAATGATAACAATTACATCCAAGTGTAACTCAGCACAATCAAAAAGCAGAAGTGATGCAGGAGATTTATCAGTAATTTATATGCAAATAAACATGGCACAGATATTGATTGAATCTATTGAATTTTAAGTTACCAATTTTAATTTAGTAAGAGCTTCTATATAACTCTGTATTTCAGTCATGCAGGAAGGTACAATACCGGAGCTCATTAAATATACATAATATACCAATGTCAACTGAATAAATTGATAATTAACCATATCTTTAAACGACTAGGAATTAGTCTATTTCTTCGTCACCCCCCTGTTGATATAATTTAAAACGCATTTGAAATCAATTTTGCATTTCTTACTATTCTCCAAAACTGAAATATTACAGGGTGTCAAGTTTTCCAAATCTTCTGTCTAGAATTGAAAGTAGACTGAGATGTTTTAAATGTAAAATTTTATCAGTTCTATTTTATGTTTATCATTTATCATTATTATTTCCCCCTTTTGTTTTCTTATGTAAATAGAAAACAAACTGTTATGACAACAACATTCTATTTTTATCAGAAATATTCTTCAGAGACTCTTTCTGTACATATTTCTAAAATGTCCAACTGAGACTGTACTGCAAAGGCCAAACGTTATATTATTTTAAAGAGTTCAAATCAGAATTTAGATTGCTTTCCTAAAAGGCAGTGTCAATGTGCTGTTTTAACTGACAAAAGAAGAATTGATCAATTTAGGTAGGAGTCAAAAATGTAGACAAAGATCAAGCAGTACTGTAAGATGTCTTTGCATTTCATATCAAATGTTTTGTTGGACTTTAATTTTTGCATCACTTCAATCAAAAATTAAAGGCGCAAGAAATGTTGTGAGCCAGATGTCCAATCAGTTTGACTTGTACATATTCAATTACTATCATATACACTTTAAAAATTTCAACACGTCCAATTTGTGCCTTTCTACCAAGACACGCATGTGTTTCAAAAACAGCAGTTAGTTTAGTTAGTAGGTTAGTTAGTTTGTTATTAAAAATAAAAACAACAATAATGTTAATAAAAATGAAAAGAAAAATAAAAATGTCAAACCAAATAAAACAGTCTTGTAATAAATGCTGTCTGGTCTTAAACCAAAGCTGAAATGTGATTATACCTTTTTGAACATATTATTTCCCACTATGAGGTCAGGTAACTGAATTATCTAGATTTAGAATCATAAATTGTCTTTGAGACAATAATATTTTGTAATGAACCTTAATTGAATCTAGAGATGTTTCATAATCACCCTTTGAATCAAACACAAACTCATATTTAGTTAACAATCCTGTTCCGTCTTTAGACATTTTAAGGTGACCAAGTTTCAAATGAAAAGAAATCCTGTTTTTGATAAGATAATAAGAGAGAAAACTATTGATGAGTCCATCATAAAGTTCAAGTCTGCTATAAACCTCAATTTTTCAAGTTTCATTAAGTTTAAATTTTAACCTGACTAGAGCTAAGCCATATTTTTCCTTGTCAAGTTCACCCTTCATTTGTTTAGGTTCAAAATTTAGACAGAAAAAAATTACCCTTTTTTTTTTTTGCAGTTTTGCTCGCACGGCGGCAATGAAATCAAACCCAGCAAACAAAATTAAAAAGCTCCCAAAGATTATAATTTCCCAATGTTGACCATGGTTTTAAAACACATTGCAATAAACAGAAAAGAGAACATTTAAACACATAACGTCTGCTCAGCGGCAGAAGCTTAACCACACAGCTGACAGACACACACACACACACACACACACACACACACACACACAGCTTACAGATACACAGAAATGGATCCACACTTTTCAGCTCCTATGGTGTCCTCTTTAACACTTCTTATATCACTTGTTACTTCTTATTTCACTTATTACTACTACAGAGGACAGACCGCGGTTGACCTTTATCTTATTTTCTTATTCTCGTTTCATCTAATTTTTTTTCCTATGGTGGACCGCTCTCAACGTCTTGCGTTTCTTGAGCAAAGTCTCAGATTGGCTAACCCGGTTGTTTTTACGAGGGCATCACTCCTCAAGGATAAAACCGACAAAACCTAGCATTTACCTTCCCCACGTCCGGCAGAAGGGGGGGGCGGCCATCTCCCGCTGCGAAGCCAATCACCCTTTTACCTTTGACTATTGACTATAGACTAACTTTAACTTTTAACTTTATCTCTTAACTCTTAACTTTAACTTTAACCTTACTCCTATGAATAACTTGAAAGCATTTAGACAAACCAGACGAAAGCAGTATGAACGACAGCTGACAATCGAACGATGGCTGACAACTTAGACAACTCAGGGACAAGCAGGCAAACATGGGAAACAGTACAGACAACGGCTGATAACTGAAATTTAAACAGACCTGAGAAACAGTACAATGGTGTATATTAAGGAACAAGTGTCCTTACCTTTCATGTGGGCCCTACACCAGAGTACTGTTCCGGAAAGTCTGCGCCTGAACGGCCTAGTCCAATCTCCTCTCATGTGTCAACACAAAACCATCCTCTGCTACCAACTGTTGGGAACGGAAATCCCACTCGATGAATCATAATTTGTATTGACACACGGAGCATAAAATCAGCCAAGAAAAGAATTCAGACTTTACTTATTTTATTCACTTTCAGCGCTGAAAGGAGACGCTTTAACCATTACATCCGAGAAGAGTTTCTAAAAAGTCTGTGCAGCGTCTGAGGAGGAGGGCAGCTGATTATATGAACTGAGGACACTCCCTGAAATCTCACCATGTCTCTGTGTCCCTGATATGTTTCTGTTTCATGAGAAATGGACCTTAGTGTCTAACAGAATCTAAAATGTAACTCTTTACTATGGGCCCTTTGTCTAACAGCGTGTGACTCGTTCTCGACCTTGGTAAAGCGTCTCAACACTGTCATGGTGTTAAGTTTCCCTTCATGTAAGTTCAGGGCTGAAAATGAGAAAAATAGTCAGTACAGAAAATGTGGCCAACATGAAGAAAAAAAGCCGTTATGATTAATTACTCTACTTCACAAACTATTGGTGCAACAACTGGTCATTATGTGGCATTAGGGACATGTGGCTGCTGCTCATCGCGAGACTTGCTTTGTGTTTAATGGAAGAAGCAAAACAAGTGTATCCATAGACATAATATAAGGATAGACGCCTCAAGGATCGCTCTCGCCTATTGTCGCTCACCAGACAATAGGATCGGTGGACCACTCCACTCAGCCTTATGTGTTTATTAGCAAAATGACATATCAGCGCATTTAATTGATCATAACACGTTTTTTGTTACTGGGAACTATATTCAAACATCTATCAAAGCTACATTTATAAACAATTGTATTATTTAAGTATGTTTTAATACCTAGTTCAGCATATTTAAATATGATTAGTGGCTATAACAATAGAATAGGAATGAAATATATATAGATTGAGTCCAAAATCCTATGCGAGATCCATCCTGCTGCAGTGAATCCGTCTCTCATTATAGATTCTCCCTCTTCTTCCTCACATCGTGTCTTTATGAAACTTTAAAAACAAAAACTGAAGATTTGGGATGAATCTTCAGTTTATTATGTAATAGTCTTTACCACATGTGTAAACTTTGCTGATGAATGTTATAACACATAATATAAGTTTTATAATATATGTTACTTTGTTTCACTTCTAATATAGGCTCTTGTGTCAGATAATCTAAGTCAATGTTAGAGAATAATTCATTTTTTTAGATTTACAGAATCTCAGATATCCTTCATATCGGGGCTGAACCCCGTATTACACCAAGCACTGTAGCTAAAATTAGCTGGTATCTCGCCGGTGGACATAAATACAGTAAAGTGATATTCTAATCACAATATATACGCAATAATGTGTCCATCTTACTTGTGAAATGTTGTCTGTGGAGCCTCACATCAATAGTTCATCGATCCGAACAACAATATCCCTCAGTGCTGAGGCATCTTCTGTTGTTTTAATTGAGCAAAGTAGGAGGGACCATAGACATAATACAAGAGCAGACCCCGCATTGGCTGCTCCGGCGCAGGAAATACGGCAGCCATCTTGGAGCGGTAGTCCCTCCTACTTTGCCAATCAAAACAACAGGGATATTGTTGTTCAGATCGATGGATTATTGATGTGAGGCTCCACAAACAACATTTCACAAGTAAGATGGATATATATATATATATATATATATATGGCTGGACAAAGCTGGACTCAAGGACAGCACAGAGGCTCTCATCCTGGCTGCACAGGAACAGGCCCTAAACACCAGAGCAATAGAGGCTCAGATCTACCACACCAGACAAGACCCAAGGTGTAGGTTGTGCAAGGAGGCCCCTGAGACAGTCCAGCACATAACGGCAGGGTGCAAGATGCTGGCAGGGAAAGCGTACATGGAACGACATAACCAGGTGGCGGGCATAGTGTACAGGAACATCTGTGCAGAATATGGACTGGAAGCCCCGAGATCGAAGTGGGAAACACCCCCAAAGGTGGTGGAGAATGACCGAGCTAAGGTCCTGTGGGACTTCCAGATCCAGACAGACAAGATGGTAATGGCGAACCAACCGGACATTGTGGTGGTGGATAAAGAACAGAGGATAGCCGTTGTGGTGGATGTAGCTATACCAAGTGACTACAACATCAGGAAAAAGGAGCATGAGAAACTGGAGAAATACCAGGGCCTCAGGGAGGAACTGGAAAAGAACTGGAAGGTGAAGACCACAGTGGTGCCTGTGGTCATCGGGGCCCTCGGGCAGTCACCCCCAAACTGGAGCAGTGGCTAAAACAGATCCCAGGAACAACATCAGACATCTCAGTCCAGAAATGTGCAGTACTAGGCACAGCCAAGATACTGCGCAGAACCCTCAAGCTCCCAGGCCTCTGGTAGAGGACCCGAGTTCAGAGGATGAAAAGAGACCACCCGCAGAGGGTGAGAAGGGAATTTTTTTTTTTTTTTTATATATGGCTGTGTGTATAATTAATTATAATAATACATATTTATATAACTATACAAACACAAATAAATAATGATTAATACTGAATAATATATATTAGATGCATGTTTATATGTATGTATATATACATATATTTTTTAAATGAAATTTGTGCAAATGAATTTGTATCTAAAACAAATTAGATGTTAACTGACAGTTGTGGAGTGAAATATTTGTCTTGATCTTTGTTTACAATCTAAGACATGTTTACATATATATATATATATACAGTATATATATATATAATATATAATATATATATATATATATATATATATATATATATATATATATATATATATATGGTCACATTAATGTGACTGGACTGTGTATATATATATATATATATATATATATATATATATATATATATATACAGTATATAAAAACATGCATCCATTATATATTATTCAGTATTAATCATTATTTATTTGTGATTGTATAGTTGTATATGTATTATTATAATAAATTATACACACAGCCGTTCATAATAAATTATCCACAGCTGTGTGCTTTGTAATATGCTCATCATACGTCGATATCAGAATATTCCATTCCTATTCTATTGTTACAGCCACCAATCATATTTAAAAATGCTAAACTATGTATTAAAAACATACTTAAATAATACGATTATTTATAAATGTAGCTTTGATAGATGTGTGAATATAGTTTCCAGTAACAAAAAAGTGTGTTATGATGGATTAAATGCGCTGATATGTCATTTTGCCTGCTAAACACATAATGCTGAGTGGAGTTGTCGACCGCTCCAAGATGGCCGCCCTAAATCTCGTCAGCGACAATAGGCGAGAGCGGAGCATGAGGCGTCTATCCTTATATTATGTCTATGGGAGGGACTACCGCTCCAAGATGGCCGCCGTGTTTCCTGCGCCTGATCAGCCAATGAGAGGTCTGCTCTTATGTTATGTCTATGGGTGTTTCCTATTGGTGCTGATGAACAAACTCAGGCAAGTACCGACTTTGTAGCAGTCAATCAGTAGTTGGGGTCAAAACACGAGCGTTTCTCTCTCTCGTTTTTTTGTAACGAGTAACTAAACCACACATTGAAAATGTATCGGAGTAAAAGTACGAAATTAAGTTCGAAAATATAGTGAAGTAAAAGTGAAAGTTATCAAAAATTTTCGTACTCGAGGAACAAGGATAGGTTTTATGATCTTGATCAGAGAGTTGAGAAAGCACAGCTCCCACACCCAAGTCTGAGGCACCCACTTCGACAATAAATTGTTTAGAGGGATCTGACTGGATAAGGACAGGAGCAGTGGCGAAAAGAGTTTTCAATCCGTTGAAAGCTACCTCAGCTTCTGGAGACCAGCAGTATGGGGTCTTGGTGGAGGTCAAGGCGGTTAAAGGCTGAGCAGTCTGGCTGTAATTGCGTTTGAAACGTCGGTAAAAGTTAGCAAAACCTAGAAACCTCTGCAGTTGTTTTCTGGTCTCAGGAGTCGGCCATTCCAAAACCACCTTGATCTTCTCCTCAGTGGGTCTTACCTGTCCGCCCTCGAGGATGTGGCCCAGAAAGGTGACCGAAGGTTGGTGGAATTCACATTTCTCGGCTTTCACAAATAACTTATTCTCGAGGAGGCGCTGAAGGACCAGGCGGACATGTTTCTTGTGTTCGGACAGATTCTTAGAATAAATCAGGATATCGTCAAGGTGGACAAAGACAAAAACGTTAAAAAAAATCCCTTAAGGCATTTTTTAAAGTTAACCCAAAAGGCATAACCAAATACTCAAACTGACCCATAGGGGTTTTGAAGGCCGTCTTCCACTCGTCTCCCTCTCTGATACGAAGTAGGTGGTAAGCGTTTCTTAAATCAAGCTTAGTAAACACAGTGGCTCCATGGACTGGTTCGAAAGCAGGGGATAAGAGTGGCAATGGATACTTATTTTTAATGGTAATTTGGTTCAGACCTCTATAGTGGATGCATGGCCTTAGAGAGCCATCTTTCTTTCCAACAAAAAAGAAGCCTGCCCCTAAAGGGGATGATGAGGGTCGAATTAGGCCTGCAGCGACAGACTCCTGTATGTATCGTTCCATGGTTTCTCTTTCTGGTTTAGATATGTTATAAAGACGACTGTTGGGTAAGGGGCTCCAGGTAGTAGGTCTATGGCACAATCGTATGGCCTGTGAGGAGGCAAAGACAAAGCTTTAATTTTACTAAAGACTTGAGCCAAATCGTGGTATTCAACCGGTACAGTGGAAAGATCTGGGGGGTCTGCTACATGGCGGCCTGCCGGTGACTGGTTAGACAGAACGTAGGCAGGAGGAATGACAGTTTAGCGACCAAGATTCAATGCGTCTGTCAGACCAGTTTATATTAGGATTGTGTATCTGGAGCCACTCAAACCCTAGAACCAACGACGAGCTAGCCGAAGGAAAAACATAAAATGAAGCGGACTCTGTGTGATTGCCTGAGACTGTGAGTTGTAGGCTCTTAGTCTGGTGTGTAATAAGAGGCAGTGTTTTGCCATCAAGAGCGGAAACACGAAGAGGAGAGGAGAGGAACAGTTTCTATGTCCATCTGTAGACAAAAACTGGCATCTATCAAATTACATTCACAACCGGAATCTATTAAGGCCGACAAAGTAATGGACTGGTTCTTAACCAGGAGAGAGGCAGGAACGAGCAGGCGAGGTGAATCGGTAATTACCTGATGGGCCGCGAGTTCCCTCGCCGTTACTGGCGGACCTGGGCCTTTGACAGTGTGGGGCATTGGGCGATCAAGTGTCCGACTTCCCCGCAGTACAGACAAAGCTTAGCACGCAGTCTGCGCTGTCTTTCTTCCGGGGTTAACCGAGTATGTCCAATCTGCATTGGTTCGGGTTCAGATGTACTCAGTGGGGGAGTCTGCTGAGAAAGCACGACTGGAGACAGATGACAACCGAGATTGAGGATTTTTACTATTTCTTTCCTTTGCTCGGGATCGAATTCTGTTATCCAAACGAATCGATAATTTGATCAAATCCTCCAGAGACGCCGGTTCATCTAGGGTAGCTAGTTCGTCTTTGATTTGGTCATGCAACACATTTACATACACGCTCTTAAGGGCGGTACTGTTCCATCCAGAGGCTGCAGCTTGAATACGGAAGTCAATAGAAAACTCTGCTACGGTTCGTTGTCTCTGTCTCAACTTTAATAGATCGCGAGAAGACAGCGCCTTATCCACATCTTTCAACCTTATCCACATGTGGATAAGGTTGAAAGCTTGTTTGAACTCCGATAAAAATTCATCAAAGGTGCAGTGGTACTGTGTGGAAGAGGAGAATTTTACCTCCGCCCAATCCAGAGCTCGATCGATGAGATGTGCAATTATATATGAAATCTTGGAAGAGTCCTGTACAAATCTATGGGGAGTGTGATTAAATTGGATATTGCATTGCATTAGAAATCCCCTGAACCTTCGGGGTCTCCGTCAAACCTGGGCGGACTAGGCAGTGGACAGTCGGAAGAGGTGGACTGGATCGGAGCTTGAGAAGCGGGAGCCAGAGATGGTGCAGACTGCGCTACTGGTTCTTGGGCTGACGAGGCTGCAGAAGGCTGTTGGAAACGATCACGAAGAAAACTGGTTAGTTCAGCTAATTGGCGGTTTGTTTCATTTTGACGGTTACCAAGTTCTAGAAGGGCAGACTCATGTTTCTGAATCGAGTCCTGTTGTTGCTGAAGGGCTCTCCGGATTGTTTCTGCTGGGTTCTCGGTCTGGCCAGTGTGTTCTGTCATGGTGGGTTTAATGTTTCGAACCCACATGCAGGAACACACACGGAGAGATAAGGTAAATGCAATAATTTATTTACAATATGTACAAGTAGTAGTATTAAATAGCCACTGGAGGGATGACTGTGTCCAGGAACTCTCTGGGGGGACTGCAGGCAAGAAGGGAGATGGTGAGTATAATGACGGTGGGAAATGACAATATTTCTGGAAATAGTAGTGCTTACTTGAAGTAGCAGGTTTAAGTTCAGCGGAGGGAGTGGGTACCAGGTGAAGGAGTTAGTGAAGAGGGCATAGGAAGGCCGACGGCGGACGTGGCGTTGGAGGGCGGACAGGTGGATCGGCGTGGAGGCACAGAGGAACAGCGGAGGGCTTCCAGCTAGAGAGGAGTCACAAGAAGGGGTAATCCAGGCTGGTTGGCTTTGGGAAAGCTTCCCGGAGACACTTGTAGACGTCCTGAAAAGGAGCAACAAGAGACTGGTCAAAAAGGCTACGAGAAGATCCCTTGAAACTATTCTGAATAACTACTCAGGGCGCTGAGTAGTTATTCTACACACTAACACCGTCAATAGTAGGTGGAAGTGATGTTTTGCAGTTATTTACTTTCTTATTTCTTTCCAAAAGACCTTAACATTTATTATTTCCTAACTTTCTAGCAAGAGAGTCAGACCTCATAGCGTTTTCATTTCTCCTTATAAATCGTAAAACATATTTAAAATTAGCATTTGCTTGTTTTTTGTATTCACACAAGGGGCCCTGTCTCTGTTTACCTGAATCAACCCATGCTTTAAGAGCCCTTCTGGCCTCTGTATGATGTTCTCTTACATAGTCGTTCCAGCCTGGCTTGGTCCTATGTGAGCTGGTTTTATGCAGTGGCTTGCTTGAGGTAAGGAGGGACTTCACAACATTCTCATACAAGGTACATAACTCAATACCATGTTGGGGGTCTTACAATTCATATCATGGCACGAGATTGCTTCATTTGGTAAGTATATATTGCTAAACCTGTTGTTCGTTTGATAACAATAATCTGATAGATCTTTGTCAGTCAAGTTATCCATGCTATTTTTCCTATGTGTAATGTTGGTATTCAGTTTTCGAACCCACATGCAAGAACACAACCAGAAATGATTGAAAAAGTACAATGATGATTTTATTTAAGTCTGGAGAAGGGGAATAAGGGATGAATACTGGAACCGGATGGCCAGGTCGTCTTACAGGAGACACAGGATTAGCTGGGAAGGTGAGTATATTCCAGGGGTTAATCAGATATTGTCTTACTTGGTAGGGAGGAGATGGAGTCCTGAGCTGAGCGTAGGATCGTAAGTCTAACGAGTGAATGCCAGTCAAACGTTGTGTGAATGCGAGTCAAACGTTGTGAGTGCGAGACAAACGTTGTGAGTGCGAGTTGTTGGTACGGTGTATGTGTGCGAGAAAGATAAAATTTGTGTGCGTGTGTGACATTTTAGTAGTGTGTATACGCAATTTGAGTATTTTTTGAGTGTGCGTGAGTTTTTTGTAGTGTGTGAGAGACAAAATCTAGATTTTGTCCTAAACGGCCCCTCATAGAGCAGCGCCGAGGCATCAATGCTGCCGAAGCCAACAGGTGGAAGGTCGTCCAGGTAGTGCGAAACAAAACGGGGAATATTCTCACCACGCTCCTTTAACAACTTCAAGCAGTCCTTCACATTATTTACATCTTTCTGTGCGCCCTTATGTTTGAAGTTACGCTGCTTTGCTGGGCACAGTTCATACAGGAGTCGTTTGGACTCTTCAATCCAGTCAGATGAGAAATTGTTTGTAGCCAACAAAACAATGTCATCGTGTGGCAGTGTTTTTATCTTGGCAGAGATAAAATGTAAAAACTCATCTTCCACAATCACTTTACCGCATGTAGTATTGTAGACTTCAGGTGTTATGCGAGAAGAGGCATTGGCAGGACAGTAAGCTCCTGCCGCTGCTGCGGCCATGTTATATGTAGATATATAATTATATCTAGTTATCTATAATATATATATACTGTATATATATATATATTATATATATATATATATATATATATATATATATATATATATATATATATATATATATATATATATATATATATATATATATACTGTATATAGATCTAGGTATGCAACTATATATCAATATTTTGCAGACGTAGCACTGCTCAACCTCCACTCAGTAGTGAACTTTCATACCGAAAGTATTCTTAAAGCTGCAGCATGCAACGTGAACAAAAATATTTTACGTATATTAAAACTTTGCTGTCCTGAAATAGATAATCTCAGAAAATAATAGATCTCCTCAACCTCCTCCCTATTTCTGCAGAATTACTCAGCTCAGTCAGAAACAGCCAATCAGAACCAGTTTTAATCAGCTAGCCAGGCTATCAGGAAGTTATAATTTAGTAACTCAAGATTGTTTATTTTGATGCAGCCTGCATTTAACTTTAAATGAATGTCTCCTTTACTACTTGACATTATTTGATAAAGGCAGGCTTATTTGACTAATAATTTATGGAACTGAGAATCTTACTGTTATTATTTTACTGATTGCAGGTTTTTCTGTTGTCTTTTTGGGCGGCTATATTGTGCCTGAAAGTATTTTGCATGTTTATGTCTAAATTAGGTGAATTTATTACCAGATCTTTTTTATTTTGCCAGATAACATGTTATCATTTATACCTAAAGCGAAAAAATACCAGCCAATCCAGATGATCGGCAGAGATGGGCCCCATGGGTGATAGGTATCGGAATTGGAAGCAAAGAACCTGATCAGAGCATCTCTAGTATACACACTATATTCTTATTGTAAAATTAAAATATATTAATCTACATAAATCAACTACTGACATAAATGTTCTATCATGGTTTTGTATAGTTATTTTGTTAATATTGTTTGAAATGCAAACAATATTACCTTCAAATTTTGTCAGCAATCAAAACTTTACGTTCTTGACACCACAGTGAAAGAATACTATATGAATAAAACCAAAAACTGAAGACTCAGTTTTTAATCTTTAAAAAAAAAAGATAAAGATTACGAAAAATAACAAACAAAAGGCATATGACAACCAAAATAAATTAACAAATGTTTACGAAAAAAAGTTCATATAAAAACTGATCTTTACCATACAAAACATCAGAGAGATGCAGGTCCCGGAACTTGTTTCCCATGTCGGCCAAAAAGGATGAACTTGGAGGGCCAATTCAGGGGACATGAGGAATCGCACAGCTCGTCTTACTGCACCATCTAAGGACCCTCCTCCAATTTCTGCAACCATGACAACCTTAAGTATAATGACAATTACAAGACAACAATTTAAAATGAGGATACATGATACATTTAGTTTTTATTAATCGATTTGTTATTGTTTCACACATATATAGCTTATATGCTTACTTTTATACATGGACAAAATATTAATTTTTAATGTATGTATCAATTTAAGTCACAATAAATTTTGAAGGATTAGGAGGAAAAAGTAAAGCAAAGAGAACCACATGGGTAAAAGAACTGAGAGCAGCTCAAATGACAACTAGGGAAACAGAAGATCTAGAGTTGTGTGTTTATGTCCCTGTTCCACATTACCTTCTTAATAGGTACATTGTAGTATTATCAGCTATTTGTTATACTTTTATAATGTTCTAGTTTATGTATTCTTATTTGGTTAATCATATCCGTTAAGAAATGTTTCTGTATGTTAATAATTCTGATTTCCTTTCTCAGAGGGCCTCTCTGAAGAAGAGCAGTGACAGCAGCTCTTCACAGAGCGCCCTGCTTTGACCTCTTAGCTGTAAAACCATCACCTTGAAGATGTACAACTTGCTCTGTTTGATCCTGGGTCAAGAACTAGATAAGCTAGATTGTGATTGTTAGTTAGTGATAATCATTGGCGCTGTAACTGTGTGATGAAGTGTCTCTCCCCCTCCCTTTAGAGTTACAGCGCTCTGTGATTAGGGATCCTAAAGACAATAAAAAGAGAGGAGCAGGCAAATGTGCTTTCAGAGCAGTAGGAGATTTGTAACCGAAAGCACATCTCTGTCTGTTCTCCTCGCGAGTATTCAGAACGATCGCATCTCTGCTTTTTGCAGATGATGTGGTCCTGTTGGCTTCATCAGATCGTGATCTGCGACTCTCGCTGGAGCGGTTCGCGGCCGGGATGAGGCTCAGTGCCTCCAAATCCGAGGCCATGGTCTTGAGCCGGAAAAGGGTAGAGTGCCTTCTCCGGGTCAGGGGGGTCGTCCTGCCTCAAGTGGAGGAGTTTAAGTATCTGGGGATCTTGTTCCTGAATGAGGGAAGAAGGGAGCGGGAGATCGACAGGCGGATTGGGGCAGCGTCTGCCGTGAAGCGGGCGCTGCACCGGTCCGTCGTGGTGAAGAGAGAGCTGAGTCAAAAAGCGAAGCTCTCGATTTACCGGTCGATCTACGTTCCCACCCTCATCTATGGTCATGAGCTTTGGGTCATGACCGAAAGAACGAGATCACGGATACAAGCGGCCGAAATGGGTTTCCTCCGCTGGGTGGCCGGGCTCTCCCTTAGAGATAGGGTGAGAAGCTCGGTCATCCGGGAGGGACTCAAAGTAGAGCCGCTGCTCCTCCACGTCAAGAGGAGCCAGTTGAGGCTCGGGCATCTGGTTAGGATGCCTCCTGGACGCCTCCCTGGTGAGGAGTTCCGGGCACGTCCCACCGGGAGGAGGGGAGACCCAGGACACGCTGGAGGGACTATGTCTCTCAGCTGGCCTGGGAACGCCTTGGGGTTCCTGGAGGAGCTGGAAGACGTGGCTGGGGAGAGGGAAGTCTGGGCCTCCCTTCTGAAGCTGCTGCCCCCGCGACCCGACCCCGGATAAGCGGAAGAAAATGGATGGATGGACTATGCCTTCATTTTATTTACAAAAAAGCTTTTATGCCAAATATACTGAAACCACATGTGTTAGGTATTTTCTTGAACCTACATTAAAAAAGAGAACCACAGACAACGTATATGAGTGTTTAAAAACTTCTGCAGAAGGAGACGACACAGTGAACTGCTCCTCCACGCCGCTCACCATGTGTTCTGCCCTCTTCAGTTTGTTTGTCTCTTTTATTAGCAGGGAAAATAAGGTGTGAACAGGAATGGGGGAGTGAAACCCACATCCTACCTTCACAGTAGGATGTAAATTCAGACAGAGTAGGATGTGGATTCAAACAGAGGGGAGAGATAGATACTCAATTAACACATAGACATGTTTTACAGCTCAGGACTATCCCAGGAAGATCTAAGTCACCCTCTGTAAACACATGCTTGATTAAGGAAGATTTAATTGTCTCCACAGTTTCAACAAATTTGAACACTAAACTTCTAAATAGCAAAACTAGTAAAATTACAAATGTAAGAATGATAACAAACATAATTTTTCTAACAACATGGACCCCATTTCGTGTTGCCCATTCCTGTCCCATTCCAAGTTAGCCCACAATAATGCTAAATAGAGTCTACATTTAGCCAAAATGGGCAGACCATATGGGTCCCATTTTAGGTTAAACATATGGGCTTCATTTAGTTAACCCAGACAAAACCCATGCCCATTCATCATTACCTATATAGCCCACAACTACACGATTCAATGCAGTTTCATTAAAAAAAAAGCCCCTATACATGGGTGGATCCCAGCCAAGCCAGCATGCACGGGATCCAGCCATGCGCTTAATTGGCTGTGAGAATGAAAGCAAAGTAGTTACTCTTTATAAATAATGTAAGTGTTTTTATCTGTCAAGATACTTTAAAAGTAAAAGCGACCTCTGCCAGTAATGTAGATTTATTAGTGAACCGATTTTATTCTGCAGCGGTAGCAGTTTCGACCATAGACATAATATATATGTTGTTATATTATGTCTATGGTCATGGCAACCATGGCAACAGAAGTTGCCATGACAACAAACGGAAAGTAAGCGACCGTTCCAAAAATCTTTGCTCAAGAACAAGCAGCAAAAATACTGTTGTTTCGTCAACGCGTTCTGATTCTTTAATCATTTTCCTCTCAGCATGGGTAAAGCCAATTCAAAGAGTGGTGAAACAGGAACTGGAAAACAAATCATCTTTAAGCCAAAGGACGGAGAAGTGTTCAGGATTCCTGCTATTTACTACAGCGAAAATGAAAAAAAGTTATTTGCCTTCGCAGAAAAGCGGACATCCCAAAGTGATTCTGACGCAGTGGCGCTGGTCATGAGTGTAGGAAAAGTGAACATTCAGTCGGGAGTGAAGGTAATTATGTCGTAGCGGCTAAAATCCCATTTACTGATTTCACAACGTCCATTATATTGCCATTTTTATGTAGAACCAAATACATGAGACGTAACTCAAAAGCTAGCTAGCACAGTAGAAAACCGTTTGCCACCTTCCATTAGCAACGCCTGAATCGAATCACATTTGATTTTAAAGGGACAAATGTTCAGTTGAAACAATAGACTTTATATGATACATATTTAATTTAGATGTAATAATACACTAATAATACTGTAGGCTGTTTTGTTTTTATACATTTTAATTATGTATTGTCCCACGAGCGCCCTGTTGTTCATGCTGCAATGCATTCTGGGTATGTTTATTCCGACAACGCTCGCTACATCCAGCCAAAAGAAAGATGAGTAACGTCATTAAACCTTTTCAAATTGAACTGAAGCCCGTTGAAATTTATGGGAATGTAGAAATCACAAGCTGAGGACCAAAGAGAGGGAGAGGACAGAGTAGGCCACAGTAGGAGTTTGTGGTTTGCTGCTGCTGCCACCTTCAGCTTCATAAATGAAACAATGAATGTGCTTGTGGCCACAGTAAAGCAGTAAGAACCAGCTCTCCGTTTAAAGGGTCGGAACCTCTTGAGCCTGAAGGGCCTGACCTAAGCGGGTCAACAAGGGGTCTGTTCAAGTTGGTGTCCAGAGCCACAAGAGCTGTGTTTCCAAAAACTATTCTTACTGTATTTGGTAAAGAGTGCTCTTTTTAATACTATAATTATTTTTAATTTGCAATTAATTCCTCTCCATATTCTGCTGTTACTTGGTCCCATGATGAGGTCATTTTTACTCCCTGATAAACGACTACAGAATGAACTAGATCTCACTTCCGACATTCTCAGTTCACAAAATGGGAGTGGAGATAAACACATGAAACAAACAGAATGGCTCCTTCATATGTGAAGCAACTATTTCAACAGAACATAACCTAAGACATTAAAAAAATATGTCACATGCTGTAGGTATTGTTTCACCCTAAGTTCTAAATCATATCTAATTGATCTTTTTCAGTGGTCAAAACCTGAAGAAGTAATGAAGAAGTGCGCCTGCGGATTTCGTCCGATGAACCCCTGTGTTGTGTATGAAAAACACACACAGACACTGTTCCTTTTCTTCATCTATGTCAATAAGACAGAGCCATTTCAGCTACAGCATCATCAGAATGCGGCCCGTCTGTGCTACATCACAAAGAAGAACAATGACGACAAGTGGAGTAAATTCACTGAGGTGACCGAACTGCAGTCTATGTTTAAAAACTGGTCTACGTTTGCTATTGGACCGGGCCACGGCATTCAAACTAAGAGTGGCAGAATGATTATTCCAGCTTATGCTTACACAAAGGGAAATAACGTTCCACATTCATTCTGCTTTTATAGTGATGATAAGGGTAAAACATGGGAATGTGAGGAAATGCTGTCTGAAATATCAACAGAATGTGAGATGGCTGAGATTTTTGATAGCAGCAATGGAGACAGCTTGATCTACTGCAATGCTCGCAGTTTGGGAAACCAACGAGTCCAAGCTAAGATTGATAAGAGTGGTGTCAATACACTCACAACTGTCACACCCCTTGATGAACTATATAAAGGTTGTCAGGGGAGTGTGATTTCTTTTCCAGCTCAGACTGGAGATGCAACAACCAGTGATGAAAAGTGGCTACTTTTTTCACATCCGACAAAACAGAAGTCAGATTGGGAAAGACGTGATCTAGGAGTGTATGTGAGCACTTCCCCAGTGAGATCAATTAGTGCATTTAATCTGGTATGGAGTCAACCCTGGGTCATTAACCAGGGACCCAGTGGTTACTCTGACCTGACTTACATTGAAGATGGCTGGTTTGCATGTCTGATGGAGTGTGGAGAGAAAACTGCAAATGAGATAGCATGTCAGGTGTTCAGCTATAAAGACGTCCTGAAGGGCATTCCAGACTTCAGGATTTGAAAAACCTGTATCATCATTATTCAGTAGAAGAATATCTTGTGTTATTTCTTATTTAGTGATGCTTGCCAGCAATGCAATGTAGACCTTATGTAAAATCTTTGAGCAGTTATTAAACGTTCTTTTGACAAATAGCATATTTCTGTTTTAAAATTGTTTATTATATTGTTCTGGAGTAATATATTAACTTTAATTGTTGTGTTTTCATTAGTTATTAGCAGAAAGCAGAAGCTAAACCATTTGTATCCTCTGCAACAACCGTTCTAAGTTAGCAGGGCTTCATAGCCACATTGCCTTTATTTGATTCTCTTCAGTTTGGTTTCCTTTAAGGAATTTTATATTTTTAACTGAATCTGTGGAATTAAAAATGTATTTAGTTCAATATAATCTGAAAGTGTTTTCATCGTTCTCGGTCAGAATATTGTGAATGAGAGTGTTAAAGGTCAGTTTTCATTTCTTTATGCTCAAATTACGTGATGCAAGCACTGGTTTTGAGTAATTTCCTGACTGAGCCCAGCGTGGTTGTGTGTCATTATTCAGGGTGGTGTCGGTTCTTAAGTCACATTTTAGCTTGATAAACCCTGTAGTTCACTCTACTGTAATCTTATGTGTTGTTGTATTTGTACATGTCTGCTGAAAGTGAGTTTTTCAATTGTAACTAAACATTTCTCATTTTTGACTTTGAAAAATATATATATCTACAATCGCAGAGTCACCTGATTATTTCTGTAGATGACAGAAGTTGGATGTGTGCTGGAAGTCTGAGGTGAAGATAGGGAAAAGGAATGGTGAGAGTACAGAGCTGTGTGGTATTCCTGTGCTGCTGACCACCAGATCAGACACACAGTCCATCAGTATCACAAACTGTGGTCTCTTTGTGAGGTAGTCATGGATCCAGGCATTTGTTGAGGCCTCTACCTGTGTCTTCTGAAGTTTCTGACAAATATAATCATTCTGAATTGTGTTAAATGCACTGGAGAAATCAAAAACATGATCCTCACAATGTGGCATGCTTTGTCCAGACACTAGGTTTGTTGAACAAGCTGTGTGATGGTGTCTTCAACGCCATCTCCATGGCGATAAGCAAACCGCAGGGGGTCTTGACATGAACTTTTCTGCTAATTCATGTGGACCAGCAGGAGTCTCTCCAGGACCTTCATAATTTGGGCTACCAGGACAACAAGTCTATAGTCATCGATGACTGATGGGTGAGTTTTCTTTGGTTCCAGAACCAGGCAGGATGACTTCAACAACAATAGAACCAAGAATAGAACCTTCTCTTGGGTTAAGTCAATGTTGAGGAAATGCTGTAGAATCCCATAGAGATGTTCTATTTACATTATTGTAAAGTGCCTTGAGTTAAGCAATAAGTCACTAAGAATTATATGATCACCTGTAGAGTTTTGGACAATAAAAAATAAAATTTGTATAGCACCAGGAAGTTAGAAGTAAGCCAAGTTCTTGTCCGTACATCTTCCATGGTTCACAACCTTTTCATCAAGTGTGTATTCAAATGTTTACACACATGTGATAATCTCAGTTCAATCTCAACAACTAAAGATAAACTATGCGCTAACCTGCCCTTCCAGCTGGTTTGAGTAGGTTACATACTCAAGATGTGATACTTTGCATCACATCTTCGGCTTGTAATCTGAAATGACCTCCTGCCAAGAACTCCGCCACATAAACTGAAAAGTGATCAAACTTCTATTTCTCTATTAAGTGCAGGACTTAAATATGAAATAAAAAAGGCCCTCTTCAAACTTTCTGCTTTTAGGATGTTAAATACTTATATATAATTATACTAATTATCAAAATGGTGAGCTGACTGGTTTTAAAATATCTGTAATAAGACAAGTGTGTATAGAGAAGGGTGTCTTATGGTGAAAATGCCAAAAACAAACACATTACAGTGCCAGTGAAAGTATTCACCCCTTTGGGCGTTTGTCCTTTTTATTACATTTTCAAATCAATCCTGACTTTTCAAAAAAATTGTTTTCAGAAAAAAACATCCAGGCAAAAATGTATATGTAATATTTTATAAGTCATTGCATAAATACTTTATTGACCCAAAAGGAAAATTAAATGCAGTTGTAACTCATATTATGCAAGATTCTTCAGAGAAGTGTTGCAGAAGCTGATTGGTGAGGACAGGAAGGATTTCCTGTTGCAGTCAATATTACAGCAGCTCTGTAGAAGCCACTGACTGAAGACACTGTATTGTTGTATAACTGACTCATGTTTGTCTCATGGTTGTACTTAATTTTAGTGGTTTTATGAAGAATCCATCTTTGCACCATCATCTCTAGTGTTTCCATAGTTGTCCACAGAACAGAATCAGCTTTTTTTTTTAGTTTTCTGAATCTGATGTTGCTAGAATGGTCCAATCAAAGTCCAGGCCTAAAGCCAATAGAGAATTTGTGGCAAAGCTTGAAAGTTGAAGTTTGAAGGTACTCTCCATTAGGTGTCTCTAGGTGGGACATGATGTGTCAAAATGAGCAGTGAGCTCTGGAGTGAGACGGACACAAATCTTCCTCTTTAGACCAATTTGTGCTGTCAGGGGGGTAAATATAAAAGTTATTCAAAATAAGAATTATAAGGCCACTAGTAGAGTCTGGTGCAAACCCAAATACAATTTTTGACTTGAGGAAACAGGAAGAGAGAAACATTTTTTGTGCAGTCCCAGGAAGTTAGAGATAAGACAAGTTTTTATATGATAGGTATGAAGCAGGTGCATGATGGTATCATCAACTCCATCACCATGGCAATAAGCAAACTGCAGCGGCTTTTGACATGGGTTTTTCTGCTAATTAATGTGGTCCAGCAGGAGTTTCTCCAGGATCTTCATGATGTGAGATGCCAGGACAACAAGACCGTAGTCATAGATGACTGATGGGTGAGTTTTCTACCGGAACCAGGACGGACGTCTTCTATAAATCTTCCTCTGAAGAAAACTTTGTCCTGTTAGCAAGCGTAAAATAAAAGTTCCAACCTTTTCTGATGGGTGCAGTATTTGTCAGTAAATAGCTGCAGTACATTAAGAAGCTGTTCGAGAGTGTAGAAAAGATCTAGCAGCATGATCAGAGTGAAAAATGAAATTCTTGACTCACGGAAGCAGGGAGAAAACACATTTTTGGTGAAGCTCCAGGACATTAGATTAAAGCCAAGTTCTTGGCAGGACATCTCACCAGGTCCACATTCTGTCCTTCAAGTGTTCCAAGGTTACTACCTATTTGCTCCATCTCAACAACCACAGAGGCATCTCAAGCAGGTTTAAGCAGTTTGCCTTCTTCTTTCATCAGGTGTTCAGGTTGTACAAATGTCCTCATTTTACAGTCTCTACTAAAATGAAGAATTCTTTCTTTACATGCTATAGAAATAAAAACTATATCAGACTGTACAGCTATTAGTCTACTCTACTTTCCTCCATTGTTGGATTCTACAGATCTGTTCAATAAATCAGAATATTTTTGAAAAATGTTTATTTCAGGGACTTTATCACTAAATGCAATTAATCTATAAAATCTACAAATATGTATTTAGTGCCGATATTTAGTGATTGTTAGGCGTGAGTAGCATTAGTTTCATTATTTTTGCTTTAGTTATTTAAGGCAAATATTTTTTGGCCTCTTCATTCTCACATACAGGGCTGATGGTCATGTTTTGCTAACAGTGCTTGGTTATTAATTTTTTCAGCATATCTCCTTCCCATGATTATTTGTTGGTATGAATGAGAAAATCAGAGCAATGCAGTCAAACATTTTCTTTTCACTGGAGTAAACCAAATTCACAGCAAACTTTGTTTTAACACTGATGTTAAACGTCCACATAGTGGTTTATAAAGCATGCTAGTTTTAGCAGTGGGATAATGATTTGGATGAATAAGACCCAATTAGTGAAGAATTGCTGAAAATGAAAGCTAAAATACTGAGCTTTCCATTGGAGCTTTACAGTTTAGATACACGAATGATAGGGGGAAAAGATCAAAACATGCAGGACCAGTCAGCCATAGTTTCAGGATATTGGCTCAAGTTTCACAGCTCACAGTTTACAAACATCATTTGGTCTTAGGGACTGATACCTTTATGGCGTTTGCCTTTATGGCAAACGCCATAAAGGTATCATGTTTACTTTGTCACCATTGCTGGTTGTGTGCCAGGATTGTTGATGGTACTCTATCTAGTCAGTCTGAGTTTGGGGTTCTTTGCAAAGATTTTCCCAAAAAGATGTGAAAAGACTCGCTTCAATTACTGTGAAGCAGCTTTCGCACTAATTACAGTCAAATCTGCTTCTACAAAGCATTTACTCAGTGGGATAATTTTGAACCAAGAAAGGCCAAAATTAGTCCAGGAACACTAAACAGTGATGCCAAAAGAACAGAGTGCAATAATTAAATCAGAAAATAAATATAAAGGAATAAAATTACATGGAAAAACCTTTCAAACAATTATTAATACAGAGACTGGCTGGACTTGAATAGAAGTGAAAACACAGTAGATCTTGATAGGAGAAAAATCAAAAGGAAATACATATTAAGGAAATACATAGACTTTCAAACAGTATGACAGTAAACTTTAAGGAAAGAACTACTGTGGCATGTAGAAGCATAAATGAAGCACAAGAAATAACAAAAAAAAAAAAACATGAAAACTTGAGCATCTTGTTTTGGCAAAGTCAGTTGAAGGTTATCTGATGGCAGATAACCTTCAACTGACTTGGTTTTAGATTGGTTCAATCTAAAACCAAAAAATTATAGATGGATATGTGACCAATATGGCCCCACGCTCAGTTCTAATACAAGGGGCAGCAACCAACTCAGAAACCCAAAAACTCCAGAACGATCAGATTTAAGATCTTTTATTACGTTAGTATGGACGATAAAAAACAGTTTTTTTCTTCAGATTAAAAATCCCAAAGTTCCATAAACGCCTTCAAGAGGTTCATTGCTTGCCAGTATCTGTTTAAGACGAAGCGCTTCAGGCGCGGGCAGAGTTTTCCTCTGCCCTGATTCTTCATGCCGACCCGTCGGTTTGCTTCCCGGTGCTCTGCGCCTGGGGTGCGGATCTCGTCCGTCACTCGTTCTGCAGCCTTTGTCCTCCTGACTTCTCATATCCAGGTTCCTTTTATGGTGGCTTCAATCAGCCTCTGCCGACACCTGAGCGCACTGATCACCAGACGCAATCAGAGGCTCTGCCTTCTTGAACCGCTGCCTTCAGCCCGGTGCGTTCGGGTGTTAAAGGGGGAAACAAAACAATCCAAAACATGCAAAACACAACAAGCAATAAAGAAAAAAGACGACAAGTTTCCCCTGTGTAACAGATATAAAAGTATCACTCATGTTCCTGTCCCATATTTGTATGAAATCAGGGGAATACTGGCACTTGGTTTTTCCCCTGACTTAGAGTCCAAAGTTAAAGACCAATTTCTTTATTACAAACAAATGAAGAGCTGCTGACAAATACGCTACAATTGACTGAATGTGCCATATTGTACATACAGTATTTGATTTCAGATTGATAGGATCAGTGTTTGGGCGGAGCAACCAGCCACACCACTAATGTTTACTAGAGACACACCTGACATATTCTGATGACAGGTGTCACTAGGTGGGACATGATGTGCTGTTGTTCTGTCACATGGCACCCAGTGACCCTCTGACAAAGACCAGCCTGCTGTGGAAACATGTCAGGTGGTCTACGACTTGAGAGACAAAACCATGTGTCTGATAAGAAAACAACCTGAAGACACAGTAAACTTCACTGGAATATTGGTAGAGACCCTTTAAACTTCTGCTGGGAGCTCTGGAGTGAGACGGACATAAACCTTCCTCTATAGAGAACTTTGTGCTCACAGGAAGGGGAAAGATAAAAGTTATAAACTTCTCTGACCGAATCAGTATTTGTGAGTAAAAAGCTGCAGTACAGTGAGAACTCAAAAAAGCAGGGAGAGAAAACACGTTTTTTGGTTCTGTTCCAAGAAGCGAAATTAAAGGCAAGTTTTGACACAACATCTTAGCAGATCCACATTCTGTTCAGTGTTTTAGCGTTGGAATCTATATGTTGGAATCTATATGTTCTATCTCAGCAGTTAAAGAGGACATTGTGCATCTCAAGCAGGTTTAAGCAGTTTGCTTTCTTCCTGCATCAGCTTGTATAAAATATAATGTCCTCATACTACAGTCGCAACTCAAATGAAAATTTATTTCTTTCCAAACAATAAAAATAAAAACTATATGAGACTGTGCAGATACTGATCTATTCTACTTTCCTCTATTGTTGGCATCTACAGATCTGTTCAAAAAAGTAGAATATATTTTAAACTTCTGTTTATTTCGGGGACTTTGTCACTAAGTGAAACACATTATATAGATTAATTGCACGCCTTTATTTATGTTAATTATAATGATTTTGCACTTACAGGTGATGAAAACATGACATTTACAATTAGAATAATACATCAGACAATCAAAAAAATATTTAATGGAGAAATGTTTTTGGAAAGAGAGAAATGAGAAAAATGTTAATGAAAAGTAGGTTTGACACCTGCTAAAAGGATTTTATCTTCAAAAGGGACTTTTAATTTTATTTCAGGGAGTTTATCACTAAGTAATTTTTGAAAATTCATCATATTGTAAAATATTTATGCATTCAAGCTTACAGATCAAGACAAAAGGTAAAATCAAACATATTCACTTTTTTTGTTAATTTGTAAACTCAGGTAAGCAAAATCAAACAGGTTGATGTCTTGATGAAATCATCCTGAAAGGCTGAAAGGTAGAGCAAGGCACTATACTGCCCTCTGGTTTCCAAACAATTTAACTACTAAATAAAATCAAACACAGTTTGTTTTATGCAACATCACATAAAAAAACACTAGTACCATTAAAGAAATGATTAATCAAGCTCAAGTCTAATTAATATATCCATATATGTATGAAGGCTAAATACCTAAACTCCTATCAAAAACATGATCAAAGAATGCTTTACACTCCTCAGGCAGGTCTTTTAACATCATTTCAGTCAGACCATCAAATCAAACTATTTGATTTAAAATGATAAAAAAAAAAAAACTTAATGCTCAGATTGAAAAAAAAACATCCTTGACTTACTGAGTTGTCTGCAGCAGCAGATAAAATGAGCAGAACTGTCCAGACATCTGCAGAAAACCTATAAAATATCATGAAAACATCCACAAAACTGCATCAGAATAAAGCAAACATGCAGCCTGGAAATTGATGAATTGAGATTGATTTCATATTTCAGGGCTCTAGGATGAAATTGAATCAGAAAGTGAGAGAAAAAAGATCAAGTTTCCAGCTGAATAAAGTTCAGATCACAACTCCATGAAGCCACTAACAGAGCTGAGTTTGAATTAGATTGTTGTTGATCTAAAGGCAAAAACGATATCAGACACTAAATGACAGACATAAGAAAATAAACAGGAGGGAAATCTTTCAGGTCAGAGGTCATCATCATGATCCAGTCAGTCTTTTTAGACTCAAACTGATGCATCTTCAGTCTTTGAGGATCAGCAGGAGACAGCAATACTTCTCTCCTTTACAGAGTTCATGTCCTCCTCCAACTGCAGAAAGAAGGATGAAGAGAGCAGATCAGTAAGCATCGCCAGCCTCTCTCCACCAGCAGTCAGTGACACGACGCATTCAGTAGAAACAAAAGAATGTCCAGTAGACTTCAGCAGAAAGATCACCTGGTGATTAAATGTAACGATGGTTTGTGAAATCAGAGAAAGTAACTTCCAGGCTGATCTCAGATCAGTTGTTTCTGGATGAACTGAGAGAACAAGCAGAGATCAGATCTCACACTGCCGCAGTTGGATGAATGAGGACCACTGTCTCTAGACATGTTGGACAGCTGGCAGCTGGACTCCAACTGGGCCTTCTCCTACTGGACCTTCTCCTAACTGGAGAAGGTCCAGTAAGAGTCTCTACGAGATCCTTCAGCTGCTGAACATCTGACTCCTTCAGGCCGTTGAACATCCAGTTTAGTAAGGGGGGAGGGGTTGGACTTCAGATCTGAGGCCAGATAGACACAGCTGATCTCGGACAACCTGCAGCCGATCAATCTGAATAAAGAATAAAAGATGTGAGTTGAAGCCAACCGGACTCAGGTTAAACCAGTCCAAAAGAAGCAGCTGAAGACTTCAGCTCTTAAACTTTGAGGATGAAAACTATAAGAGGATGGAAGCTGGCTGATAGCAAGATACAAAAAATTTGATTCCTGAAGAGATGAGAGTGTAGGTTTTCTTTAAAATCCCGTTCTAATGTTAAATATGACAGATGACTGGACTAAAAAAATTTCTAGTTGAAGTCCTGCTTTCAAAATAGAAATGTAAGCAAAAGTAATAAAAGCTTTGAGAACAAAAGACAAAGTCCTGCTTTCAGACTGAACGTGTGCTCTTGGATTATGGCAGAAAAATCCCCCCATAGTTTTGCTTTGGAGATGTATCCTTGACCTTTGTCTAAAACAAAAGCAAAGTCTTGTTTCCACTGGTAGAGCTGCAGACAAACTTGGCAGTGAGACATGATTAAAATCACCCGATATCAGCAACACATAGGGTGTGGTGTCTGTAGCTTTAGCTGGACTGATCACGTCACATGCATTGTTAGCCAGTTACCGCACTTTGCCCATTGTGATTGTGGGAAGAGATGGCTTGAACTTTTCTGTCTTCTTTTTTCCATTCTACCGCAAAGAATTTTCAGTAAGAAATACGTATATCGATACTCATCCCTCTTTTCCTTTTCAACACCTTTTCAGTGCATCTGGTATCTGTGGCTATTATGATATTTAGGTCCCAGATATCTCACAGGACAATAATTTTTGGACCAGATTACATTTGAACAAAGAAGGTTTTATTAAATCCATTTCTGGACACAATAATGGAACTGGGAGTCTTTTGTTGGCAAAACAAGCAAAAGAGTGTGAGAGGTCGCAAATCAGTCAACACTTAGCCATCAGATTCGGGTCACTTCCCTCATCCTATGTCTCAGGATCTCATCGTACAATCAAAAACCAGTAAATCCAACTCAGCCAAAGTCTCAAAGACCAGACAACCATGTGGTGGGTGTTTGTCCTGCAATCGATGAGCTGCCGCTCTGTCCGCCTCTGTCTTGTGGAGAAGAACTAAGCCACTTTTACTCACTGTGCTTCTTTCTTCTTCTAAATTCTAACATTTGCATTATTTGCTGCCATTCTAACTTTATTGCAACTTATTTATTATTATGTTTTCTCTCAGGTTTTTTATGTTTTGAAAACAAATGTTTGTTTCCTCTTCACAATTTTACGCTACTTTGTGTTCACTTGTGTCATTATATAAAGATCCAACGACATAAACTGAAGTTTGTGGTTACAGCACGACAAAGTTTGAAAACCTTCGAGAACTACGAGTTATGTTGCTGATGCTCACTTCTTCTCCCCTGAATCATCTCAAGTTTCAGTGAAAATGATTCAGTGGAATACTCGTTCCAATTCAAAACCTGCAGGACCAGTCAACCATATAGGTTGCTGGCTAAATTTCAACTTCCTCAACATTTGATCCTTTGGCTATTGTTTGTTTTGACATGATCTGATCTTATCTGATTTCTACTTTTCTTTCTTGCCTTAGCTCCTCCCTCCAATCTTGCAGATATAAATAATTCCCAAAACGAGCACCAAGCAGACTGTTGCTTCTTCAACACAGGAACAGATTTTCTTACTCTTTTGGTTGTGTAACCATTTTTCTCTCTAACAGCATCCATGGACAACATTTTAAAAACCACCGTCTTTGAGTCAGGGAACGGAGAAGTGTTCAGGATTCCAGCTCTTTACTACAACGACAATGAGAAAAAGCTCTTTGCCTTTGCAGAGAAGAGGACAACCGCAAATGATGCTAATTCAGTTGCACTGGTCATGAGGACAGGAACAGTGAACACAGATGAAGCCAATAATAAGACGTTGACGGTAATTATGGAAAGCAGCTACTCTATTTCAACAGAATGTTACCTAAGACATATTAAATTTCATATATACCGTATGTATTATTTCACTTTAGTTCCTGTGAATATTTTTTCTTTTTCAGATGTTAGAGGCTGAAGAAGTGGTGGGATTAATGGAAATAAACTCTACATATCATCCGAATAACCCCTGCATAGTGTATGAAGCAAACACACAGACACTGTTCCTTTTCTTCATTTATGTCAATAAGACAGAGCCATTTCAGCTACAGCATCGTCAGAATGCGGCCCGTCTGTACTGGATCACAAAGAAGATAAATGACGTCAACTGGAGTGAACCCAATACGGTGTCCGACCTGCTGCCTACTGACAACTGGTCTACGTTTGCTGTTGGACCGGGCCACGGCATTCAACCTAAGAGTGACAGAATGATTGTTCCAGCTTATGCTTACATGAAGGAAAACAACATTCCATATTCATTCTACATTTATAGTTGCACTGACGGTGCAACTATAAATGTAGCACATGGGATTATGGCAAAATGCTAGATAAAACATCAGGAGAATGTCAGATGGCTGAGATTTCTGATATAAAGGGAGACAGCTTGATCTACTGCAATGCTCGCAATACCAGAGGCAATCGTGTACAAGCTGAGATTAATGAAAGTTGTTTCCTCTCAGTAACACCTGTTACACTACTTCCGGAACTAGATGGAGGCTGTGAGGGGAGTGTGATTTCCTTCCCAGCTCAGTCTGGAGAACCAGACACCAAGTGGCTACTTTTTTCTCACCCAACAGATCAGATGACAACATGGGAAAGACTTGATTTGGGAATCTATCTAAACAACTCCCCACTTAATTCAAATACAAACTGTAGTGGAGAATGGAGTCAACCCTGGGTCATTAACAAGGGACCCAGTGGTTATTCTGACCTAGCTTACATTGGTGATGGCTGGTTTGCATGTCTGATGGAGCGTGGGGAGCAAACTTATACTGAAGAGATAGCATGTTTACTGTTTACCTGTGATGACATCCAGAAAGGCATCACAGGGTAAATGTGACTTCAAAAAATGTCTCATTTTTTGAAGTCACATTGCAAGATATCTACAGGTCGTCTTGCAAAAACATCTTTGCAGTGTACTTAGTGATTTTTGCTTAGAATATAGTTTCAAATGTAGGTCTTATAAATACAATCAAGAGTTTCATTTGTCAGATTAAAACAACCTTTAAACAGGTATTAAACATGCATTTGATGAATTCCACATTTCTGCTTTAAAACATTTTTGTTTTTTGATCTGATGTAATATCCATCCATCCATCCATCCATTTTCTTGACACCCTTGTCCCTTGGTGGGGTCGGGAGGGTTGCTGGTGCCTATCTCCAGCTAACGTTCCGGGCGAGAGGCGGGGTTCACCCTGGACAGGTCGCCAGTCTGTCGCAGGGCTGATGTAATATTATAATCTTAAGTTTTTATTAGATATAAGCAGGAAATCAGTATGATTAACAGAGAAATTACCATTCAAATGTTAAAAACATTATTTTTTTTACCCTCTACAATAATTATGTAATCAAGTCTCCATAGTTACTTTGTCTTCATTTGGTTCCATTGTAGGAATATGGGTTATATTTTACTCAATATAGTTTTATTTTTGTTTTATATTCAAACATCTGGTTTTTAAGTGAATCCCTATCCAATAAGAATTTGTATCATGTTTGTTTGGGACATACAACAAAGTCAAGCCATCTATCTTGAAAACATCAGTGTGTGTGAGTTGTGTGTGTGTGTGTGTGTGTGTGTGTGTGTGTGTGTGTGTGTGTGTGTGTGTGTGTGCACGCGTGTCTGTGATCTATGATATGATTAGTGAATTAAGTTACTGAAATAAATTTGCTTTTCAGTTATACTCTGTCTTCATTTTCTCTGATTGCTCAGTAATCTTAAGACATTATTAAATACTTACAATAACTTAAGATTTCAACTTTTCAATTTTTAAATTCAACTTAATCTAAAATATGTATCCACTCAGTCCTATGGAATGAGGGGAATAGAGGGGGAAGGTAAAATCAAACAAATAAATTCCAATTTCTCTTTTGAATTTACAAAAAAAATGTTAAACATCCATACCAAAAGTATCCGTGTGGTTGCCAAACACTGAGCAGCAAAATGAAGTAAACAAAATTAAAATATGTCTGGCTGACACCAATGAAACCTTTCTCCACCGGAAAGGCAGGACGAGTAAGGCACTACACTGCCCTCTAGCGTGCAAATAGCCTAACTACTGGATAACAAAAAAGCGAACGAAAAATACACTTTTTATGCAACATAACAGAAAAAACACTAGCGTCACTGCAGAAATTATCAAGTTTTTTAATATCTGTGTATCTATATGGAAGGAAAATTTCTAAACTGCTTACAGAAACCATGAACAAATACAGAAGTAACTACATAAAGATAAATCTAACTAACTTGAGTTTATCCCATCCATCCATCCATCCATCCATCCATCCATTTTCTTGACACCCTTGTCCTTGGTGGGGTCGGGAGGGTTGCTGGTGCCTATCTCCAGCTAACGTTCCGGGCGAGAGGCGGGGTTCGCCCTGGACAGGTCGCCAGTCTGTCGCAGTGTGAGTTTATCCATAATTTGGATTTCTGAATACCTGACTGGTGTTTGAGGGAAAGTTTGGTGGGATTGATTAGAGGTCTGGTGGAAAGAGCAGAGAGTTGCTCTATTTGACTCAGACACTGTTTACTTTTTCAGACCCATGTTGGGCTTCTTGTTCCAGGTTCTAGTCCAGGGGTGGGCAACTCCAGGCCTGGAGGGCCGGACTCCTGCAACCTTCAGATGCGTCTCAACTTCAACACACCTGAGTCAAATAATGAGGTCGTTAGCAGGACCCTGGAGAACCTGACTGCACTGAGGAGGAGATTCAGCTGTTGGATCCAAGTGTGTTGGACCAGGGAGACAGCTAAGAGCTGCAGGACACTGGACCTCCAGGACCAGGATTGCCCACCCCTGTTGTCAGACAGTTTTCCCTTCAAAGTCTGAGATCTGAACTGACATAATGACAGAAAGAAAAATACCATTACTTAAAGATAATAAATTGATTCCATGTGTTCACATACATCTAAATTCTACCAATTATTTGTAAACACTTTATTGGGAAATTATTGCACTTTGCACCGTCTCAGACACAGACTATGTGGAATTAAAAGATGATTTTGTTGACTGTAACCTGAAAGTGTATCACTATTCTTGGTCACAATATTGTGAATGAGTGTGTTCAAGGTTTCTTCATCATCAAACTGCATGTTGCAAGAGCAAAATTATTAAAAAATAACAATAAAAAGAACAAAAATATGACATGACTATGACTATCATTTCTTGTTTTGTTTTTATTGTTTTTTACTTACAAGTATTTAGCTGAGGAGACCTTTTTTACAAAAATCTTTTCCCAGTTAGCACCGTTAAACATCAACATAAATTAGCAGAATAAACACTAAAATCTTGTCTAAAAAGCTATTTTTTATTGTGTCACACATATTGTTCATATTACATCTACTTATCACGCACTAATTCACCAAATGTGAAACATTTGTTGTACTTTGATCTTCTTCATTATGAGTGTGGGTGAGTTAATTAAAACACAGGCAACAGTGCAAAAAGGACAAAAAGAAAAGGACTCTTGCCCCATCTACTGGCCATCTTGCAAAAATGTTTCTTTGTGTCAGTTCTAAGCAGCACATTAGCATGTTTTCATAGTCTTTGAATTTTCCATTTTATTTTTACAATCTAACTTTACTTTCAATGTTTTTTATTGGAATTTATCAAGACCAACACCAAGCAACATAAAGCAGTGAAGCGGAGGAAAATAATAATCTTACACAAAATCTATTAAATTCATGCCATACAAAGTCGTGTTTAAAATCCTGCAAACAAACTGTGAAAGACGGCAATCTGGTCAGATGAGACAAAAGTACACAAAGCTTTGCAGAACTACGAAGTTCAGAAAAAAGAATCCATGGTTTTCAAAAAATAAATAAATAAAAAACTTAAGAGATTTTCTGCAAAATCAACTTTTGTGCTTTACATCATGTTGTAATGTTAATCCCTCATCAGAAACATAGTGGGAGTGTTGCTTTGATTCTTTTATACATGTTTGAGAAATCCTTTAATCGTCATAGCAACCGTACAGCTGTGCAAAATGCCTGGGTGGACGTAGCCCCGCCTTGGAGACACAGCTCTTCCTTTGAGCTGTAGTTTCCAAGCATCCATGCTTCCGCCTCACAAAGCAGCCCTCCACCGCGACTTGCACACTCAACTCCTTCAGACTAGCCACCAGCAATTAGCAAACACCTGGTGAAACTGTGCATCTGCTGAGCTCATTAGAGGAGCTACTTCTCAGTGAAAGGCTGGTAAAAAATGTTGTTAAAGGGTTAATAGAGGAGCCATGTTGTGATGACTTCCTGAAGGTGGAGTTTCAGAAAGAGCAGGTGTGCCTTTAAAGTTCACACTACTGTCCATTTAAAGTCAATCCTGCCTTTGTCCAATATGTTTTAGAACCAGCAGCTGTTTCTGCTGTTACATTTGCTATAGGTTTTACCAGTATTGTACATCCACACATTCTTGCCTGTTCTTCTTTGCAAAATATTGGACTGAGTGTGTCTGTGAACACCAATTTCCAGGACCTGCCAAAGATTCTCGATTTTAGGTGTGAACTTTGAGTGGGCCAATGTAACACATTTTGATCTAAAAATCCATATTTTGTCGCTCTGACTGTATGTTGCAGGTTGTTGTCCTGCTGGAAGATAAAACTCAGAAACACTCTCAGGTTTTCTGCACATTCTTCCTTATGTTTACTGTGTCAAATTGGTTTAGTGGCAAACTACATTCAGGACTTGTTAAGGCTTTCAACAGTGACTTTCTTCTTGTTTGGAGTGAACATGCTGTCCACCAAATTCCTCCATCTGAGCTGTAGATCTCTGATGCTCCTTTAGAGTTACCAAGGGCTTCTTAGCTGATTCTCTGATAAATACTTTCCTTTTTAACCAGTCAGTTTTAGGTGGGCAGCCATGTTTTAGTAGGTCTGCTGCTTTGCCATAAAGCAGCAGACCTATATAGATAAATCACATTATTTAGCTGTTGAAACAAACCCGCTTTAAACTTACAATTTCCTTCTTGACCTATCTGCTGAGTCTGTTGGTCTTTGTGACGTTGGTATGGCGGTCTGTTATAAACATCCCTGAAATGCAGCTAAGGAGCACCTCCATTACTATGTTGTTGTCCATGCTGGTGATTGCATTACCAACAGTCAAAAACAACTGGTTCAGTTTGACTCCTGATGTTATTGACTCTAATAAACTCTCCTTGATTTATTCTAACAAGATTCAAACAGAACACAACTGATCAAGCTGGTTCTAAAACACCAATTTAGCAATTTTAACATTTCTGCAATGTCAGTATCAGTATATGCATATTCATGTTTTCTACTGGAAGCGCTGAAGGATTTTTCTACTGTCATTTTTGTAATTTGATTTAGCATGTCATTTTATTTTATGGAGAAAATAATACTCATATAAAAGTACATCTTCTACATGATTACATCGATATGCAAAAGGAACACACTTGTATAAAGGAGACAAATGATCTCATTTTGTCCCTCTGTTATGATCTGTGGTTTCTGTGTGTTTATTTTTGAGTTTTCTCTGTTATCCTGTTCCCTGTGAGTCCTGTCTCTGCAGCTTCCCCGTTAATTGTTTCCCAGGTGTGTCTCATTCCCGTGATTACCCTGTGTGTATTTAGTTCCACCTGTTGTCGGTGTTCCTCGTCGGGTCCTTGTTGTAAATCGATGTCAAACGTTGTCAGTCACTTGCTGCCAGTAGAACTGTCATGTCCTGGTTAGCTGAGCTCATCTAGTCAGTCCGTGTTTATCAGTTGCTACCGATGTTAGCTGTGTGCTAGTTCTCTGCCGTGCCGCCTGGTTGGACTGTGTGAGCAATATTTTCTTCATTAAACTAAATTCATAATTTTCACCATAACCTGGATCCCTGCGTTTTCTCCTCACCTACAAACCACTTCATGACAGCCTCATTTTGTGCCTTTTGCATGGACTTTGCATTGACATCCATTCATTTCTATAGCCTAATTCTCACCCTTACTCTAAACCTAACCATTACCAGTACATGCCTAACCTTAAACCTTATATCAACTCAATTCATACTTTAGTTCTAAACATAACCCCCGACCTCAAAACAGCACCTCTTCTGATGGGATACTGACTTTGGGACCCATAAGGAGTAGTCAGTCCCAACAACATAGTTTTTATCTGGAAAATGATCCTTACACTGTTTCAAAGACAAGTCCACACACACATGCACGCACGCTTGCACTATCCCACTGATGCACTACAACATCTGTTTGTGCTCTCAGGCTGAATGGGAGTTTCAAAACAAACACCCATCTTCTGATGCATATCACCTCTTTGCAAAAATAGAAACTTCTGCTTTTACCCTCTTCACCGATGTCTGTGAGCATTTCAGGAACAACACACAATAAAAACATTCCCTCACTGTATTTTAAATCAACCTAAAAAAATAAAAGATCGCTTTATTGATAGCTGCCCTTCTAGGAGTGATCGGTAAGATTTCAACTCAATTTTTGCACCATTTCTCTTAAACCATTCTCCTTTTTTGTAGAAATTTTATGGATAGCTGGTATTGCTATGTTAACTATGCATCATTACAAAATAAAAAAACTGAAATCTGTGTGTATGAAATTATCTGCATGAAGAACCATGCTAATGCCTATATTTATGCACAGTTTCCCTCCATGCCTGTAATTGAGTACATGTAGAAGAGTGAACTGATGAGGCTCCTTCCATAGAACTATGCAAACAAGAACAAGCCACCACTTCAATCCAATCAGGAAAGTCCAAGTTCTGCTGCAGACAAAGGAGGAACTTCTTTATTAGAATATTTTATTTTGAGTTTTATACCCTGTAGCAAGTGGAAAATAAAGTAAAAAGCGGGCATCTGATAAACATAGAGGTTTACTGTGGCTGAAAAAAAGAAAAAGGAGGGGCAGCAACTTAAATAATTGTTGCGTTTGCAATCCACCAATCAGGATGTTTTTCTCATGGAGGTGGCTGTGTATACATGGCCTCCTGTGGATCATTGGCTGTGTAGTCCTGTGTATACAGAAATAAATGTAAATTGCAGGAAATATACAGTATCTTGATTTGGTTTTTAACGTGCTTCAATTATGGTGAAAGTGTAAACTGGCTGCCAGATGGTTTTTTGACCTTTCTGATGTTAAAGCTAATCCTCTTAATTTATGAAAGTATATTTGTATCTGCTCACAGGATTTGCATTCTGTGTGGAAACATTCCCAACAACTGGAAAAACCCGTTTTGGGAAAACAGTTCTGTTAACTGACTCTCAAACAAAGATTTTTAAAATTGTTCATAAATATCTATTTTTACTGGCAAATGTACAAGTTACGTCAATGTAAGTAATGTTTGGATTTTTAAAATATGTTTTATTATTATCAAAGGGACAATGGTAGTGAATGTTGCTTTTCATACTTACAAATTTTGTATTTGCAATCTGTGGACCTGGCGAGGCTTGAAGGCTTAAAACATATATAAACATGTACAGTGGTGACAATTACTAGGAAATATCTGAGAGTATTAGTTTGTAATATTTTACTAAACTGTACAACGACTATAATAACGATAATATTATTAAAACCTAAACCTAAATTAAATATAAATCCAGGTTCCATCTGACAGCGGACCCTGACTGAGAGACATCAGCCGCATCCTAGTGGGATGCAGCCATCACTGAAACACCTGCGCCTCCCCACCTCAAACGTCTCTGCTTCGCTTTCACCGCTCACGCGCTCCAGCGCTCCGGCGCTCTCGGATCGACAGCGGGGCTCGCGCGCTGAAACTCCTACGAAGTGATGCGAAGCGGTCAGCGGCGCGCGGAGCGGGGCGGTACCGACCTGTCTCTTTAAGTGCGTGTCAAAGCCGATTACCGCTGATCTCCGTTGTGATTCTGTTTTCACCGTCTGTTCCTCTGACTCTCTCTGTTTTCATATTGCTGCCGGTGAGTCAATACTTGTCCTTTTTTGTAGATTCTTTTCTATTTTTTTTATATTTTTTATTTATTAATTTTTTTTACATTTACTTTCGCGAGCTAACCAGCGCAACTCCTCTCTGAAGTTTCATGGGATGCAAAGGCACAGTGAGTGTTGCTGTAGTTACTGTCTGAGCTGACTCCGAGAGCCCGCATTAAAGCTGCCGAGCGGCGGACGTTCCAACTTTTTATATCATGGTAAGCCCGGATTACCTTCTCCAACAGACTGAGACATTAACCGCCTTCCCTCTGGCATCAGTCCGCTAAAAATAACCACAGCAGCAGCATATCTGAAGATGCGCCGCGATGTGACGGCCTCTCCTTGAAGTTTAAATAAAGAGCCTTTATAAAATGCAGAAGAGCGTGCGGTACAACGAGGGCCACGCGCTCTATCTGTCGGTGGTGGCGCGAAAGGAGGGCTCGAAGCGGGGCTACCTGAGCAAGAAGACCACGGAGAACAGCCGCTGGACCGAGAAGTACTTCGCCCTGTACCAGAACGTGCTCTTCTACTTTGAGAACGACCAGAGCGCGAGACCCTCCGGTATTTACCTGCTGGAAGGATGCACGTGCGAGCGGGCACCTGCGCCCAAGGTGTCCGCCATCAGCAAGGAGCCCATGGAGAAACAGCAGGTGCGTGACAAGCAGGGGAATAATTAGAAGATTTGTTTGGTTTGAAGTTAGCCTCCAGTTTACTGTGATTAGGGTTTTACACAATCAAAGCAGCGCCAAAAATAATCAGTTCACATCATAAAGTGAAAGATAAACGAATATTTTATATGTAAGATTCCATAAATAACGCAATATTTAATGTTTAAATACAACTGTTTTGCCTTCTCTGCCTTAATTGGAAGTATTTAAAGCCCATAACATGGAGTCTTTATATTAAACACATGCAATAATTATAGATAAACCTCTTATTTTCTATGACAAATCAAAAATGGCTGAATTCCTGACTGAGTTATGAGGCAGTTTCTGTCATTGAAAAATAGACATAAAAGGTGTTAAAGGTTCCCACCAGCACTTTGAAATGTAATAATTTTAAAGTTACATTGTTTAGTTCCAGTTTGTGCAACCTGCATCAGAAAGTTGACTAGATGAGTTTGACCAAAAACTTCTTAAAACTCAGTCGTGTTTTTAAACTTAAGGTGATCTTTTTTTTTTTATTATTTTTTTTTTATTTTTTTAGTTTTTAAACAATTTTCTTGTAACAAATGACACTAATGGTGCAGGCTTTTTTCAGCCATTTCTTTTTTGTTTTCAGTCTCTTCTTACAGACATTTTATGTCTTTTTTTGCTCTAAAACCTAAACCTAATTTGACACAGCACACATTTATGAAACTGGATAGAAATCATATTGACTCTGGACAATTTTAATTTACCAGGAGCACTGCAATGGGGGGAAAAAAGGACTATTTGCATTTTAGAGGTTATTATCCTGTGGATGCAGATATTTTCACATGATTTCATTGTCAACTTAAACTTTAACAAGAGCTGCAGATTATTAAATCAAACAAATGAAAGATTGAAAACATCTGTTTCAATATTACACTCTTTTCCAGAATCCCCAATGGGGCGAGAGGCATGCAGCATCTGGTCTGGTTTCACACACGACAAGCAACCATGCACACACGCCTAAGGGCGACTGAGAGCAGTTAGCCTAATGTGGTTATTTTTGAATTTCCCGTAGAAATAAACCTCACATACAGAGGGAAATATGCAAACTCCATGCAGAAAGGCCTTCCTGCTACAAGGCAATGGTGCCATCAACTGCACCACCCTACAACATTCTTTATTACGATATTATTAAAAACTAATTACATTTTAAACTGATAGAGATTTACAAGGGTTAGAAATTGGGTCATAAATACAAAAGATGTTAGTGTGGACTGCAGCTCATATTTTGAAAACAAATCAAACCAATTTATATTTCATGTTCTAATGTATTATAAACCAGTACAGAGGAGAAAATAAATACACATGGATTAACATCCTGCTGCACATGCTAGGAAATGTCTGATGTCTGGAATTGTAAACAAAGGTTTCTGTACCAAATATTAAGTTCCATTGTTGTATTTTATCAAGTACTTACAGTGGTGTTAAAGATTGTCCCCTTCCTGATTTCAGTTTTTTGCACAGAAATTCAACCATACCACTATGATTATAAAAGAAGGCTGGTGGGAGTTAACATTGATTTCCTGCTGAAACGCTTCACAGCAGCTGTTTATTATCTTAACAGATGCACGACTGGGAAGTTTCTGACAAAACAGAAAAATTATGCGGCGTAAGGATTATTGTAGTAGAGGACAATGATAGTTTTTGTTGACAAATTTGTTTGACAAAGCACATAATTTCAAAGACCACAATAAACAAGACACCATATATCAGCCTAAAAGGTAAACTTGCTAACTGACTAAGCCTACAGTCTACAGTCTACAAAAGCAAGCAGGCGGTGGCAGAGATGGCTGATTAGATCCATAATTTCCCTTTTGCAAATTCACAGGTTATTTTTTTTTTTTACTTGAGTACTTCTGCTAAGTCTACAATGAGGACAAGCTTGGCTTCTGTTTTTTAGTTTATATTTTTAGTTTCAGCAGAGCCCATATAGAGTTGATGCCACTTTTAAAACCATGTTCTGTCAAAACGTAGACTTTAAACCTCTGCTTTAGGATTCTGCAGCGGTCTGTGTTACAGTGACGTTGTCCTGACGTGAAGCACATCCAGACTATTGGTGACCAGCTTACTGACAGAGCTTTGTTTGATCTCTGCCTAATGAGGTACCTTGTCAGCAGGCTCAGTTTAAGACGGATGTTTTTGATGAAGCAGCATTAAAGTTAGACAAAAGATCTAAGAACATCAAAGCCTCCTTGCTCAGTTGATTACTCAGCTCTTTTGATGTCCACTCTGCTCTCCAGATTTCTGCTAGCATCTTTATTTATACTGTGTCCTGCATCTATGGAGTTTTACTTGTAATGTTGATTTTCAATGTCGCGGTCATTATGTTGAAGTTGACATATAGACATATAGATGTTCTTGGAGGTAGTCAAAGTCTGGACCTAAATTTGATTTATATGCTTTGCTGGAAACCTAAACTTGTTGTCTAAGACTGAAATGTCTCCATTGTGGTTGAGGTAGAACAATTCTGCAAAAAAGAGTAAGCCAAAATTTCTCTATGGGGTTGAAAACATCTAATTTCACAATTTCATTGTTTCCATTTAATAAGAAATTCCACATGAATTAGCTTGTTTACGCAATAACTCCTTAAGAAACACGCCGCACCATCACTCTGTCGTCTTCTTCATCTTTTCCGCGCATGTTTGCTGATCACTTGTGTTGATCGTATGATGCAAAAAAAGTGTTTCCATTGCAGTTTTGTGTAAAACACTTACTGTATTATGTCAATATGGCTGAAAAACCAACTCATCTTAGGGCAAAAACTTTTTATCGAAAAATGTTATTTATTTATTTGTGTTTCCATTAAGCAAATTTATTTCTGACATTCCAGTGTCATAATAATCAACAAGTTAGCTTATGCTGCCTTGTGATGGACTTTTCAGAATGTACCCTGACTCAGTGATTGTTGGGGATCCCCATGATCCTACAATGTTATATGTCTTCATCATATAATTTTCCCATAGCTTTTATTTTGTTATTTCTCAACCATATGTATGCAAATATGACAAATAATGTTTTGGAAATGTAAAGATGCTAAGGTACAGGCTCCCAGTTGCAACATTTGAAAAAAAAAATTAAAAAATTAAATCGACCTGACCCAGAACGTTGTCATCACCATCTGACAAAAATAAATAAAAAATAATTTTTAATGACCCTGTTAGTGATATTTTTACTCATTTTACAGACAAATGCTTCTCAAGAAACAAAATAAATACAGTATTATTTTGAAGTAATGCAATTACATAAAATACATTAAAATGTATTAATTGCACATTTAAGTGAGATTTGACAACAATTTCACTGAAAGAGTCAGAAAAACTCTAATGGAGTTGACATCTGATGGAGTTGACAAAAAGCCAAACTACCTCAATTTATATGATGTTAATCTGAAGGAGGCCATATTGTAGCTCATCAGGGCCATGAAATATTTACATTATACCAAAATGAAGCTTTTGTTTCACAAAATTTCACAAAGGTTTTATTTCACAAAAGTTTTGTAAATTGTCAGTTATGGAGTTGACACATCATGGTTGTGACAAACAACTTAGGAATAAAAAGAAGAAAAAACTAAAGAATAGCATAAGCTAACCAGAGCTAACTAGCCCTCTTAGCAAAGGAAGAGAAAGGAAGAGGTCATGGGGTCCCCATGGGGTCATGGGGTCGGATGTTCTGGTGCCCCCATTAATGCCTGATTTTTTTTACATTCTTTTCATTTCTGACGGTGTTGACAAAAACTAGGGACAAATTTCAATGGAGTTGGAAAATATATAAAAATGATTTTTAATTAAATTTATTGATACCTTTATAATTATTTATATGACTACTTATACTTAATTGTCATTATATATAATTTTAGTATTTTTTTAGTGTTGACAAAAACTAGGGACAAATTTCAATGGAGTTGGAAAATAAATAAAAATGATTTTTAATTAAATTTATTGATACCTTTATAATTATTTATATGACTACTTATACTTAATTGTCATTATATATAATTTTAGTATTTTTTTATTGTTTTAAACTATTATAATGTATTGAGTTCTGCTCCTGGACAAAGGCTTTTATAGGCATCAACCACCAACTACAATGTTTAAAATAAAAAATTATTCTGCAAATACACATTGTTGTGCTCACATGACCCAGATTAGTTTAGTCAGATATTTGAAAAACATATATTTTGTGTATATTTTATTCGAATTTTGTGCTTTATCCATAGGACCTGTTTTGTCCCTATTCTCAAGAATCACTGCATTGCACACCAGCTGAAATATTTCAGGTCTTTTATTGTTTTAATACTGATGATTTTGGCACACAGCTCATGAAAACCCAAAATCCCTGTCTCAAAAAATGTACACATTTCATCCGACCAATAAAAGAAAAGTGTTTTAATACCAAAAATGTCAACCTTCAAATAATTATGTTCAGTTTTGCACTCAATACTTGATCAGGAATCCTTTTGCAGCCTTCAATGTACCATGGCATGGAGGCCATCAGCCTGTGGCTCTGCTGAGGTGTTATGGAGCCCATGATGCTTCGATGAGCCTTAAGCTCATCCAGAGTGTTGGGTCTGGCGTCTCTCAACGTTCTCTTCACAATATCCCACAGATTCTCTATGGGGTTCAGGTCAGGAGAGTTGGCAGGCCAACAGTAATACCATGGTCAGTAATACCAGTGGTTTTGGCTCTGTGAGCAGGTCCCAGGTTGTGCTGAAAAATTAAATCTTCATCTCCATAAAGCTTTTCAGCAGATGGAAGGATGAAGTGATCCAAAATCTCCCGATAGCTGCTACATTGTCCCTGTCCTTGATAAAACACAGTGGACCAGCAGCTGACATGGCTCCCAGACCATCACTGACTGTGGGTACTTGACACTGGACTTGTGGCATGTTGGCATTTCCTTCTCCCAAGTCTTCCTCCAGACTCTGGCACCTTGATTTCCGAACGACATGCAAAATTTGCTTTCATCCGAAAAAAGTACTTTGGACCACTGAGCAACAGTCCAGTGCTGCTTCTCTGTAGCCCAGGTCAGGCGCTTCTGCCGCTGTTTCTGGTTCAAAAGTGGCTTGACCTTTGACCTGGGGAATGCAGCACCTGTAGCCCATTTCCTGCATACGCCTGGGCACGGTGGCTCTGGATGTTTCTACTCCAGACTCAGTCCACTGCTTCCCCCGAGGTCTGGAATCGGTCCTTCTCCACGATCTTCTTCAGGGTCCGGTCACCTCGTCTCGTTGTGCAGCGTTTTCTGCCACACGTTTTCCTTCCCACTGAGGTGCCTTGATACAGACTCTGGGAACGGCCTATTCATTCAGAAATGTCTTTCTGTGTCTTACCCTCTTGCTTGAGGGTGTCAATGATGGCCTTCTGGACAGCAGTCAGGTCAGCAGTCTGACCCATGATTGCAGTTTTGAGTAATGAACCAGGCTGGGAATTTTTAAAAGCCTCAGGAATCTTTTGCAGATGTTTAGAGTTACTTTGTAGATTCAGATGATTAGGTTAATTGCTCGTTCAGAGAACCTTTTCATGATATGCTAATTTTTTGAGACAGGGATTTTGGGTTTTCATGAGCTGTATGCCAAAATTATCAGTATTAAAACAATAAAAGACCTGAAATATTTCAGTTGGTGTGCAATGAATCTAAAATATATGATTGAAAATAATGAACTTTATCACAATATGCTAATTTTTTGAGAAGGACCTGTATATACATATAGTTGTCAGTTTTTAGCTCAAGATGTGTAGCGCCTTGCTGTTCCAAAATCTGGACTTAAACCCTTAATCTAAACCTTAGCATTAATGTATTTATAAGCAATAACTGAGCCTGAACTATTTGACTATTATTCTCCCGATAATCAGGTGAAGCTCAGACTTGGTAATTTTGATCTAAATTACAAATTTTTTATTGATTGCCTTCGACAGTTATTCATAGCCAAACTGGACCTGTTGCTGTACAGCAAATCTGTAATGTCATCCACAAACAATTACATAACAAAACTGAATAAATGTTTAAGTGAGCAAACACCTTTCGCCACTGTACACAAACAGGGCAACACATTTCGCAGGGTGTTTTCCATTGTTCTTAAAATAAATTTGTAATCCCTTTAGTGGGATCAGTCTTGGCAGCCCTGGATCCTGTGCAGCACGTTCCAAGTCGAAGCATCAGGACAGGATCTTTTATTCCACCTTACCTTTGTACTCGCAAAGGGTACAATGATGATTAAGTCAAGTCAAGTTCATTTATATGGGTAATTTAAGCAATCAAGCAATTCAACATGCTTTGCATGTTAAAACATAACCTAATAATCAAACCTAATAAATAAAATAAAATAAAATATATGTATTTTTATTTTGAAGTGGCAAAATAGAAAGACGTTGCAACCCACATTAGAATTAATCTATGTTCTAGTTATTATTAATTAAAAGGCAACTCTAAACAAATGGGGTTTCACTGTTGATTTAGAGGAACTCAGTGTTTCAGCTGTTTTGCAGTTTTATGGAAGTTTGTTCCAGATTTGTGGTGCATAAAAATTGAATGCTGCTTCTCCATGTTTGTTTCTGGTTCCGGTTCTGGTTTTGCAGATCAGACCAGAACCAGAAGACCTGAGAGGTGTAGAAGATTGATGCAACAACAGCAGATCTGTAATGTGTTGTGATTTATAAACTAACAGTATATTGTAGTCTATTCTCTCAGTGTAGTGATTTTAAAACTGGTGTTATGTGTTCTATCTTCCTGGTTTCAGTCAGAACTCCAGCAGTAGCGTTCTGGATCAGCTGCAGCTGATGTCTCAGTGAATAGTTAAAAGTTGAAGAAGTCACCAGGAAGGCTGACTGCCTGGTAGATGAAGGCTATGTTTAACTCACATCGAAAAGCTCATGTTACTGGAGTACAACACTGTTGTAGCAGATATTAGCCATTTACACTTTTACAGGGTTTTGTTGCTATGTTTAATTAAATCTTCATTTTATTGATTTTGCGCTAACTGAAATCTGTGTTGAACAAATTCTGGTTGTTTCAGAACAAAATAAACTTAAGATACATCTGTCACTTTTTTCTCTCTTCGCTAAATCTAAATGTGTAATTAAAAAGACAATTCCTGATTGTCAAAATAAAAGCCTTTCCTAGAAAAATAGTCTATTAGGAATCAGTTATTTTTTTAAATGTGATTTATAACACTGAATTTTTATCTTGTGCAATTAGGCACATTTGAATTTTGCCAGCAAAATATTTGCCTATAAAACTGAATTGCAGAAATTAGCCTTCAAAATTTCACCTGGAAAATATTCAAAGGTAAATGCAGTGACCTTCTGGTGACCCAAGCCAAATGCTATCAGCAGTAGGTTAAGTCGAGCAGCTTTTAGCGAATCAAACTTCGCTCCTCACTCACAGAAATGTACAAATCCATTGTTATACATTCAATATCTTAAAAGATATAAGACTATTTTTTCCCATTTTTTCTTATCATTGAAACATTCAAAATGATCTTTCATTCAGATTTAAAATATGTAAAGTGTACAGCAAACACAATTTTATTATGCGACGAATCAAATATGACCCATTGAGCTGCTCTGAAGGTGCAAACTGTTTGTGTTTTTGTGACTTGGCATGTGGAGCTGCTCTGTTCTGGGATGCGGCTCTGCTTCACTAAGAATAGCATCCTTGCTGACCCTTTTGCCTGCAGACACTTTCTGAATACCAAGCCAGCACAACCACATCTCACAGAGAAACCACTTCCACCGTGGCCACCTGTTCTACTTGGCGCTTCCCTTTGACTGTGCAGTGTGTGGATCAGCCAGCCTGTGTTTCTCTGCAGTTCTTGTTCAATCAAATGAAACCCCTAACCATCCTCTTCTCTCTTCTTCTAAAAAGTTGGTGCTGATGTGTAGCACATCAGCACCGACATTTTAGCTGCAGTGCAGAAAAGTTTGAAAGCGGAGTGCAAATTTGAAATGCTGCAGACATTGCACTTGGCCTTTTTGTTTGTTTATGCATCAGTGCGTGGCTCACCCGGGGTCTTAACATCGTCCTGAGAGTACTCAACGTGTCTCCTTTGCTTGAAGTAAATAAACCTGTTTTGTTTTTTGTGGGGTTGCAAGATTTAGCACAGTAAGAGATGAGAGAACAAGTGTAATAAAGGTCTTTGTTGCTTATTGTGGTACATTTAAAATGCTGATGTTTGAATCATTTAAATGAAAGAATTACAAGGAGAAGCGGATAGAAATATTTTATTGTTAGTCTATGAGTGTTAGGCAGCTTCTCAGCTGGTACTGATGATGACCCGTCCTCTTAATGAAACAAACTAATGGATAAAATATAAATATTCTTGTGACTACTCTTTGAAACAGGGTGAAAGATATTTCTTCTTCTACATGGTGCTCAGGCTAAAAGATTCCCCGAGGGCCTGAGCATCTTTTAGTCAAGTATTTTTGATGCTTCAGCTATTTTATAGAAGTTTGTAAGTGTATATATGTATTTCGTTTACCCTTGGTCTGTTAATAGGAATGGATGGTAGACTATAAAAGGCAACATTCGGAAGACTACTGCTGAGAGCCTAGGTGACCTGTGGATTTGATTGATCCACTTGTCTTTCTCCATCCATGTCATTGACTGAGAAACCTAAATTCGTAACTCAGCATGTGTTGTGTTGGTTTGGTGAAAGAAAAGGCTGAACTAAAAGGCTCATACTAAACATTTCCAATACAAATATATTGACTTTTCCACACCACAGAAAGCACCACAAGTTAAAGTTAGTAAACCTTACGTTTTTAATTTATGCTGCATAACTGATTGGTTTGTGAAAGTGGTTGAGCAGCTCAGGGTGGTGTGGGGATCTGATGAGTGTGCATTGATAATACCAGATCTTCTAAACCAAACACTGGCTGGAATGACATGCTCTGTCCAGGTCAGACTAATGAACTTTTTTTCCCTCTGAATGCAGGGCAAGTCAGCTTACAGTTCCCTTTCTCTGTCTGTCCGTCTCACTCATTGTTATCCTGCAGCTTAAAGCAGGCTTGTGGCTGGGGAAGCCGCATTAGCAATACAAGGAGCTGTACAAGCCTTGGTGGTTATGTAAACCCTCACTCCCTCTCCCCCCCAACCCTCAACACACAAACAAGCCCTTAAGCCTCTCTGGTTTGTAGCCAGCACACGCCAGCAAATATCTTTCACCCGCTTATCGTTACATCATTACTACACTGGCCGTCTGTTTGTCTCTGAGGCAGCCCGAAACAAAATAAGCTACACTGTGGGCATTGCATTTTATGTTATTGTATTTCATTGCACATGATAAAATAAATGAATAATTAACTGAAAGCACACAGGTATATTTACTATGCCTGGCCCTGCCATTATGACAAATTTTGCTAGTTATTACGGTAAAAGATAATTATGTTGGTATGAGACCATTTTCAAGTAATATAAAGGTAATCGCATAATAATGCAAGAACACGTTCTCAAAGACCAATAAACTTTAAATTCTACTGACTATTTAACACTGGAACTGGAAAACATTTTAAATATCCAAAATAAATTAACAAAACAGAAACAACAAATAAAATGGTGAAGTATCTGTAAACAAAATTGTCCTTCAAACAAAGCCTGATTGAGATCAAATCCCCAGACTGAAGACTTTTATTATCCAGTTTTAGGTTGAAAGAGAGAAAACAGAAAAACAATAAATCATTCAAGTGGAAATTATTGAACTTTACTTTTTTTATTATTGCTTATTGCAACAGGCCAAAGTATACAATTTTACTGTCAGAGCAAATAGTGAGGATAAAAAGAATGTCCTATTAATATTATTATTTTAAAGTCCTAAAGCCAGAAGCAAAACAAAAAAATGTATGACTTGTGCTTGCTTAGATTTTATTTCAAATTATTTGTCTTGTGACACCATTGGTTATAAAACAAGCTGGCTTCAAACTTGCAGTGAAGTAATTTGGTATAAAAACGTCTTAGATGTTTTTAAGACTATAAAACATTCCAGCTCAGGCAGAGACTTTACTGATTTAGCACTCTACTTGTCATGATCCGTGTTTCTGTGTGTTTATTTTTGAGTTGTTTCTGTGTTTATTGTTATCCTGTTACCTGTGAGTCTCTGTCTCTGACTTCCCTGTTGATTGATCCCAGCTGTGTCTCGTTCCTTGATTACCCTCCCGGTGTATTTAGTCCCACCTGTTGGCTGTGTTCCTCGTTGGGTCCTTGTCTATTGTCGTTGTGTGTACACCAGTGATTATTGTTGTCTGTCTCCATTCTCCAGTTGAACTGTTTTAGTCCTGGTTTGTGTTAGCTCTCAGTGCTAGTCCTGTAATCAGTTGCTACCGGCATTTAGCTGTGCGCTAGTCTCTCTGCCGTGCTGCCTGTCCTGGACTGTTTGAGCCACTTGTCATTAAACTCTTCATCATCATCTTACCTGGGTTTCAGCGTCTCTCCTTACCACCACCAACCACCATTCTTGACACTACTGACTTTAAAATGTTTTGTTTCATTTCATAAATCCACTACATTAACCCTTACTAACCCTTACATTAAGATTTTTACTTTACAAAAAAGTCCTCTAGATTTTGAGCCTGAAAAAGATCTGGAACCGAAATGTGTTTTTAGTCCTTGTGTTTCTATTTTTTGTTATGTACTGATAAGTTGGCAGCAATTTCCTTAATTTTGGGAGATCGCCGACTGGCTGATGCTTCCATGAGAAACCGATCTTATCCTCCTCAGGGGAAAACCAGTCACTGCCCCTTCAGCTCTGCATTGAAAGACGGGTTATGTCACGTCTGTAGTTATCTGTAGTCTCCCCAGTGGTGGCAACTTTGCAGCTTTGTCACCAAATTTAGCAACTTTTCAGACAAAATCTGCATCAGCCAAAATCAGAATCAGATGATCAGTTGTTTTAAAGGTTGATCGGCCAGGAAACTAATCAATCCACTGTTAGTTTTAATTTAACCTTCAGACTTTACTTTTATCCTGTTGCCTTGTTACTTGTGCTTTGGCATTCACTGTAATCATTTTTATAATTTAAATATACTGGTTTTTGTTACTAATATCTGCCATTTTTTATCAAGAGGATAAAGCTTTAATTAGTGGTTTTGATTGGTTGGTTGTTTCTGTTGAACACAGCACTACTTCCTGGTCATTTTTGGTCATGAAGGTCAGAAACCTCTGGAGCTGCGGTCAGAGGACGAGTCGGACTGCAACGAGTGGGTGGAGTGCATCCAGCAGGCCAGGTACAGACACGTTTCAGTCACGTTTTTCTGTTCATTTTCAGGTTAGAGGGAAAACCTCTTCAGTATTGGACTTATGTCCCTCATTATTCATTTTATCGTTTTCAGAGTCAAAGATAGGAAAATTATTACGAAGTTAGTTTCATGCTAAATTTCTAATAAATGTAGATGTCTGTGTAGAATATATTCAAAGCAAGTGGTAATGTTAAGGTCACATTGTGGTCTTAAAAAAATAATTAGTCAACACATAATGATTATCACAAAACGTACAGGAATATGTTCGTGGTGGGATATAAAGTCATTTTGCTTCTAAATCAGAAAAATATTTTCAGTCAGTAATGACTCAGCTCAGGACTTCTCAGAAAAATGGCCACTGTGCTGCTGCAAATTGTGTCACCGTCTGAATCTGAATGTGTGTGTTGTGAGATTAATGACTGAGCGCTCACACAGAACATCAAATACCACAAGATCATGACCAGCATTTAAGGAGATTTAAACCGGCGGCACAGTTGATCTGTCGTGCACAATTGCACAGACGAGACGGGGGGGTTTCTAGCCTGAGCAGATCTTCTTAATGCAGAGTGATCAGCGGTCAATTTTGCCTTACATGCGGTGTTTTCTGACCCTGATCCGAGGGGAAAACTGTTGCCTCGCTTCGGCAATCCCTCACAGCTGTTAGTTTTGACCAAAAAAAAAGCAGCGCAGCATCGACGTCAGTACCACACATGGAATCTGTCAGGAGAATCCGAGTACCTTTCTTTTTAAAATAATGTCAGTCCTATCCTATTGTTTGCTGAGGAAATGCAGCAGGTTTTAATAATACATATTATAACTACTGAGACCTCTATCGAATGATTTCTGATTCTTATTTACTCTTGGATATCCTGTTGCTGACTGAGCACTAATTCGTACATCATTAATCATAACTTTGTTAAAGTTGCTGTATGCAACTTTTACAAAAAAATTTTTTTTTACATGTTTTTAAAACTGTCACCATGTTATGACAATACAAAATGAGACAGATAATTTGTGAAAAGATCGATCTCCTCCACTTCCTGCCAGAGCTATTATTGACAAAATGCAGCATTCCCGGTCAAAAACAACCAATCAGAGCCAGGAGGAGGGTCTTAGCGCTGTCAGTCAGGCTCGTGTGTAGCTCCTAAAACCACTAATGGTGAAGAAACAACTTAACATTCCAGGAAAACTATTTATCCACCGTCAGCCGTCGCCACGGCGTGATGACAAGGAGATCATCCAAAACATTTAATCATATCTCAAAGACAAATAATCAAACAAATGATCAAAAGTGGAAACGTGCAGTGAGCTGGTCAAGAATTAGAAGACATTTTGCTTCCTTTAATGCCCTCAGTAATGTTTCCACTGATTATTGAAAAACAAATATGAATAGTTAAAAAAAAAACGCAATAAAAGTTCACTCAGAACAATTGATACTCTCTTCACTTTTTGTTATCTTTTGGAAAATATTTGTTTTGTTTCCTGTCAGAAAACTAACTGCCAGGGTGAATGAAAAATATTTTTATATCTAAATCTGCCTGTATAATTTTGGCCTTAGCTGCAAATATAACCAAAAGCATTCAGAACAAAGTGAAATTTTGCAGAGAAAAATAGGCAGCCATTTCAGCTTAAGTGTGTAAAGCTTTAAGAGACATGCACTGAAAGACCAAATTGGAGCAAAAGATAAAAGGTCAAGCTCAGTACAAAACACACACTTTTCAGATTATGATTTAAAAAATCTGCTGAGAAATAGATGAGCAGAGTAGTAAATTTGTCAAGCACCTTTTCCTCATCAGTTAAAACCTCTAAACATTGAGCTTTCAGTTTAAAGATTCTCGTTAAATCAAACTCAGATTTGCTTCTCTTTTTTTTGTGGTGGTGAAACACACTGGACACAGCAACCACATCCAGGCGAGCGAGCGTGTCTGGGTGCTCAGTGCTCGCAGCGGTTCACATTTAGGTCACTCTAGTGCTGTTTTACCTCGTCGGTTACATCACACACTCGACCTCTATTTCCTCTCAGCGCTCTCCTTATGTCTCTCTTATATTTTAACGACGGCAGTGAACACCTCCAATATTCTCCACCCCCCGTTTACCTCTTAGCGCGCCCATGGTTGTTCACCAGCACGTTTCCGAAACCCGACCCTTTCAACCTTCTGCCTTCCAGCTACTCTGACATCATGATCGAGCGCGAGATCCTGATGCAGAAGTACATCCACCTGGTCCAGATCCTGGAGACGGAGAAGATCGCAGCCAATCAGCTGCGCACTCAGCTGGAGGATCAGGACACGGAGATCGAGCGGCTCAAGGCCGAGGTACGCATGAGCGCGTCCACATCTGCGTGCGCATGCATACTTAAATGCACACTCGGACGCAACCCTCAGATGGAGCACATTTAGATCAACGCGTGCAAAAGCCCCCAGGCATGATGAAGAAGACACTTCTGTTGAATTAAAGCACAGCAGGGCTCCAAGGACTCCAGAACCCATTACTTCCCTATCTCGATGTTTATTTTTGTCCAAAGTTTCATGAATATTTGATACTTTGTACCAGCGCGCTCACATAGATGCTGTTGTTGTGGTAGATTGTGGTGCTGAACAAGGCCAAGGAGAGGATGTTGCCGTTCCAGAGCAACCAAGAAGAGGAGGACCCGGACATCAAAAAGATTAAAAAGGTAAAAGCATCGTCAAAGCGGCAACAACGGACGGAGAGCATGGGAGCCCATGACGGGGTTGTTGTGTGACCCCGCAGGTGCAAAGCTTCATGCGTGGCTGGTTGTGCCGGAGGAAGTGGAAGATCATCGTCCAGGACTACATCTGCTCGCCTCACGCAGAGAGCATGAGGAAGAGGAACCAGATCGTGTTCAACATGGTGGAGGCAGAGACGGAGTACGTCCACCAGCTCTCCATTCTGGTCAACTGCTTCCTCAGGCCGCTGCGCATGGCCGCCAGCTCCAAGAAGCCTCCCATAAGCCACGACGACGTCAGCAGCATCTTCCTCAACAGGTAATGAATCCTCTTGATCAGTGTGAGAGGAAAATATACACAAAACATTTATGCTGGCAGTGCCGGGTGTCAAAAAAGATCATCATGCAAGTTTACAAAAGCATTCTCCCCCAGCAGAACTTTTCCATGTTTTGTCCCATTGCAACTGCAAGCAACTTATTGGGATTTTACAGGTGCTGGTCATAAAATTAGAATATAATGTATGAATATAATATATTCATACATTACATACAAACTCATATATTTCAAATGTTTATTTCGTTTAATTTTGATGATTACAAATGACAACAAATGAAAATCTCAAATTCAGCATATCAGAAAATTAGAATCTTGTGAAAAGGTTCAAAATTGATGACACCTGGTACCACACTCTAATCAGCTAATTAACTCAAACCACCTGCAAAGGCCTTTAAATGGTCTTTCAGTCTAGTTCTATAGGCTACACAATCATGGGGAAGACTGCTGACTTGACAGTTGTCCAAAAGACGACCGTCGACACCTTGCACAAGGAGGGCAAGACACAAAAGGTCATCGCTAAAGAGGCTGGCTGTTCACAGAGCTCTGTGTCCAAGCACATTAATAGAGAGGCGAAGGGAAGGAAAAGATGTGGTCGAAAAAAGTGTTCTAGCAAGAGAGATAACCGCACCCTGGAGAGGATTGTGAAACAAAACCCATTCAAAAATGTGGGGGAGATTCACAAAGAGTGGACTGCAGCTGGAATGAGTGCTTCAAGAACCACCACACACAGACGTATGAAAGACATGGGTTTCTGCTGTCGCATTCCTTGTGTCAAGCCACTCTTGAACCACAGACAGCGTCAGAAGCGTCTTGCCTGGGCTAAAGAGAAAACAGGACTGGGACTGCTGGTGAGTGGTCCAAAGTCATGTTCTCTGATGAAAGTAAATTTTGCATTTCCTTTGGAAATCAAGGTCCCAGAGTCTGGAGGAAAAGAAGAGAGGCACGTCATCCACGTTGCTTGAAGTCCAGTGTAAAGTTTCCACAGTCAGTGATGGTTTGGGTGCCATGTCATCTACTGGTGTTGGTCCATTTTGTTTTCTGAGGTCCAGGATCAACGCAGCCACATACCAGGAAGTTTTAGAGCACTTCATGCTTCCTGCTGCTGACCAACTTTTTGGAGATGCAGATTTCATTTTCCAACAGGACTTGGCACCTGCACACAGTGCCAAAGCTACCAGTACCTGTTTGAAGGACCATGGTATCCCTGTTCTTAATTGGCCAGCAAACTCTCCTGACCTTGACCCCATAGAAAATCTATGGGGTATTGTGAAGAAGAAGATGCAATACACCAGACCCAAAAATTCAGAAGAGCTAAAAGCCACTATTAGAGCAACCTGGGCTATCATAACACCTGAGCAGTGCCACAGACTGATCGACTCCATGCCACGCCGCATTGCTGCAGTAATACAGGCCAAAGGAGCCCCAACTAAATACTGAGTGCTGTACATGCTCATACTTTTCATGTTCATACTTTTCAGTTGGCCGACATTTCTATAAATCCTTTGTTTTTATTGGTCTTCAGTAATATTCTGATTTTCATTTGTTGTCATTTGTAATCATCAAAATTAAACGAAATAAACATTTGAAATATGAGTTTGTATGTAATGTATGAATATAATATACAAGTTTCACTTTTTAAATGGAATTACTGAAATAAATCTACTTTTTCCTTATATTCTAATTTTATGACCAGCTCCTGTATGTAATACACTTAACACAAAGTAGTTTAAAAATTAAAAAAGAGAAGGTATTCTCTTTTTTTCAAATAAATATCTAACAAGTTACTGTGATGCCTGTAAATAACATCCAAAGCAGCAGGTATCCTTAAAGGGGCAGTCTTTTTGTTTTTTACCTTTACATGATGTTATAATGTCGTTTCATCACCAAAATCTTTCCTGGAGAGTTGCTTTGATTCTTTCATGGATGCTTGAACAAATCTTTAATGTCCCATGGTAACCATTCAGCTGCAAAGTACCTGATGGGATCTAGTTCCGCCTTCGATGACACCCCAACCCCTCAACCCCCACTCAGCTCCTTCAGACTAGCCAGCAGCAATTAGCAAACACCTTGTGTAACGGTGCATCTGCTGAGCTCTTTATAGGAGATACTTCTCAAAGGTTCTCCTCTGTTAAAACGTTAACAGAGGAGCCATGTTGTGATGACTTCCTGAAGGTGGAGCTTCTAAAAAAGCCGGAGATTTTAAAGAGACCAATTTCAACACAGTAAACTATGTCAGATTTCTTCTAAGTCATATTTTATATATTCATCATCTTTATAACAACTTGAGGTAAGATAGTTACTTAATGGTGCTATAAAATGATTCTGTGTGGATGGAAAACATAATACAGTTTGATGATATTCTGATCCGTCTATTCAGTGATATTATACGGTGACAAAAGCTCCATGTGGTTATGTGATTAAACAGAAACCTACACTGACTGGCCACTATAATAAGTACACATGTTCGATGCTTGTTAGTACAAATATCGTTCAGGCAATTATATTTTGGAAACTCAGAGATGAATTCGATTTCCTAAAGTTCAAACAGTTTTAAGCCTGAGACGAATGACAAGAAGAGATTTGATGCAAAGTAACATTTAATGAGTACATACTGATAACTGATAAAATAATTGGTCAAATTAGTCTCACTTTAGATTCACTTTTTGATTTTGTCAAAAATTTCAAATAGGTTTTGCATCTGATGGATGTTCTTCAAACTGAGTATCCATCCTGAACTCTCCCACTGTGGGACAATAAAGTTTATTTCTAACAAGTATTAGCATGTTGCCAACAGTAAGCTGTGAGTTCACTGTGTTTTTTCCAGTTGATTTCAGATGGTGTTTCACTGATGGGCCGGTGTGTTGGTAATAGACACTGAAGTGGGAGGAAATGTTTCTGCCTTTTTCTTTTCTCGTTCTAATTCCCAGTGAATTTTCCCACAGATCATTTCTGACTCACAGTTTGAGAGCTTTGATTGTTGCCGTTTCATCACACAGAGGCGATCAGATAATTCACAGCTGCTCCAAAGTACCTGATTCTTTTGAAGGTGCACTGAGCAGACATCTGTGCTTTGACATGCCAGTTTTAGTTTTAGTAAAATGATTTGCCAAATTATGCTGCTCTGTTATAGAAACATGAACAAACAGCCTCCTGATACTGAAGATCCCATTTCTAAGTTTCTGTCACCGTTTATGGATGGACTGGACCGAAAATGAGCTGTTTCTAATCTATAGATGATTTCTTTGTGTGTTTCTAGACTCCTCTGTAAATCCTTCCAGACAGCTAATTATTAAGAATATATTCCTAATAAGTATTTATTTGATGGTTTTACAGCGTTCGAAGTCTCTGCTCACTGACTGCAGTCAGGAGAAAGAGTCTGGAGCAGAATGCAGCTTTTGTAGAGAGAGGTTCATTCCCATCGCAGTTTGATCATCTACTTGGTTACAGAGCAAACAGCAAGCACACGTCTTCTTTCACTAGGAGCCATGAGAGAGCAGGAAACAATTTAATTAATCAGCTTGATTGTGATTAATCCGATTAATAATTAGTTTAATTATTGATTAATTGTTAACTGGAGTATTTAGACTTTTAAAAAAGCAATTTACTGAAAGAACAACACAGTCAGAGCTTCTATTAAGACAAAACTAAACCAAAAATATATACATTTAGCATTAAAGGTGAAATAAATCTTATTTGTTTAGAATGTTCTCTCCAGAGCTCGTGTCAGAGTTTTACCTTCACCAGGTACAAATTTAATAAAAAACAATCTATTAAGTATCTTTAGGTATCCCATTATTAATCAATTAAGAAAGGGCTGAACTTTTCACACAATGTATTTTTTAGCTGCAGATTCAACCTTTGCTACAAGTGACCAAACGTATACTAAAGTAATAGAATGTTATTAAATTTTAAGCAATAAAGTGTCTAGTTTTCTATTTAAAAATGGAATTGAATTATTTGTTTATCTGCATGTTTTATGTATTTCTAATCTTGTATAAAATAAGTTTGAGTGGCTAAACAACAAATCTGCAGAATGTGCCAATTCTTTAACCTGATCGATCAAATAATCATTAGAATGATCGACATTGCTAAAATAATTATTAGCTGCTGGTCTTTCGTAGAGTGCACGTCTTAAAACACAACTCACAGTGTCTGTATTTTATTTTGTCTCCTGAGTGAAAAGAGAAGCATCCTCAGATTAGTTCTCTGTGTGCAGTGAGACCATCATGTTTCTGCACGAGATCTTCCACCAGGGCCTGAAGGCTCGCATCGCCAACTGGCCGACGTTGGTTCTGGGTGAGTACTGATTCATTCAGTGGTCAGACTTAAATACTTCAACCTGTAGACTGTACCAACTCTCAGATCACAGTTCCTAACATAAAAAACTTAAACAAAAATGTAATCTACATCATGTAATCTACATCTTAAGTAATGCTTCTGTAATAAGAAGAAATATAGACTATTGTCAAATTATGATGATGCAGTTTATGAGTGGATTTTGTGTTTGATCTAAGTTATTGTCTTTACTGTAGTTTCACTTTTCAGTCACTAAACAGATAATAATTCATTCCAGGAAAGTAATTTCCAAACAAATAATTGAATTACAAATGAGTTATTTACAGTTACATACATTCAAAACAGGCCTAAAAACGTAATATTCTCAATATTTCTTATGAATTTCTTTTAACTAACACGTCTTGTTCTAATCTTTAATGTTTACATCTATATTTTAGGATCTTTGCTGCTGTTTTGTCTTAATTGTTTTATTGATTGTAGCACTTTAAATGTAAATACGTAATAAATAAAATGTATTATTATTATTACATAGAGTCACTGTAAGCACATCAAAAACATAAATTTATTATCTGTAAATGTCTGAAGTAGAAGCTGTAGTTTTAGTCCATCTTTTTTTGATACGTCAATGTAAGTCGCTGTACGTTTTCCTCCCAGCTGACCTGTTCGACATCCTGCTGCCCATGCTCAACATTTACCAGGAGTTTGTGCGGAACCACCAGTACAGCCTGCAGGTTCTGGCCAACTGCAAGCAGAACCGAGACTTTGACAAGCTGCTCAAACAGTACGAATCCAACGCCGGTTGTGAGGGCCGCATGCTGGAAACCTTCCTCACTTACCCCATGTTCCAGGTACCAAACACATTATACACTAATTATGCAATAAACTTCTTTGTTTTCAAGGTCCAGGTTTAGTTCCAGTGGCCATATGGTAACTACGATCACAACGTACCATTTCATCAGCTTCAAATGTAGATTGTAATGAGGATGAATGGAAAATCAGAAGGCTTTTATTTTGAGTGCATTTGAAAAACTTCAATTGATTCAAACGATGGTTCAGCTTTTAGCTTGAGACTGAGCAAAGTAATGCAGCTGGGCTGCTGCAGCCATTTATCTACAAGTCTGAATATCTAGACTTCTACATATTCTATGACTGAAAAAAATCACTACAAGCTATTTAGATTTGTGTTTTAAAAGACTTGGAGCGTGTAAAACTTTACAGCCTAATAAATAATTTATAGACAGATGAACTCTTGGTAGAATGTGTTGTTAAAATGAAAGTAGTTATGTCACAAACTACAAAAAAATTGCTTTTAACATATTTGAAAATGTTCTTTCAAGACAAATTGTTGCTTTTAAACTGATAAAATTTCGGATTTTTAAAAACAGGTTTAAATTTTTAATTTTTGTCCCACATTCTAATCATACATCCATGTCTTGGTATTCAATATGTCATTGTTTTCTTTATGACATATTTTTTTAAATGCTAGATTCCTCGATACATCATCACCCTCCATGAGCTGCTGGCGCACACACCCCATGAGCATGTGGAGCGCAAGAGCCTGGAGTTCGCCAAATCCAAACTGGAAGAGTTGTCAAAGTGAGTATGGGACTGTGGGAAAAAAAATGATGGAAATGACGATTCAGTGACGCTGAATTTGGAGACCGAATATCATTTTTCTGTATGTACATACTAAACGCACAGGAACAGATTCATTTGGTTGCATGTTGGTTCTTATTGAGAAACTCAAAAAATGCACTGCAGTGAAAGCTGTACAAATATTTAATCGTCATATTTTCATATTTATTGATGCTGTAATAAACTCAACAGTAGAGAAAATATCATAAAAATTTATTTTTAGAGGTTTTTTAAACATTATTAATATTAATTTACACCGTTATGAGGAATTACATGTGTTTTAGAAATACAATAAATCTATCTCTCTTATAGATTAAGTTTTTTTCTATTTTTCTCACTCATTCTTATGGAATAATTACACTGAATTTTCACAAAAGAAAACTTAAGGCATGAGTAATATTTAGATAAATGTTTCTTGCCGTTATGTTGTTTTTTGTCATCATTTAAAATCTAAACAGAGAAGTTCAATTGTAGTTCGATGGTGGAAATTTATCAGAAATGATAAGTCTCCTTAACGAATTTCATTCAGCTGAACTGAGGGTAAAACCGGCTGTTTGGGTCATACAGGTCACAGACCCTTGAACTAGTCTGGTACACAGCGACACACACACACACTGACCTCTGCTCCTTCTGTTTTCAGAATGATGCACGACGAGGTGAGCGACACGGAGAACATCAGGAAGAATCTGGCCATTGAAAGGATGATCGTTGAAGGCTGTGACATTTTGTTAGACACCAGCCAGACCTTCGTCAGACAAGGTAGCCGTCCTGCTTTCTCAGCTTTCATTCAGCCGTCACACCTTCCTGCACTCTTTCACGACTTCTCTCCTCCGCGATCAGGTTCTCTCATCCAGCTGCCGTCCAGCAGCGAACGGGGCATGCTCAGTAAGGTGCGTCTGGGTTCGCTCTCACTGAGGAAGGAAGGAGAGAGGCAGTGTTTCCTGTTCACCAAGCACTTCCTCATCTGCACACGGACCTCTGGAGGGAAGCTGCACCTGCTGAAGGTAAAACGTTTCTCTATCTACAATGTGAGTGTTTTCAAGTTCAGCAGTTTCTACACAGACTCTAGAGTTACAGGTTTAGAAAAAATGACAGACCTGGGAAGACATACACTGCGTTTCCATTAACCATAAAATTGCGTAAATTGAAATTATGAAAATAAATCAGCTTAATGGAAACATGGCATTTAAAAAAAAATTAAAAATCATTGTTTCGAATAAAAATGATGAGACTGCTTTCTGCTTTTTGACCGTATTGAAGTAGATGTGTGTTGCAGAACTGCAATGGAAACACCTTTTTCTCATCACACGAGTCACATGATCAGCAGCTGGATGTTGCTACTGGCAGAAACAACATGGATTGTTTCAGATTTTTTTCAGACGTTCAGAGCTCTCACAGCATCAGTTGTGTGTCATTCCAACGTGTTGAATCCATACGTCTTCTGTAAAATCACTGATTACAGTTTCTCCTAAATGCTGCATCAGTAGCCACTCCTGAGTAGGCGGGGCTTGTCGCTCAAACTCCTGAATAAGATGCTGACGTCTCTTCTGATTGGCTGATAAATGATGAGCAGTATGATGAGCACAATTCATGGCTGAATTGTGAATATATCCAATGTAACTGTTTACTTCTGCTGCTATCATGACTTTAATCACTTGGATGGAAACAATTGCAAAAATTGCGTTTTTTCGACATTAGCAGAATATAGACAAAAGTCTGTGTAATTGAAATGCGACAAATCCTGATCTGCATTTTACAAATCTGAAAACTAAAGACATTCAATATTTCCTGCTAATCTGAAATTGTCTTAATACAGTTTTGGTCAGCTTAAATCTGTTCAGGACATATTCCTGTACACCAATATAATAATTTGTATTTGACCTTGAAAGTACAACTAGATCTACAAAATTCCCTCATAATTATGACAGAAAATATTTGTTCTGGCATAAAAATAAAGTCTTTCCGTTGAGTCTAGATTTGTGTCCAATATCTTTCACTGGTAAGGCTTTAATTTAATATTTAATTTGTTCTTTTTCTTCCTAACAGCAGGGAGGAACTCTGTCTCTGATTGAGTGCACTCTGATTGAGGAACTAGATGCCAGTGATGAAGACTGTGAGTATCCTGCTGCAATCTTTACTAATTATTAAAATGTGATTGCCTAACCACTGAACGTCAGATTTCTACAAAGAAAACTTTGCAGAATTCAACAGTGAAAAAAGTTTGGTGGAAGAAGGACTGTAAGAAACACTAACTAGAAAAAAACAACAAATATCAATGAGAAACTTCATAGGTACGATAGAAAATATGTTTTTTGGCTTTTTTTTTTTTTACAATTTTGATTACATGCAACAAAGCCATTTAGGCAGCTTACAGATCAATACAAGGTTAATCCCAGCTCAGCTGAGCAGAATGAAAATGTTTTGGTTTCCTGTTGCATTTCAGACAACGCTGCAGGTCAAGGCTTCAGTCACCTAGAGTTTAAAATTGTGGTGGAGCCCCCTGATGGTCAGAGCTTCTCCGTTGTTCTCCTGGCTCCTTCCCGCCAGGAGAAGGCTGCCTGGACCAGTGACATCAGCCAGGTACAGACCGACTCTGAGGAACTCAGAGCTGCCATGCCGGACTTTAGCTGGTCCTCTAAAAGAAGCTTTTATCCTTGTTTTTCTTTTGTGTGTGTGTGTGTTTCCTTCCCACTTCAGTGCATCGACAACATCCGCTGTAACGGCCTGATGACCAGCGTGTTTGAGGAGAACTCTAAAGTTTCTGTGCCACACATGATAAAGTGAGGAAATTATCTCATTCTCACTGTTAAAGTCTTAGTTTGACAGATTTACAGATCTCACAGCAACACATCATGGTGGATTCATACGTCAATGAGAAGAACATTTTAAACAATGAAGTTGAATAATTTTCCAAAGCTCTGGGCTGAGTGATATATATACTTACAGCTTTATCATGATATTTTGTGGTACTATTGTGTAAACAATAAAAGTGACTATAAGAATTATTTATTACTTCCTTTTTAGGTAAATGTATGAGTATGACTATGAGTCACAGCAATTATAGCCCCACAAACACAAACACTGCTCTAGAAAAACATTCCCACTTTTTCTGTAGGAAACCAGCCACATAAAAAGAATATTATTTGTATCACTAAACTGCACACAGTAACTGCATTTAATCATATTTTCAAATGTATTTATATTTATTAATAATCTTGTTGAACAAATATTGAAGAAAGTTAACAATACAGTTTTCTTTAACATGAATTAGAATTTATCAAATAAATCAAAATTCATATCATAAGAGTTATGATAAAAATGTATCATGATAATGATAAACGATATGATAAATGACCACTTTTACATATTCCTTCAACTTTTTCACATTTTGTCATTTTGAATTATTTGATAGACCAAAACAAAGTGCTGAATATTCATGAAGTTAAAGTAAAATAATACATGGTTTTCAGATGTTTTATGAGTAAAAATGTCTTTCTCTCTTTAAGACAAATTTATGATTTCTGAGCTGCTTATTCTACATCAGTACCTGATAATAAAACAGATGAATTGTCCAAACTGGACAATAAGAAATAATCTGTCCTAGCTTTGTCTTCTATAAAAGACACAAGGATTTAAGTCGAATTTGTTGTTTTTCCTCCAAGGTCCGATGCCAGGCTGCATAAAGACGACGTCGACATTTGCTTCAGCAAGACGCTCAACTCCTGCAAAGTCCCTCAGATCAGATATGCCAGCGTGGAGCGGCTGCTGGAGCGCCTCACCGACCTGCGCTTCCTCTCCATTGATTTCCTCAACACTTTCCTCCACACGTACCGGATCTTCACCACAGCCGCCGTGGTCATCGACAAACTGGCCGACATCTATAAGAAACCCTTCACCTCCATTCCTGTGAGGTATTCAGGACTCAAAAACACTGAGGATGCTCCTCCCACTGACCCCAGACTCCATCCTGTTCATCTGTCCTCACTGTGTCTCTGTCCTCCTCATGTCTATCACTTCATCCTGTCATTCACTCCATCTTTTCTTCTTCACTTCCCCCTCCTTCATCTTCCTCACACTGCTGCCCCACCTCAGGATCGAGCAGCACTCATACGACCGTCTGTCCATCATGTCCCTCTGTCCCGACTACAGTCTCAAGATTACACAGCTGGCTTTGGACCAGTCCAAGTAAATACCATCAGTAGGCTTGGGGGGAGTGATTTGGGGAACACTTTATCTGGGGGGGGTGCATAAGACTGACATGACAACGCTGTCATGAACATGAAAGAGTTTTCATCAGTATTTATGAGTGTTGTCATGAAGTGCATTATGGTAAATAATGACGCTTTAAATACAAAGTTAAGGCTTTTAACGCCACTTTGAACTAAAAGTGTCAACTTTGCATTATTTGGTGAATAATGACAAATTTCATGCTAAGTTGACACTTTTAAAGCAGATTTGCATTAAAAGTGTCATTATTTGCTGTAGTGTTAAACATGGATGTTTAACACTTCATTCATGTTTTCACAGACTGGTACTGAACATGAAGTGTTCAGTACCAGTTTGTTGTGTCATGTTTAAGTCATCATGTCAGTCCTCCTGACCACTCCTTCAGATGAAGTGTTGCCATGATTCATGGTTCTCCTGGTCAGAGCTGTGGACTGACCGCTCTGGTTTCTTTCAGGTCTCTGGAGCTTTTCTTCGCCACCAACCAGGGCGCCTGGGGATCCGACCCGCTGAACAACAAATCCCCCAGACTCTGCCGCAAGTTCTCCTCCCCGCCTCCCATCTCCATCCCGTCCCGCACCTCCTCCCCGGTGCACTGCCGCAAGCTGTCCCTGAGCTCGCCGGTGGGCGTGAAGGTCGGGGCTTTGGACCTGTCCACCACCCCGCCGCTGTCCGCGGCCAACTCCCCAACCTCCAGCCACAGCCCCTCCATCTCCTCTCCTCCGCCCGGCTCCAACCGGCTGCCGTTCGGCTTATCGTCGCCCCCGCCCACCGCCACGCGTTCCCCCAGCCTCCCGCAGGCCTCCGGGGTGTCCTCGCCTCCTCCCGCCTCCACCAGGGCCCCGCTGGACCTCAGCCGGGGCCCCAGCTCCCCAGAGCTGAGTCCGGCCGCGGGGGACGACATCAGCGGAGAACTGCCGCGCATCGACGCCTTCTGTGGGAAGCTGAGGCGCAGCATCCGCAGAGGTAGGAAGACACCAACAGTTAGCGCTCACACTCCTCCTGCTCTTCCACACGGCGGCTTTACATGCAATAAACACGTTGGATATTTGTGACTGCTGCTGTAGATACTGCTTTAAGCTGCTGGCAGACTGTGTTCCTATAAACAGCCTGGAATATAATCTAAGTTTTTACCAGGCCTGTGGAGAAAGGTGTGAGACATAGAAAATAAAAAAGGGAAAAGTTTTTTTTTTTATGTCCAGACTTCTGATCTTCTAGAAGTTGAGAGTTTTCTCCTTCATTTCATATCCCATGGTTTAATATTTAAGTCCATCAAACCATCCATCCATCCCTCTGTTTTCCAATATTTCCCTTCATCAGATTATTTTTCACTCCTTTCATTCAATCCTTCATTTGATTTCTTTTTTGTCCATTGGTCCTTTTTTGCTCATTTGATTCTCCTGGTTCCTATCTTCCATTTTTTTGTTTTGTTCTCTTTTTCCTCATTTCCTCCTTTGCTTCCATGTTTCTTTCCTCCCTCTATGGAATCTTGACATAAACAATGTGAAAGATGTTCATAATTCATTTGCAGCTAATTAGTCCAGACTTTGACGTTATCTTTTATTTATTATTTATTTAATTGTGTCCTAGCAAAGACATAAATGGGCCAGTATTTCTCTTTCAGAGGGATAATCAGGCCTGTAGAGGAACATGTGTCTGCAGTACGAAGGATGATCACTTGTAAAACAGGAGCAGAAAACCAGACCAAAAAAAGAGAGGAGAGAAAACATGAAAAGACAGGAACCTGTTAGAGAAAGAGAAAGAGAATGATGACATGTAATGGCTGACATCTCAAACAGCAACTTATTACCTGAGAGTTCACAAAAACATGTTTAGATAATGTTAAAATAATCATCCTTGTAAACTCATATATAGATCCTATATATATAATATGGAAATCACCTGGACTCATACTGGAGGTTTGACCTTTTCTCCCTCACAGCTGTTCTAGAGTCAGTATCCCTGGACAAGTTCATCCCTGAGTCGCCGTCCAGCAGCGAGCCAGGGGACCTGTCCCCCTGCCGCTCCCCGTCCACACCCAGACACCTCCGCTACAGACAGTCTGCAGGTAATAAAACTACACAAGCACACCTCACCTCACCACACCGTACCGCACTGCCATATTACATTTACAGCTGTTAACAAAGGACTATACATTTGACTGTGACAAAACCATTTTCATGTCACATTTAGTCTGCACAAGTCAAGTGAAAAACAACTAAATTTGCATAAAGGACACAAAAACTTATTGTTTAGAATTTGCCTAAGAACCATTTTATGTCTTTCTGTCTTGTTTAGCTGGATGCTAACAGTATCATAAAAGGGCATGATAATTTTTGCCTTCTCTACTTTGCAAAAGCTTCTCTTTTTATTTTCGCAATTGCTTTGATTCTATAGCTACGATTTCATTACAAATGTGCATCCATCCATCCATTTTCTTCCGCTTATCTGGGGTCGGGTCGCGGGGGCAGCAGCTTCAGAAGGGAGCTGCTGCCCCCGCCCCTCTCCCCAGCCACTTCTTCCAGCTCCTCCAGGGGAACCCCAGCCGAGAGGCATAGTCCCTCCAGCGTGTCCTGGGTCTCCCCTCCTCCCGGTGGGACATGGCTGGAACTCCTCACCAGGGAGGCATCCAGGAGGCATCCTGACCAGATGCCCGAGCCTCAACTGGCTCCTCTCGACGTGGAGGAGCAGCGGCTCTACTTTGAGTCCCTCCCGGATGACCGAGCTTCTCACCCTATCTCTAAGGGAGAGCCCGGCCACCCTGCGGAGGAAACCCATTTCGGCCGCTTGTATCCGTGATCTCGTTCTTTCGGTCATGACCCAAAGCTCATGACTATAGATGAGGGTGGGAACGTAGATCGACCGGTAAATCGAGAGCTTCGCCTTTTGACTCAGCTCTCTCTTCACCACGACGGACCGGTACAGCGCCGCTTCACGGCAGACGCCGCCCCAATCCGCCTGTCGATCTCCCGCTCCCTTCTTCCCTCATTCGTGAACAAGATCCCCAGATACTTAAACTCCTCCACTTGAGGCAGGACGACCCCCCTGACCCGGAGAAGGCACTCTACCCTTTTCCGGCTCAAGACCATGGCCTCGGATTTGGAGTCACTGAGCCTCATCCCGGCCGCTTCACACTCGGCCGCGAACCGTTTCAGCGAGAGCCGCAGATCACGATCTGATGAAGCCATCAGGACCACATCATCCGCAAAAAGCAGAGATGCGATCCTAAGGCCACCAAAACGGATCCCCTCAACACCTCGGCTGCGCCTAGAAATTCTGTCCATAAAAGTAATGAACAGAATCGGTGACAAAGGGCAGCCTTGGCGGAGTCCAACTCTCACTGGAAACAAGCCCGACTTACTGCCGGCAATGCGGACCAGACTCTGACACCGGTCATACAGGGACCTGACAGCCCGTATCAAAGGTTTGGTGCCCCACACTCCCGGAGAACCTCCCACAAGGCCCCCCTTGGATTATTATTAGCATAATAATACATATAACCAATAGCTATATATACATTTTAATCTTTAAACAGGCAAAGCCTGAAACAGTGATTCGTATAATAGGGACAAAACAGGTCCTATGGATAAAGCACAAAATTTGAATAAAATTTACACAAAATATAATTTTTTCAAATATCTGACTAAACTAACCTGGGTCATGTGAGCACAACAATGTATATTTTCCAGGTATTTCTAACTCTCATCGGAAACGAGCCCGACTTACTGCCGGCAATGCGGACCAGACTCTGACACCGGTCATACAGGGACCTGACAGCCCGTATCAAAGGGCCCGGTACCCCATACTCCCGGAGAACCCCCCACAAGGCCCCCCGAGGGACACGGTCGAACGCCTTCTCCAAGTCCACAAAACACATGTAGACTGGTTGGGCGAACTCCCATGCACCCTCCAGGACCCTGCTGAGGGTGTAGAGCTGGTCCAGTGTTCCACGACCAGGACGAAAACCACACTGCTCTTCCTGAATCCGAGGTTCGACTATCCGACGGACCCTCCTCTCCAGGACCCCTGATTAGACCTTTCCAGGGAGGCTTAAGAGTGTGACCCCTCTGTAATTGGAGCACACCCTCCGGTCCCCCTTTTTAAATAGGGGGACCACCACCCCGGTCTGCCAATCCAGAGGAACTGCCCCCGATGTCCATGCGATATTGCAGAGTCGCGTGAGCCAACACAACCCTACAACATCCAGAGCCTTAAGGAACTCCGGGCGGATCTCATCCACCCCCGGGGCCCTGCCACCGAGGAGCTTTTTAACCACCTCGGCGACCTCGTCCCCAGCGATTGGAGAGCCCAACCCAGAGTCCACAGGCTCAGCTTCTTCAACAGAAGGCATGTTGGTGGGATTGAGGAGGTCTTCGAAGTACTCCGCCCACCGACCCACAACATCCCGAGTCAAGGTCAGCAGCACACCATCCCCACAATAAACAGTGTTGGTGCTGCACTGCTTCCCCCTCCTGAGACGCCGGATGGTGGACCAGAATCGCCTCGAAGCCGTATGGAAGTCTTTCTCCATGGCCTCTCCAAACTCCTCCCACGCCCGAGTTTTGGCCTCAGCGACCACCCGAGCCGCATGCCGCTTCGCCCACCGGTACCCATCAGCTGCTTCTGGAGTCCCACAGGCCAAAAAGACCCCATAGGACTCCTTCTTCAGCTTGACAGCATCCCTCACCGAAGGTGTCCACCAACGGGTTCGGGGGTTCGCGACAGGCACCAACGACCTTGCGGCCACAGCTCCGATAAGCTGCCTCGGCCATGGAGGCACGGAACATGGTCCACTCAGACTCAATGTCCCCACCTCCCCCGGAATGTGTTCGAAGTTCTGCCGGAGGTGGGAGTTGAAGCTCCGTCTCACAGGGGACTCCGCCAGACGTTCCCAGCAGACCCTCACTACACGTTTGGGGCTGCCAGGTCTGACCGGCTTCCTCCCCCACCACCGGAGCCAACTCACCACCAGGTAGTGGTCAGTGGACAGCTCCACCCCTCTCTTCACCCGAGTGTCCAAGACATACGGCCGCAGATCCGATGAAACGACGACAAAATCGATCATCGAACTGCGGCCTAGGGTGTCCTGGTGCCAAATGCACGTATGGACACCCTTATGCTTGAACATGGTGTTTGTGATGGACAGACCGTGACGAACACAGAAGTCCAACAAAAGAACACCACTCGAGTTCAGATCAGGGGGGCCGTTCCTCCCAACCACGCCCCTCCAGGTCTCACTGTCATTGCCCACGTGAGCGTTGAAGTCCCCCAGTGGAACAAGGGAGTCCCCAGAAGGGGCACTCTCCAGTACCCCCTCTAAGGACTCCAAGAAGGGTGGGTAATCTGAACTGTTGTTCGGCCCGTAAGCACAGACAACAGTCAGAACCCGTCCCCCCACCCGTAGGCGGAGGGAGGCTACCCTCTCGTTCACCGGGGTAAACCCCAACGTACAGGCGCCAAGATGGGGGGCAACAAGTATGCCCACTCCTGCCCGGTGCCTCTCGCCGTGGGCAACTCCAGAGTGGAAGTACGTCCAGCCCCTCTCAAGGAGACTGGTTCCGGAACCAGAGCCATGCGTCGAGGTGAGGCCGACTATTTCTAGCCGAAACCTCTCAGCCTCGCACACTAGCTCCGGCTCCTTCCCCACCAGAGAGGTGACGTTCCACGTCCCAAGAGCCAGCTTCTGCAGGCGAGGATCAGACCGCCAGGGTCCCCTCCCTCGACCGCCGCCCGTAAAACACAGCACCCGACCCCTTTGGCCCCTCCGACAGGTGGTGAGCCCATTGGAAGAGGAATCCACGTCTCCTCTTCGGGCTGAGCCAGGCCAGGCTCCGTGGTTAAAAGCCCGGCCACCAGGCGCTCGCCATCGTGCCCCACCTCCAGGCCTGGCTCCAGAGTGGGACCCTGGTGACCCGTGTCCGGGCGAGGGAACGCCAGATTCAAAGTTTGTGTCCATCATGAAGGGATCTTCAGGCTGCGCTTTGTCTGGTTCCTCACCTAGGACCTGTCTGCCTTGGGTGACCCTACCAGGAGCATAAAGCCCCAGACAGCATAGCTCCCAGGATCATTGGGACACACAAACCCCTCCACCACGATAAGGTGGCAGCCCAAGGAGGAGTACAAATGTGCAATGAAACTTTATTGATAATCCACTAATGTTGAAAAAGCACATTTTCGCAATTGTGGTGTTTCCGTTTAATAGGAAACAAAACTAGAATCACATGTGAATATGTTTGTTCACACGATAAATCAATTAAAGACATGTCCCCCAACCACTTCCTGTCATATTCTTCGTCATTTCCACCATTAGTAACATCTGCCTGTTGATCTCATGATTAGTGTGGTGGAAGAAAAGTGTTTCTGTTGCAGTTTAGAACAACATATAATGTTGATTGAGATTTGAACAGCTTAATACAATGAGATCTGTTGTCCTTCTGAACAGTGGTGTTTGCACTTTTAAGAGCCGTTGGAGCAGATTTGACATTAAGGTTTTACTGTTTCTGGTTGCTTGTAGTGGCAGCCGGGGAGAACTCTCGCTGCACCATGTCGCCAGCGTCGGCGTTCGCCATCGCCACGGCGGCCGCAGGGCACAGCAGCTCGCAGGGTGAGCACATCCAGTCCTGAAGGTCACAGCAGATGTAACAGAGGGAGGGAGCTCCGCTTGTGGTGTTCATTGGATTATGTGTTGGGGAGAAGCTAAAAGGACAACAGAACGTAATTTAAAGATAACAGGAAGGAAGTGGCTGCCTGTGTAGGAGATTTCTAATGAGCTAATAAGCCTTTATTGTTTTAAAAGCACATTTGTTTTTAAAATCGATGGCTTAGAAGTCTGAAGCAAGCTACAATTAAAAAAGAAATATGAACAGAACATAATTTACTTCCTTTATTATAGTAATTTCTTTAAAATCTCACATTTAGAAAAATGTAGTAATATGTTTTTAGAGTTTTCTTCAATATGTGTGTCTGGATTGAAGTCAACAATATTCACAAAGAAGGTGTTTGCTAACAAATCTGGATTTTTTTTTCTTTTTTGTTGCTTTTCTAGGTTTTAGTAACTCTGAGAAAACATGTGATAAGGAATTCATCATCCGCAGAGCTGCTACCAACAGAGTCCTGAATGTCCTGCGGCACTGGGTCTCTAAACACTCCCAGGTGAGTCAAAGAGGAAACACTTCCATATCCACAGTCTGTTTCAATCAGTCAGACTTTAGTAATGTATGTGTCTTAGAAAAAACATACTTAACAAGATAACCTCTGGTTTGTTTTTGCGGGCTTTTTCTTGTATCAGAGTTAGTCAAACCTGCATTTGTTTGAATTAGCACTAGGAGACTAGGATGATTTTAGTTTCATCCTATTTGATTGAAATTAATCTGTCTTTTCTGCCCAAACACTGGTCAAGGTAGTTTCTGACTCATTCAGATTAGTTTGAACTGTATTATTGTAACACCAAAATATGTAATAAAACATGAAATAACTCAAAAGAATGCTATAGTAATATTGTACACCAAATACTCTCTCTTAGTCTTAAGATTAGCTTAAGACCAACTTGAGAACAACCAGTTCACAGCACAGGGCAGAAGTGAAGATAAACATTATTTTGATTAAATAATGCTTCCATAAATAATAACCTTTGGACAATTGATTCTTAATCTATTTATCAGCTATCACAATGATGAATCTTAGTTAGTATTTTGGGATACCAAGAAGGCGGTTTTAGAGTGTGTTTACCCTCCCAAGATGGCGACTTATACAGACCAACAGAATCTGGTGTTTTGCTGTTTCAATCAATCTATGTACTTTAACTTAAGCACCATAAATAACAACATTAAAATTATGAGAAGAAGGGATTTTGTAAGCTAGCTTACAAAGAGGTGAATCAATAATGGCTACCTTTAGCTTAACTAGCATTTAGCTTTTGAGAAAATGAATATTTAGCATATTTTAAGGATGATTCTGTATAGCTTGATGAAAAGAGAGGAAAGGAAAATTCCAGTCAAACTCAGTAAAATCACATTGTGTGATTAAAATGACTCTTTATAACCTTATAAAACACTGTTTATGCCACAAGTCAGCCAGCCTGGTTTGTGCCGCAGCAGTTTGAAGGATTAGCACAGTGAAACAGACAATCAAACAATATTGAGATTGTTTTACCTAAGCTGCCAGACACAACCTCTTACACAACCTCTTGTGAAGGTTTCCACAGAACAAGGAAAGCTGTAGTGTGACCTCAGTGAAAAAAAAACAGAAAATGGGTAAAGGGGAGTATTTGTTTGTGTATTCCTGAGTGTTTGTGGGGAAAAGGCGGTTAGCTACTCGGCTAGCGGCTAAAGGAGAGCTGGCACATCCATAATAAAATGCTATTAACTTTGCACTTCCATCTCATTCACATTTTCAAACAGCAAATTATGTTGTGGAAAGATATAAAAGGCAAAATAAATTCAAAATGAATTCAAAAGTTTTATATAAAACCTTTGATTAAACTGCAAACATCTTAATTCTACCTTGATTGCTAATGTGGCAAAACAAAGGTAGGGCCTTATTAAGAGAGGAACAATTCTAGAACTTTTAAAACCTTTTGACTCGTTATATCCTCTCTCTGCCCGGGTTCAGAAAAATGCTGTGCGCAAGCACTGAGACCACGCAGAGACAACAACGTCACAATAATCAGCATTTATTCAAGACAGATGCATCTTTAATTAATTCAAATAAGGCGTATCTCTGCTTGACCAACTGGAAGCCGTCTCTGACCGTTGTCCCGAAGATAGAACCTCCCTGCAATTTGTTCCAAAAGTCATGGACAAGCTTCTTAGCAGAAGAAGACACCCCAAATTCCTGCTGTTTATTGGCCTTCGAAGTTAAGGGAAAGATAAGAGCAGATGTGTGCTCTTAACGGTAAGCTACAGATCAATAGGCCAGAATAAGTTATAAATTTTAAAACTATACTCAGGTTATTTTACTAAGTCATGTTACATCTTATAACATAAGGTTTCTGGAGACTTTCTTTATTCTAAATTTATTTCTCCAAGATCTGGCTTCATGCCATTTAGGCAAAGAGAAACAAATTTAGGAATTTCACAGATAGCTGTAAAACTCTAGTTTTGTCTTCCGCTCTGCCAGGAACAAATCTTTAATTCAATAAAAGGTTATCTTCCAGCAAGTAATATGTTTTTTGTTCAGTCTCTCTCTCCAAAGTCCTCTCCCAATGTTTCATTAAAACAATATACAGTATAAACAGATAGAAAATAATCAGGTACAATTCCTGTTTTCTAATCTAATATAATATTCGAGTAAGAATTAAACAATCCTAAACAGTTTTCTAATACTGAACAAAACATTCTCAAATACATTCCTCTTTGACTAAATTAATTCTAAAACTAAATAATACACTTTTCAGTCAGAGCATGCAATACTAAGAGGAATCTTTTACGATGTTAATGGTTCAAAGTTCAACCATGCCAGGTGTTCACTGAAGGCTTTTTCTATCCCGTGACCTGGGCAAATTTCTGTTTTCCAAGGTATTTTAAAAAGATAGTGTCACCTAGCCCTAAGATACTGTATATTAGTTTACGACCTTCTGTGTGAAACAAACCACCAAGGTCCAAGGTAAAAGCTTTCTGCCATCCATCACTATCTATACTTACCCCGGCATAGATTTTAAAGTTCTAAACCACCAACACAACCCCATTCAAAACTAATAAATTTGTTCTAAAAGATTAAACTGAATTAAACACTAAAAATTATTATTTTTCCTCAACAGCCTGTAGGTTACCATGGCTGGAATTATGCCTCACGTCCCTCAGTGCTTTTCACATACAGCCGAAAGAGACAGCTCCCCTTTGAGGAGCACGTCTAAAAAGGCTGCTGGTTGCTTTCGCTCTTGCTGCGTCTCTTCTTCCGTTTTTGCTCTCCGTGACAGAAGTGCTCTTTGCACTGTGTGTCCTTCCCACCATGGACGCACGCAGAAAGGTCAGCCTCATCCCCAGGGAGCTTCAGAGAACTATCATTTTTGTCTAAGATTATATAAGGAGTTATCTTTGTAGCTGGATGTTGCCTGGAAAAGTAAACTTGTTTGGGTCTGCTGAGAAAAACAGCTCTTGGTTTAGGAGGGCCAGGTGTTTTTGACCTTCCACAGTCAAGAATTATTAAAGTGAATGAAAAAATACTGTATATTAATTTGGTTTGGTTTCTAACACTGTATTGATGAGTTAAATGTGAAGCTGTTTTAGATTTGAGGTGTTCAAATTTGTTAATTGCAACTAACAAAGTTGTACTAACATCAAGTCTTGTTACATTTATGATGTGTCACTTTTGATGTCGACCATTTTGAGTACTGAGGATGTAAGTGAGATGAAAGGTGTAAGACTCTCAGTGTGCAACTATTGCCATGATATCAATCAGTCATGTAGAGCAATTCAGCAACAAGGCCATTCAAAGTGCTTTACATTGTGAAAACCTAAAAAAAAAAAACACAACAGCTGTGGAAAAACAATAACAGACATTACATTTTGTAAAATGTAATGTCATTTTCATTGTTAAAGTCATCAATACTCATCAAATATATTGGTCAATTCTCCATTTATGATTCAAAAGCATCTCTAAACAGGTGGTTTTTAAAGGAACTCAGTGTTTCAGCTGTTTTGCAGTTTTCTGGAAGTTTGTCCATGATCTAGCTACATTTATTCTTGCTGTCCTTGACTAAATGTTTGATGCACCATCCCTGAGCAATTCCAAATGGTGAAATTGTTATCAGAACTTATTTTTAAAAAGTCAATTGAGGGGCGAGTCACCCTTCATGAGAACAGAGTGTCTGCGTAGCACAGCATGAGTTTGAGTAACATTAATATCATTGCAATAAGATTAAAATAAAACTGTGTAATTACAATAAGTGGTTTGTATGTCTGAGTTATTAATGCTTCTGTAGTAACGCACATATCAGAATTTCTTTTCCTACTTTTTCATTAGTTTCTCTTCCAGATTTGCTCACCAGGTTCCTTTTTTCTTGATGGATTTTACACTGGCTGTCATTATATCACCGACGGCTCTGATGCTGTTCTGCTGTGTGCCTCACATCATCTCAGCTGAAGCTTTATGTCGAGTGCAGTGTGTCGTGTCTCTGTGTCTCTGTCAGGACTTTGACCTGAACGGCGAGCTGAAGACAGGAGTGATCAGTCTGCTGGAGGAGGTGCTGCGAGACCCAGATCTTCTGCCCCAAGAGAGAAAAGCAGCAACCAACATTTTAAGGTGCAGACTATTTACTGGCAAACTTCCTCTTCATAATGTCAGAGGTTTCTTTTTCACATTTTTTGTAATTATTTTGCTGTCAAATGTTAGATATTTAGAATTTTCCTTAATGTATCTTCAAATTGACCCTGCGGTTTGCTTTGCAGTGCCATTTCTCAGGACGAACCAGACGACACTCAGCTGAGGATAGAAGACATCCTACAGATGGTCAGTGTGAGTTCATGTGAAACACTTCACTGAATGCGTTCAATGAAACAAAAAACGTTTGAAATGACTTCTCTTGTTATAATGAAACAGAAAAGCTGCCCTCTTCTGCATTTCATTGTGGTAAGAATAATTCTCTCTCTTTCCTTGTTAAACATCCACCAGGAAGTGACCCTTCCTGTAAATTTAAAGTTGTTAGCAGTCTTTATGCTGCGCTTCCCATACACTAAGCCGACGTGTGTCTGTGTGTTAACAAGGCGGAGAGTCCTAAAGCCGAGTGTTTCGAGTCCCTCTCGGCCATGGAGATGGCGGAGCAGATCACGCTGCTGGATCACATCGTTTTCAGGAGCATTCCCTATGAGTGAGTACACGGCTAACCACTACTGTACCGTCAACCGACCCCAGAAGGTTTATGTTTGGATAAAATCTGTCCAACTCTATCCAAGCATTAGAGAAATAACACAGCAGCTGGAATGGGTAAAATAACTCATATAAAACAGTAAGTAATGATAATTTGACAGGAGATTGCCTTACAATAGCAGCAGACCACCTTTATTTACATTTTGTTACACTACTAAAACAGATTTCAATGCATTTTATTGAGGTTTTACATGGTAGTTCACTACAATACAGATCATAATTGTGATAATTAAAAAAATTCTTTCATTTTAAACAACTAGTTTACTTTTTCTGTCTTCAATTTAATTTTAGTTTATATCAATCTGCTGTGAGGCGGTTTTCTAGAGCTGTGTGTTGTGGAGACCAACAGGGGGAACTAGAGAGGCCTCAGAAAGTTAGAGGGAAGATGAGGGGGGAAATGCAAAAATTAAAAAAAAATTAAGTCACAAATTTTTAATTAAATGATTTTAAAATAAAATGTAATCTGTATGGCTCATCTTTCTGACTGGCTGCTGGTCATCGCTAAGAAGCGTGAAGTGGGGAAGTTTCTGCCAAGAAAAGACTGAAGGAACTGTGGAGATGAAATAAAATTTTATGTGTGATAAATAGAATGATTACATATTTTTATAATAATCGAAATATGGGATTGTGATGGAACATTTTTTTATCACAAAAAATGTTTCACCACAGAACTCTAAATCCAGAAGATACGATGCTAACCAAATGCAACAATTATCGAATAGTGAATCAAAGTGAGGAGAAACATTTGGAAAGTTATTGTATCTTTAGATATTTTGTAGCAAGAAAAATATTCAGAGATGTTCTCCGTAAAATCTGACTAAGCTGAAGCTACGTTTCAAAGAAAAATATGTAAACATTTCAGTCTGTTGATGTTCAAAGCTGCTACAGACAAATCATGTAAGATGTGCAGCTGTGATTATAATGAGAAGCAATTCTGCAAAGAAAATTAATAAATTGAACCCTGGATTTCTTTCATTCAGTGTCACATTTAAACACAGCTTTCTACCATGTGAAAACAATAAAGGATCACCTTTCAGATTGACTGACCATCTCACTTTGTGTGTCCACTCAGGGAGTTTTTGGGTCAGGGCTGGATGAAGGTGGACAAGACTGAAAGGACTCCATACATCATGAAGACCAGCCAGCACTTTAATGATGTAAGAAACCCTCGTAGAAAATCACCATACCGTTTCAAACTTTAAACTATAACGAACATTTAACACTGGAACTGGAAGACATTTTAAATATCCAAAACAAATAAACAAAACACCAGAAATAACGAATAAAATGAATCATGAAGTCTCTGTAAAAAACAATTGTCCTTCAAAAAAATTTCTGGTTGAGACCAAAACACCAAACTGAAGACTTTTGCCATCCAGTTTTTGGTAGAAAGAGAAAAGACACAAAATGACAAATCATGCAAATGGTTATTGAACTTATTTTTAATTTATCACGCGATTTTTTTCATTTAGTTCTTATTGTGATATATAGGGTTGTGAATAAAAGTGAGAAAAAAACATTCTTCAAGTTGGAGTTTTATATATTTTGCCACGTTGTCTGCAGGTTTGAAAAGGGTTTCCGGGTCAAAGGTTAATGCTGTTTGGGGAGCCATGACATGGAAAAGTTCCAAAACATTTCCATGCCGTCTAGAGGACATAAGAAACACCTGCAGCGTTCAGAATTTGGGCTGCGGGCCTGGAGTTTGACACATGTGGCTTTGATTTATTTTAACCAACAAAAACTGGAGGGATTTATATTATACAATCAGTGCACATCATCACTGCTTCTTGCTTTGTGAATCAGACCAACATGATGGTAAAAATGGATCAAAATGTTAGTGGATAACAGTTTTAGCGTATCAGATTGTTCTGTCTTGTGATTCCTGCGAAATCTCGTCAGATGAGCAACCTGGTGGCGTCTCAGATCATGGCCCACAGCGACGTGGGCTCTCGGGCCGGCTCCATAGAGAAGTGGCTGGCCGTAGCCGACATCTGTCGCTGCCTCAACAACTACAACGGCGTGCTGGAGATCACCTCTGCTCTCAACCGCAGCGCCATCTACAGGCTGAAGAAAACCTGGGCTAAAGTTTGCAAACAGGTTTAGCTGAATCAGCTCACAGTACTAACATTACCTTACACACAGAAAACCTCCAACGTTACGATTTATCTTTTGTTTTTTGTTTTATTTTTCAGACCAAGGCGCTGATGGACCGGCTTCAGAAGATCGTATCGTCAGAGGGGAGGTTCAAAAATCTCAGAGAGACACTGAAAAAGTAGCTACAGTCACAGACAGTCACGCTCTGCCCTACAACATGATGCTGACACCACTATGAGATCATTTTTATCTCCTTGTTCGCAGCTGCAACCCGCCGTGTGTGCCGTACCTGGGCATGTACCTGACTGACTTGGCCTTCATCGAGGAGGGAACGCCCAACTTCACCGAGGACGGGCTGGTCAACTTCTCCAAGATGAGAATGGTGAGACTTTCTGTCCTACAGCCCAAAACACAGCTCTCTGGAGTTTGGCTTTTATTGTCAATACATTTTATGCAGGGCCATCTTATTTTCTGAAGATTAAAAAAAGTTACTACTATAATTTTAGAGAGGTTTATACTCTCTAAAATCAAAAGTAGGATGTCTATGAATGTTTTTTTGCGGATATTTTTGCTTCATAAAGTTTAAAACACAGCAATCTGATTTGAACTTAACAACTGAGGCAGAGTCCAAAGATTACATTACACGGAAAATGCTGCAGGTGTGCAGGACAATAGAGACATCTGGTGGCTTAAAATGGTAGAAACAATGAAAATTGCTGAATCAACACAAATGATGTCTTAGATTAGGCGAGGGGCAAAGAAAACATTATATTGTTATTGTAACACTTTTTAAAAACAAACTTTTTGTGCCTTTTTTAATTTTATCTGTTCACTAATAAACAAAAAACAAAATGGATCAGTAAATGATGGACACAAAACATAAAAAAGGTTTTGCATAAGACACGCCCAGTCAATTGTTTTTCTTATTTTTGGCTACAAGATTTGCTCTGTAGGTTCTAGTTACTGCAAAATTAAGATGAATGGAAAAACATTTTTAATAAATGTGAATCTATTTTTACACCTAATACATTTCTGTAAAATTTTTTAGAAAAATGTATCATGGCTTTTTATAAATCAAGATTTATTGGTATTCAAAAACTCTCTTTTTGTTGCTCCCTCTGCTCCTACAGATCTCTCATATCATCAGGGAAATTCGTCAGTTCCAGCAGGCTCCTTACAGGATAGAGCACCAATCCAAGGTTTGCCTTTTTTAATAATCATTTATTTATTTAAAAAAAGAGAAAAAAAATTATTTCCTCAAGCAGTTTTTACTTTGTATCCAGGTAACTCAGTTCCTGCTGGATAAGACCGTAGTAATGGATGAAGATACTCTGTATGAGCTCTCACTGAAGATTGAACCTCGAGTCCCTCCAGGTTAATTTTACAGCAGAAACCTGCATCTACTGCACAGATTCACACCTCTCAGCTCACAGCACCACCTTTTAGATAAAGCTGGTGCTTTTATGTCACACACAGGTGGTCAGCAGGTGTAGTAGGGGAAACTCAGGAGACAATGTGCCTTGTTTTATGGAGATCTGAGGTATTTATCTAGTTATTTTACTGTATCGCAGAAACAACTCCTTGCCATATTCTCAAACCTTTGAGTGGAGAAACACCATCAGCACCAGAATGTTGCTGCTGTCACTCTGTGATTCGTCTTTGTTGTCTTCAACACAAAGTTCAGCTATTTCTTCATATTATATCAAACAACCATTTTTGCATTAATTGATCACATTTTAATATTGTGTGATTCGAATATTCAGGAAATGAAAGGGGCAGTATTATGTATTTTTTAACCACAAATCATTTTATAGCACAATCAAGTAACTATGTTACCTTCAGTTCATGTAAAAATGCTGTATAAGACATTTATGACTTTAAAGAAATTTTAATTCAATGTATAAAGGGTTGAAACTCCACCTTCAGGAAGTCATCCCGACATGGCTCATCTAGTAACCCTCTAGCAACGTTTTTACCAACTTTAGACTGAGAAGTAGCTCCTACAATGAGCTCAGCTGATTAGCAGATCCACCAGATGTTTGCTAATTGCTGCTGGCTAGTCTGAAGGAACTGAGTGGGGGGAGAGGAAGAGGCTGCTCTGTGAGGGGGAAACTTAGAAGATTGAAAACTGCAGCACAGAGGAGGAGCTTCATCCTCAAAGGCGGGGCTTGGCTCACCCAGGCGTTTTTTTCACAGCTGAATGGTTACTATGGAGATTAAAAGATTTCTCAAATATGCATGAGAGAATCAAGGCAACACTCTAGCTATGTTTTTCATGACGAAATAACATTATAACATGATGGAAAGCTTAGAAATTTTTTAGGAGAGCATTCTGATGGTCTCACCCAAAAATAATGAATTTCCTTAACGAATGTTTTGATAACCTTATAATAATGTGAGCTGGAATGAGTTTAATCCTGTCTAGGACTTCAAATCTGACATTTTATCACACAGTGAACCTTGTGATCTCTGAGTTCATGGTCACATGAGACATCAGCTGTAATTTCATTTTTAATCTTGTAAATTTACTGATCAAACTGAATGGTTATGAGCTTCATTCCACCCCACCTGGTTTCCATCTGGTTTTGTTTGTTTGTTTGTTTGTTTTTTGCATGTTCCTCTTTTTTTGAAGGGGCTTTTAGCAAATTTAGCTCTTTTATCCAACTTAACAAACAACACGTCTCCTTTTAGTTTAGAATTGCTTAGAATTTTGTACACATTTTTCTGATCAATATTTTTTAAGAATCATCTCCTGAAACCACCTATAGAAAAACATCACTGTTAATATATTTCTCTGATGTCATCACTGTAAATAATAATTCCTGTTAATGTTATATCTTTAATAGCTTTAACTTGTAAGAGTACCTCTGTAGTGACATGTTTGCACTATTAATTTTAAGAAGAATGTTGCAAGGTTCTAGTGTTGTTAGTAGTATAGAGAATCCGCGTTGACGTCACAGGATATGACGTTTTCGTCGCTCGGCGCCATCTTTGGTGTCCACAGACTAAACGAACTATTCAGAAGACCGGTGTTTTCATTGTGTTACCGACAGCAGTGAAGTTGTTTTCAAGTTGGATCCTGGATATTCGAGCTCCACGGAGTTAAGGGACGTTCAGCTCAAGGCTGATCCGATTTATGATCGCTAATTTCGGCCAGTTGTTCTTTACTAGTCCCTCCTGAAGCCTCGGAGTTTCACAGCTGCTGTCAATTTCCGAACCAAACACTCCTGTAAATAAATGCCTTGTCTTTGACCAACTGGTACATAAAAGTGGTCATTCATGCTATTACACGAGACACATTATCCTCTATTAACATTTTAAGTCATATTCAATCATTTTAATATTAAATGTTTTCTTCAGTAGCTTCCAAGTCGTGTCCCATTAACTCAATCTGTGTGAAATTGTTCTACTAGTCTGTATAGATGAGGCACATTCATCTTTATTACATTTTAACACTTTAAAATAACAAGTAATAAGTAATAAGTAAAATAACAATTTTTTACTTTTCTAAAATAGCGTTTAGGTCATGTAACCTATTAACTCAAAATCTGTGTTAAATTATTCTACTAAACTATAGAGATCATGCATATTTTTATTTCATTTTTGGAATTGACAGCTTTTTTATTTTTTAACCAAAATTATATTTTAAAAAAATATTAATAAAACGTATTACCTCAGATGATCATCACTTGTTACCCATAATGTTCAATTACATAAAATTCTAGGACAGGATCTATTTCATTACATGTTTACTTACCTGAAATATGTTAAATACAACAACTATTTATTAAAGTGTGATCTATTTCATAAAATTTGTCACCTTTGTTGTTTAATTACACATTAAATGTTTAAAGATTTGCTCTTTCATTTGGTTTGTGTCATGATGTGGTGGTGGACACAAACGCAGCAGGCAGTGGACAAACTTTAAATGGATGTAGAAACAAGGCTGATCTAACAATAAGAACTAAGGATCACAGAGCAAGAGAAACTATAAGATTTAAACAAGGAAATAACCCAACTAGAATGACTAAAGAAAGATACAGACTCAGACATGAAGAATAACTGAACCTATGGTGATCAAATTAAGAAATAAACATGACTAGAAACCTTGCAAGGAGGCTGAAATTAGAAATAACTAGAAGGAAAAAATAGAGTTAAACTATAGTCATTGAAGAAGGCTGGACATGGACTCAAAGAAAAGCAATAATATAATTTTAATAACTACACTAAATACCGCTAATAATATCAAAAGGACCATGAAGGGCTAAACTAAAGTGAATTAAAACATGAAGCTAAATAACATGAAAAGCAAAACAAACCCAAAAACCCAGAGTCCTGACACATGTCTGATTATATAATTGTTTACTTTAATCAAATAATATTTATTTAAAAATATAATCTCATTACATGTATAATTATTACCTGAAATATTTAAATATCAAATTTTTACTTAAATTGTGATTCATTTTTTCATGTTTACATGCAACTTGAAGTGCTTGAATCAAACGATTCATGGATGTTTAATACATTAAATGATTAAATGAGAGAAAACAGCCACTAATACTGTATTTAACCCAAATGGTTCCTGATCCTCTTCAGTCTTGCTGAGCTCAAATCCTGGTTTCTTCCTCCTCAGCCTCCAACTTGCTCCTCTTCTGTTGCCTCCACTGTGTTTTCATTATTTACCTCTTCTGGGGTAAATAATAAAACTGTCTCAGTAACTTGTTGATGGTTTTGCTGTATCTCCTCTTTAATTGTCGTCCATGTCGGTCCGGTTTGTGTGTCGTTTACCTTCATACGTCGGTTTGCCTTTAAGAGGACAAATCAGAACAAACATCAGTATTAATACTGTAAATTTAATAACACTAGTAAAATAGTTTACTTCACAATAATGTAATAACCTCGATGTCCACTGACAAAACTCGGACTTTGCTACATAAACAATATTAGTCCGACCTAAACAAGGTTGACCCACTTAAATGAACTGAACAGAAAATGATCATAACACTCGGACAAAATAACAGCAAAATAAACTATGACACAAAACCAACAAAGCAAATTTATTCACTCACCAGAATGTAAATGTCTGGATCAAACCTGTAGGTATCTGGATGTTGGAGAAGTTGAAATCAGCGCTCACCGCTGAAACCAGGTCATTGTTTTCTTCTCTTAGCTCCGTTAGCTTAGCCTCTTCACGTTGTTTCCAAGCAGGAAAATAGTGAAACAAAAGTCCGTTTTCCATCTATTTACCGTTTCAGTCGTGTGATCGGACATTACAGACAATAACGCAGCAAGTTCGAGGCAAAGCTAAATTATTTTAAGTAACTTGGATTGAAAAAATCTGCGAGACTGTTGGTTTTATACTGCGAGACTGTTGCTTGTGGACACCAAAGATGGCGCCGATACCCCTCCGACGTCACGCGTGACGTCACGTGCGGATTCTCTATAAATATAGCATATCAGTTTATTTTTGTAGATGCAGCTGACTTGTTTTTTTAGATTAATTTTTGCCTCTTTCCTTTCTGAAATCTTCTGTAACTTGTTTGGATTAGAGTCAGCTTGTTTTCATTCACTATTGCATACTTTTATTTAACTTGTATTGTTTTTTAATTGTTATTTATTTGTGTATTGTACAGACATTTACACTCTAAAGGCTTGAAATAAAACTTTCAGGGAAACGAATGTTGTTGCAGATCATTGATGAAGAAGAAGAAAAAAATTAAAGCTTCATTTTCTGTGAAAACCTACTGACCGCCACGGTCAATAAAAATGAAAATTGGGCCTTTGAGTTTTAGAAAAAGCAAAACATGCATTTCTTACAAAAATAATCCAAAACCTACTGTTGCCCTGTTGCCCTGGGCGACAGTCCCTGGAAGCTCTGTCTAAAGTCTGACACTTCCTGGATTTTTTGTAATGAATTATTAGAAAATAACACATCCATCCTTTATTTTGTACTTCTTAACCATAAAGTTTCATTAAATACAAGTTGATGTTGCAATATAACAAAATGAGAAAAAAAATTATCAAAGGGCAATACTTAGTATTTGCACTGTTGGCTTTCCGTACACAGAAGATCAGCAAATGTCATCTTGAGGTAAAAAGAACATGGAAACAATTATTCCATACATTAAAGTGTTTTGAGTTGTTGGAAAAATGCACCTTCAGTGTCAAGAGTTCTGCTCGTGTGAAAGTTGTGTTTTATTTCCGAAGCTGCAGCAGAGTTTGAGACAACTGAAGGAGAGAGGAAGAGATCATGTGTAAATGTGAAGGTCAAACCAGACGGTGATATTAGAGCCATCAAAGTTAATCATGGCTCTGTTTACAGGAGATCTCGGCCTTCATTGGTTTATAACTGTGTCTTAACTTGTGATTGGCCCTCAATTTGTATTCCCACAAGTGGAGTAGAGTTTGGAGAGGGTGGGGGGGGGCGGAGCCAACGACAGAGAAGACTCAAAAGCTGGTTTTCAGCAACCTTCAGTCAGAAGGCAGCAGCTTTCATCCAGGTATGTTACTCCTCGTCTTTCGTTTCTCTGACAGAGAGCCTCTATTAGCTGAAATACTTAAGAACATTTTAAATCTAGAGTTTCTGTGAACATGATTGTTAAGTGAGTGCATGTGTCATATCTGTGTTTAAATTGACAGAATCTATTAGAAGCTGGTTATGATCACAACACGCTCTTCTTACCAAACAAGAAAATGCTTAGTTAAAAAAAAAAAACGTTCACACTTTTGCAAACCACTCTGAACAGTTGAGTTTTAAACTTTTGATGTCCTGCCAAGTTCTCGGGTCACATGATTCTCCCCATATCCATTTTCCATCTCTCTTTAACATTGTGTTGACCTTATGAACTTCTGTCCAGAATGATTCTGTATCCATCAGCCAGGAGGGGCTTTGGTCTTGGCACCAAACGTCCCTCCACTGATCTATTAATAATAATAATATCACCACTGACCCAAACAGTATGTGTCCTCCTGTCTGCACTGCAAACATTAAGATATAAACACTGTGGGTGAAAGTTGGGTCTGACATGGTCGGGTCATTTTAAAAATATTGGATCGATTAGGGATTTATTTTTTCTCCCCCTCTGACCTGAATTAACAGAAGCAGTCTGGTCCTCACGCCGCTCCTCTATTTTTAGAATCAGTCTCCTAGACACCGAGTCAAAGTCAAGCTGCGTTGTGACCTCCCATATACTGAATCTGATTGGAAATAAGTGTAAATCTGGGAACAAATAACTGGAATTTATCTGAATTTATCTGTTTTCCTGTGTCATGTTCATTAACAGTAAAGTCAAGAAAAGAAAAAAGATCATGTGGGCAACGTGGAATTATTGTTGCAGAACAGGATCAGGGCTAAAGCTGAGCATTTCATTTGTGGAGACCAATGTGGTTCAGACAACAGCGACTGGTTCTTAATGGTCTAATTATCAGAAATGTGAGAACTCTTCAGCTTACAAGGTTAACAAACGGACGTGTGATGCAAATATCCACAAGTCAATGTACAAGAAAATGATCAAAGTGTCATTTTCACCATTTAGCCAAGACTAACATGGATATTTTTGAACTGAGAAGAAAGTGGAGTTCGCTGAGAAAGCTCATGCATGCACAAGAAGAATATTAGAATAATAAGTCATTTTTGGCCAAAAGTGATTTAGAAAAAAAAAAAAAAAAAAACACCTGTTTTTTCAATAACTTTGTTGACTTGCGTTAAAAAAAAAACACTTGGCAAAATATGACTATCATGTTAAGATGACAATATGCAAATTCTGTTCTAATTAACTGCAGATGACTCAAAACAGATTTAAATGTATAGTTTCAAATAGAACGTTAAACTAATGTAGTTAGCAGGTATACAGAACCACATGCTGCACACCCTAACCTCCACCAACCCAATTGGGTGATTGCTCCATCCAACTGGGTGTGGACCAATCAGAAAGCAGCAACCAAGAGAGCGGGTGGGGTGGAATGAAATTTAGAGGAACAAGCCCAAGAAAAATACCTGGAACCTATACAAGAGTCTGATTCACAATCCAGCAGGACAGAATCAGATGATCGAACGCAGCAATTATAAAGTTTCCATTAATTCAAGGGTGTCCAAAATGTGGTCTGGGGGCCATTTGTGGCCCTTGAAGTGATTTCGTGAGATCCTTGATGACAAAAAAAAAACATGCAAACTTGGTTTTCAGGTTCAAGGATAGAGTTTTAAAACATTTATAAACAATGGTTCAAGAAAGTTTTACTGCCTTCTACAGAAGATACGGTTAAAAAAGGAAAGTACAACACAAAGTACTGATCTTTCTTCAATTATATTTTTCACGTTGACTCAGTTTTGTAGCAAATAATACGACAAACATCCAGCCAGTTTTTACTTAAGAGCAGATTTTGGCGACCGGTTTGCTGAACTCGGCTAAATAACGTAGGATGTTTTTCTAAGATTGAATGAAACCCCATTGTTCTTACTGAGAAGAATAAACATAGTAGAAAACAATCAATTTATGATTCATGTTTCAGATGTACAACCACTTGCAGCTTCCTTTCTACAAAAAACAGACTTCTTTTATTTCATTGGAATATTGTGTTTTGTTTCTAGTTGTCCAAGTGAAAGAGAAACATTTTATACATATAAAAAAAATTAAGATACTGCATTTTTAATTAAAATAGATAAAAATATCTACATTTCGTGGTCCTCAATTACTTTCATCTTGATGGCTTCAGCTCACGTGACAAAACGTTTGGACACCACTCCATTAACGACTTTATTATATTAAATAATGTCACAGTCTGCAATAGTTACAAGTGTGATCCTGCATGTGCTCACAAAACAATTCAGTTATTTATTTCTGCTAATTTGCATAATTTCCAGACCTTACTGATTGCTTTTGTGCAGTTTTGCTATTTCCTCCTTCAGTTTCTATCTTTCATGGCATTTCTAGCTCTTCTTCTACTGATCCGTACTTGAGGTACTTTTCTGGAGGAAAGATGTCGGGCTCCTTCAGGCGTCTGATCTCGGGCCGCAGCACCGCCGTGCTGCTGGCCAGCCTGGGCGCGGGCACCATGGCCACCGGCGTCCTGCTGAACGAAAACGGCTCCCTGGCTGCCGAGGCAAAGAAGAAGCTCTACCCTCCCAGGTAAGGTGAACGACCTCGACGAGGGGCCAGGTACTGAAACTTTTCCGTTTCCTAGAAGCATGATGTCAGGTGTGATAGCCTCATTCTGAGGCTCAGAGAGTTGGATTGCATCAGCGGATGGTGAGCGTTGGTTGGGGGTCACGACTGACGCAGCGGCAAATGCCTTCATGACCAGCGACACTCTCATGTTTCATCTATGCTACCTTTGACTCACTTTCTCTTAAGGTTTCAGATGCCACTCATGTCTCCCTTTCCTAGTTGACTTGCGGATGGGGAGCAAATTCAAGAAAAGCTTCAACCCGTAAATCCTGAGAATGAACGGATTTACTTTATTTTTTAAACGAGAATCCAGAGTGTTTATCGTGACCTTCAGGTCTCTTCCTGGATCGCTTCACTGACATGACATAAGGAAGTCAAAGAGAGTTTGATTAATTAATGACTGGCTTCACATTGTGGCTGAAGCAGTTAATTAGATTAATCGTGATTAATCAATTATTTAAAATAATCGTCAACTAATTTAGCAATCAAATAATTGTGAACTACAGTATACAAAATTAAACATCCAATCCCCTAAACACACTCAGTAATTAAACCAACACTGTTCATAAATAATATTAATAAATTACATTTACAATAAAAAAAAATGTCTTTGTTTATAAACATTCTACCCAGAATGAAATAGTGGATTAGTTTTAGCTTCACTAAAATAGGAACTGTCGAACTCAGTTGTTTATTTGCATTTTTTATGAATTTCAAATGTATGAATGAAAATTATGAACAGTGTGCCGATTATCTTTGTTCTTTTCCCCGACTACTCGATTAATCATCACTGAAATAACGGTTACGCTGCAGCAGGCTTTCAAACACTTAAATGTGAAATCAGAGCCGTTCAGGACGCTCTGCCAGGAAACATGCTGCACCAGGAACATGTTTTATCTTTTCTTCCATCTCCTTTCTGTTTCTTCTGTCCTTCTGTTTTTCTTCTCTTGTTCATTTCTTCTTCCTTTTCCTTCCTGACAGTTCAGACTTCCCCGACCTGAGGAAACACAACAACTGCATGGCTACAGCTCTGACTCCGGCTGTTTACGCCAAACTGAGGGACAAGCTGACTCCCAACAACTGGACCCTTGACCAGTGCATCCAGACCGGCGTGGACAACCCGGGTCACCCCTTCATTAAGACGGTGGGCTGCGTCGCTGGTGATGAGGAAAGTTATGAGGTAACGCAACTCACTAGCAACACGAGAGTCCCATACAAGAGCAGGGAAAACTGAAACATTCTACTTTCAGGACTTAACGGTCCACGATTGTTGCGCTTCCTTGAACAAACTGGAGACGATAAAAAACATGTTCATTACATTTAACACCCAAAACCATTCTCACATACTGTATGTTTTTTGAGTAGTTCTACCTGTTTTGATTATGATTATGCTAATGAGCTACTGGCCACGCCCTCCCAACTCAGTGTTTACATTAGCGCCTCAGACACGTGGAAGTGGCTGCAAGCAGATGTTACAGCCCTATGTCTTTGACCTAGAAGAAGGTAACAACAGCATTATCAGCGCAAAATATGATTTTCCCATAAAAGTGGCCTTTTAATACAATTTGTTTAGACTTTTAATTTCTGAAATTTTCTAGAAAGAAAAATACTTGAAAATGTCCATGTTTTGTTGTGGAAATTTACTCCTCCATTTTTTATACATCTACAATGGCCCTAATACACCAGGAGGTATGAGAGAGATAATGGACCTTACCAAGCTCCGCCCAAAAACGCCACTGGAAAGTCTCACGTGACTACATGTCTCACAAACAAAGCCTCGTGGTGCTTAGTTCTATGTGTACTTTAATTTCGACTGACTCTCTGTAGAGTATTTCTGAATCGATTAGTGAAGCATTTCTGCCGGATTTTCACAAAATATCAGCCACGACAATAGACAGGGGAACCAACAAGTTCATGTCATCGTTTTTGGACGACATCAAGGTGTTTGAGCCACGTGATGCTAAATGCTACCAGTCAATGAGGAAAACAGCAGATTCTCACACCCTCAGCATAAATATAGTTGTGGACTGACGCCTATTGTTCTTGCAAGGCTGAGTAAGTCGGGCATTCATGGTTTTGAGGGTGATTTCTGTTGGCAAATGTTCGATTGTGCCTAGGCCTGATACACGGTACTCGGTGGCTAACATGATTAGCGTGGCTAACACGATTACAGTTTAGTAAAAAGCCTTTTCAGGTAAAATAAAATCTTTAATGTATGTCAGATGCGGTACACATTGCATATTGATCTGTTCAGCTAACGTAAGACTGTAACGACAGGCTTCAAGGTGTAGAAATTGTATCGGTGCTGCCATTATGCTGTACTTGGCTAAAAGGTTTTCATAATGGATGGATTTATTATTGACTTTCTTTTTTTCATTGACTAAACACAAAGAAAGCAAAGCAGTAATACTTACACCAGCAAACACTCCTTTGTTCTTATTGATCCTACGACGGTTGAGCTGCAAATGTGGTCGTACACAAGCTTTGATCCAAGCAAGGCATTCCTTTTGGATTTTGGAAATCTGTGAATTTTAGTTCCACAAACACGATCAGGATACCTGACATCGCCTGTACAGATACCCCACTGACAGTGGAGAACCATTCTTTTTCCAGTCCTTTCTGCCGGTCTGCTAGTCCACAATGAACATTATCATGTGTTTACTACAGTAGCTTGTGTTTGTGAGACGGTCAAGCATGTGGTAGCTGCGCTGTGACGTAAAATGGGCATTAGCCAATGAAACACGGCCCCTGTGGTAAGGTCCATGTGTGCCTTCTCCCAGTGCTAACTAGAAACAGCCAATCACATAGCGGCGCCTGCCAGGAATGCTAAGGCTAGTTAGCATGACCACCGATGATGGCGGATAAAAAGTTTCCCAGGAACGGTAAATTGCTTCTCCATCATTAGCACATTAAGGAGGGCATCCATGACTGTGATTGGCAGCACTAAGGCCCTCCTCTTTGCTTTGATTGGTTGTTTCTGACTGGGAGTGGTGCATTTCTTCAGACGGCCATAGTTGCACTGGGATGAGGTGGAAGAGCTTGAAATTTTCACATGTTGTCTGTCTAGTGTTATATTGTCATGACATGGTGAAAGTTACTGCAGCTTCAACTCAATTTAGGTAATTATAAATAACCTAAAACAGGAAAAGTCTGATTTAACATTGGTTGTTAATGGTTGTGTCTGGAATGTCTTTCATCTGTGTTTCTTCCAGTCACATTTAGGCTCTACATATATTAATGTTTGATATTTAGTAAATGCCTCTCAAGTCTTTTGCTGTTTCCTCCAGGTGTTTGCTGAACTCTTTGATCCGGTAATCAAAGACAGACACAATGGCTACGATCCCAGAAAAATGACGCACCCCACCGACCTGGATGCCTCTAAGGTGGAACCACAGCTGACCCGTTCTATGTTACCAGCCAGATGCTAATAAAACCACTCACTGGCGTCTTCGTTGTCTCTTCTTTTGCCTTCAGCTAAAACACGGGATGTTCGACGAGAACTACGTTCTGTCGTCGCGCGTCCGGACGGGCCGCAGCATTCGCGGGCTCAGCCTCCCCCCGGCCTGTTCCAGGGCTGAGCGGCGTGAAGTGGAGCGGGTGGTGGTGACCGCTCTGGCCGGCCTAAAGGGGGACCTCGCCGGCCGCTACTACAGCCTGGGCGACATGACGGAGAAAGAGCAGCAGCAGCTTATTGATGTGAGTCATCGACCAGGCAGAGACGCTGTGAATGCTCAGATATGGAGGAGGAACAGATGATTCAGTTGATGCTGATCTACAGTCAGTAATAATAAGTTGGGACTTATCTGTTTTTGTTCTTTTTTTGACAAAGTTAAATTAGTAAAATAAGATCATTCATACAATGTAAGAGAAAACTTTGTTGGATCTAGACCGGGTGGTCCGGCAAGAACATGTTGAAGGGAAACCCTCACTGGAAAACAGATGGTCTTCAGTCAGAGGGCTCTTCAAATTTGCTGCAATACAGACGGCTACAGGCGATCTTTGCTGCCCACAGCCATCAGCCTTTGACCAACCTGTCTCTATGTTAAATAGCTTAAATATTTCAGGTTCTGACCCTGGCCTGAGTGCAGAGGATGTGGGTAGGCCGATGTTTAGTGAACTCCTAAGAAATAGAAAATTGATTCTATAAAGAATTTCAATTCCAGGCCCTGGGAATTCTGAATCGATTCAAAATGCTCAAAAGTCGATTTTAAAATGCGTTTTAAGTTGAATGTTTTTCCTGCTCTTTTGTAAGTACACGGTATGTCGAATTATACACCCACTCAGGCACCGTAGAAGGGAAACTTTCCTATTGTACAGATTTTTAATAATTCTTTGGTATTTTTTTATTTGAGACAGAGCCAGCAGCTAGGCTAACCTAATACTGGTAATTTAAGTTACAAAATATGACATACCTGTCACATCTCCTGTTTTGGCCAGGAAACTACAGTTTTTACCTCTTTTTCTCGTTATGCTCCTGTATTAGTATTTTCCCGTAAATATCCCGTGTTACGTGAAGTTTGATATACTGATATAGAATCTGGAACTATACAGAAGTGTTTAAATTTAATGTTCTATTTGTTAAAGCTTTTTCTTTCTCTCTTGTCAGTCATAATTTAAACAGACTTTCTGGACCGTTTGAATTGAAAAATTGGTTTTTGAATCAAAAACAGTTTCTGAATTGAATCGTGACCCTAACAATCAGAATAGAATTGAACTGCCGGTCACTGAAAGATTCACATTTCTAGAATGTGCTGTTAAAAAGTACATTCTAGAGAGCTCATCATTTTCTCTGATCTCAAAAAGCAACGCATTGTGTAAAAAAAATTAAAATTAAAAATAGTAGAAAACAAAGTCATCATTTGTTATTAATATTTTGTGAAGTTTATCTCTGAACGTTGCAGTTTTATTGCAATTATTTTATCACTTAAGCCTAACAGGGCCAAGTTGCTTTGGAAAGCGTCTTTTCCCTTAATGAATACAATAATTAAAAAAAAAGGTTTTTGTATTTACTCTTGTCATCTTTGTCACATGTTGACATTTCTTTCAACATTAGAAGAAATAGAAGAAATCTGACTGTTTTACAGCACTGCACCTGCTCATTCCTCCCTCTGCCAGATAAATGAATAAATAGAAGTTGTTCTTTAACATCCTGCTGCGTCTCTTTACCTTTTTATCTGTAGGACCACTTCCTGTTCGACAAGCCCGTCTCCCCTCTGTTGACGTGTGCCTTCATGGCCAGAGACTGGCCAGACGCCAGGGGATCTGGTACGGTCCACACAGCTGGATTCTTGAGTTCACTGTCTGTCGCCAATTTAGTACGATTTCTTGTGCTAATCGTTGAGCGAACTGTAGTTTTTCTGTTCTCACCTGGTGAGCGGGGTACTTCACAAAAGGGTATCTTAAGTGGTTTCTTGTCTTCAGGCACAACAATGAGAAGACCTTCCTGATCTGGGTCAATGAGGAAGACCACACCAGAGTCATCTCCATGGAGAAGGGCGGCAACATGAAGAGAGTGTTTGAGAGATTCTGCAGTGGCCTCAAACAGGCATGATGGAGCCGCAATGCAAAAACAATAAACCTCATCAAGTATTTTTTGTCTAGCTTCTACTGCCAATGCCTTAGTACGCTTGAAATGAGACAAAACTAACTTAAAAGTAACTTCAGAAAAATATATGATCTTGTTTGAAGTTAATAATTCCTTAACATTGATGTAAAAAAACACTAACTCCACTGGCAGATGTTTGGGGAAAATGTCTTGATATAGGTATCATATCAAGGAATTATTGACTTAAGACACGTTATTAAATGTCTCTGAAAAGTTACTTGTTTTGTCCTGTTTTAAGTGTACTAATATATTTGCACTAGAAAGTAGACCAAAATGATTTAGTAAGATTTTGTGAAGTTCCCGTGCACGAGAGTAAATCATTTTAAGGTGGTAGTTTTGCTCACTTGGGTCTCTGTAGAACTGTTTTTCATGTTAATAGTATTTTTTTAAGTAACACTTTCATATATTTTCTTTGTATGGATCAGGTTGAGCATCTGATCCAGGAGAGAGGCTGGGAGTTCATGTGGAACGAGCGTCTGGGATACATCCTCACATGCCCGTCCAACCTGGGCACTGGCCTGCGGGCCGGGGTTCATGTCCGCCTGCCAAACCTCAGCAAGGTGAAGCAGCCAACCCAACACCAGCATGCTCTGTTAACGGCCTTCATTATTTCACTTATCTGGGCGATTCGGCCACATCGGTTAAACCCAACGAGTCTGTGTTTGTCAATCAGCTTCATCTCTTTTTTATTTTTTTTATCTGCATTCATTCCTGCACTTCTGGATGGTAGAGTGCCAGGCAGACAGTTCATGGTTTACAAGATCCTTCCGAGACAACGGCTCATTGAACCAGCTTTCTTTTGGGTTGTGTCTGTACCATGTTTGTTCTTCTCTACAACACAGCTGAAGATCACTCTGACTCAGACGGTTGACTGCTAATTTTTCACAAGAAATGTTAAAACAAGCTGATGTGACAGCTAACCACCTGCAGGTGGCAGCATTTTACTTCTACTGAACTGCTTGCCTCAGTCTTATCCGTTAACTTCTGTCTGTGATCGATAAAAAGTCACATTTGCCGCAATAGGCGCAAGTTTCACACAATTCTTTACAAATATTTCTAAAGTGGCATCACAAACAAAAAAACCCCAAAGAAAAACAATCGTAATTTAATGAAGGGACTGTTTAAAGTGTTTTGCAGGTTTTCTCTGTATTCACCTCTATCTCCCAACTATATGAGTTAGTGTTCAGAGTGATGATGTGCAACAGTTTTCTCTCTGCACGTCTGAAAAATATTGGGATAAACTGTTCAGAAACAGCGGAGCAAGAAGTGGCTATGCATCAAATAGGACGCATGGGGGCGCTGCGCCAGAGGGGGCGCCAAAGCGCTAGGGAAAAATGTTTCTAATTGAAATTTGCTGTATTTGACATTTATTAATTACCGATAAAAAAGGAGACGCAATTTTCCTCCCCTTCACAAAGCAACAAAATAGACCCACAAAGAAAAAAACCCCACTGTGTTGTTATATCTTTAGTCATTTAGCAGCCAACATAGAATGTTTAACTTCGCAATATTTTTTTTGAACTGCCTAAAATGTCCCTTTATGTTAACCCTTTGAAGACGAGGTGTAAATGTCTATCCCGGCGAGCGTCTCCCTTCTCAGTGCGTCCGCGCTCGCTATGAAGCCATGTAGCGACAGCTAGCAAAAATACTAACACTGCACACACCAGGAACTCTAACAAACACACTTATAGTCTAAAGAACCCATCAAAAAACTCTTAGTAAAATCCAGAGCTTCGCTGCGCCCTAGTCTCTTGCCATATCCAGCCCCCCTCCCCCTCTCTCCGCATGTCCCCTTTCTACCTAGCAACAGACCCGTCAACACATTTTCATTGGTTGTTTCGAAATATGGTGCATTTAGACCCAACAAAATAAGGCGGAAATGATCGATCTTATTAATATTCTGGCTTTATTTTTGAAGTAAATAACCACAAAACCAATATAAAAACACCACTTTTATAAAGTTTGAAGTCCGTGCTGTCCAACAGAGTTGAAATGAAAACTCGGTATGCGTCCGTGTTATTACAAAGCCTTATTAATGCGTCACATGCTTGTACGCCACACGGCGGGCAGCGACTCCAACGGGTTGCAAAACAGACCAACCACATTCATTTATGTAGTTTTATTTTTAAACACAAGTTATGACTCGTGTCTCCCATTTGCTCTGCAGGACCCGCGTTTCCCCAAAATCCTGGACAACCTGCGGCTGCAGAAGCGAGGCACGGGGGGGGTGGACACGGCGGCCACTGGAGACACCTTCGACATTTCCAACCTGGACCGTCTGGGCAAATCCGAGGCGAGTCTTTCTTCCAGTTCCTGTGGTCTACATGCGCTATTGCCGGTCAAGTGACATTTTGGGTTGCTTGCAATTTAGGTGGAGCTGGTTCAGCTGGTGGTCGACGGGGTCAACTACCTGATCGAGTGCGAGAAGAAGCTGGAAAAGGGCCAGGACATCCAGGTGCCCGCGCCGCTGGTTATGTTCAAGAAGTGAGAGCCGAACATGAGAGGCGGATGTCTCAAAGATTGTATATCTTCAGGGTAAAGAAAAAACCAAAGGATCTTCGACATGACCTGCAGAAAAGTCTACCTCAAGTTAAGGATTACCCTGACTTTAATAAAAGAAATTAAAAACAACCTGACTAGTTTCACTTTCTATTACATCAGATGTTTGGATCCGTTTAGTTTTAATGTCATCACTTTCCTAAAGTAAAAACAACAAAAAAAAACCAAAAAGAGGCCTATGTCGTTTTATGCCAAAAGCAATTTTGACAAAAAAGACCCTTTAGGCAAAATAACAAAACAAAAACTTATTCTATTATGTTAGGAAGGTGATGATATATCAGTAACTCTCCATCTCTTCAGCAGACATGAATTCAAGACAACTCCATGCTGTAGTTTTACCACTTCTCCAGAGGCCAAAAGAGGTGGAAATATTTTATTTCGAACGAATAATTTCCCTTAAAATACAAAATAATGATATAAATGACACCTGAATGCTGCATGGTCATTATCTTCATTTTACATCTGGGCTTTATCAGCAACACACACAGTTTATTCCAACTGTGTGGTGGATGATGAGAAACAAAGAGGGAAAAAAACAACAACACGGCTTTAGATGCTGTTAAATTCGGAAAGGAAGCCTAAAAACATGAAAACAAGAACTGTGTCATCTGAGATAACATTCAACATTTAAGTAAGCACTAAGAAAAGCACTTTTTTATTATTATTAATTTAACCTTTAGGATGCCACCTCAGACAATTTGTGTTTTTTTTTTCTAAAAAGAAATTGATAGAAAGAAGTCAAAAAACAACCGAAAGATGACACCTAGAGGCCAGAAAGCTGCCTACTCACCAAAAAGTCCCGCTTTGTTTTTTTTTTTCTCGTTTTTGTTTTTGGCAAAGTAAAACAGAAACACAAGCCTCTATTAAAGATTGGTTGGAGAGTGCTAAACATTGCAGGTACACAAGAATGGGGGGTATGTTTGTGAACACGGGGGGAAACGGGAGTCAGGCTGGGGTCTTCGATCAGAAAACAGAAAGGAGGCTAACAGGTGCAGGTCGTGGTCGTGTCATCAGTCCACAGGTCGCTTTTCACTGTGTTTCTTTGTGAACTCCTCGGCGTTCTTCATGAATTTTGCGCGGTCCTTAGTGTACTCCTCCGCCAGGTCGGCCCTCAGCGGGTGCTCCGGCTGGGGGGAGTTCACCAGAGCAATCAGACACTGGATCACTGGAAGGCAGCAACAACAAAACCAAAATGTTAGTAAAAGTAACAATGATAATAATGGTAAAGCTCCACAGTCAGCAGCAGAGGAGTTCTGAAAGTATGGAGCCCCATAAAGGACATGGGGAAATCTTTCTTCTGGTTAAGTCAGCAAATACATCCTGGTTTACTTTGTAACCAGTGATAAATGTCAATTTATCACTGAAAACGTTGATCTATCCACTGTGTTTGTGTAAGGCTGAGATGGGACTCAAGTCAGACTACCAATACAAAAAAGAGCCAACCAGAACTCTGATGACTTTTACCCATGAACAGAAAGTTTCTGTTTGTTCAGAGGGAATGGAGAGCGACCAAAAGCAGGTTTTACCTGCTTTGCTTTTGCATTTTGCACATAAGTTTGTGGTGCGTTTGTAAAAACAAAAACAAATATATAAAACTTCACAAATGTCACCAACAAGACACTTGGAAAACCTTTCAAAAGCCTTACATTACAACACAAACAGCTCCAGTAGTCAAGAACTGACTAGTACATTAATGCGACGCAAAGGAAAAATCTTTCCCTCGTGTCCCTAAAGGGCCTCCGTATGAAAAACCCGCCTCCTCCTCTCACCTTGGCATGTTTTTGTGGCCGGCTTCCAGTTCTCCACGCTGATGATGGGCAGACACACCTGGCCCTTCTCATCGATGTTAGGATGGTATATCTTTGTCTTGAAGGTGATCTTGGGGGTTTGAAGGGATACTCTGCAGGGAAGATGATCTCAATCCGAAAGGCTCCTTTGTCATACGGAGCAGAGTCCTGGATTGGGGAGGAAAAAAAGGATTTGCAGATTTTAATGTGAACTTTCCTAAAACCAAAAAAAAATTTCCCCACTATTTGAAAAAGGACAAACATTTTTTACGGTTTTCTTCCAGGAGCTTAATGAGAAAATTGTTTTCCAGCCGTTTTGGTTTCCACACCAGTAAAATTTGTTGTTTCACACATGCAACTTGTGGCACAGTGTCAAAACATGAATAAATCACTTTTTTTTTCACCAGGCAACTAACAAATATTTTAGCTATTGATTAAATCAATCGATTAGTCTCACGATTAATCAGATTTTTCTTTCAAGCCATTTTTGCATCTAAAAGAAATGACTTCTAACATCAACATGTGAAAAGCTCAACCCCTCCTGCTTGACTTAACATGATTATAGTAAAGACCTAATTTATTAACCATTTTGTAAACATGAAGTTGATCTCCAAATACAACACCTCATGCTTAATGATCTGCACAATGCACAGAAATACAAAAACAAACTCGCTGGCAGCCATCAGTATGGAAAAGGTTACAAAGCCTTTCTATAAGGCTTTGGCATTTCAGAAAAAAAAAACAGCAAATGAAGAAACTAAGAGTGACCGACCTACCAGAAATACCAGAACTAGAGCCAAAGCACTGCAGGTGCCACTTGACTCAGTTAAGGTCACACTTTATGATTCTGCGACAAGAAAGAGACTGACCATCGACGAAACCACCGACCAGGAAGAACAGAAAGGCCCAACTCAGAATAAACCAACAAACATCGCAATGATCCCACCGACTCAGAAAACTCAGAATGCAAGATTAGTGTTGATGCTTCATTATGTGAGCATCGACACTCAACAGGAAGTAGTGGCAACACATTTTATAGCCGACATGATTTTTATGAAGCAAAACAAACAGAACTGGGCTATGAGCCGCTGCTGGACGCTGGTCACACTCTGGACACCTGCAGTTTGCTTCACTTTGCCTTCAGGTCCTAACCAAGCTGGGAATGGACCTTACCACAGCCCGACCTGTTCATTGGCTAATGCCCATTTGACATCACAGCGCAGTGATCAGTGGGTTACCGTCTCACAAACTCTAGCTAATATACATTGTTCAGTACCGGACCGACAGAAAGTTTTTGCGTCAGGACTCAAAAACACAATGGTTCTCCGTCAGTGAGGAATCTATACAGGTGATGTCAAGTATCCTGAACGCATTTGTGGCACTAAAATTCACAGATTTCCAAAATCTGAAACGGAAAACCTTGATTGGATTTAACTTTTTCAAGACGCATTTGCAGCTCAACTGTCATAGGATCAATAAGAACAAAGGAGTGTCTGCGGCGTAAGTATTGCTTTGCTTTCTGTGTGTTTAGTGAATGAAAAAAAGAAAGTCAATAATAAACGTCCATTATAAAAACCTTTTAGCCACGTACAGCATAATGGCAGCACCGATACAACATCTACATCCTGAAGCCTGTCGTTACAGTCTTACGTTAGCTGAACAGATCAATATGCAATGTGTACCGCATCTGACATACATTAAAGATTTTATTTTACCTGAAAAGGCTTTTTACTAAACTGTAATGTGTTTCCCACGCTAATCGTGTTAGCCACCGAGTACCGAGTGCTAGCTCTTCTATCAGAGCAGACCGAGGCACATTCAAACATTTGCAAACAACAAAAATCACTCATTTCAAAATTACCCTCAAAACCATGAATGTCTGACTTACCCAGCCTTCCAAGAACAATAGGCGTCAGTGATCTTGTCCACAGCTATATTTATGCTGAGGGTCTGAGGATCTGCTGTGTTCCTCATTGATCAGTAGCATTTAGCTGAAACTCGCACAATGTTGGAGGCATCGTGAGGCTAAAACACCTTGATGTCGTCCAAAAAAGATGACATGAACTTGTTGGTTCACCTGTCCATTGTCGTGGCTCATATTTTGTGAAAATCCGGCAGATATGCTAAACTAATCGACTCAGAAATACTCTGCAGTCAGTCGACGCCATGTTAACTAGGGCTTTGGTTGTGAGACATGTTGTCCGAGGGGCGTTTCTGGGCGGGGCTTTGTAAGGTCCATGTTCTCTGCTCTGGACGGGCCAAAACAAATTTAAATAATTATGAATAGAGAGGTTAAATTCGGTATAGCCTCTAAACAACTAACAATAATCGAGTTAAAGAAAGTTTTCTGATATATTGAGACTTGGGGATCTAAACGTTGGGGAGTGGAGAGGATGTTCAAACAGCAAATATAATCATCCCAACCATAACACCAGCAAAAATCATCTGCTTAGAGATAGATTATTGTCACAATATCTGCCAAATCCTCTTCATAATGTTATATTCTTGAAATGGAAAAAAAACAATAGTTGTCTTTTTATTTCTGCCTAGAAACTCTGAACTAAAAAAACAACAAATGTCTCAACTTCTAAGAAAGTGTAATTGATACTCCACAGCTCACGTGTATCAGCTAACTCATTTGCTTTCTCGATTCCTTTAAAGGCCATGATGGGGAGTTAGATTAAACCAGGACAGCATAAATGCGAAGGTTTATTAAATAGTCTGTGTGTTATTTATATACAATATCTTGCAATTGCTTTGTTTAATGCGGCTGCTCTTGAAAAACAGATTCTTGATCTGAATGGGTTAAACAACGCTTAAAGAAATAAATGATATGTGAAACGCAATCAGAAGCAACAGGTGCAGTGACTGTTGCACTAATGTGCAACCTGAGCTCATGAGCAGCAGCAGCAGCAGCAGCAGCAGCAGCACGCAGCAGCAACATTCCTCTAGAGGATGAGTAAGAAGACAAGTCTGTCATGTGACGTGTAACAAGCTGCAGGGTATTACAGGAACAGTCTCGTTTGTTCTTCCTGTAATAACCCAAATGTTATCTCTGTCTAATGCAAACGTACTGGCTGGATTATCGTTGAAAGAACCTGGAGCAACATGGAGGGTCTGCAGAGCAACAAGGTGACAGAATCAGGCAGTGAGTTTGAGGCTGTGTTCACACTGCAGCCTGAAGTGACCCAATTCAGATTTTTTGTCGGGGCCGTTCACACTGCCAGTAATTGCGACTTGAAAACAAAAATCGCTTTTTTTTTTTTTGAAGCCGGGCTGCAAGCGTCTCTTTTGTTTTTAGCATTTCCCTAGCAGGGCATATTTATTCCTAAAGGATAGGTTGATAATAGATAGTTTATAGTTTATGCATTTAAACCAGACAGCGCGGACCAATCACACAGCTGGCGCCTCCTTTCACTCAAACTGGACACAGACTGGCCTATATGGATGTTTACATCAACCTACTGTGAAGAATTATGATCCTTTGGAGAAATCTGGGCAAGACTTTAAAACCCGCCATGTTAGCTCTGGTAGCGCAGCTCCATGTGAACCGCAGGAATAACTTGTAGTGAATTCAGAGGCGCGTTGTGAAGCGGTGAGAATGATTTATCTTTGTGAACGAACAATTATATGTGGCGTTTACATCTCAACACGCTGTCCAGCGTGTGGCTCTGTGTCTGTCTTCCCTGTAAAGTTTCTGTCTGTGGATAAAGAGCAGCGCTAACCTGATCATGAAGGTTCAGCTTTCGCACTCTGCTCGGAGTCACACATCACGCTGATTTTATATTATTTTATTATTATTTTTAGTATTTTTCCGATTACAGATGCATCAAACCATATCAAATGCGTTGTCTACATAGAGTTAACTCGTCCCATAAACTCGGCCAACCAGAATAGTTTCTGTGATGATTATTAAAAACTCAACAGACACGAAATGAAAAAGCTTCTACAGCCACATTAGCAGCATTGAATTAAATCTCCCGTTTGTTGCGCATCTCTGAGTAGTGCAGCAGATTACAGGGCCGGTCCAAGGCTGGATGAGGCCTGGAGCAGAATTTGATTTACGGCCCCCTTTGTTGCTAAAAATATCAGCACCTCTAACAGCTTCTGTGTTAGTTTTAGTGAAATATGGGAGAAGGGAGTAGTTTAATTGGCCAGCCTAAAAAGGTATTTGTAAATTCAAAGATTAAACTCCCAGCATCAGATTGTTGCTATGGTAACAAAACAATCCAACTATGAATATTGTTCTTTGAAGTTGAAGTTTTACAAAGTAAACTTGCCAACTCCTTAAAATCTTGAATCTAAATGTTAAACAATTTAAAATCTTTTAATTTATGTATGCCTAAACAATTGAATAAAATTTAACAGCATTGATAATCTCAATAAACAAGTGTTACATTTATGCATCTGTGGTCTGTTTTAAAATATTAGTGTTTATGGGGCCCTGAAGCCCTGATGGAGTCGCTGACTTAATTTGGATTGAACAGAAGTTCAAATTTGCTGATTTAGACTAGTTGTGGGTTTAAATAACATTTCACTGGAGATATTTTCCCATAACACACAATTACACAGTAAAACTTTTACATTTCCTGTCAACTTAACATCTTTTAATACAAAAACACGGTAGACCGCCTCGACGCCCCGACCACCGGGCTTAGCAAGTTTTCTGAGAGAAACCCTGTCTGTCAACCGCCATAAACAGAAGAAGAGCTCAGTGTTTGAGGAAGTAAACATGGAGGCTAACGGTGGAGCTTAGCTACATATTTGAAGTTGTTGTCCAACCGGAGCAAAATATTAACAACTTAATCCTCATATAGTTCGTCATGGGTGTTTTTTCTTCCCACTTGCGCGTATCAGGACACAGAATAGTGAGATTTGTTGAGAATCAGTGACGTTCAGTTCGGATGAATGAGACCTGGATGTTATGGTCGCATTTGAATCGGATACATGTAGGATATGGGTCACATTCTAAATAGGAACCGACCTGAGCTGTTCACACTGCCATGAAAAGATCAGATACAGGTCGCATTACGTCAAAACAATCTGAATTGGGTCACTTTGTGAACGTACCCAGAGAGAATACACAGAGGACAGAGGACTGGATTTGTTAAGGAAAAGCTTGAGTTCAAGTTAGTCTGGCAAATAGCTAATTAACAACAACGATCTTCAGAAAATAAGCCAATAGTAAAAATTACTAATCAATTACTGGAATTATCATCACCTGGATTAATCGTTGACTAGAGTATACAGACTAAAAAAAAAACAAAAACATTTGTTGAAAGAACATATTCAGAGTAAGCCAAAATTTAAAAAAAATAAATAAACAGTTTGCACTTATCATTAAGAAAAAAGCTTTGCAAATATGTTAATCTGAGAAACCTTTCAAGTGGCAAAGTTTTAGCTTCACTTGGTTCAAATTCTGTAAAAAATAAAAATCTGCTATTAAGCAACTTTAATATCAATTTATCAATCAATAATCTGATATATAATCAGCAGATCAGTCAGATGTTGTGTTGATGCTGAGTCAAGTGGAAAAGCTTTTCACATGTTGATGTTTCAGCTGCAGATTCATCCTGTGTGACGAATCATCAGGTGTCCTAAACCAATGTCTTTATTGCACTTTAGAAAAAAAATTGTTTATCTTATTTAAAAATAGATATATTATTTGCATCCTTTAATGTGTCTAGAATATTGAATAAAAATACCTAAATTAGAACTCTACAAAAAGTGTCAATTTGTTTTTATATGATTGTTACAAAAATCTGAAAATCACTAACTAAAATAATTGTTAGTAGACCTATATGTCACTCCTTGGTGGTGGGGTGGTGTGTGTGTGTGTGTGTGTGTGTGTATGTACAGTCAGTACTCACAGGCACAATGAGTCCCTGCCAGCACAAAATATTCGCGTCATCCACCGAAATGTTCCGGAAATGTTTCATTCCAGATTTGCGGATGTCATCCAGCTCCTGCAGCAAAACACACACATCTCAGACAGAGCAGAGGTTTGGCCCGGATCACAAAACACATAGGATCCAAAAAGGGGGAATCGTGTAATAATCAACTTGAACTGTTTAACATTAGTCAGATAATAAACATTGTGAATCTTTGTAATTATTTGTCACCAAATATGAAGATGCCCCACTTTTATTTAGAACTGAATTGGAGATTAGTTTGACGACTTCATATTACATTCCACTTCTGAATATTACTCGAGCCAGATTGATCAGATTTATGGCCTCTGATCAAATCAAAAATAATTCAAATCAACTTCCAGCTGGTAAATAACATTTATTGGGACTTAGGTGCACAGTAAAGAAACTATTTGAAAAATCAGCCACCACCTTCCTGTGTGCCTCTTTCATAACTCTGCATTGGGATTCTGTGGGATCCCAGTGCACATCGTGCCTCTAATTTAAATATCTGGTCTTTAAATTTGATCCTAAAAGTTCTAGAGAAGAAAAGATGATGTTGATATGAAATGTCTCAGACTGATGGCAGAAAAGCCCTGAGTTTTGGTTCGTCTTCATTTGAACCTTTTAATCAGTTCCTGGCAGAACATCAACTTTATATCAGCCCTCTACGTAGCAGCCTGAAGTACATACCATCTCCATAAAATTATTAAATACTACTACTAAATACAAATATATTTGCTTCACAGATCAGAAGTAAATACACAAACTAAAAAAACACTCTTTTCCATTTGGACATAAGTATTGTAAGCAGAAAATATAGACATGAATACATATTTTGGATAAACATTGTAAAACAAGTTTTAATTTTGTACGTATTCAAGGTAAAGTTATCTACATATATTTAAAAACAATAAAAGTTTAAAAATGAACTTTAGTCACACTGTACATTCTTATTTTATTATTAGTTTTTTATACCGTCTATAAATCCCGTGTTCCCTTCATCATCGACATTTGCCCGGTGTGTTACATAACTGCTTATTGAGCATGTCCCACTTTCCTGTTTTTTTTTTTTTTTTTTATCAGAACAAGAGAACTGGATTCTTTGGGGAGTTTAGGGAGTAGAGATGACGAAGAGGATGTTTGGAGATGTTTGGACGTCGGGGGAATTCCTGAAACACACTGTGTGCTACAAATCAAAACCAAATGTGTCCCAAAGAAAGTGAAACTATGAGACACAGGCCTCCCGTCAGACAGGTTCATGGAAACAGATACCAGGTTTATTCTACATGAACATCAACAACCCAAGACTAAAGACCCTTATGGGGACAATTTGCATACACTCATATCAGTTATGCTGTTTAAAAAAATAAGTAAATAAATAAAAAAAAGAATTCAGGATCATTTCATTTATCTGGTGGGTCACTAACTTCACAGTTTACTATCCAAAGATAATATTTTTTTGCAGTTCCACGTAGCATTTTTTCAATGTGTTCAACGAAATCTTATTGTTTTTGACTCATTTTTGCTCAATAGGTTTTGCTCTTTGATCACCTCCTGCCTGGTGACTCGGTTTCACTTTTGAGTTGAGTCTGGCAACGTCCGAACAAAACATGTTCAGCTTCACTCTTATGGAGGGAGAGATTTAACAATCTTACATTTTGTTTAAAAAAAAATGGCAGAAAAAGCTCATCAAATCAAATCAAAGCTCCGTCACTCTATTCCTTACGAATCCATCAGATCTCTACATTTAAATTTTTCATACAATCATGTTAACAGACGTTATTTATTCATAATATATATATATATATATATATATATATAATATATATATATTCACGTTAAATATATGATCGAAATTTTTCTCAGCTGTATAATCAAATCACCAATTACTTATCGTTTGTCTACTGAAGGATGGATTACACAGCTAACGATGTAGCTTTTTTCCCTCCACGCGGTCCAACTAGAAAGATCCTTTCCTGCGTATGGATTATTGCCAGATCATAGCTGCTATTGATTATCAGTCGCTTGGCGGTTCTGATGAGATCTGACGTCACGCCCCAGCCCCACGGTCTCCATGTTTTCTCCCCGGCTGTGAGCGTCGTTCCACTGTGACAGCGGCTCCAACAGTCCGCTAGCTTGACTCGGCTCACGCTAAGCGCACCGACATGTTCTCTGAAAGCTCCCCGAGAGGTGCTGACTCACACCCGTCAGCCTTTTTCGCTCTTCTCTCCGTTCAATCCCGGTTCGTCGGTCGTCATTCTCCTTTCATTTTGTCGGCGACGAACACTCGGCCGCTTTCTTATCGCCACCTACTCTGTAGCTCCCCGCGCGAAGCCACAACGAGTGTTTTAAACTCTCTAGAAGTCAAATAAAACAGATTAGTTTGGTATTTGTCGCTTTTACCTTGCCTAGTCTCCTGGTTGAAGTCATTGTGTTGCCGAGTTCGTCTTCTTCCTGTTTCTTTCCGTGACTCCGTCCTCGACTTCTTTTGACTTTAGTTCGAAGTGGCAGAGGAGGCGGAGTCTCGATGTTGCACCGCCCCCTACCGGCGCGGAGGACTCAGAAAGGCTGTTAAACAAAACACGAAGAGAACGAAACGTGAAAAGAGTGCTGTGGAAATGGAAACTTAACAAACAACAGAAAATAAATCGAAAATATATCAAATATAAGTATTGACTCATCATCGTGTTTTTCAGGCAGTGTTCCGTGAAACACACCATGTTATTCAATGCAGATAGATACTACAATTTCTGACAAAGAGAAATAAAATGTTGACAGGTCATTTGAATAAATAGGATTTATCTTTATTGACAATGTATTTATTCAATGGAGCAGCAGTAATTATATGATCCAAGAACTTCCTTGTTCCATTTTCTACAAGAATGTTTTAAGTAGGGAATACAATCAGTTGCCTGTGACGTGGAATTTGGTACTGATCTCTTTTTAATAGGACTGACACTGTCTAGACCAGAAATGTGGTATTCCTTAAAAAGGACAAAAAACTTCAACTTGTCTTTATGCAAATGTGAAAACAACAAAACCTAATTAAGAACATTTCTTTTATGATTTATCTTATTTTGAAGTGCCAAAATGTGCAGTTGTAGCTCTCTATTGGTCCCCATCTTTTGTTGATGGTGATTTGTTGCTCACAAATTACACGAGCTGCACAAATCACAAAAAAAGAAAAAAAAAATAGACAAATATTGTTCCCCAACAATTCATGACCCTGAATAACAAAAACACACCTTAAGGCGCAAAAAGGTTTAAATCTTGAGTTTCAAACGTTTATCTATAGTGCGTCACTCTTATCGCTTATCTGACGATAATCGAACAAGATCGCCACGCGATGCTCCAAAACTGTTACGTCATTAGACAATAAAAATCACGGACATCAGAAGGTTTAACATTTGATGTTCCTTAAATTCATAGAATAAAATATATATTGACAATTACATGCTATCTTATTTTTTCCTCATATTAATAAGCCTATTAATACAGCGAGGGGGGATTAATGGGACGTGGCTGAATTACTGGTGCACTACAGCCTGAGGGATATTTTTTGCTTTATATCACCATGGAAACTCATTCTGGAATCCCAACCTGCTTTGGAGCAGCTTCTTTTCTGTTTCTTAATTTGGAGGTGGGGGGTTTCTCCGCGTTTTTTTTTTTTACTTTTGACATATTATCAGTCATTAAACCGGTCAAAGGAGCCTGTATCAACCCCAAGTGTTTATTCGCAGTTCGTTCTCAGGTGAACCTTTCCGACTGAGCTGTTCTTTCCCCGAAGTCGAGTGGATCTTGTGACCTAAGAGCCGACACTCCGTTCAAGATGGCCGTCTTTAGTGAAGAATTTACACCTCTCCTGCGAAACTAATCCAACAGTTAGCTATCTTGGCTAGTTTAGTTCAGTGTTTAGAAAATGTCACATCGACAGTGTCCTTGCTTGCTCCCGTTTTAAACCGGAACTGCTGAGGTCATGGAGTAAAACGCGTCCAGGTAAGAAAAATCACCAACAAACCACGTTAACCCACTGAGAGTTAGCAGCATTAGCATGCTAGTAATTCCGTTCACCATAAACGAGCTAACTTTAGCTACACCTGCATAAAGTACGGTAATTTCAGTAGCAGTTGGTAGATTATTGCTGCCTTTGTTTTGGGCAAGTAGTTAGTAGAAGACTGCATAAAGTAGGCTTTTAATAGTAATGTGAAGTGTGTCAGGTAAATGCTAAAGTTGTCTACTGCTTCTACATTTGACAGTTTTGTTAGCATGGTTGGTGATTTTCTTTTAAGGGAACACCGAACACCAAACCAAGTTTGGTTTGAAGCTAACAAACAAGCGGACTTTTTAGATTTTAAAAGCCTTTAAAACCGAGAAACGGCAACACCAGTTAAATTTGACCGTCATGGATGTTGAGACGAGTTTGGTGACCCGTGATATTCTGCGCTGTGGCTCGCCTTTTAAACCTGTAACGCCTGTATTATATGGCAACTTCATACACCAGAAATCACGAACAAAACGAAAATTGGAGAAATTCGACACCACAACATTTTGGAAAACACAACAAGAAACGCGTCTTAGACAGTTTATGTATTTCATTTTATGACGGAAACATTTATTTGATAAATTTTGAATTTTTAGTTTATTTAAGTTTATTTTTTAAATAGACTCGCCTTGTTCGACTTTCCTTTTAACACCCTTTTCCTTCCAAACATATTTAAAAAATTGATACAACAAAAACACAGTCATAGAGTAATTTCAATATAAAATAAAGTTTACAAGAACAGAGAAATGTAAGTCAAAACATTTTTTTGAAGTACACATAGTATGATAAATACATATCACCAAAAGGTAGACATTTAAAAATGTGATTTGACTAACAATAAAGTGTGTAGGCAAAATGAACCTTATATTTTATACTGCTATGCATGCATAAGTTCCCCTTAAGTCAGGTCAACCGTCTTGTTCATCTGACTTGTGTCTACCTCTGTAGCACTACGCAGCTGCTGAGTTTTCCAAGAACTGAAGCATGTAGCGTGACTTGGAGGTCCAAACAAAGTCAGAGACGTATACGGAGTGAGCAAAAGCAGAGACAGGACAGTCTGTTGTTCACCACATCACACAGGCTGCCATTCAGCTGCACACATAGGCCTGCTGACAGAGAATCAGCAACCCAGAAGCTCAGAAAACCCAACTGCATGGACCTTACCAAGCTCCGCCCAGAAACGCCCCTCGAAAGTCTCACGTGACTGCATGTCTCACAAAGCTTCGTGGTGCTTAGTTCTGTGCAATTTTATTTCGACTGACTCTGCAGAGTATTTCTGAGTCGATTAGTGTGGCATTTCTGCCAGATTTTCAAAAAATATCAGCCACGACAATAGACAGTTCAACCAACAAGTTCATGTCATCTTTTTTGGACGACATCAAGGTGTTTGAGCCACGATGCCTCCAACATTGTGCGCGTCACAGGGAAAAGCTAGCGGTCAATGAGGAACACAGCAGATCCTCATACCCTCAGTATAAATATAGCTGTGGACAAGATCACTGACGCCTATTGTTCTTACAAGGCGGGGTAAGTCGAGCATTCATGGTTTTGAGGATGATTTCTGTTGGCAAATGTTCGATTGTGCCTAGGCCTGATGCACGGTACTCGGTGGCTAACATGATTAGCGTGGCTAACACGATTACAATTTAGTAAAAAGCCTTTTCAGGTAAAATAAAATCTTTAATGTATGTCAGATGCGGTACACATTGCATATTGATCTGTTCAGCTAACGTAAGACTGTAACGACAGGCTTCAAGGTGTAGAAATTGTATCGGTGCTGCCATTATGCTGTACTTGGCTAAAAGGTTTTCATAATGGATGTGTTTATTATTGACTTTCTTTTTTCATTTGCTAAACACAAAGAAAGCAAAGCAGTAATACTTACACCAGCAAACACTCCTTTGTTCTTATTGATCCTACGACGGTTGAGCTGCAAATGTGGTCGTACACAAGCTTTGATCCAAGCAAGGCATTCCTTTTGGATTTTGGAAATCTGTGAATTTTAGTTCCACAAACACGATCAGGATACCTGACATCGCCTGTACAGATACCCCACTGACAGTGGAGAACCATTCTTTTTTGAGTCTTGACGCAGAAACTTTCTGTCGGTCTGGTAGTCCACAATGTACATTATCATGTGTTTACTACTGTAGCTTGTGTTTGTGAGACGGTCAAGCATGTGGTAGTTGCGCTGTGACGTGAAATGGGCATTAACCAATGAAACGCGGCCCCTGTGGTAACATGAAATGACAAAAACTAAATTTTAGAAAAAAAAACAATAATTAAAAAAACAATCATTTTACAAAATACAAAATCATAAACATAGCAAGAAGTCTGAGAAATGTGTTTTCAAACTTTGTTTTCTGTTACCTGATTCAAATGTATAGTCTTTTTTCATCCATCCATCCATTTTCTTTACACCCTTGTCCCAAAGATTATTTTAATCAACATTGTTGAGTAAAATGAGATGACCTTTTAGCCGTATACAATGACCCAATTAATAATAAAATGTATTTCCTTTTTCTGGTAAATATTAACCTGCCTTGGTAACTAGTGACTGAGTGACCCAGGAGGGAACAGAAACAGAGGTGGAATAATTGTGTGTCGCTATGGTTTTATTGGTGCTATGTTTTGTAGTTGCCATAACAAATCTAAAAAAAAATAATAATTTGAAATCTAAATTCTAACCTTATTTTCAATTAAAGCACATAACTTTAATCAAACTACTTGAACACTGTTTTTTAATGTTTTGTTTTGTTCTTAACGTCCATCAGGTTGTGATTTGTCAGATTGCAGCTGCCAAGCTTTGCTATTTTTAGAACATATTTTTGGTGTTTTTGTTTTTCTGACTCATTATTTTTAGCCACACTAAAATATATCCTCAGAATTCAACTGGTTTGAATCCTTCCTGATATTCTACTCATTTGTTTTCTGCATTGTTAATTTATTTTACATTAATATGTGATTCTGCTGTTTAGATGCCAACAAACTGGAACAGGTACAAATAAATCTGAAATGTTGTTTGTGCAAAAAAAATGTTTTTATATATATTGGAGGGGGAGGAGGAGGAGCCTAAAACATCTTAGGAGAGATTGACATTGAGGATGGGAAGACGGGTAAGCAAGTCTGCTCTACTTGTTGAGAAACTTATTGGTTATTTCTGGTTTTGTTCTATTCTATCGTTTTAATTGAAAATGTACAACTCCATGTTAGACATGGAAGCCTACTTTGATTTCGCAACAGGTTGAACACGAGTATTTATGGCTGCTTCTGTGAAATTTGTGGAGAAGGAAAAATCATTTAGATCTGGTCACATTGCTATTAGGCCTTTGCATCAACAGCATAAACCTTTTCCAATCCATTCCAACAGCTATGTGAAGATGTAGCTTTTTGACTGGAAACTTTTACTCTAAAGATACAGGAACCTGTTCAGGAACCAGCCACCGTATCTGGGGAAGTTTCCTTTGATTCCATGACAGGAACCAGAGACAAATCAGATAAAAGCAGCAGAACTCTTCCCTGAAAATGGTTCTGCTAAGGAAATAGGATTTTATTTGGATGGACTCCTGAACTAAACAGGAGTTTAAAAGCATGCGCTTTTAAATTTGCATGCGATTATGAAGTAAATGAAATTTGTCAGTCCACAGCTCCATGCAGGCTTAAATCAACAGCTTTATGTTCATAATTTTGTGTGAATGAAGCTAGCTAGAATCAATACTCAAGACACAAACCAATGTGCTGCATTGTGGGTTTACAATGTCACAAAATGTTTCATTCATTGTCTTTAATATTAGGAATTTTTATGTTCATAGAGATTTCTGACGGTTAGCTAAATATATGGATATTTTTTCCTGCACAATGATAGTCTAGTTCTTGTAGAAGTGGGTTCTGGGCCACAATCTGAAACATCTGTACAGCTTTAGGTGTGAGTTATGTCTCGTACTTACTGTGTTTAGATGGATTAAAGTTCTCGTCAGTTACAAGAAGGGATGTGCCGATCAGGTTTTTTTCTCCCGATACCGATCACCCCTGAGGGCCGATCCCCGATACCGATCACATAATTATTATTTATTTATTTTTTATCATAAACACTACTGTTACATTATGTAGAAAAAGGAACCATTAATTCACCTTAATTTAGACAAAAACTTGTTTTTAATAACTTTTCCAAGAAGAAAACTAAACAGGCATTGTGCAAATTGTACTGCTATCAATAATACTATCTTTAACAGACTGATAACATATGAGGCTCTGAAGAGGCTAAATAATGTAAAGAGCCAAAATAAAACCTCTCAACATTGCCAAAAAATTCAAGTATAAAACTTAACATTCAAAGGCAAATACAGGATCCATTACAATAAACAATCCAGAGTTACTGAATGAAAACTTCCTGTTAGCATGGCGGCTAGCTGATTATTGCTAGTTCTGATTGGCTGTTTCTGACTGAGCGGAGTAATTATGCAGAACAGGGAGGAGATTGATTAATTTTTTAGAGATTATCTGTCTCATGTTAGGACAGCGAAAGTTTTAATACGCAAGTAAAATGTATTTTTAAGTTAGATGCTGCAGCTTTAAACAGGTTCGGTGTGAGTCACTACCAGGTGGAGCAGAAGCGGCTCCGTGTCAAATATTACTAAATATTAAATATTACTACCTGTAGCGGAGCAGCGGTTCAACAGCAGAACCAGCGTCTTACATCGCAGCTCCAAGACTTAAATCATTTTCCAGGTAATTAGTTTAGCTTTCTGACCGTCATGCTAATCCGGGTGAGTGTTTGTAGCTGCGCTGCTTTACCTGCTGTCTGATCCTCCATGTCTTTTTACTGCACTGAGGCTCGATGTAGCCAAACTCCGTCATTGCTTTTATGTCTATTAGCTTCGTGGTGTTGATGCATTTTGACCTGCTTCTATTTTCCACCGCAACACGCAAACGTCCTCATTCACTCAGTGCGTTATAGTTGCACAGGATTTGCTGCTGCGCGTTTGCGCAGAGTGAAGGAAAGAGGAGACCAGCTGGACAGACAGGCTGGGAAATGAGATGCAGGTGATCGGTATCGGTAACAGAGCCAATGATCGGCCGATCCCGATCATCACCGATTTCACGGAAATCGGCCGATTATGATCGGTGACCGATCGATCGGCACACCTCTAGACTTCATTATATTTTATCAAATGGTTTTTGTTCTTCCACCCATAGAGCAGTTATCTAAAATCCAAACCAAAAAGGGTTTTAAACTGTCTTTATTCAGTGATGAAACCTGCTTCTCTAACAGGAACCGGAGTGATCCAGGGCCCTCTGCTGTAACCCAGGATGGACAGCTTCTTCAAGGCAGCTGTTTGTGATCTGGACAAAGTTCTTGATGACTTCGAGCTCAATTCAGGTCAGACCACACCTCTTCTAACTGCTGCTGTCATAACATGACTTTCAACATCAATACCATTTCTGGCACTGTAGGAAAAATAAAAGTAAGAAAAAAACATAATCAGTTACAATATGACCTGCTTACATGCAACAAGATGTAGATATGTCAGCAAACATCTGAATTAAAAAAAACTATATAAGTACCACTTGCTAGACGGTAAAGTAATTTTATTTATAGAGCATATTTTCAGCAACAAGGCAGTTCAAAGTGCTTCACATGAATTAGAAGGAAATACAAACAAAACATCAAATGAAAGGCAAGACAAAAAGGTAAAAGTATAAAACTACATAGAACTCCCCATGTTTAATAAGAATAAGTATTTCATAATTTAGCTGCACAGTGGTGCAGTTGGTAGAGCTGTTGCCTTGCAGCAAGAAGGTTCTGGGTTCGATTCCCGGCCCCGGTCTTTCTGCATGGACTTTGCATGTTCTCCCTACATGCGTTGGTAGGTACTCTGGTTTCCTCCCACAGTCCAAAAACATGACTGTCAGGTTAATTGGCCTCTCCAAATTGCCCCTAGGTGTGAGTGTGTGTGTGTATGGTTGTTTGTCGTGTTTGTCTCTGTGTTGCCCTGCGACAGACTGGCGACCTGTCCAGGGTGACCCCGCCTCTCGCCCAGAACGTTAGCTGGAGCTGGAGCACCAGCAATCCTCCCGACCCCATTAGGGACAAGGGTGTAAAGAAAATGGATGGATGGATTTCATAATTTAGAAACTAGTAGGGGTTTCTCTGGATTCTTGTTTTGATAAAACTAAATATTGGTTCTCCATGTTTGATTCTATTAGTAAGTATAAAAGTAAATCATTTGGAAGTGTTTTGAGGTTTCCCAACATCATCAAGAGGCTGATAAACATCCTTCTAGCCTTTCCTGTTTGATTGGGCTGCAGGCAGAACGACAAACAAACTCAAATTTAGATTGACTTTACTACAGCTTACTACTGAATTGAATCTCTCTTCCTTGTTTTAACATTATATGATATAACAAGTTTAAAAAATCTAAATTAAAACTTCTTTTATAATCATTCATAGAAACAGCAGCTTGGTATTTTTAGAAATATTTGTTAGATTTTTGTCAGTTGAACTAAGCCCTTATTGAATAAGGCTATTATAAACAGGAGCATAACGCTCCTGTTTATAATAGCCTTATTCAATAAGGGCTTATATTCATCATTAAAAATCATAATATATCAATTGGCTGCTTCTGATTGGCATATATATTGGGCTTTACATAAGATTATATTGGTCATATATTTGTATTTACTTGTATCTGCATGCAGACCCATAGGTTGATAATAAATTAGTCAGTTCTTCTCATACCCATACCTGTGGTTGAATATTGTTTTCTGTTTTAGTAACATCACTTGATCTAACCTTTTCTAACAATCAAAACTGCAAAATAAGTAACAAAAGTGTGCATGATTCCTGCTGTACTGGCTCAATATTGGTATCAACCAATACTCAAACTGCAATATCAGTATTGTATCAGAAGCGAACAAAGTTGTATTGGGACAGCCTTACAAATCTGTCCAATCTGTAATGGACAGATTTGCCATTTATTTTTCAGTAAAGTATTAGACTGTTTAGTATAGAAACGATTACCTGCATAACTTTTCTTCTTTTTGGATTGCAGAGGAACTTGAATGCAAGCCTGTTTTCCTGAAGCCCCCTGTCTACCCGTTCTCCTCACTGGGCCCTCAGGGTTCCTCCTCAGAGGTCTCCAGTGCCCCACTAAACCTCCCAGACCTCAATTCTCTTCACTATGGCTCTGCAAGAAGCTGTTCCTACAGCCTCAGTGACCACCTCCATGGCGCCGACAGTAGCGAGGTCAGAGGTCAGCCCTTGACCGGCGTCGACCTTCTGTCTTCCGTGGACCCCAGGCCTACGAAAAGCTCGGCGCCCCCTTGCCCGGACAGAACTCTGAAGCCAGTATGCGACCTCGTAAACGACACGAGCTCGGCCATCTTGGTACGGACCAACAGCCACGATGCATTCATGGAGCTGGACGCGGCTGAACAGCAGATGGAGGAGGAGAAGGAGGCGCTGCTTGTGGACTTCGACACCCCTGTGGTCGCAGAGGTGGGGGCAGGGCTCAACTTGAACAGTGTTACGGAGGAGCAAGCTTCTGCAGGAACAGATGAGTTGCATCAGCAGAGCGGCGGTTACTCTGCTTCACTCAGTTTGTTGGACATTATTTTCCCTGCAGCAGTGGAGAAAAGCTCAGAGCCCATTGATGAGTCACAATCGAGAACCGCAGAGTCTGCTGATGAAGATGAGAAGGAGAGCGAAGAAGTCTTCTCCTCAGAGCAACCAGCGGAGAATTCCTTGAGCCTCCATGAAACAGATCCTATGAAATCCACTAAACAAGCAACTTTATCAAACAAAGAGCCTTCATTGGATAAGATGTTGGATGAAGGTGTAGCTGAGTCTACTGAAGGGTTGATTCATGAATCAAATGGCGAACCAGTCAGCTTATCATGCCTGCCAATAGCCGTGTCAATGTGTGGCGCTCTGGTGAAGTCAAATACCTCAGAAGACGATTTAGAGGCAGCGGCAGAACATCATGACAGGGCAGCAGCGTCTGAGGACGCAGAGACGGAGTCGCCGTTGGCTCTGGAACCTAAGGATGATGCCAGAGACTCCAGTAGGGATGACGACCCCTATGATTCAGTGCAGATTCCAGAGCGCAGGCCATCTCCTGAGGGCCAACATGGCTCACTAGAATCTACCATTCCCGCAGAACTCCCCACCTCTGACCATTTGGGGATCGACCATCTGGTCGATCCCCCCGAGTTCGGTTTTGAGTATCTACCTGAGAGCGACCAGGCTGAGCTGCTGGTCACGGATGAAGAGTTGGACGCTTTCCTTCAGGCGCATGCCGAAGCGGAGCAGGGTGCGGGGGTTTCTTTCTGCAGCAGCTCCAGAGATTACACCGAACCAAAGTGTCTCTCAGAGTCGGGCCAAGATCTGGAAGAACAGCAAATCGAGAAAGGACAACAAAGTCAGGATGGACAGGAAGACCTGGAGGAACTGGCCTCTCCAGAAAATTGCAGAACAGCTGCTACTACACCAGTATTACAAGACTCTTGTAGACCTTGCCAGGAAGACTCCTCTATAGTCAGCTATTCTTTAACCAGCAACACTTCCCTATCCCAGCATAGAAGTAGCTCTGATCAGCAACACTCCTATGGAGGTGCGAGACCAAAACAACCACACAACCAAACTACCAGACCTCCACCTGCCGGAGAAGAAGGGTTGGAGCTTGATGCCTCTCCAACACCAGAAGACGAGGAGAGCCCAAGTCCTATAGAGGAGCACTCCAGATTTAGGGATTCCAACTCCAGCATCGCCTCTCAGAACCATCAGGATTTCTCCATGGGGTTTGATGAACTCTCAGAGCCGCCTCCGTACCCTGGGGAGGAACCAGCGACTGTTGCCAGGTCAACAAGCTGGAAGAGGGACGGCATTGAGGAGCTGGGGAGCAGACAGCCGGAGTGGGTGCCAGATGCTGAAGCTCCCAACTGTATGAAGTGCAAGCAGAGGTTCACTTTCACCAAGAGGCGACATCACTGTCGAGCCTGTGGGAAGGTAAGCCTGTGACATCCTTCACACTGTCTTCTTTTTCTCACAAAGAAACAGATTTATTAGTTGTCTTTCATAGGGATGCATGATATATCAGCATCAACATCCGAATCTGCCTTTGTCTGTCATTTTGTACTCATCAGTCTGATAAGTAAAACTCCCCTGAGATCATGAACTGATATCCATTTCCATCTTGTTGTTTTTTATGTTTGCGTTTCTTTAGATACGGGTGGTTATGTAGTTTTTGTTCATGTGACCAAGCTAGTGTCCCCAGAGGCTGGCTCCTAATCCCATTTCCAAACCTCCATAGTGCAGAGGAGGTGTATTTTAGGTTTCATTCACACCAGCCCTGTTTAACCTTATTTAACCAAATAAGGTTGAACATACAGTCCAGTTTGTTTTGGGAGATGTGAATGTATAATTGAACTCTTGTCCGTCTGCAAACCTCAGCCTGGGTTTGGTTGAAGTGAACTGTGATACGGTTCAAATGCATTGTGAATGCCAAGTGGACTGGGGACTGCTCCAAAAGCAGGATGCAAACTATAGCGGAGGGCATTCTGGGTAAATACAACCAAAACAAACATGGGAGTCTAGTTGTAGCAGGAGAAATGGCTCATGGTCTTTTATCAAAAGAAAAGTCCTTCAGCTGCTAAAATCTGACCCCACTCTGTTTATGTTTATGTTTTGTGAAGAAGGAAGTTGCTCTCATATCTTCTTTAGAGGTTTTTGTGTGGGGGTGCTGCGTTCTTGATGCAGCGCCCCCACAGCCGAGGAGGTGAACATGTTTTTCAAAACATTTGTTTTCAGAGCCGCCTCTGAATTTTACAGTGTGAAATTGAACCACAGCAGTTGAAAATATAGCAAAGGTTGCCGCTTTGGTCCCAAATAGAAATAGTCCACCAGACTAAAAAGTGTGAAAACACCCTTAATATTGCTCTGAACTGCAGCATGCCATCGGCCTTCTAAAGTTTATAAACATTATTTCATGTCACTGGCTACCAGATATTATGATTCCCCATTGCTAATCATTAAATAACATTAATCGGCTGGTTCATATAGGTAAACACAGAGATTCATCATTCTTCAGCAACAAATTATAAATTGGTCAGATGGGAGGATGGAGTTAAATACCTGGCAACAATGGAAATAAATCTTGTTAGAGGTTGCAAAAGGCTTAAGACTGGCACAGAGGTTCTTCTTCCAGCCTTAAATATGTAGATGGATCAGCTAATATTCATTTTGGAAGATACATGGTGTCTCAAAAGACTTGCAGCTGTCATGGCAACAAGAGGGGGTTCTACGAGGTATTGACTTGTATGATCTGAATTACACTATTCAGATTTTTATTCAGTAAAAAAACAATAACATATCAAAGGCATTCTTCTCTGAATTGGTCTGTCACAGAAAATAAATAAAATACTAGTAGGCTTCTGGTAAAGTGACAAAATATGAAAAGTATGAATTGCGTTTAAATCCTCCTTAATTATGATCTAAAACCTTATGAATTGATCAATTTATTTCTGTCCATTTGTTTTTTACATTCTGCTCTCTCAACAAACCAAATTTTCTGTGAGCTGAATCGTTTGTTTTGTTTTGTTTTTGTTGTTCTCTGGCGTCTGTGCCCCAGAAATAGTTAAAACGGTAGATTACATCTCAGAGCTAAAAATAGCCCTATGGCAAAGAGCATGAGTCAGCGGTTCTTTTTCCAGCTCCTCTTTAGACCTCCGCTGAGCCTTGCATCCTGGAGCCAGTGGCTAAGTCCTCTAAGGAGTGGCGATTAAAGCAGGACTGGAAACCGGCACTCAGGATGTGATTGTTTACAGCTCAGACGACATGATTTGCCGCTGCTACTCCTGCTGCTATTGCTGCTGCTGCTGTTGCTGCTGCGCGGCGCCGCACGAACATGTCAGGATGCTCGCTGAATAGTTTTTATTCCGCCTTTCTCTCTCTGTCTCTGTTGGAGTGAATTGGTGTTGCCTTCAATGTGGTTCTCTTTCTGTGGCAGGTGTACTGCGCTGGGTGCTGCAACAGAAAGTGTAAGCTGAAGTACCTCGATAAGGAGGCTCGAGTGTGCGTCCTCTGCTTTGATACCATACACAAAGGTAAGAGGAACGCTTTTCATCTGCCCATGGGCGTTATTGCAGTGACAAAATCAAAGGATAGACGATTCATTGTTCAGTTGTTAACACACTCCCCTCTCCCCACAGAGATTAGCCTTTAGCACACAGATTGTCAAGTCTTCATTGACTATAGGAGCACAAAAATGAAATTCTCAGGATTTGTTTTTAGTGAGAAATGTTTACATTTTAGTGGAACTGGGTGCATAATCAGCCATAAACAATTCAAGATGAGATAAAATATTCCTTTATTAATCCCGCAGTGGGGAAATTTACATTATTATTATTATTATTATAGAAAAATCTTAACATACTAATAATAGTAATTATAATAACCATAATATTAATAGCATTGTAACTGTTATTTTCATAGTATTATATAGAATTGTAACAATATTCTAATAATCACAATAATACAGTAATAACAGTGGTAATAATTATCATCAAAATGTCCTAGTAGTGTTGTCATAGCGAAATAATATATCATTTTATTAACAATTATAAAGCATAATAGTAAAAATAATAGCGTCATTATAATTATAGTCATTATAATATCTGTCTTTATTATCTGCATTTGTTATAGATATTAGAGATGTGCCGATCAGGTTTTTTCCTGCCAATACCAATCACCCATGAGGGCCAATCACCGATACCAATCACATAATTATTATTTTTATTTTTTTATCATAAAAAAATAATATAAAAATTATATAATAATATACAAATATGTTATTATTTTTTTTTTCATAAACACTACTGTTGCATTATGTGGAAAAAGGAACCATGAATTCACCTTAATTTAGACAAAAACTTGTTTTTAATAACTTTTTCCAAGAAGAAAACTAAACAAAACAGGCATTGGGCAAATTGTACTGCTATCAATAATACTATCTTTAACAGACTGATAACATATGAAGGTTGTGAAGAAGCTAAATAATGCAAAGAGCCAAAATAAAACCTCTCAACATTGCCAAAAAATTCAAGTATAAAACTTAACATTCAAAGGCAAAAACAGGATCCATTACAATAAACAATCCTGAGTTACTGAATGAAAACTTCCTGTTAGCATAGCGGCTAGCTGATTACTGCTAGTTCTGATTGGCTGTTTCTGACTGAGCGGAGTAATTATGCAGAACAGGGAGGAGATCGATTATTTTTTTAGAGATTATCTGTCTCATGTTAGGACAGAGAAAGTTTTAATGCGCATGTAAAATGTATTTTTTAAGTTAGATGCTGCAGCTTTAAACAGGTTCAGTGTGAGAGTCACTACCAGGTGGAGCAGAAGCGGCTCCGTGTCAAATATTACTACCTGTAGCGGAGCAGCGGTTCAACAGCAAGAGCAGAACCAGTTTTTACATCGCAGCTTGAAGACTTAAATAATTTTACAGGTTATTAGTTTATCTTTCTGACCGTCATGCTAATCCGGGTGAGTGTTTGTAGCTGTGCTGCTTTACCTGCTGTCTGATCTTTCATGTCTTTTTACTGCAGTGAGACTCGATGTAGCCAAACTCCGTCATTGTTTTTATGTCTATTAGCTTCGTGGTGTTGATGCATTTTGACCTGCTTCTATTTTCCACCGCAACACGCAAACGTCCTCATTCACTCAGTGCGTTATAGTTACACATCGCTTAGGATTTGTTGCTGCGAATTTGCGCAGAGTGAAGGAAAGACAAGACCAGCTGGACAGACAGGCTGAGAAATGAGATGCAGGTGATCGGTATCGGTTCAAGAGCCAATGATCGCCGATCCCGATCATCACCGATTTCACGGAAATCGGCCGATTATGATCGGTGACCGATCGATCGGCACACCTCTACTAATAGCGTTATAATTACTGGAGCAACAATAACAGTAGTAATAACAGTAATAGTGATGATTATAGTAGTAATATAAATAACAGTATTAAAGTAATTTCTTAATATTGTGAAGTAAATCAGTGGATTAGTTGGTTTGGATGATACTAGAGGTGTTGGGTGTTCTGGACATATTATCGCCCTTTCTCCTTTGAGTTGTTCGGCCTGGTCAGGTGGAAAAGGAATCAGCCATTTTCCGGTTCTGCTTGGCCGTGGTACTGGTTTTTTCAAGCAAACAGAAAAATACATGGAACAACAAGGATAATGCAATATTTAAAGCATTATTGTAAGCAGGAAGTGAACACATTTTCTGAGAGTCAGAACTTGGCAAAAGTGTCTTCTGGTTAGTTGACCCACCAGAGCAGCAATGCTAAATACCTGTGTACGGTTCTCAGAAAGGTTTCTGCTTTGTCCTTCATGTCCATAAAAAGCGCCGTACAACAGGCTGAAACTGAAGTGGTCATGTAATATTCTTAGAATCCCGGCCTCGCTCCGTCACTTTGCTCGTTTCCTTGTCTCGTAGCTTTACTGTGTTGAATCATATGGTTAAACTTTTTCTGTTATAGCAGTCGACAATGTTAGCTAGCTTACAATGAGTCAGCTTTTCTGCATATTTCTAAACCTCTGCCTGCTCTAATGTGAGTGGTACAACTTTATTTTTTAAAATGCACTTTATTTATTGATCTAATCAATTCCTGTATTGTACCCTATAACACAACCATTGTATTCTAAGCTATAAAATGAAATTCACAGTAAAGGAGTAGTTGAAGTTAAACTGGATGAATTGATTCAGCTCTGAGTTCTCACAGCTGCTACAGAGAGTAGCTGAAACACTAGTAACACTAGTCAGTGAATAAAAATGATGGCTTTGGATGCAAAGCGCTAACTTTATGGAGCAGGAAAACAAAGAATTATGTGGTCACAGTAAACTGGAGTTGTACTAAAGCGTGGATGAAATCAAGTTGTGGAGAGAAAACAAATGAGCATTAGTGCTTCACAAACTCTTCCACACATCAGCAGCAACAAGATACAAACTTTGTATTGTTAAATACATCACTGTTTTAAAGGACTTTAATGTAGCCCCACATATTTCTCTTTGTGTATGTTTGATGTTTGCATCATGATCTTTACCATATATAATTTTTGTATTTTAATCTTAGTTTGTTTTCAGGGATTTATATGCCCTGAAATGACTGATTTTTGCAGCACCTTTTTATAAAAGTGAGGGATTTTTTCTTAGTTTTATTTTTGGCATAACATGGTCTTACAAAAAAAGTTGAAATTTCTTCATGTAACCTTCTCAAAAAAATTGGATTTTAACAAAGTTAATATTTAAAGTGCAAATAACATTTTCAAGAACCGTATTTTGTGAACTGTAAGCAGCTCTGAAGTATAAGACACAGATAAAAGTATGTGTCAGGGACAGAAAATAAAACATACTAGACATTCATGTAAGACACAGAACCATCCAGACTATGAAAAAAGTGTGACTTATAGTCCAGAAAATACAGTTCCTTCTTGAAATGGCAAATCAAATCACGTCAAGTAGTCAAAGTGTAAAAGAAGCATAACAAGTTAACTCGAACTGTTTACACAGTAGAGGCAAATCCTGCAGAACAGGAAACCGACACTTTCAAAGATCTGAAAATCAGCCACTGTCCCCTGGACTGACTGACAGACTCTCCCACCAGGTCACTGCTGCGACATTGTCGCTACACTTAGTGGCTTTTCAAACAAACAAAAACAAAAGTCATTATCGGCCAAAATTGGTCAGGCATTTTAAAGATTTGTGATCTGCCAGAAAATTGCAGTCAGTGCACCCCTAGATATTGACTATTTCATTTGAAATACAAAGTAATTCAAATGTTTCCTTCTAAATATTTAAGCAATTCTATAAAGAAATGTTTGTGTGTAAAACTACAATGAAGTCGATGCTTGGCTGAAGTATAAAGAAAACTTTTTGTTTCATGTCTGCAGCAGGACAGAAGGGAGGTGATGGATGGAGGAAGGAGAATTAGAGCAGGACTCTGTTTTTGTCCTTCATTTTTATGGGTGTGTGTGTGTTCTTGTAGCTGGTCCGGGACCAGCTTAACGCAGAAGACGTGATGCTCACACGCTGCCTGAATAAAAAAAATAAATTAAAAAAAAAACCCAACAAGGTTGATCCACTTTCACGTCTTGTAGTTGCTGCTGTGGTGCAGTGGGTTGTGGTCTCCTGTCCTCCCTTCTTATGTCAACATGTAAAGACTTGCTGCGCACAATCACACACGCACGCGCACACACTCTCACACCAGCCTGCGGCTAACAGTCTATTAATGCTAACAGCACACTCCTGGAAATCGACTTTTGTGAAAAGCTGTGCTGGCTGTGTCTGAGGTCAGCCTGAGGAATAGGCTTGGGATGATTTGGACTGCCTGAGTTGTAACAGACAAAACGATGAGGAGGTAAGATGTGGATCACTCAGAACTTTGTTCTGCTCTTTTGCCTTAGATACATGCAGAAGCCTTTTTGGAGTATGTGTGAGGATGGCTGATGACTATTAACTAGTGTTATAATGACCCTGCTTGTCAAAGTTGAAGTATTTCTTTCTTGTGTATTTTCATTTATTATATATATATATATATATATAAGAATAGTCATAGCAGTTGTAAATCACATGCTTCAAAAGCCATTTCCATTTCAAATGTGTGCAAAACTTTGGCGATGTTCCTCTAATGACAAAAAAATCTAAATTTCGTGATTGTGGTGCTTTGGTTAAATGCGATAAGTCTTTAAAAAACATGCTTGCGCCATCATCCCCCTTCCACTTCCTGTCATCATCTTATACTTCATGGTTTCCGCCAGTAGTGATATGCTGTTTATCATGTGTTAAGAATGGAAATTCTGATTGATAAATCATAATTTGTATTGACACACGGAGCATAAAATCAGCCAAGAAAAACATTCAGACTTTACTTATTTTATTCACTTTCAGCGCTGAAAGGAGACGCATTTACCATTACCCATCCATCCATCCATTTTCCTACACCCTTGTCCCTTAATGGGGTCGGGAGGGTTGCTGGTGTCTATCTCCAGCTGGCGGTCCGGGCGAGAGGCGGGGTTCACCCTGGACAGGTCGCCAGTCTGTCGCAGGGCATTTACCATTACATTGGAGAAAAGTTTCTAAAAAGGTCTGTGTAGTGTCTGAGGAGGAGGGCAGCTGGTTATATGGACTGAAGACTCCCTGAAATCACACCATGTCTCTGTGTCCCTGATAAGTTTCTGTTCTCTGAGGAATGAGCCTTAGTGTCTAAGAGAATCAAAAATGTAACTCTTTACTATGGGCCCTTTGTCGAGCAGCATGTGACTCTTTCTCGACCTTGGTAAAGCGTCTCAACACATGCAACTCATGTAATGCAAAAAAAATTGTTTCCCTTGCAGTTTTGCAAATTACACATATTTCAATAACCGAATCCTTCTGCTGCCAAAATGTTTTATTGAACAGTTGTGTGGCTGTTTATGATTTTCTGATCTCGCCTGTTGTCAATTAAACATTATTGATGAAACTTTGAGGCTTAATCAATATTGTGTAGCTAAATGCTTTATCAGCGTTTTTCTACTAGCATAATCAAAAGGCACTGAGAAAAAATCTTAGTTTTCCTAAAACTATCAGTTTATCATTCATCAGCATCAGGCACACAGATTTCATCCAGTTGGATCAAACACCTGTTTTCCAGATGAATTGTGTCGCTGTAAGAATGTGGTGCGCTCCACAATCAGACCAAAGTGACAACTTAATGTTTGGGGCTCTTCCAAACTAAAATAAAGCTTTAAATTCACCACATGTCCATCATGCAGACTGTTCTCTGTCCTGCTTGTTCGCTAATTGATCTGATGGTTTTTAACCTGAAAAGCTATGACAACGTCGAAAAAGATAAGTCAGGAAAAGAGGGGTTTGCTGTAATGCCTGTGGTCAAATCAATGTCCAGCAATTGTATCACAAATGTTTTCCTTTTGTAGCCATATCGACAGACTAAATCTGAAGTGAGTTTGATAAATTTGCAGAATTGTCTGGAGTGGAAGGTTTAATTATTTATGTTACACATTCAGTGTTACCTACCGCTGTAATACATCAAGATTTTATTTCCCTTCCAGTAAACAGACATTTTCTCTTGATTGTTCGTTTGCCACTCAGAATGAACATATTATGAATTATGTTTTACTCTTTGGAAAATGCAGGAAGTGCTCATGTTTGCCTGAAGTGGGTCATCACCTTACAAAAATAGTTTTTATTCATCTATAGGAGGCTATCAGCACCTCCTCTAAACCCAACTTGGCATAGGCCTTTATTAGAGACGCATTCATAAATCGGACCTGGTGTCCTTCATTTTGTGAGATCGGTGATGAGCCTTACATGTGCCTGACATACTTGCATGTGAAACCAATCTCGTCCACTGATCTTTTGCACCTCAGCAAAAGTCTAAAAATCAGTCACTGTCCTATTCTATGAACTCTTCCGTGAAGAGAGGTTTGACTGTTAGCCCCGCCCACCAGGTCATGTCTGCACATTTGCACTCAACAGTCATCAGTTCAGCATTTTTCTTGTTATATTTTGCAACATTTCAGTTAAAAAACAAAACTAGTATCTGCCAAAATCGGAATCGGCAGGTCAGGCTTTCTAAAGGTCGGTAATTGACAATCAACCTGAAAACTATCGGTGCACCCCTAACAAAATGCTTTTCTGCCAATCTATTTGTGTTTCAGCCCAGGCCCTGGAGCGGATGATGAGTCCCACGGGCCCGAGCCCAAACCCCAACGTCCCGTCTGAGTACTGCAGCACCATTCCCCCTCTGCAGCAGGCTCGCGCGGCCGGAACGCTGAACTCCCCCCCGCCCACTGTCATGGTTCCCGTCTCTGTTCTCAAACACCCCAACAATGACAGTACGCATGATGACGCGTGTTTAATGGCTCGTCTTTGATTCTGTTTATAGCCCGTAGTTTGATTTTTGCCTTCTTTCTCTGAAATGTTCACATTGGAGAAATTCCTGTTTCTCTGTCATATCAGCTTGTCCACGTGAGCAAAAGCGCGTTTGGTTCGCTGATGGTATCTTGCCCAATGGGGAGGTGGCCGACACAGCCAGGCTGTCGGTGACGAGCCGCAGGAGCTCACAGGATTTCAGTCCAGACCCGGAAACCGTAAGACAAACATCCACAAAGCTTCACACCAATTCCTCTCACTCAAAGCAGTGTTAACTAAGAGCGGGAGATATGGGAAAAATATTATATTGCAAATTTTTGTCTGCTGAAGTCATGATTTTTTTTTTTTTTATGAATCCAAGCTGCTTAAGGCAATTAGAATATTCTGGAGGCTGAGGAGTCAAGTTGCTTTCCTCTGCATGTAGTGAGAACAAAACATGAAGGTCCAAAATGCAGCAACATTAAACACTTTATTCTCTTTAGGGAAAATATATTCACTTGTCTTACACTAACTTCTGTTTGCATCTGTGTTGATTGATCCTTTATGTTACATTTGATGGCAAAAAGAAGAAAAGTTTTTAAAACTATGGCAAAATAGTACATTTTTTGTGTAAATTTAATTTAGGTTTTTAACTAAATGTTTTGAACTTTGGCTTGTTAAAATGTTATTTTAAAAAGAACGTATATTGTTGTAGCCTGGGATGATCATCTCTGATTTCAGTCTGGCTCAGCTGGGTTGGACCCTGGAGGTGGGGCCCCATCTGTCCCTGAAGCCCCCATAGTTGTGCCGGTGGAGCGCGCTCCGGTGTCTGGACCCTGGGATTACGGGTTGCTTTCTGGAATTGGTTCTTCAGTGATGAGGGTTCCCAGTCTGCTACCAGACAGTCAGGATGAGCTGCCTCCTCTGCTCATCACCACCGGAGAAGATGACGGAGAAGGTGTGTGAGTCTGCATGGCAGATATGTGAGAAGTAATTTGAAATAAGACTCTTATTGTGAAAGTTTGCTGTATTAACTCTATAACATGGAGGCATAAACCCTGGTGCTATGAGATGAGCAGACCCTGAGATAAGTTTGATTAGCCTTTAGCAGGTCTAACGACCAGCTGGAGCTGATCTCTACTGCATGCTGTATCACAGTTTGATTGAGCATTTTCTAGGCAAACCAGCTAGTTTGATTAAATCGGACAAAACAGGGCAGGCGTCTGGACCTTCTGGAACCGTCATCTCACACCATTCTGTGTTTGATGCTTAGATGTTTTGGTGGAGGAGAGTCCAGCTCCCTGTCAGATCCGACACCTATTGGAGGAAGGAGGTCCGCGTCCGCTGACCTTCGTTCTGAATGCCAACCTCCTTGTAAACGTCAAATTGGTTACCTGTGAGTAGAATTGTTTGCTTTCGGTATGGATGTTGCTCATTATGAAACGGACCGCCTTCCTCCTGCCTTCTCACTCCTTGCTGTTCCCAAACAGACGGCGGCAGGCAGTGCTGGTGTGTTGGCTCTAACGGCCTGCAGGCTCTGGGACAGAAAGAGTTGGTGTTTCTGTTGGAGTGTTTGTCAGGAGAAAAAACGCTTCCAAGAGACCTCTTCTCACTTTATCTCAGCGTTTACCAGGATGCCCAGAAAGGTAACCGGTTCACACAGGGCCTTACTAGAACATTCAGAAAGCATCTCCAAAAAGCTACAAACCTCGTTGTCTGTTGCAGGGAAGTTTGTGGAGGAGCTGGGTAACATTACGTTCACAAGCAGCTTCCTGGACAGCAAAGATCATGCAGGAATGCTGTTCTTCTCCCCCAGCTGTCAGTCTCTGGACGGCCTCACGCTTCCTCCACAGCCGTTCCTGTTCGGCCTGCTCGTCCAGAAGCTGGAGGTTCCCTGGGCCAAAGTGTTCCCGCTTAGGCTTCTGCTACGGCTCGGAGCCGAATATGACAGTGTGTGATTTGCATCTGCTTCTTTTTTTTTGTACAACACAGCTGGAGTCATGTCCACTGTTCTCTAGGGAAGCACCAATTCCCTTTTTTCCATACAGATAACTGAGATTTAATATTAGCCAATACATAAAAGCAGTGCTGAATTGACTTACAACATTTCTTATTTTACATGAATGTACAAATTTTTATTTGGTAACTTTGCACCAGTACAGAACACCTAATTTCACCAATAACTAACTTCACAAGCTTAGTCAAACATGTAAAAGTAACACATTGTTTTTTCAGCCACTGCAGTTAGGACTACAACAGCCAATGTAAAATCATTAAGATACTTACCTTTTGCAACAAACCGTCTTTCAGAGAATTCAGAAAGTGCACTTATTCTAAATATAATATCAAATAAATAAAACATGATGTTTCTCAGAGCACAAAGCATAGAATTTAGCTGAATAGATCTTCCCTTTTAGATTGGACACATTGTCGCCGTTGCACAATCTGGACTTTTTTTAATATCTGGACCAATCCAGTTATTTATATTAGATTGGTTAATATCTCTACTGTCTACACACACTCAGCTGACTGATGTGCTATTTCACATCTTCTTCCAAATGTTACATTTAGGAAATTGTCTTATTATAGTTCAATAAATGTAATAATTAATAATAATTAACCCTAAGTTAATGTGTGTGTGTTTTCCAGTGTATCCAACGATGCTCGTAAGTGTTCGTTTTCGGGACTCTGTGTATCGAGAGACGGGACACACCATTATGAATCTACTGGCTGTAAGTACCACTGCAGCAGGTGGTTCCCACCATGGACAGCTGTCAATATTAAATCAATCAGGTCATGTTTGTAATCCAACTGAAGAAGTTAAGAACCTTTAATAATTAGTTTCTTACCCAGATCACGCTGCATAATTTCAAGTCTTTTAACTGTGAACCAGAAGTTCTTTTTCCTTTTTTTCCCCAGAAAGACAAATCTTTATTAAAACTTTATTTTTCAGAACTTTTTTTTGTCTTAGGTTATTTCTCATGTGCTTTGAACCTTTGCTGTGTTGTGAGTTTAAATTCGGACATGACTGATACAAAACTCTGTGAATTTTCAATCAGTTTGAAATATTTTGCACCCTCTAATCTCCGCCAATAATGAGGCTGTTTTCTGGTGTAGAGTTCTGCTCTGGAGCCGTTCCCACAGCAGAAACTATAAGGTTTAAAAAAAAAAGCAAAAGTTAATGTTCCCGTAGTCAAAAAGCACCAATTTCCACTTTGTAGCTGTGGATGTTCTGAAACCCCAATGTAAAGATCTGAATCTTCATCCCTCTGAGAGGCTTTTAGTCAATTTTGACTTTTCAGATTCTGTTGAGTGTCATTTTTTGGCTCACTTTTCTATAGGAAAGAAGCTGCATATTAATTAGTCACACCTACATATAGGGTGTTAACATTCTTAGGCCACACCTTCCTCATTACACAGATGCACATAACCTGTTATTCGGTTATGATTTTCAAGCTAGAACTTAGAAAATATGTCTAAAAATGATGACAGGCTCTGTCATGACGTTTATAAAACAGATTGTCATAATGTGTTAATGGTCTTCATCCAGGACCTGAGGAACTACCAGTACAGCCTGCCAGTGGTGGAAGGCCTGAGGATCCACATGGAGATGGGACACAGCTACATTGAGATCCCCAAGGCCAGCTTTAGCGAGGTAAGCTTTACATTTCCAATTACAGCATGGTATCAACGTTGTCTGATATCTTTTGAATTTCAGTTCTGTAAAACTTGAGGCTCCCTCCTTACCTGTCTTTTCTAAGTGATTACATCTGAAAGAATTTTTCGGTAATCTTTTAAGGTTTTAGTCCAGCGTACTCAAAACCTTTGAGTACACATTGTGGACAGTACATTTAGCAGATTGGTGATTCATGCAACTGACACCATAATGACTTCATTGCACGAGTATGAATGTGATAAGGTCTTTATTTTACTTTAAAGAGAAAGCTAAAGGTGAATCGGTTTTTTTGGTCAATTGCGCATTCACACTTTCCCAAACAAACCAGACTTTCCAGGCAAACAAACTAGAGTTCAAAGCAAAATAAACAGGGCTGGTGTGTGAATCAACCAAGGTCTTTCTAGAAGTGAACTCTGGTGCAATTCGAATGCATATGTGAACGGCAGACCGCTTCAAAATCAGGGAGCGGATTTCGGCGCAGGGAGATTCTGGATAAACACAACCAAAACAAATGAGCATTTTTATCGCTGAGGGAGAAATGAGTCACGGTCTTTTACCAAAGACAAAAGAAAAATCCTGGCAGCACTAAGATCAGGCCCCACTCCATTTTTGTGTACATTTCATGAAGAAAGAAGTTGCAGCGTCTTCTGAAGACGGTGGTTTTCATGTTATTTCCTTAAGTGATTCTTTGTGCAGCGCCACCACAGGCGAGGGGTGGAACAGGTTCCTCAAAGTTTTATCTTGTTTGAAGATGTTCATGATGTGTGAATACACCCTTAAACAAAGCAATATCTGAAAGCGTGCCGCAGTTTACCACAGACAGAAATGGTTTTCTGCGCTCTACAGATGCAGAAGGTGGTGAATTCCTCCAATGAGCATGTCATCAGCATCGGAGCGAGCTTCAGCCAGGAGGCCGACTCTCACCTGGTGTGTTTCCAGAACGAAGAGGGAAACTATCAGACTCAAGCCAACAGCAAGCCGGGGAAGACTCGCACAGGTAATACAAACTCATTACTCTTTGTTGGAAAACTGTCAGTGCTGCAGCAGCTTGTAAAGCCCCGTACATTTGTCTGCTGAGGTGACGCCATCGTTTCCCTCAACAGTGACTGGAGCCAGCTTTGTGGTGTTTAATGGAGCGTTGAAAGCCTCGTCAGGTTTTATCGCTAAGTCCAGCATCGTCGAAGGTCAAAGTTACTCACAGTCAGACTTTAGTCCTTGTATATATGCCAGCATGTTAATAACAGGTAAGACATAAATTTGTTTTTCAGATGGGTTGATGGTTCAGATCCCACCGGAGACCATGGAGTCTTTGCGCTCCGCCCTGAGGGAACAGACAGACTTCCACATTCCCTGTGGGAAGAACGACAGCGGAGAAGTCCGAGAGAACGTCACGGTCCGCTGGGTCGACTGGACCTCTAACGTCAACTCTGGGTAGCTCATTAATCAGTTATTAACATTATTAATTTAAATGAGCTCCATAATTTCCAATCTGATGATTCCAATTTTTAGAAGGGTAAATTTGTCCACAGAGTCTTCTTAATCCATTGTAATTATGGTTTTGGTGTGTGTGTTTGTTTTTTTAATTGTTTTTGGTTGTTGTGTTTTATTTTAGATATTTAAAATATCTTCCTTCCAGTTCCTGTATAAAGTGCTCTTTACAAAAAAGCTCATTGGTATTTAAGAGGGTGAACTTTCATTATTATGTCATTATAATTAGAGGTGTGCCGCTCGATCGTAAACGGATCATAATCGGCTGATTTCCGTGAAATCTGTGATGATCGGGATCGGCGATCATTGGCCCTGTTGCCGATACCGATCACCTGCATCTCATTTCCTAGCCTGTCTGTCCAGCTGGTCTCCTCTTTCCTTCACTCTGCGCAAACGCGCAGCAACAAATTCTAAGCGATGTGTAACTATAACGCACTGAGTGAATGGGGACGTTTGCGTGTTGCGGCGGAAAATAGAAGCAGGTCAAAATGCATCAACACAACGAAGCTAATAGAAATAAAAACAATGATGGAGTTTGGCTACATCGAGGCTCAGTGCAGTAAAAAGACATGAAGGATCAGACAGCAGGTAAAGCAGCACATAGCTACAAACACTCACCTGGATTAGCATGACGGTCAGAAAGCTAAACTAATTACCTGGAAAATGATTTAAGTCTTGGAGCTGCGATGTAAGACGCTGGTTCTGCTGTTGAACCGCTGCTCCGCTACAGGTAGTAATATTTAATATTTAGTAATATTTGACACGGAGCCGCTTCTGCTCCACCTGGTAGTGACTCACACCGAACCTGTTTAAAGCTGCAGCATCTAACTTAAAAATACATTTTACTTGCGTATTAAAACTTTCGCTGTCCTAACATGAGACAGATAATCTCTAAAAAATTAATCAATCTCCTCCCTGTTCTGCATAATTACTCCGCTCAGTCAGAAACAGCCAATCAGAACTAGCTGTAATCAGCTAGCCGCCATGCTAACAGGAAATTTTCATTCAGTAACTCTGGATTGTTTTCGCAATGGATCCTGTATTTCCTTTGAATATTAAGTTTTATACTTGAATCTTTTGTCAATGTTGAGAGGTTTTATTTTGGCTCTTTGCATTATTTAGCTTCTTCACAACCTTCATATGTTATCAGTCTGTTAAAGATACACAGTCCAGTCACATTAATGTGACCATCTGTCAAAAGCCAGAATAACCACCTTTCGCAGAGCGAACTGCTACGAGACGTGCAGGAAGAGAGTCACTTAGGTCCCTGAAGGTCTTCTCTGGGATGTTGAGCCATGCCGACTCTAATGCCGTGGCCAGCTGCGCTAGATTACGCGGTTGAGGATCCATGGCGCGAACAACTCGATCGAGATGGTCCCACAGATGCTCGATTGGGTTTAAGTCAGGTGAGTTTGCTGGCCAGGGGAGGACGGTAAACTCATCCTGGTGCTCTTCGAACCACGCACGTACACTGGCAGCTGTATGGCACCTCGCATTGTCCTGCTGGAAGATGCCATCATCCTGAGGAAAAACAATGCGCATGTAGGGGTGGACATGGTCCGCAAGGACAGATGCGTACTTGTATTGATCCATCGTGCCTTCCACAATAATCAGTGAACCCAGAGAATGCCAGGAAAACATTCCCCAGACCATAATGCTCCCGCCTCCAGCTTGGACCGTTCCTGCAATGGTTGCAGGGTGGTTTCCTTTCAGAGGTTTCACGCCTTATACGCCAACGTCCATCTGTCCGATGGAGCATAAAACGCGATTCATCTGAAAACGCTACCTGTCGCCACTCAGTGGACGTCCAGCTGCTGTACTGGCGTGCAAATTCTAGCCTTCGTCGTCGATGAACACCAGTCAGCATAGGTGCACGAACCAGGCGTCTGCTTCGGAGGCCCAGACGCAGCAATGTTCGCTGAATAGTGGTTTGGGAGACACTTGTGGTAGCCCCTTGGTTCATTTTAGTGGTCAGTTGCTCAACGGTAGCCCGTCTACCTGCCCGAACGCATCTCCGCAACCGTCGTTCGCCTCTGTCATCTATGGCCCGTGGTGCACCACATTTGCCACGTCGTTGATTTTGGACAGTCCCCATTTTGCCATGCACGGTACACTTTTACCACGGCGGCACGCGAACAGTTCACAAACTCAGCCGTTTCGGAAATGCTTCCACCCTTGGCCCGAAAGCCAATGATCATGCCCTTTTGGACGTCGGATAAATCGCTTCGTTTCTGCATTACGCCAACGATTGAAATGTTTTCCGAAGCCCACACACACCCTTTATATACGCTCAACTGCACTGTGCTGCCACCTGCCTTCTGTGATTGGTTATTTAACTCTGAAGTGGAAAGTACGTGGTGGTCACATTAATGTGACTGGACTGTGTAGTATTATTGATAGCAGTTCAATTTGCACAATGCCTGTTTTGTTTAGTTTTCTTCTTGGAAAAGTTATTAAAAATAAGTTTTTGTCTAAATTAAGGTGAATTCATGGTTCCTTTTCCACATAATGTAACAGTAGTGTTTATGATAAAAATAAATAAATAACAATTATGTGATTGGTATCGGTGATCGGTATCGCCGATCTTTCCTCGGTATCGGCAGAAATAAACCTGATCGGCACATCCCTAATTATGATGAATGAGCAACAGTAATTAAACCAAAAGTCTATAAAATGAATATTTTACATATAATATAGAAACACCTTTGTCTGGGAATATGTTTCACCCAAAACTCCTGGAGTGACAGTTTTAGCTTCTCCTGATCAAATTCACTAAAGAAACTCTACATCACTGGTTTTTACCCAATAAAATGTTTGTCTTATTTGCATCTTTTTTTTAATGGTTTTATTGGCTCTAGTGGCCTTTATTTGATAGTTCATTGACAATAAAGTGGGAAATGAGAGAAGGGAAAGACATGCAGCAAAGGTCGCCAGGTCGGGAATCGAACCTGCGACGGCGACATCGAGGACTAAGGCCTCCATATGTGGGTTGTGCTTAACCCCTGCGCCACCACAGAACACCCTATTTGCATCTTTTAATGCATTTTAATACTGCATTTAAATATTTTGTTTTATTTAATTTACATTTTAATATTAGTATTAAGTATTTTTGAATTTGAAAAAGGTTTAAGCAGTTAAATGAAAAATCTGCAGGCTGAGGCAATTTTTTTTTTTTATCCGATTAATCGATTGTCAGAATATTCATTAGTTCCATCCCTAAACCTGATGTTTGTTCCTGTATAAAATACAATTTAATCTCATTCAGCACTGCATGAACAAGATTAATACCAATCTAGATTTGTGATTTAGATGAAATTTGACAAAACTAACTTAATTTTTAATTGTGTGTCTGATTTAATTACTGTGACATAAATTTAGGCAGTGGCTTTTATTTATTTAGTGTCATTTTATGTTGACCAGTAAAACCAGTGGGGTTGATGGGAGGCCTCTGGATGGCGCCCCCAGCGTCAGAATGCAGCAAGATGCAGAGTTTGAGTCTGACAGCCACTCCATTAGATGCACTGAGGTGAGTTTTTTTTTTTTTTGGCGTTTTACTGAGCAGACTGTTCCTTCTTCTGCTGAACTTCTGAAGATGTGTGACATAAGCGGATCTCTGCAGGTCTTCTACCAGCTGAAGGCTCCAGACTGCAGCCTGGCGTCCGTGCTGTCGTCTTGCAGCATGTTTCAGAAGGAGATTGCCATGGCGACTTGCAGCGCTCTGGCTCCTCACCTTTCAGTTCTGACCGCAGGCGGCATCAACTCCCTCTGGCTTCGCATCTCCACTCAGGCTGACATGGTAAAAACTGAACCGCAGCGTTTGGAGGGCTTAACTAAAATGTTTAACATGAGGAAAATGTCTAAAGATCAAAAACATTTATTTACATTGGAGTTATTTTAATGGCTACAAGTAGTTGGTAGCAATGTTACCTTGCAGCAAGAATCATTTTTGGTCTATTTTCTAGGAAAATATCTTAGTTTAGTCTTATTTGAAGTTAACTAACTTACAAGTAACTTTTCAGGCAGATATAGGAGCTTGTTTTAAGTAAATAATTTCTTAACAATGATGAAAAAACTAGTTCTATTTCACTTGTTAAATGTATTGTATATCATAGTGCTTTATCCATTAGGAAGAAATTACTAACTTCACAGAAACTCTTATCTTTCTATTTAAAAAGATATTGACTTACTGGACGCTTGGCAGGTGATGCACCCAACAGGAAAAGATTTTACCTATTTCTCTCCTCGACATGCAGTATTTTCAAGAATAGACCTTTTCTTGGTTTTTGAGAATGATCGACATAGACTTAAAAGCTGCAAAATCTGTACCAGAAACTTGTCAGACCACTTGCCAGTATACTTAACACTTAACCTGGATACAAGACCCAAAAAAAAACATATGGAGGCTAAATACAGGCTTGTTAAATAATAAACATGTCATAAAAGACATAAAAACAGAAATAAAAAACTTTCTAGAACTGAATGACAACGGGGAAGTCAATCCTAATATTTTATGGGACACATTGAAGGTGGTAAGAGGAAAATTTATATCACTAAGTACTGCTATTAAGAAAGAGAGAACTAAACGAGCTGGAGACTAAATTAAAAGATTTGGAGAACTTGCAAATCAGAAATCATCTCAATTATATCAAAGCACAAATCCAAGAGATAAGGAGAAAATTTTTGATATGCATAAAAAAGAGGAAGAAAAAAACAATTCCTAAAATAATCATTTTATGAAGCTGGGCCAAAGGCAACAAAACTACTTGCATAATAAGAAGGGTTCGGTGAATGCGCATATGCAACTAGGGGGTTCGGTACCTCAAAAAAGCTTAAGAACCGCTGATCTAAATTCTGGAGGGGATGCGGGGACACGGAGGCAAATCACTCCCATATTTTCTGGCACTGCATTAAGATAAAGACTTATTGGAAAGATGTTTTGGGGAAGATTGAGTCAATTTTGGGTCTTGAATTCCAACAACCCATCATGTCCCTGCTACTTGGAGCTGTTCCTGAGGGCCTGAATGTGAATGACAAATATCTATTAAAAATCTTCAGTGCTACAGCCTAAAACTGATTACTCGGAAATGGCTTCAGCCTGACCCACCAACGCTAAAGGACTGGCTGGAACTGGTGGAAGAGACCCACAAAATGGAAAAGTTAGCGTTCATGCTGAGACTGCAAGCGGACCTCTACAAAAAGAGATGGAGCAAATGGTCTGGATTTCTAGAGAACAATAACTGAATCAGGGATCTATTTCCTTGTTATTTTAAATGCTGCTCAAAAAATGGAAGGTTAATCTGTATGCTGTTTCAACCTGTAACTGTTCATCTTAGTCAGAATCTAAGTAATTCCTTCTGTTGACAGTCTATTTTTTGTTCTGCGTATTGTATGTGATTGATAAAAAACAAAACAATCAATAAACATAAAATAATAAATAAATAAAAAACTCCATCTATTTTGTAACTTTGTGAAGTTAAACGTTTGCAGTTTTTTTTCTGGTTTGAGTTTTTTTCTCCTCATGTCGCAGAACTCTGGCGCCTCCTTTGGAAAGGCACTTTAAAATCCCTGTCATAGCACAAAATTGACATAATTGTGATGTGGAAAATAAAAAACGGTCTTTTAAATTTCTTTACAAATAAAAACTATGCCTCCCTAAAGCCCTAGTCTGTAGTTGCACTACAAGCTATTGCATTAGCTGTTTCATGTTTATGTCCTCAAATGCATGCCACACTTTTCAGATTGATAATGTTTTTGCGTGACTGTGTGCGTTTGCCCACCCAGGTGGAGTACCAGGCGGGGTCCGGAGGCCGGCTCCTCCCCCAGCGCTACATGAACGAGATGGACAGCGCTCTGATTCCCGTCATTCACGGAGGGAGTGCCAGCGTACCGCAGACTGCCATGGACATGGAGTTGGTCTTCTACATCACACACACTTTCCAGTGAACAAAAACGAAACACCACCCACTCAAAGTATTAAAAAAGAAAATAAACAAACAAAAATAATGTAGCCCCCTCAAGAGGATGGATGTATTCTAGTGGGACGCAGACTTTATAAAAAATGGGTTTCTGTCATCACCAAAGCTGCTACGCCAAACACTAAACACAAGAAAACAAACATGGCAGCAAACCGCTCTGATCAGCTCTGCCTTCCTGGCTCTCTGGGAGCTGCTCTGTGAATGTCACTACTTCTTAAAAAAAAAAAAGTCATCTGGATGTATTCATCATTTAAAACGGGATAACTGAATGAACTGACAGCAGAGAAGCCACCAGGTGCTGATGTTCTTGTTGAAGGCATTCTGCTAAAACACAGAAACACAACTTCTTTCTGTCCACATTGGGACTTTTTTGTTTGTAGGTTGTTTTTCTCATTTAAAGTATTTATTTTTCAGATTTTCCATTCACACGCTTGCTTATGGTCACTGTTTATTCCCCTCAGCGCAACAGAAAATAATACATTAGCATAGTTTGAATTAAAATCTCACCAAAATCAAGACAAAAAATAAAGAAGTGTGTGTTTCACAGCAACATACTCAGAGAAACAAAACCGGGAAGAAATGCTGCAATTTAACACAAATCGCATTTTACCAGCTCAGGTTCAGTTCTACTTATGGAGACTGTTTCCTTTTAGTCTATGGGGTTTATTCATTTGTTTGGAAACACAAACCAAGTATTTTTTTAGTAAAAACATGGAATGTTGGGTAGGGAAATTACAGCGCCCCCCGGGAGACATGAGGAATGTTTTTTTTTCTTTTGCGTTCCCTCACTATAATGAATGTTAGTCAGCTCATGCGCTATTTCAAATCATGAAAGGTTTTCTGGTACAAAACCATTTTTGTAAGATTTTTCCAAGCATGTTCATAACTTTTCAGGTTTTATACCTTTTTCCTGTGAATGTACACTGTGAATGTGCACTACAAACTGATCAAATCCATCCAAACTATTTTGTGTATTTTTGAGTTTTTCTCACAAGGTTATATTTGACATTTGACAGTTTTTTTTGGTCGTCTGTTTCTGTTTGCAGTCATCTCTCCACTTAGACATATTACACCATCAAACACAATCACTCTTTCTGCACCAAAGAGTGAAGAATGAGTACGCTTTCACCGAGGCTCTTCGAAAGTAGTTTTAGTTTTAAGTTGACATTTTTCACTGTTACTGCATACAGAATAGACCAGTGTGTTTTCACAAATTTACTTCAACGACCCCATGTTCCCTAAGACTTTTGGTTTTTTACAAACCAAAAGTCCAACCTGACTGGATATTATGGGAGAATAATGGGATTCAAGTAGCCTGAGACATCAGATTAAACTTATATATTTATCTTTTAATATTTTTTATTCTTCAAAAATAGGGGTGTCGAGTCTCAGCAACATTCCTCGTATAAACGCTTCCACTGGCTTGAATATTTAAATAAAGCTGATTGTAGTTGTTAATGTCATCTCTACATTTTATTGCTTTTTTTTCATATTTTTTTCATATGAAAAATGAAATCTTCAAAAGCAGAACATTTGAGTAATCAATAAGTAGCTGAGATTTAAAGGAGGCAAAGCTGAGTTTGTTGGAACAGTCTTCTCAACATCTTCACTTTTGTGAATGTTTTATCGTTGAGTCGACACCAAAGATCTTCAATGTATCTGTTTAATTCCCCTCCTGTTATCCCCATAGCAACCACTTTCTCATTCAGGAAATTAAGAAAGATTTACAGAATGGTCATTAATTATGTATGTTACCAGCCAAGATGATGTGGCACCGCTGTGAGAGTAAAACTATTTGAGGAAAAGGACAACGCATGCGTTTTAAGTGATTTGCACTATGTTAGGTCAGCAAGTAGCCTGACAAGCAGAAATAATCAGCTGATCCTGGAAATGAAATGATTTCTTTATATATATATATATATATATATATATATATATATATATATGGGGCATTGATGGAAAAAACATTCCACAACAAAAAATTCAGTTAATCGATAAAATGGCTTCATTACCAGCTCTGGCAGGTCTGTGTGTCTACTTTTTAGAGATTATAAATTTTATTTTAGGAGAATCATAAAAGATTAGCAGCATTTCCAGACCCGGTATTCCTCATAACAGACAGCGACTGAATATGATAACACCATAAATCTCAGCCTTCCTGTTACCTTTCTAAAACAAAGCGTTCTCTTTGTCACAGCCTGAACTATCCACAGACGTTTCTTTATGTCATTTCTAAACGTTTTTGACGTCTCTGTACTCCTTGACACTGCACCACAGGAACAACTTCCACACTGAAGAGTGTTGCTGCTACTACTCTGTGGCGCTTAGGCTTCGGTAAGGCGCGTTCACTGTTTGGAAAAAATCATACGTGTCAGACCAACATCAATTTCTCTGTTCGCATTCAGTCATATCACCTTCCTAAAATAATGATGGCTGTAGTGTTTGTTTTTTTTTTTTCCTTTGTCAAAAGATGATTTAGAAAGGGGGAGAAAAAAATTGGATTCATTTTTGGCAAAAAACCACTCCAGCTATTATTTTAAGCAGGTGACAATATGGAAACTAATCATCTATGCACCCTTAGCTGATCCGTCATAACTCATTAACTATGCATCTAATTTAAAGATTTTTTTTCTTCAATATCTGCTGAGATGGAATAGTGGGTGGAGCCTAATCAGATCAATTGAAGCTGACCAATCAGAGGAGAGCATCCAGTAAACCCTGATATCAGAGAGTAGCTTTGTGCGCTCATCAGTATTCTAGCTTCTATTTTTCTAGTTTAGGATAAAAATCAGTGTTTGACTTCTTCTCATCATATGTATTAAAAAATGTGCAGAGATTATATATATATAAGGAGAAAAAAATACATTTTTTAATATTGCAGAGATATTTTTGGTATAACTGATAAAAAAAAATCCATCATATTTAAGATGTTTGGAGCTAATGTGAGGTAAAAAAAATTGCTAATCTAGTTCAACGTGAATGTTTTAAATCTGCAGCCTTGACCCTCCCTCTGCAGGTTGTAGTTTAATCATCAGCAAACAGAGCCAGGGGAGTTAGTGTGTGCATGACTTGGGCTATTTGCTGTTTTGTGTCAGTAGGTGATTAGTAAAAGAGAGGGGGGAGATGAAGAATATATATTTTTAATTGATAAAAATCAGCGTTTAACTGACCTGTAAAGCTTTGCATGTTTTTTTTTTTCTAGTTAGGTTTTCTTCAAATGATTCAGAGTTGAATTTTTCGCCCCCACAACGTTCGATTTTCAGCTAATGACAGGTGACAGGAACTGCTGGATCGACACTAAACTTCACTTATTTTAACTTTAACATCTAAGATTTTAGATCTCTTAGCTGCAGAAATGCAAAATAAAGAATGAAGAAAAAAAAACTCTAGTGTTGATGCATCCAGATCTGGTCCAACAAAATGTCTGCTCGCAGACAGAATAAGTGCTGACAGGAGCAGAAAATGTAATGAACATCATTTGTTCAGAATTTAGACTCGTGGTTCTGCTCTTAAGTAATCAAAATCTATGCTTTCATTTACTTAAAAGTCAAGTTATTTTTTGGGATTTATTTGTCATACATCAAGATTTCATACAGTTTCATCCATTAGCGTGGACAAAGTCATTTATTTTATTTTTTTTAAATCTTGGGTGATGCATGACGTGAATTATCCGACGTCAAACCTTTGGAGTTTGATTAGTATCGATCCTTTCCAAAGTACACGTCCGTTTCAGCGGTGAACTTTCAGAGATGTCCGTTTCCCCCTCCTGTCCGGCGAGGGGAGATGGGAAATACTGTCATGATGAATGATTTTTTTCCTCTGCTGATTGGAACAGTTGCGCTATGTCAGGATGAGAAGGACCTTCTAAGCTCTCTGATTGTGATTTCTTGTAAATCATCTATTTATTCATGACACCAGCTTTATTTTGGTGGGTCTAAATAGCTTGTGTATTTAAATAATAAAATTTTGTGAAAAAAAAAACGAGTCTGTGATGTGCTTTTCTTCTTTAAAGTAAACCCGACTGGTGGGGATAAGTACAAACTCATTTTGTTTTAGGAATTTCCAAATCTCTTTTGGTTATTTCTGCATTCATTCATTTTCACAGATACTGGGTTATTTGTCCTTTTTTAATTAGAAGTAATCATTTCCTGTAGCTGTTCCATACAGAATGAGTGCAAAATTATGAAGTGGAAAGGGGGAAAAAAAGGACTGGTGTTCAAATTCAGACCTTTACTTTGACACAGCCACATAACCAGCTCCGTTCAGAATTCACTGATCTGCAGAAAATGAGTTGTAGACCTCATAAATCTCGACTTTTATGGACAAGGAGCGAAAAGAAAGCCAGAAGAAATCCTGTTTGTAGTTTAATGCCAGACTTTAAAGCTGCATTTAAAATAAAGCTTTTATTTTAAAAAATGTTTTTTAAAAATTTTTTATAAAGGCTCTACTGCAGCCGTAAAGTCGACCCAGCACTGATCAGATCAGAACCAAACTGAACCTTTTGGCCTTCATGTTAAACATGTTGTGTAGTGGAAAAATGGCATTACTCTGATGTAATCAAACATCTGGTGGCAGCATCATGCTGTCCTTCAGAAGAAGGAAAAACTGGTCAAGTTGGATGGAGGTAAATTCAGAGCAATGCTGAAGCCCTATTAAAGTACCAAAGTTTACCTGGTGTTTTTCCTTTTGTCCAATTTCTAGTAGAAATGTCTTGGTATGCTTAAAATAAGACAAAAACTAACTTGAGTTTTCAACAAGACATAGGAGCTCGTTTTAAGTCAATAATTGCTTAATAATTGCAAAATGAAAAATGCAGATACATTTATTTTTAACCCCCTGTTAGTGAAATAATTAACTAGAATATTTCTTCAATATTAAGGAATTATTGACTCAAACAAGATATTGCTTAACAGTTACTTGTGTCTTATTTTAAATATAATATTTGCAATAGAAACCAGACAAAAGACGGAACAGTCAGAGCTGCAGAACGGTTTAGGTCAAAGCTTAGTTTGGTAGAATGGCCTAGTCAAAGACCAGACCTGAATCCGACTAAGAATCTGTGGCCTCCAGATGCTTTCTGTAAAATGAGCTCTTATTAGGAAGAAGTGTGGCGATGTGCCAACCTGCTGGACAAACTCTGTTATTTCAGTGAAAGACAGCTGCATGCCTGCATTTACTCAGGGCACATGAATACAAATGCATGCCACACTTTCCACATTTTTTCTCCTGTAAAACAATGTTTTAAAAAAAAGAGAATTTCTGTCATAATTCTGCACTGCTTCATGTTTGTTTCACAAATTCAAATAAAGTGCATTTAGATTTGTGGTTGCAGTGAGATAAGATGAGGTTAGAAATTCTTTCGCAGGTTCTGCAGTGATCGCTGCAAACTGATGACCCGATGCAATCTACTGGGTTTCCTTTCTAAACTGCTTTGAATAATTAATTGAACATATTGCACTGTTTGATAACTAGGATCAACTGGATGGTATGTGTGATTGAATGAAACTTTTTATTTTGCAAAGTGCCTTGAAATGGCATTTGCTATGTAAATAAACGGAACATTCCTAAAAATTAACCAGATAAGAACCATATTTTATGAGAAACATTTTCTTTTCTTTTTTTATTGATTATGTAAGTAACAGCAGATTGCAAACACTTGTTACCCAACCATTTTTATGTAATCTGTTGACTTGGATCGACGGTGTCATGCATTACTAATATATGCTCTTCTGGTTATGCATGACACCAGAAGAAAATGACTACTTACAAGGGATTATTTAATCAAAATTAGCCTAATATTTTATAAAAGAATCAAATAACTCCAGTTTATTTTTTTGTTGTTTTTCAGTTCTGAGGGCTTCATTCAGCAGGTAACCAGTGGGAGCAGGGTGAAAGTCCACCTTCCTTTGTGAACATATGTGAGAGAAAGTGAGTGGAGGCGTGGCATTTTCACCCGTCTACCCGTCTTTCGCAGCTTTCATTCGCAGAAAGCAGCAGCAGCATTTGAGTGACGCTTCAGCCGAGACATGAGCGGACGAGTCGGAGACCTGAGCCCCAAGCAGACCCAGACCCTCACCGAGGTCAGAGATGATTCCGCAATGTGGAATATCTGCTGGAAATTCTGGGAGGTTTTTTGTAAATGACTTTTCGTGGTTTTCGTGAGGCTGATATCTTTTGGTCTGCACTGGTCCAACTTCAAATGCTCTCCCAGTGAAAACTTTGACTGTTATGTGCTAATGCTCCATGTTAAGATTTACAAATCCACAATCTGAACAATTTTTTATCACAGGTTGCGTGAAGTTCCTCCTTATGGGTCAGAGCTGTTTGTTCTCCAAAGCTTTTTGGTTTTAATCTGTCAATATATGTACTACATTAACAGCTTCTTTTAAATGACATCTTCAGGTTTTTGTAATGGTCAATAATGGCCATTTGCTTTTATTTGAACTCAAAAACTAAAAGCAGATTAGCTTGGATTTGAAAACGTGTGTATTTAGGTTTATCCACTTAATTTTAGTGAAGCAAAAATGGATTTAGTATGACAAATAATGACTCTTTTTAAAAATGAGCAGAAATAGCAACTTTTATTGGGCAAATTGTAACCATGTAGCTACAGAGACTTATTTTGGACAGGAGGGCTCTTTAAAGGTCCATAAAATGTTTTGGATCAAAAGAGAAGGATAACCTGATGATCTGAAACATCATCATGTATTACCTGATTTTTGAGGAAATACAAAAATCAGCTTTGAAATGACGGTTTCATTTGAGGGGAAATGCTTTCCAAACCGTCCTGCTTGAAAACTGATCAGCCCCTATAGATAATAACCTGCTGCTCCACCGGTGGTATCACAAACATCAAGTGTTTGTTTGAAGAAATAATGAGTCGATTTACATCCCTGAGAGAATTTTTGATCCAGTCTTCTTTGCAGAATTGTTGTAATTCAAACATATTGGAGAGTTTTAGAGCACAAACATCCTGTTTAAGGTCAAACTACAGCATCAGATTGAAGTCCACACTTTGACTGGGCCACTCCGACACTTTCATTTAGATAATGTTTTTTATTTTATTTTCTTGCTATTCAAAAATGGACTTTAGTGGAATTTCTTTGCATCGATGCATAATGTGTTGCATTTGAGACCGTCTTCATGTTGCTGTACAGGTTCTATAGAAGTCAGTGAGTGAAACTAAACTGATGAGCAAAACATTTGGTTATTCAGTTATTCCATGCTTAACGAAGGTGGCAGCTGGTTTGAGTTACCTTTAAGTAAACACTAACGTTTACTTGAGCTGCTTTTCCTTCTTTTTAACTCTTTTTGACAAAGAATTGCGCCTTGGCTTTCCTTTCAGTTTCGGGAGAGGATTCAGGATGTCCTCCCCAGCCTGCCGGCTCAGCATGACCACTACCTCCTCCGCTGGCTCCGAGGTGAGTCTCAGACATCCTGGTTCACCTGTTCAGTGCTTTCTGGACACTGATTATAGATTTAGGGAACACAGTTTGACCCATTGGTCTCCGTTTGCAGCCGATCAAGGATTAGTCAACCTATGTTGCTCTGTGGTTGAACTGATTGATCATGAAATAAGGTGCTGTTCAGTCTGTTAATACAGTTTTAAATGTATTTATATAGTTCCAGCAGTATTTTGGAATCAAATGTCTGCCAGTGTTGTGCTGCAGTTAAAGGTTTTACAGTAAAAAGTAACACAGGCTGATGAGGTACATAGACTTCATAGATTTAGTTCTTTTCTTGCCACACTGGCCACTCAAAGGTCAGCATGAGGGACACTCAAAAATATTCAGAACTACTGCACTGCTCAGTGGCCAAAAAGCGACGGCTTCAAGACCAACATGATTGGTGCTTCACTAAAATCCGAATAAAAGATTCAAGAATTGACTTTAATATTTTAGGTGCACTTTGTTGCCAACGGTTGTCATCGTATCACGCTTACTCTCATATCCGCCACTTCTTGTGTTTGACCTCTTTGTAACGCAGCTCACGCCTTCTGAAAGGAAAACAGTTTCCTCTGACTCAAACCAAACAAAGGCAGAGGCCTACAACCAAACCAAACCAAACCAAACCAGAGGCCTAAAGTGACACTGTATCCAATTTCTCTGGATGTCTGGGGGAAAAATACCAGCGCTAGAGGCTCCAGTATCTACACCTGCAGGCTGAAGGAGATTGTTAGTCTTCTTTTCCTTTTCAGACCAATATTCACTGTTTGAATATTTCAGACGGTGGTATTTTTTACTGGTATTTTCACACAAGATTGTCAATCCATAAGTATCTATTTCTGCATTGTGCCTTACGTAAAGTCATATTGAAAATTATTTATTTCACTAGCTTAGTTCACTAAAATATTATTTAGATTATTTAGATACAGACTGGCCTTTATTTCTATTACGGTAATTATGACAATTTCCCACTTCCAACCGATGACAACAAAACATTTAAGATTAGAATATTACATCGCACTAATAAAAATATACACGAATGTCTCTTTTAAAAGCCAGAATTCAAATGATATTCAGGTCATCGTGATTGAATGAAAACTTCTGACTACAACATTCACCTTATGTATTTTTGGGGAATGTCTCATTAATGGTATTTTGGCAGCAAAGAATTCATCATGTGGTAATTTGAAGAAAAACTGTTTTCTCAATCAGCTCCAGTTCTCTCCCTGAAAAAAAGTCAAAGCTGCACAAAATTATGTTTCAGTAGCTCTACTACTGTAATTTTATGTTTCTGTCAGAAGCTTCTAGCAGCTGTGGTCTGTCTGTTAATGGTCCACAGTCAGAGCAGGCTGAGATCGATGACCGGAGGTGTGTGTGTGTGTGTGTGTGTGTGTGTGTGTTGTGTGTGTTGTGTGTGTGTGTGTGTGTGTGTGTGTGTGTGGTGTGTGTGTGCGTGCGTGCGTGCGTGCGTGCGTGCGTGCGTGCTGCGTGCGTGCGTGCGTGCGTGCGTGCGTGCGGCGCGCGCGCCGCCTGTTGACTTTGACCAGTATCTCTGCTTGCTGCTGACAGTTTGAAACCGTGTCAAAGGCACTTATTTCTTAACTGCAAGAAACATAGAAGTTATATGAACTGTTGGGAATATATGAATATATGCATTTTTCTATGTGCAAAATATTAAAAAAAATACTTACAATAAAAGCACCTAATCTCCTTTGCATTAATTTCACTGTTGTCATTTTGGAGACAGCAACTGATGTGAACGTCGCTGTTCCTGAAAAGCGAGGTTATTCTCTTTCCACCATCCAGAAGCATCATTTTGTGTCCCCGAAATTATCCATTCCAAATCCATCACACTGTTTCACATTAAATAAAACTAAAAAAGAAAGTGAATAAACATTCCTTAATTTGGATTAATTTAACGCTATTTCTCCTGTTTTTTTTTTTTTGAAGTGAGCCTATGGAAGCTATCTGATCTCATTTATGCTTTAACATAAAACACAGATATTAAAAAGATATCTTGTTCTGCTTCAAGTGATAGGCATGGAATATACATTTAAATGATTTTTGCTCCAAAGAGTGAGCCTGTGTTAAAAACAATTCTGGGCCACAGGTTTTGCCTAGAGGGTGTGTACAAATCAGCCAATGACGGTGTGCGGATATGGGAAAAGCAGTGATTGGTTGAAATCGCTGGCCCACACACTTTCATACACAAACACACATTATGTCTCTCTACCTTTACAAGGTCTTCGTATTGACTTCCATTCATTTCTATAGCCTTTCCCTGACCCTTAACCGTCACTAGACCATAACTAATAGAGCGTAGCTTAGATAAAGGCCCAAAAGGAATCAGAAACTGTTGTTTGGGGACATTTTGCTGTGTTAGATCACAAGGAAAGCATGACAATGGACCAGTTCTGCACTTTCGTCTTATTAAATGGAATTCATGAATTCAATTCACGGACTCTTCTTGAACCTCCTACATTAAGAACCTAAATTGGGATAATCTCCACAATTTGGAGACACTGCTGGGAATCGAACCCAGAATCTCCGGTTTACCAAACAATTTTCTAGAAACATGTAAATTTTAATTCCATTTCTTTTTATCAAATTTGGGGGCTTTCTCTTTCTCCCCTGAATATATAATAATATATTCATATACTGTAACTTCTATGTTTCTTGCTGTTAAGAAATAAGACCTGTTAAGAAATATGTTTCAAAAACGTAATCAGTGTGGAGTATCGGGGAATATTTCCTGACACCAGCGTCTCCTTCAAACTGGTGTGAAGGAGACATAATTACCAAACCAAAGAATAACTGCATGTGCTCTGTGCTGACTGAAATAAAACGTTCATGTTTTCTCATGGACGCTCTCTCTTCTGTTTCTCTCTTCCCAGCTCGTAACTTCAATCTTCAGAAATCAGAGAACATGATCAGGAAGGTGAGATTTTTGTGTTCTCTCTGCTTTGTATCTCAGACTAATCTCAAGTCTTTACATTTTTCCTACACGGTTTTTACATTCATGTAGCAAATATTGCTTTTTACTTTATTGATTTTTACCTACAGACTGCACAAGGAGGTTATATAATATGTTGCATTGTTAATAATTGAACAGGAATTTCTCAACTGTTTTTTGTTTTTGGTCGCCATTAGTGAACTTTTGACAGCTGGGTATGTATAAATTTCAGAAGAGATTATATTCTCTTCTGCCAACATTAATTGAGGCAGCAGCATCAGAGCTAAAGAAGCTCAACAACCTGATAAAGAATGCTGATTCTGTTCTGTGGAGTGTCTGGAGATGACGGTGCACATGGACAATCCATACTTTTCTGGATTACCCATAAAATCCAGAAAAGTCTCAGCAACCCTGTCTGTCTTCTTTATGAAACTGTTGTACAACAACAGAGGGTTTTCAGTCAGAGAGTTTCTCAGATATGCTGTGATACTGACTGCTATAGGAGATACTTCACAGCCACCATCATCTATAATAGGTTTTTGAAGAAAATTGTGTTCTGTGACATTTAATTTCTCTCTGGGGTTAAGAAAGAATTTCTGAACTGAATTTGGTTGTGCTGGAGTTTTTCATCTTACTTACTGGATTTTGTGAGACTAATTTTTTCTTCTGTTTCTGATAGGTATTTTTCCTCAAACCTTAATTTTAAGAACCACAGACAACGTATATGAATTTTATGACCAAACTTCTGCAGAAGGAGAAGTCTCAGCAAACTACCCCTCCGAGTAGTTCACAGAGCATTCTGCCGTATCTCTGCTCGAGCAGGACATTTATTTGGAATAACAAAAGTCAGAAAAGATAAACAATGAAGTCAGAAATGATAACAATGAAACAGGCGACAGGCTGGCTGGCTCTATCTAACACACAGGTCATCTAGCGCTTTCAAATTCTGAAGGGAACAATCAGTTTTCAAGAACACAGATATTCTACACAGCAATCAAAAAGTATTCGCATTTACTGATTCACATTAGACTGAATGTTGATTAACTATCAATTAATATTAGACTGAAAATGAACTAAAGTAATATCCAAAATGATAATACCAAAAAATCTCTAACAGCTTCCTTTTCCTCTTTTTACAGCATGTGGAGTTCAGGAAGCAGATGAAAGTGGACACCATCATAACTGACTGGAAGCCTCCAGAGGTAACTCGCCACCCCCCCCCCCCCCACCCGTCCCTCTCCTCCGCTCGTCTTCTCAGGCGTCTGAGACGCACTCCGTTGTGTCGTCGTTTGATGACGCTCATGCTTGTCCTTCTTAAGGTTATCGAGAAGTACGTATCCGGTGGGATGTGCGGCTACGACCGAGAGGGGAGTCCCATCTGGTATGACGTGATTGGTCCTCTGGACCCCAAAGGCCTGCTGTTGTCAGCCACCAAACAGGACTTCCTGAAGACGAAGATCAGACACATCGAGATGCTGCAGCGGGAGTGTCGGAGGCAATCTGAGAAGGTCTGGGACAAGCTTTCCTCTCATGTCTAAATCTAGACTCACTTTTTTCCACATTTTTTTCACCTTCAAACTTTGCTTTTTCCTTTATCTGTTTCTATTCTCTTCTTGTTGTCTCTTCATTTTTTTGCGAGAAACACAAGAATGTTTGCTTCTCCTAAAAGCGTGTCTGGCTACAAACGTGTTTTGTAAATGTACACGTCGCATTTTGAGCTCAAGTCACAGCATAGAACTTGAAATTGCCCCCACAGCATTTTAAAATCTGCATCCTGAAATGATGCATCTTCTTTGCTCATCCTAATGAAAACTGTGATTCTTGTTTTGTAAATGTGACTGGCCAAGACACATAGGCATTTTGTAGACTCGAATGCCTACTCAGGCATTTTTGAGTTTACAGATTCTGAAAGTGTTGATTTTAGTCTTTGTTTTCTCTCAGCTAGACGTAAATAATTATTTTAGTTTAGGATAGATGCAGTTAGTCAGCATGGGGCGCAACGCTCCTCACATCCTTGTCACTGTCATATCACACTCAGGCCGGGCAGACCTCTGCGTGCCAGTGGCGTACTACAGTATGTATCATAAGCAGGGGTGAAAATAGGGGGGTACGGTCGGGGACTGCATACCCCTAAAAGATTTAGCGGGGGTACGCAGTACCTGCAAGAGAGGGGAGCTGCTATCTGCCAACTGTAAAAAGTCAGTGGATTCACTGTGCAGTTGTGACTGATTAGTTTTTCAAGAACAATCTAAAACAGACTTAATCAGTTAATAAATAACTTTTTTCTCATTTCCAATTGTTTCTGAACTGTTCGTGCGTTGCTAGATCAGGGCTGCAATACGTCGATCACGGAAGGTTTTGAGTTGATCTCGGCAGGTGACAAACTGAGCGCTGCCAAGAGGCTGAGACCAGCACATCCTCGTCTGATTGGCTTATCAAAACGTTCGTAACTTTATTAAAGAACAACAACAAAAAAATCAACAAAACGTGTTCAAATTAATGACCCAACAATAATAATCATTATAATTTCAACAGGGTGTTGCGCAATTCTGTCCGTTTCGGTTCCATTACCAAAATAACTAGCAGAGCAGAAGTTTAAAATGAACTAATCAACCACCGCTGTGTTCATGAGAGGCTTATTAATAATCGCAAAATATCAAGCCTGAAAACCTAATATCGTAGCCAACTGAATGTTATGTTTTTAACGTAATCTCTGGCCGGCTTACTGCATGCAGGCGGTTGCCATAGCAACGGGTATGCTTAATGACAAAGAGAGATGGAGAGTAAAAAGGTGTGAGTGGTTTAGAGTTGATCACCTGTTCAGTTGTTTTATCTTTGTTTACCTTTGTCTTGGCACATCACAGCCGCTACAGTTTCTGAACATTCAATAACTGACAAACTTGGACTAATTATCTCATCCATCTGTGAGTTTATATGTCATTCACAACAAACATCAGCATTTAACAAATAAATGGCTTCTACTGCGATAATTATGTGAAATTAAATAAATTGTCTAATATAAAAAAAAAGTTTGGGCATCTCACTTTGAGCTCAGGGTCTGAGAGGCTTTTCCTTTATCAAACTATTTTTTTGGCCTCTTATTTAGTGAAAATATTGATGTTGATGAGACTTTCTACAAAATAATAACCTTTTTCAACCTTTATAGCTCCACTGTTGAAAATGAGGCTCTAACATTCACAAATGACAGTGAAATAAAATCCAGTCCAACATCTGGTTTGAGGCGATTCCTCTGGAACCTGTTGGAGGAAAAATATCCCAACTTCAGAAGATGTGCTTTTAACTTAACAGAGCTCTGTGGTCCTATCAGTATGAGAGTCAGGGTGAGGAGGCGTCATGTCAGGAAGATGAAGTTAAAGCTGCAGGATCTTCAGAACAAACAGGTCATGATGCTGGGCTACTGATTATCCCTCTGTCTGGACACAGGATCAATATTAAAGCTAAAATTAATGGTTATGTGCCAGACATGGAAAACTGGATATACTCCATGCCATCATGTTCAGAGTTTAGGTCTCATGGCATCTCAAGGTGTCAACATTGCAGCCAGTGGGCTGAAGGAAATACAGCTTTATTTTGTAGCAATTCAAGAGCTAACCAGCTTTTATCGCTTCGCAAAAAGATTAATCGGCACAGAAACTCCAAAGCACAAAAAGAAGTTATATCCAAATAAAAGCTCTATGCGGGTTGCACGGTGGTGCATTTGGTAGAGCTGTTGCCTTGCAGCAAGAAGGTTCTGGGTTCAATTCCCAGCCCAGGACTCCCTGCATGTTCTCCCTGTGCATGTGTGGGTTCTCCCAGGGTACCCCAGCTTCCTCCCACAGTTCAAAAACATGACCATCAGGTTAATTGGCCTCTCCAAATTGTCCCTAGGTGTGAGTGTGTGTGTGCATGGTTGTTTGTCCTCTGTGTCTCTCTGTTGCCCTGCGACAGACCGGTGACCTGTCCAGGGTGACCCCGCCCCCCGCCCAGAAACCCGGCGGAGATGGGCACCAGCAACCCCCCCCCCCCCGCTCCGACAAGGGTGCAAAGAAAATGGATGAATGGATAAAAACTTTATGTATATATAGTGCAGTTGATGAGTACATCAATAAAAGTATTTTTTACCAGGGTCTGCTCGTGAAATTCGCGCTTCTGCTTCCCCAATTCTTTCAGTGAGCGATTGTATATCCCCTTTGATATTCTTAATTGCTTTCAGCATATCAGCAGAATGTTTATTCATATCCTCCTTCAACAAACTGATTACTCAGAGAATATCACGGTTGGTCGGCGCTTCCTGAGCCTCATCCAAGTTAACCGGCGCTGCCACGTTAGCATGAGCTACGTTAGCCGCATTCACTTGTGGAGCCGTTTTGGTTGGTTGTTAGAACGGTGTTCTATCAGCTCATCATACCTCTCTGTTCAGTTTTTTATTGCCACATAAACAATCAGACTAAAATCTAACAAACGATAGAAGCAGAGAAAGTCATTAGGTGGGGGTGGGGGGGGGTCACGTGACCGACAACCTGAATGGCAGCTCGGTGAAAAGCTCCGAGGACAGTGTTCGAAACTTCCTTTTAAAACCCTTGTAAAAACTAAGTAAGGCTCAAACGATACGACACTATGTCTAAAGCTTCGTCAGTAAAACATTGCGAAATTTTCTCAAGAAGACGCAAGGCAGCCACCAAAACAGAGTCCAACGTGCGGTGAGGAAGCTAACATGGCTAGCATAGCTGAACTGTTGGAAGAGCTAAAATCACTCCGGTCGGATTTTGGAGCAAAGCTGGATAGTATCGATGAAAGGCTGACTGGAATGGCGAGCGCTATGTCTGCACTGGAGGTTAAAGTGTCTGAGGTAAAACAAGACCTATTAAACCAGGCGGCTCAAATGGAGGAGGCCGAGGCTCGCATTGCTGAAGTAGAAAACTCGCTCGAAAAGGCAGAAACATCGCTGACTTCGGCAATGAAACGAATCCAGCTCCTTGAGGCTAAAGCAGATGACCTGGAAAACCGAGGAAGGCGAAAGAATCTGCGTGTCTTTGGCATCCGAGAAGGAGCAGAGGGAAGACAAACACTTTTTGACTTTTTTAGCAACATGCTACCGAAATGGCTGGAACTCGCACCGGACAAGTCATTCACACTGGAGCGGGTTCACCGCACACCGGCCTCTGGGAAACCAAACCAGGGCAGAGCGGTTCTGATTCGCTTCTTAAAGTTCCCGGAGAAGGAATTTGTGTACCGAGAGGCAAGGAAAAAAGATATTATACAAGATGGGGCCAAAATCACGTTTGCACAGGACCTATCCGCGGAGACGGTACGGATCAGACGCGGGTTTCACCCGGTGGTGAAGCTGTTTGTTCCGTGGATTCCAACACAACCCCTGAAAACTTTGCATCCTCCACGGTGGAAAGATCCATCTCTTCTCAACGCCTCAAGAAGCTGAACAATTCTACAAGACTCTTCCAAAATAAAACACAGCGGACGCTTTCGATCAGTGAGTCATGATGAAAGACATTCTGGTTAAGAAACAGGTAAACTGATAAGACATTTAATGTGGATATTCCTGTTCCAATACAGATTATCAGTGACGGAAAAATAAACAGGATAAGTTCTAAGTTAATGGACAGTTCATGTAAACATAACTGATTGCTTTTATGTGTTCACATATTCTAAGCCTAATTTGAACTGTTTTAGAATTTATGCTAAAAGCTAAGCCTTAAATAAGTTATTACCGTTCTATCAAGGGTTAATGGTATTATTTTTATTTTGATAGTTAGTAGACACTGTCTACTCTGTGTGGAGTTTTGGTCACGTTGACTAGTTGCTCCTCAGTGATGTGGATCAACGTCCTCCAAATACTTGGTTCAAGGGGGGGGGGGGGCATTTCAGTTGAAGAAATGCAAAAGTTCAGTTGGGGATTGTTCATTACTAGTTCTGTATCTTGTATGGTTGAATGTGTGAATGTATGTGCAAACCTGTATTTTCAGTACTATCTTTACCTTCTTTATTTTAGTGTAATAGTAAACTAAATAATCTGATACGGAGAAGACAACAAAAGGAAATATTTTAAATATCAAAATTACAAGCTGGAATGTCAGAGGAATAAGGAAGCTAATTAAATTGAAACAAGTATTAGACCGACTAAACTATTTGAAATCTAAAATAGTTTTCATACAAGAATGTTTTCATACAAGAATCTCATTTGACTGAACCAGAAATACATCAAATAACCAAAAGATGGCAGGGTCAGGTGTACCACTCTTCTTTTACTAGTCACGCCAGAGGAGTTATTATTCTTATACATAAGTCAATACCATTTCAAACTATAAAGTCAATCAAAGACCCATATATTATTGTGCAGGGACATATATCAACAATAAAACTAAATCTGATAAATATTTATGGACCTAACAATGATAACCCATCCTTTTATGAAAATTTATTCTTAACCTTATCAACCCTGGAGGGACTATATATTATAGGAGGGGACTTTAATTGCACCCTAAACCCAAGTCTGGATAAATCTGTGAGTTGGGCCAGGTGTCAGAAGATGTGAGTCTCTGTGAGAGGGGCTACTTGAGAAAAAAGCAAAGATTCACTGATTGAATTGTTGGTTGATAGCCAGCGTATATTTGAATTTCTGCAACAAACATTGAAGGAAAAAACTATATAAAACCTGAATGATCATTCAGTTTGAAAAATATTTACATATAGCATCATTCAATGAATCCATAGAAATCCAAATGCTCACATGAAAACATCAAATCCAATGGATATGATGTCATCAATGACATCACAGGCTGTTACTTCAGAAGTCCTTGAATAACACAGCTTTTAGCTTAGCGCAGCATTGTTACCATGGCACGTAGGCGACGTCACAGACGACGCTCCTCCTACAGACGTAGGAAGAGCCGCTACTACAGGCGAAGGAGGCGCAGAGTCGGCTACTATTGCCGTAGACGCAGGAGATACGTCGTCGTCCTTATTACGTTATCACGTTGACCATGTAGCAAGCATTTGAAAAACCACTAAAAAAATCATAAAACAATTTTAAAAAATGTCTATAGATAAGTTTATATAATATTATAATGTGTGGAAGCCAGGCATGTCCAAAGTCCAGCCTGTGATCAAATTTCATCCGACCCACAGCCTCTGTCATAAAATCAATAACTCTGGTCAGAATGTAGAATTAATACATTGGGCAGCAGTACTGTTACCTGCATAGGTTACACACTATATGCTGTTCTTCATTTACCCACCAGAGGGCAGCAGCCCGTGTGACTCGTTCCCCTCAATTTTCTAAAATGGTGACTATCAACAAGAAAAGGAAAATTGACTGCGAGGGCCGACGGTTCAAGGATGGGTGGCAATTAGACTATTTCTCCACTGAACAACTGTGTCTGCCTCATTTGTAAAGAGACTGTGGCTGTTTTTAAAGAGTTCAGTGTGAAGCAACATTACCAAACGAGACATGCTGACATATACGACAAGATCCCAGGGAAGGAGCGCAGATAGAAACTGAAGCAACTTGAAGCTAGTTTAACCTCACAGCAGCAATATTTTGCAAGAGTCCGAGAGTCAAATGAGAAGCTACAAAGGTTAGTTACGAGATAGCCGCGCTGATCAGAAAGCATTGCAAACCTTTCACCGAGGGTGAATTTATCAGACTGGATGATGACTATGGTTAAGAAAATTTGTCCTGAGAAGCAGCAAGAGTTTGCCAAAGTCTGTCTGGCACATAACACTGTGGCAAGCAGGGTTGAAGAAGTGTCATCAGTCAGAGGAAAGGAGTTTGACTTTTTTTTCGCCAGCTTGCGAGGAAAGCACAAACGCCTCTGACATCGCTCAGTTACTTATTTTTTTGAGCGGAGTAGATAACGAAATGAACATTACCGTAGAGCTACTTGACCTCAAGAGAAAAACCAAACGAGAGGAACAGATTTATTCTCTTGTTTACGCTGCCGTGAATGACATGAAACTTCCATGGAATAAAATTTCTGGGATTATTACAGATGGAGCACTACCCATGACTGGCGAACGAAGTGAATTGGCAACACTAATAAGTAACAAAGTAAGTGAAGAAGGTGGTGAAGCTGTAAAACTCCATTGTATCATTCATCAGCAAGTTCTGTGTGCTAAACATCTCCAATACGAACATGTTATGGAACCGGTGAGAAAGGCTATTAACTATATCCGCTCCAGAGCGCTAAGCCACGTCAGTTCCAACAGTTTCTAAGCGAGATTCATGCGGAATATGGAGATGTTGTCTATAACAGTGGTCCCCAACCCCGGTAATATTTCCGTTTTATGCATTATTTGAGTCTGGAGGACTTTTATTTTGAAAATCCTTTAACTGGATTCTCTCTGTTACTTGCGCGCCAAGTAACAGAGAGTTAGCAAAATGAGTTAGCAACAAATCAGATGTCTTTGGAAAGTTTCTTAGCAAATTGGAAAAGGCCCAGAGAAGAGACAGGAGAATGGATTTATCCTGGACCGGTAGGTGAGTCCCACATTACAAGCCACTCTGCGTAACATGCGACGACCGGCTGCTAATGAGGCTATGAAGCTTCAAGCTGCTTCGCCACATAGAGACCAAGCAGGCTGTGGATATAAGCAACACTTCATGTGTCATTGTCTCCCATCACTCCCTGATGGAACCGTCGTGTTGCAGAGAAACAAGCTCAGGGCTCGTTAGTCATTATCGTGAGTTTAAATGTTCACAAAAGTAAAATGTTCATTTTTGTGGCACTTCTGTATCTTATTTTGAAGGGATATGTATACGGTACCATAGTGACCAGAGTCAGAGAGCGTTTGGGCAGTGGAGAGGAGATGAGTAGAGCTTGTGAGTCTTAAGTCTGGTTTAGAGGAAAGATTTAAGAATTGTCGGCCGATTCCTCAAACCTCTGTGACCACAGAGCTGATAAAGGTATAACAGGTTCGATCGGTTCTGTCTCCAGCCACAAGGCAGGAACCGATTCCAGTCACGAACATCGCGATTCCAGAAGAAAATCCACAAAACCCCCAACATAGCGGGAATTTAGAATAACCAAACACGGATGACGATGTAGAAACAATGGCGATAGTTTGTGAACTCATTTTAAGAAATAAAAGACTTAACAAAAATAAATGGTGTTGGATAAAAGACGACGGGACCAGCCGCTGTATTTGCTGCACTATGATTTGGAGGTGAATATGTTTTTTCATAGTTAACACTTTTAACTGAATAAACACAAGCATTACCTTTAGATTTAATAATAAACATTTCCACATATCATCTCCGATATCTACCAGACTCTCAGTTGTGCGATATATCAGCTGTTTGGGATACCCTTCTGTTCTTACGTCACCGCACTTTCTGATTGGCTACCTGTCACATTCAACAGGTTGTATTCTGGTTCCCAGTCAGGGAAACCCCCACAGGTTGCGATAAAAGGGTGAAGACAACAGAAATTCTGTATATTCAGGATTTAGCGGGAACACCAACATGCAGAAGCCTTATCTGACGGATGCCGTCCATACACCTTCCCCTTTATCCCCTCATACCCCCCTCCGGTCCGCAGCAACATTTTCCAAGTCTTGACGCGGTAGTGAAAAGGTTGGGGACCACTGGTCTATAACACTGACGTGAGATGGTTCAGTCGAGGATCTGCACTGTCACGCTTCTACTCTCTTAGGTAAGAAATCCGTGAGTTTTTGGCTGAAAAAGGACAACCTATGCGAGAACTAAGTGACCCTATGTGGCTGGTTGATTTGGGGTTTCTAGTTGATATTACAAAGCACCTTAATGTCCTGAACACCAGTCTCCAGGGACCAGACGCATTCATAAGCCAACTATATTCACACATCAAAGACTTTGGAACCATGCTGCAACTGTTTGAAAGACACCTGTCGCCGACCCAACCCAATACTGCACACTTTTCAGCGCTGCAAGAAATCCTGACCAGGTTCCCATAGAGCGCAAACGAGGCAGTATGCATTAGATATTTCATCTCTGACTGAAGAGTTTAAACAACGCTTTCGGGACTTTGCAGCTCTCGAGAAGGAGATCGCTCTTTTTTCATCACCTTTCTGATGTTCCAGACCCTTTTCAGCTGGAGCTCACTGAGCTGCAGTGTGACGCAGAGAGCCGCGGTCGGCACCAGCAGTTTCTCTCGCCAACTTTTACCGACAGCTGGATAAGGACAGGTTTCGAGAGATTCAAGCATTTGGTAAGAAAATGCTAAGCTTGTTTGGGTCGACATATTTGTGTGAGAAGACATTCTTGGTTATGAACTTAAATAAGAGCCATGTGAGGACACGGCTAACGGACTCTCACGAGACATCTTGCGCATCAATACCACTGCCTTTGCGCCAGACCTGGTCTATGTGCTGCAGTCCAGATCTCAGTATCACCCATCACATTAATTGCAGGCAAGTCATTTGTCATTTACAATAAGTCTCTGAATAAATGTTTTTAGGATCAAAATCAGTCATAAATTTAGAGAAGTTTTCAGTTTTCATTCCAGAATAATAAACTTTTAAAAATGTAAACATTTATAGTTACTAATGTATCATATTTCAAATGAGCCCTGCACTTGTTGATATGACTATTACTTGATCATTTCTGTTATTTTCTTTAAACATTCTGTAAAAATTGAACTGCCATGGTGAGATATTTGTTATGTTTCAAATGTAATTTGTACTGGAGTACAATTACTTCTGTATAACCGCTAGACAAAAGTTAGTGTTAAAAAAGTAAAGCTAAGTGATTATTCAATTGCATATGATATGCATGTTTCAAAACAACCAAAAGACATGCTTAAGATCGCTGAAATTGAAATAAAAAAGCAAATGTGAAACACAGAATTGCTTGCTGAAATTTGTTTAAATATATTGCTGTTCTAAAGAACGTCCGCCAAGGTCGGCCCCCCTACATTTTTCACACACCAAATCTGGCCCCCTTTGCAAAACGTTTGGACACCCCTGGTGTAAGCTGTATATTTTGTACGTATATACAGTATGTAACGTACAGTGGCTTACCAAAGTATTCATAACCCCTGAATTTTTACATATTTGTTCACTTTATAAGCACAAACATGAACGTGCTTCATTGGACTTTGATGTGAAAGGTCAACAACACAACGTGATATTCAATCATGAAGTAGGAAGAAAGTTATACTTGATTAAAGTGAAAAACGTAAAACATGCAAATGTATTCAGCCACGTTTCCTGAGTGCAACCAGTTGCCTTCAGAAGTTGCCTGATGATTGCTGAAGACTGACTGGAGTCCAGCTGTGTGCAATCTAATCTAATTTAATCTAATCTCAGTTGAAATCCAGCTGCTGTGTGATGCCTCAGATTATTGGGAACAAACAGCATCATGAAGGAGCGCAGCAGGCAGGTCAGGGAGAAGCTGTGGAGAGGTTTAAAGCAGGTTTAGGATATATAAAGATTTCCTCAGCTTCTGGATCTATCATCCAGAAATTGAACTGTATACCCACCAAGACAAGGCCTAGTTAATCTGTAGCGGGCCGGATTTGGCCCCCGGGCCTTCAGTTTGACCCAGGTGCTCTCTGGTTAGCGGGACTAACTTTTTAATGTCATGCTATAATGTTATTCCCTCATCTAAACCTTAACTGAAGTATATTTTTTATTCTTTCATGCATATTGGGGAAATCCTTTAATCTCCATGGCAACCATTAAGCTGTGCAAAACACCTGGGTGGACGTAGCCCCGCCTTCGAGGACGGAGCTCCTCCTCAGAGCTGCAGCCTCCACTCAGCTCCTTCAGACTAGCCACCAGTAATTAGTGAACATCTGCTGAACTCGTTATAGGAGCTACTACTCAGAGAAATGCTGGTAAAAATGTTAAAGGGTTAATAGAGTAGCCATGATGGGATGACTTCCTGGCGGAGTTTCAGAAAGAGCAGGAGTTTTTAAAGAGACAAAGGCCCAATTTCAAGGCATTAAATTATTAAGTCCAATTTCCTTTAGGGCTTATTCGATATCTACAACAACTGAAGGTGTCAGTTATACTTGCTATGAAATGGTACTATACGCCAGGGTCTGCATATGTATGTAAGTGTGTGCAAGCAAAATGCTCGCTACCTTTTGTTGAGATACGACTACTGAAGTTAATAAGTCATGAATCAATGAAATGTTAAGATAATAGTAAAGACGTTAATACACTATGAAAGGATGCAAATTAACAGATGAAAAGAAATGTTAAGGGCACAGAATATAAGACGAGCACATTTTGAATTTGAAAACCAATGAAGTAAATTAGCATTACAGGCAGTACAATCAAAATCTAATGATATTATGAAACTAACATTAAATGTTTAAAATTCCGTATAAGTAAAATGCAATGGTACTAGTAAAGTCACATGCTTTAGTAACCTAAAAAATGCAGTAAGATTGAATTTTTAATGAGATCAATAAACTGAAATTAGATCAGTATTTGCTATAGCAACATCTATCACTGTCAAATCAGTTTCTGCGTGTGTCCAGATGTAGAGGCGGCGCAGCAGATGTGAAACCCCGACAGTGCCCAGGAGGCTTCAGTGTGGCGTTTCAGCTGTAACTCGGTCCACCAATCGTGGAAGGCGCCCACAGTCTGACATCCCGGCACACCCAGAAAGGATTGGACTTCATTCTGCAACAGAAAAAAAAACAACAAAAAGAAAAATCAATGGATTATATAAAGAACATTAAAGTGATGGAAAAATATCTTTTTATACTAGATACTAGTACTGCCCTTATAGTCTAGAAAGCTGGAGTTCCACGGTCGTCTTTTGGTTCTGGGGAACCATCTGATAGGCAGGTGGGGTTCAGTCGGTACCGCTGCTCTCCTCTATGTTGGAGGTGATGCACTGAACAGCCGAGGACCTCAGGCAGGAAGCAGCAGCATCCACAGGTGATGAGGAGGGAAGATTCTTTAAGATTGTGCATCATCATAATGTTGGTGTTTTTTGATTTTTTTTAAAAGCTGCTCCTTGAAGCTGAAGATCAAGCTTTTTTACTAAGCCAATTGAGGATCAATATATCACTAGGATTTGTTATTTAAGCTCTCCTCTTAATAGTTAATGAAATGCTCAAACCAAATAACATATTTTATCATTCAAAGATAACATTTGCTTGTTGTAAGTGTTGGTATATTCATAGGATCAGACAAAATCAGAAACCAAACACAAAGTTATGTAAAGGATCAGATTATGAAATGAATGCGCAAAACAGCCCACAGGCATGTTTTATCAAAGAAATATAATTTGAAGTGTATATATGAATTATCCCTAATAGAAACTTTACCAGAAATCTTAAACCATATATAAATCTTTTGCTTTTTGTTATTTTAATTAAATAGTCCTCATTTAACAAGTAACCCACTATACTAAAAGCTTGTAAAGCTGAAAATCATTAGTGTGAAAAGTCAATAATACGTGTCAAACTAAGATCCCTTGTACTATATTCCATTCATAAAAGACAACCCTGTTTTTCCTCAAACCAAAAACTGTAAATTAAGATTATGAAAACTGTTTAGACATTATTACCTTGGATCAACAATTACACATAGCACTATGTTCTTTTTTTAAAATTCTGTCAATCCTTTTGACCCGCTTTAAGCGGTTCCATAATAGCTCATTTGTAAATCCCAATTTAGTTTGAATCCTCCAATTTTCTTCTCATTTTAAAACCTCATATAATGATTAGCCTTTTTTTACAGGAATAAAAATTTATGGTTTTAAATCTCAAAAGTTTAACACTTTTAACCTTTGAAAAATCTGTTTTTTTGAAAACCCATCTGTAAAAGATTTATTTAATTGAATTTCCCTCTTTTATAGTGTTCATACAGTATTTATCAATGTTTCTGGCAGTTTTGGGGAGAAATTTGATACAACTAGATTCATTAAATTATCATTTTTAGGTTATACCTTTCTGCATGACTTGATTAAACAATTTATTTTAAATTATAGCAAGAGAGAAGCAGCAATCAAACAACCCCTTCTATGTTTTATGAAACTATTTTGTAGAAATCTATTTGACACATGACATCATTGTTAATTGTAATGTATTCAATTCAGAATATTCAGTATTACTTTGGAAACTCATTCAAATAGTTCAAAACATTTGTGAATTTTGGTTTAATTTCTTTTATATTTTGCTGATGCCCAATACTGAAAAATTTCTCAATATATTAGATTAACTGACAATTTGTAAATTAAATTAATTTATTCCATGCATCTCCCCCTGTTTCTGTATTGAAACACTGTTTAGTGTTTCGGTACAGAAACTCCGCAGAAATTCCATCCATCCATCCATCCATCCATTTTCTTCCGCTTATCCGGGATCGGGTCGCGGGGGCAGCAGCTTCAGAAGGGAGGCCCAGACTTCCCTCTCCCCAGCCACTTCTTCCAGCTCCTCCGAGGGAACCCCAAGGCGTTCCCAGGCCAGCCGAGAGACATAGTCCCTCCAGCGTGTCCTGGGTCTTCCTCGGGGCCTCCTCCCGGTGGGACGTGCCCGGAACACCTCACCAGGGAGGCGTCCAGGAGGCATCCTGACCAGATGCCCGAGCCACCTCAACTGGCTCCTCTTGACGTGGAGGAGCAGCGGCTCTACTTTGAGTCCCTCCCGGATGACCGAGCTTCTCACCCTATCTCTAAGGGAGAGCCCGGCCACCCTGCGGAGGAAACCCATTTCGGCCGCTTGTATCCGTGATCTCGTTCTTTCGGTCATGACCCAAAGCTCATGACCATAGATGAGGGTGGGAACGTAGATCGACCGGTAAATCGAGAGCTTCGCCTTTTGACTCAGCTCTCTCTTCACCACGACGGACCGGTACAGCGCCCGCTTCACGGCAGACGCCGCCCCAATCCGCCTGTCGATCTCCCGCTCCCTTCTTCCCTCATTCGTGAACAAGATCCCCAGATACTTAAACTCCTCCACTTGAGGCAGAACGACCCCCCTGACCCGGAGAAGGCACTCTACCCTTTTCCGGCTCAAGACCATGGCCTCGGATTTGGAGGCACTGAGCCTCATCCCGGCCGCTTCACACTCGGCCGCGAACCGTTTCAGCGAGAGCCGCAGATCACGATCTGATGAAGCCATCAGGACCACATCATCCGCAAAAAGCAGAGATGCGATCCTAAGGCCACCAAAACGGATCCCCTCAACACCTCGGCTGCGCCTAGAAATTCTGTCCATGAAAGTAATGAACAGAATCGGTGACAAAGGGCAGCCTTGGCGGAGTCCAACTCTCACCGGAAACGAGCCCGACTTACTGCCGGCAATGCGGACCAGACTCTGACACCGGTCATACAGGGACCTGACAGCCCGTATCAAAGGGCCCGGTACCCCATACTCCCGGAGAACCCCCCACAAGGCCCCCCGAGGGACACGGTCGAACGCCTTCTCCAAGTCCACAAAACACATGTAGACTGGTTGGGCGAACTCCCATGCACCCTCCAGGACCCTGCTGAGGGTGTAGAGCTGGTCCAGTGTTCCACGACCAGGACGAAAACCACACTGCTCTTCCTGAATCCGAGGTTCGACTATCCGACGGACCCTCCTCTCCAGGACCCCTGAATAGACCTTTCCAGGGAGGCTTAAGAGTGTGACCCCTCTGTAATTGGAGCACACCCTCCGGTCCCCCTTTTTAAACAGGGGGACCACCACCCCGGTCTGCCAATCCAGAGGAACTGCCCCCGATGTCCATGCGATATTGCAGAGTCGTGTGAGCCAACACAACCCTACAACATCCAGAGCCTTAAGGAACTCCGGGCGGATCTCATCCACCCCCGGGGCCCTGCCACCGAGTAGTTTTTTGACCACCTCGGAGACTTCGTCCCCAGAGATTGGAGAGCCTACCCAGGGTCCACAGGCTCAGCTTCTTCAACAGAAGGCATGTTGGTGGGATTGAGGAGGTCTTCGAAGTATTCCGCCCACCGACCCACAACATCCCCAGTCGAGGTCAGCAGCACACCATCCCCACTGTAAACAGTGTTGGTGCTGCACTGCTTCCCCCTCCTGAGACGCCGGATGGTGGACCAGAATCGCCTCAAAGCCGTGCGGAAGTCTTTCTCCATGGCCTCGCCAAACTCCTCCCACGCCCGAGTTTTGGCCTCAGCGACCACCCGAGCCGCATGCCGCTTCGCCCGCCGGTACCCATCAGCTGCTTCTGGAGTCCCACAGGCCAAAAAGACCCCATAGGACTCCTTCTTCAGCTTGACAGCATCCCTCACCGAAGGTGTCCACCAACGGGTTCGGGGGTTGCCGCCACGACAGGCACCAACGACCTTGCAGCCACAGCTCCGATAAGCCGCCTCGGCCATGGAGGCACGGAACATGGTCCACTCAGACTCCATGTTCCCCACCTCCCCCGGAACGTGTTCGAAGTTCTGCCGGAGGTGGGAGTTGAAGCTCCGTCTCACAGGGGACTCCGCCAGACGTTCCCAGCAGACCCTCACTACACGTTTGGGCCTGCCAGGTCTGACCGGCTTCCTCCCCCACCACCGGAGCCAACTCACCACCAGGTAGTGGTCAGTGGACAGCTCCGCCCCTCTCTTCACCCGAGTGTCCAAGACATACGGCCGCAGATCCGATGAAACGACGACAAAATCGATCATCGAACTGCGGCCTAGGGTGTCCTGGTGCCAAGTGCACGTATGGACACCCTTATGCTTGAACATGGTGTTCGTGATGGACAGACCGTGACGAGCACAGAAGTCCAACAACAGAACACCACTCGAGTTCAGATCAGGGGGGCCGTTCCTCCCAACCACGCCACTCCAGGGCGTGGTTGGGACTGTCCTTGTGTGGCCCCTCCTCTCACTGTCATTGCCCACGTGAGCGTTGAAGTCCCCCAGCAGAACAAGGGAGTCCCCAGGAGGGGCACTCTCCAGTACCCCCTCTAAGGACTCCAAGAAGGGTGGGTAATCTGAACTGTTGTTCGGCCCGTAAGCACAGACAACAGTCAGAACCCGTCCCCCCACCCGTAGGCGGAGGGAGGCTACCCTCTCGTTCACCGGGGTAAACCCCAACGTGCAGGCGCCAAGATGGGGGGCAACAAGTATGCCCACTCCTGCCCGGCGCCTCTCGCCATGGGCAACTCCAGAGTGGAAGTACGTCCAGCCCCTCTCAAGGAGACTGGTTCCGGAACCAGAGCCATGCGTCGAGGTGAGGCCGACTATTTCTAGCCGAAACCTCTCAGCCTCGCACACTAGCTCCGGCTCCTTCCCCACCAGAGAGGTGACGTTCCACGTCCCAAGAGCCAGCTTCTGCAGCCGGGGATCAGACCGCCAGGGTCCCCTCCCTCGGCCACCGCCCGTAACACATTGCACCCGACCCCTTTGGCCCCTCCGACAGGTGGTGAGCCCATTGGAAGGGGAATCCACGTCTCCTCTTCGGGCTGAGCCCGGCCGGGCTCCGTGGTTAAAAGCCCGGCCACCAGGCGCTCGCCATCGTGCCCCACCTCCAGGCCTGGCTCCAGAGTGGGACCCCGGTGACCCGCGTCCGCAGAATGTCCGCAGAAATTCATGCAAGTCAATTAGACCAAATTTTCTTTGATTGTTAGCAATGAAAGTTGTTAGCAATGAAACAGTTAGATGTAATTTAAACAGGGTGTTTACACCTCAGTGAAATAATTTAACAGTTGAATATGTGCAGTAAACCCATAATTTGGTCCTGTAATTTTTCTGAAGAGTAGATTTTCCTAAGATTTGAAATGGATTCAAATAAACTTAAATTAAAACTTGAGATACTAGTTGTCATATTTGTAGCCACCGTAATTTGAGTCAACTAGAACTTAGACTGTCCTTGTGTGGTTAGTTATGCTTTTGTAAATCAGGAAATTAACCATTTTACCGTACCTTTATCCGTTTTCAATTGTTTTCATGCTGGAGGAGAGAAAAACATTAGCCAGATGTGGGACAAACAGAGATAATCATTCAGGCAAACAAAATATTTCTGTAAACTGCAGAGAGTTCTAACACCCTGCTGCATCGTTAAACTTATCCTGGGGATCAAAATAGCAGAGGTCAGAGTGCAAAGGCAGTAGATCATGAATGTGTTGTAAATAAACTAAGGTGGGAAAAAGTGGCATAACACAATTTGAAAATTCAAGTAGAACAATTAAAAGTTGAAGTTTTGTTGGCAGCCATTTTGTCTTCAACCTGTAGGCTGAGGGAAATTCCAGGCCCAACCAGGACAACAGATAAGCAGGACGGACTCTGGGTCTCAGGACGACTTTACATGTGATGTTTCCTTTTGCCCCATCAGAAACTGTCCAGGGCAGTATTCAGTCCCGCTGTGTAGAAAAATCTTGACAAAGTATGTGGCTCCCCTTGACAGAGCGAGGGGAAGACGGAGAGATACAGCAGATGAGTCATTGTTTTCAAACCTGCGTCTCATGTTGGGCAGAAGCTGGTGGTTTTTTCTGCCATAGGAGACCCTCAGAAATGACGCCTAGGTCTCGTCCTTTAACCAGGTGTTTCCTCAGATATCACAGTCCGACATCCAATGGTAGATCCTGCAATCTGCAATCCGCCTTCAGGTGACAACAGGAAAAATCAATTCAACCTCACTGACCTCTGTAGAAGATGTAAGAATTGTCCAGTAGGTCTTCGCTCTCAAACAGCAGTCCAGCAGAAGATGGCACAATTCATATGTGTAGAAAGTGCAAATGTCCAAGAGTGGCTAAAAACAGTGGGGGCCTGAAATCTTCTCTCCTCACATCCTCACACGGCACTGAACCTGCGAAACCTGGCCCCACGGTCCCCGTCAGACCACAGGACTACTAGAGTAAAATACAAAGTACATTAAGAAAATAGCAGTGTATGCCACCTTTTGCTCACATGATTAAAAATTAAATGTCTTTTCTGTAGCTTGTGATGTAGAGAAGAGTTGCCTCTCTTTGCTTCTTTTCAGCCAGGCTCAGGGTCACTGGAGCAGCTCAGATAAGATCCACTGCCTCAGTCTCTGAGCTCCAAAGAGAAAGAAAATTAGAAATGTGTCAAGATGATTCACCCTTAGATGTTTAGAATTAACCAAATATGGAATCAACTCCTCTCAAGAGTTAAACTCTAAGAAATTATTAAAAATGTATACAAAATGTTGTATTTCCAGCTTTATACACTTTTCATAAATTGGCTATTCAAGTGCATATGTAGAATAATTACTTTAATAGTGTCCAATTTTACACAAATGTAATAATACCACGCTTTAAAATAACTTGTCAAATTTCCTTAATAATTTAGGTCAAAAGGAAACTGTAATCAAATATTCTTTATGCCATTAATAGAAATGTTACCTTTATCCTGAATTTTTCAAAGCTGCTTCTATTGTTTTATTTATTAATGTTTTCTTGAATTAAAAAATTGTTCACATTGTTTTTATTTTAAAGTACTATTAACCCAGATAGTGTGTGTGTGCATGGTTGTTTGTCCTGTGTGTGTCTCTGTGTTGCCCTGCGACAGACTGGCGACCTGTCCAGGGCAAACCCCGCATCTCGCCCGGAACGCCAGCTGGAGATAGACACCAGCACCTCCCGACCCCATTAAGGGACAAGGGTGTAGGAAAATGGATGGATGGATGGATTAACCCAGATTTTCTCAATGATAACAATTACATCCAACTGTAACTCAACACAATCAAAAAGTAGAAGTGATGCATGAGATGTGATTTATCAATCATTTTTATGCAAATTAACATGGCACAGATAATGATTGAAGCTATTGAATTTTAATTCAGTAGCTTCCAATTTTAATTTAGTAAGAGCTTCTATATAACTCTGTGTTTCAGTCATGCAGGAAGGTACAATATGAGAGGTCATTAAACAAACACAATATACCAAATGTTAACTGAATAAATTCATAATTAACCATATCTGTAAACGACTAGAAATTAGAATCTACAGTATTTCTTCTTCACCCCCTGTTGATATAATTTAAAACACGTCTGAAATCAATTTTGCATTTGTGACTATTCTCCAAAACTAAAATATTACAGGGTGTGTCAAGTTTTCCAAATCTTCTGTCTAGAATAGAAAGTAGACTATGAGATGTTTTAAATGTAAAATTTTAGCAGTTCTATTTTATGTTTATCATTTTATCATTATCATTTCCCCCTTTTGTTTCATTATGTAAATAGAAAACAAACATTTCTGACAACAACATTCCTATAGTTATCAGAAATATTGTTCAGAGACTCTTTTTCTGTACATATTTCTAAAATGTCCAACTGAAATTGTACTGCAAAGGCCAAAAGTTTTAGTTATTTTAAACGAGTTCAGATCAGAATTTGGATCGCTTTCCTAAAAGGCAGTGTCAATGTGCTGTTTGAACTGACAAAAGAAGAATTTATCAATTTAGGCAGAGGAGTCAAAAATGTAGACAAAGATTATGCAGTACTGTAAGATGTCTTTGCATTTCAAATCAAATGTTTTGTTGGACTTTAATTTATGCTTCAATTCAATCCAAATTTAAGGCACACAAGAGTTGTGAGCCAGTTGTCTAATCAGTTTGACTTTTACATTATCAATTACTATCATATCCACTTTTAAAATTTCATCATGCCCAATTTGTGCCTTTCTACCAAGACACACATGTTTCGAAACCAGCAGTTAGTTTAGTTAGTAGGTTAGTTAGTTTGTTATTAAAAATAAAAACAGCAATAATGTTAATAAAAATAAAAATAAAATGGCAAACCAAATAAAACAATCTTGTAATAAATGCTGTCTGGCCTTAAACCAAAGCTGAAATGTGATTTTACCTTTTGAACATATTATTTCCCACTTTGAAGCAAGGTAACCGAATTATCTGGATCTAGAATCATAAATTGTTTTGGAGACAAGAATATTTTGTAATGAACCTTAATTGAATCTAGAGATGTTTTATAATCACCCTTTGAATCAAACGCAAACTCATATTTAGTTAACAATCCTGTTCCCTCATTAGATATTTTAAAATGACCCAAGTTTCAAATGAAAATAAATCCTGTTTTGATGAGAAAAGGAGAAAAAATGTTGATTAGTCTATGATAAAGTTCAAGTCTGCTATAAACCTCAATTTTTCAAGTTTCATAAAGTTTAAATTATAACCTGTCTACAGCTAAGCAAAGTTCAAAAACCTCAACCCATTAAATGCCACTTTATTTTGTTTATAATTTTACCCATTATGTAATTTCATTCATCTTTAATTTTACCACAGGTGAAAATAGTGAATTGTGCAGGATTAGTTTAGTTCCAATCAGTTTTCCCTTAGCGTCATTTATTCCTTTAAGCCAGTATTTCCCCAAAAGGCTGTCTGTCTAACAGGTCGCCTTCTTTCTTCTGCACCAGGTATTCTATCCCCTTTTTTCAGTTTTTCTCTTTCTCCCTTATTTTGATATTCATCCTGCTCTGCCAAGTAAGTTATTAATGCTTCTATTTGATCACTGAGTGCAATCCATGGCCCAGGGCCCCATTTAGGATCGAATTGTTTATTTGCAGGTGCTCCCTCCATGAGTTTTAGGCTAGAATTTAGATTCCACAATCACTTTTTTTTTTACCTCCTCCTTTTTTTTGCTCGCACGGCGGCGAGGAAACCAAACTCAACAGAAAACTTGCTCGCACGGCGGCGATCAAGTCGAAAAACCACAGATAAACTTAAAGCCCTTCTACAGATTATATTTCCCTAATATTTATCATGATTTTAAAACATATTACAATAAACAGAGAACAGTACCTTTGGACACATAACGTCTGCACAGCGGCAGAACCTTACGCACACAGCTGACAGATACACACACAGCTGACAGACACACACACAGCTTTACAGATACACAAAAATGGATCCACGCTTTTCAGCTCCTATGGTGTCCTCTCTTAACACTTATTTCACTTATTACTACTACAGAGGACGGGCCGCGGTTGACCTTTATCTTATTCTCTTTTTCTCTTTTTTTCCTATGATGGACCGCTCTCAACGCTTTGCGTTTCTCGAGTAAAGTCACAGATTGGCTAACCCGGTTGTTTTTACGGGGGCATCACTCCCCGAGGATAAAACCGACAAAACCTGGCATTAACCATCCCCGCGTCCGGCAGAAGGGGGGGGGGGGGGGGCGCCGCTCCCCGCTGCAAAGCCAATCGACCTTTTACCTTTGACTATAGACTATTGACTAACCTTAACCTTACTCCTATGAACCTTTGAAAGCATTCAGACAGACCGGACGAAAGCTGTACGAACGACGACCTGACAACGGACAATGGCAGACAACTTATCGACAACTCAGTGACAAGCAGACAAACATAGGAAACAATACAGACAACGGCTGATAACTGAAATTTATACAGACCTGAGAAACAGTACAATGGTGTATTAAGGAACAAGTGTCCTTACCTTTCATTTGTGCGCACTACACCAGAGTACTGTTCCGGAATGTCCGCGCCTGAACGGCCAGTCCAATCTCCTCTCATGTGTCAACACAAAACCATCCTCTGCTACCAACTGTTGGGAACGGAAATCCCACTCGATGAATCATAATTTGTATTGACACATGGAGCATAAAATCAGCCAAGAAAAGAATTCAGACTTTACTTATTTTATTCACTTTCAGCGCTGAAAGGAGACGCATTTACCATTACATCCGAGAAGAGTTTCTAAAAAAGTCTGTGCAGCGTCTGAGGAGAAGGAGGGCAGCTGATTATATGAACTGAAGACACTCCCTGAAATCTCACCATGTCTCTGTGTCCTTGATAAGTTTTTGTTTCGTGGGAAATGGACCTTAGAGTCTAACAGAATCTAAAATGTAACTCTTTATTATGGGCCCTTTGTCTAACAGCGTGTGACTCGTTCTCGACCTTGGTAAAGTGTCTCAACATTAAAAGCCTCGGGGATGTTTTCCGGAAGGGACAGTGTCCACTCTAGGGTTTACATTCTCTTTTTTGGGCTCTTTTAGAGCCCAACAGGAGGAATGTTGAGATGCTTTACCAAGGTCGAGAACGAGTCACACGCTGTTAGACAAAGGGCCCATAGTAAAGAGTTACATTTTAGATTCTGTTAGACTCTAAGGTCCATTTCCCACGAAACAGAAACATATCAGGGACACAGAGACATGGTGAGATTTCAGGGAGTGTCTTCAGTTCATATAATCAGCTGCCCTCCTTCTCCTCAGACGCTGCACAGACTTTTTTAGAAACTCTTCTCGGATGTAATGGTAAATGCGTCTCCTTTCAGCGCTGAAAGTGAATAAAATAAGTAAAGTCTGAATTCTTTTCTTGGCTGATTTTATGCTCCATGTGTCGATACAAATTATGATTCATCGAGTGGGATTTCCGTTCCCAACACTTTCTATATGTGTGTGTGTATAGAATGTATTTATTCATTTTTTGTCATAGTAGCACCAAGAATTTAAAACTACTTTCACTACTTTTCACCCCTGATCATAAGGGTATTCTAAAAACAAAAGTTCTGCAACTCACCCCGAGAAACTGAAAAATATCCCTGCAGACATCAGTTTATCTGATCATATAGTCCGGGTGATGTTTTCTTCATACCAGTATTTTCAGCTTTTCATTTGAATGATTCAGTCTTAAGCTATTTATCCATTATTATTTTTAAACACAATCCTTTGGTAAGGTACGTGTCGCACTTTGAGCTTACATCACGGCAAATAACGGTTGTTTAAATGCAGTACATTGCAGACCACTAGGGGCCACCTAGAGACCACAGGTTGAGAAAGGCTGACCTAGACTCACTTTTTTTCCTCCGTTTTCTTCACCTTCCTTCCAGGTTCAAACTTTTTTCCCTTCCTCTATTTCCATTCTCTTCCTCTCACATTTCCTCTCCTCGTCTCTTCCTCTCACATGTCCTCTCTGTCTGTCTCAGCTCGGGAAGAACATAGAGTCCATCACTCTGATTTATGACCTCGAAGGGCTTGGACTGAAGCACATTTGGAAACCTGCTATTGAGACTTACGGAGAGGTTTGTCGCTCGCTCTCACGTTCATCACACGCTGTTTCTCAAAGCCTTAATCTGTGTCTGAGCAGCTCTTTATCTCCTTCAGGTCCTCACCATGTATGAAAACAACTACCCTGAGGGACTGAAGAGAGTGCTCCTCATTAAAGGTACCTTACCTGATTTGCGACATGGTCTCGCTATTGTTCAAGTTGTGTTTTCAAGTTGAATTTGAAGAATTTCTTTATTTTGTTATTTTTGCTGCAGCTCCTAAAATGTTTCCAATGGCCTACAACCTGATCAAACACTTCCTGTGTGAGGAAACACGACGGAAAATCGTGGTTTTAGGAAGTAAGATGACTCTCCTTTATATCTCTTCAAACTATAACATCTCTGACATTGCTATGTTTAATGCTAACTTGCAATAGGCCAGTTCAACTGTGTGAGTCGGTGCACTGTCATAGGCAGGGCGATAGTATTAGCATTTTATCTCAGGTTATTGAACTGACTTGCGGAAGCCAGAGCATTTTTGGACTACAATTTAACTCAGCTTAGCATTGAAACTAATATTAAGCATCAGAACACTTTTCTTACTTATTAGCGACATTTTGTATAGTGAATGGAGTAAGTAATGACAGACAACATGCTAGTGATGATGATACTGATACTGATATCATGATACTGATAGCAATCATGCTAAGATTAGCATTTTGGCTAATTTCACCTTATGCATTCATTTAAAAAAAATTAATGGTGCCAGTACAGCTTCGTCAACATGTTTCTGACTCTCCACAGGTTTTTGACTACAATTTAGCTCAGCTTAGGATTGATGCTAATATTGAGTATCAGAACGCTTTTCTTACTTAATATCAATGTTTAATATACTGAATGGAGTAAGTAATGACAGATAACATGCTAGTGATGCTCCACATGCTACTGATAGCATTCATGCTATTATTAGCATTTGACTCATTTTAGCTTATGCAAAATACTAAATGGTACGAGTACAGCTTAGTGAACATGCTTCTGATTCCCCGCAAGTTATTGACCACATTGCAGCTTTCTTTAGGATTATTGCTCATTTTTACCGTCAGAACACTTTATTAAAAATCCGACGGGCACACTTTGGCATGGCCTCTCAAAATTTCTGCAGGAATTTTCTAGTTTATCACTACTATTATTATTTATTGCAGAATAGTATTAATTCTGCAATAAAAAGCAGAAACCAATATAATTTAATATACGGAATAATACAAGTTAGTATTACACATATTGATGGGTTTTACACAGTTCATCACCAATGTCTGAAGCTCTTGCCAGATCCATTACCATATTTCTATGGCTGATCTGATTCACTGCAACAGTACAACAGCTGAACCCAGTGCTCAATGAAATTCAGTCTCAGACTGACGACTATAAGCTTCGCACATGTTATTCTCAGTCTGGTCCGAAAATAAAAAAAATTAGACAGTCGGTAATTGTTTATTTATTGAAAATTTTCAAGCTTCATACTAAGTATTTTAATTCACATTCAAAAATTCAGAGAAATGTAAGCAAAATATGAATAGTCACAGGAAATATTTATTCTTCCCACAATGCATTGTGAGATCTGTCTCTGCGCCTGTTTGTGAGACTACTCACTGCCTTTCTCTGGGGCCCATTTGCTATGGTAATTAATTATCTGGACATGAGCTGTCTCTCTCTGACAGTTTTCTGGAGACAGAGTTTCTATACTTGAAATACTTAGCGTCAGTCTCAAGGACCCTGACAAAAAACCATAAGCCCTAGCAAAATTTTTAAAACATTTTATTATGTCTTACATTATCTTCTAATATTATAACTAACTCGAGGGGAAAAGATAATAAAAGCTAATATTATCACTTACCTGAGAGGATTATAGAGGCTTTTATTTTGAAATTTTCATTAAACTTCATTTGAAATGGCCACACTAATCCCATGTATAATAGTAATTGTGTTAAATCAGTTATATAATGCTCAAAACACAAGTAGTTCTCAATACCAGCCAAGTCCTTCTCTCTAGTGACAGACAGTTCCACCATGTTTTAGTTCTGACATTCTGCTCAACCCCCTGTTAATAACTGAGTGTTCAGACATAGTTAGAACTACAATGATTGCGTATTTGTAGTCCAAAGGAGCTCCTCTGTAATTCTAAGCAGCTCCTCTGCTGTGTTCTGTTGCCACTGTAATTAATTCCCTGCACCTGTAGGCAGCACAGAGGGTGAGAGAATTTTCTGTTTAAAGAAAATTTTTTTGTGCTTTCTCACAAAAAAAGCACTTCGAACAACTCCTTCCCGTTCAGGAACCGTGACACATATTCGAAAACCGTTTGAAGCATATGAGAGGGCTATTTGTCTTCTCCGACATTCCCGTGTTTCATATCTCTACCTTGCTCACAGTATTAACAGCGATGAGAGATAGATGATGTGGGCTCAGATCTGACATTTTTCAGAAATATATGGAAAAACATAGGTCTGAGCGTGAGTTTATCCTCATCGATCGAAAGCACCAGGACAAAAAAATTTTTTGAAATTTTGAAAACATTTATCAGAGCAGTCCTGACTAACTTTTAGGCAAATTGGCCAATATTTGAGGGCGTGAGGGCGAGTTAGAAATTATTTTGTGGTCAGAAATCCACTCTCTCCCACACTCTAGTGGAGTGAGAGACGCACTCTAATTTTTTGAAAAATCGAAAACTGTCGGTCACTTGGAGACAAGTAGTGGAGAAACCGTAAATCATGTCGATGTAACGTCTTCACTTTAGATAAGATGACGGGCGCATCTACAAGCTGAGGTTTTAATGGCATTTCTATGTGAATTTATGATGACACAGTGATTGTTCAAAAATAGGGTATTTTTAGGATCTCTTTCCTTTGAAATGAATGGGGTTTTTGTTTATTTTTTTACCCAATTTGTGTTGCCGTGGTAACTCCGAATCCCACCAGAAATAATAGCTCCCCTCCTGTGATCGAGCCACAATTTTTGATACCACATTTGTGGGGGTGCACACAGCGGTACGAGCCACATTAACGGTAATGGAAGAAAAATAAATAATAAAGAGACATTCTATTAGGTGAAGAACAATAGGTGCCTGCCACGAAATGCATTGCTATGGGCAAGCCCCAATAATCTATTATTTAAGACATTGGACTCAAATCATAAGATTACCACAGGACTATAACGCAAACAAGAGGAAACATATGATGGAATATTAGGCTAAGAATTTTTTATTATTTAGAAAATAAAATCATAATATTACAAGAATAGAATCATAATAATACAAGCATCAAATCATAATATGTCAATAAAGTGGTAATAATACAAGAGTAAAGTTGTAATACAATGATGAAAAAAGTCGTAACAATGCGATTAAAGTCAAATTACCAGAATAAATTCGTAACAATATAAGAATAGTTGTACTAAAGCAAGAGTAAAGTCATAATTAAATGAGAATAAGATTGTAATAAAACTTTATTATTTGTAACATAATTTGCAATTATGTCACCAATTATGTCCAAATTATTTGTTTCTGTCATTCCTATGGTTTTATTGACTTTTTCTCCTAATTGTTTGGCTGTTTGCAGGTAACTGGCAGGAAGTGCTGCGCAAACACATCGACCCGGACCTTCTTCCTGTGGTGTACGGAGGAACCCTGACCGACCCCAACGGAGACCCTCACTGCAGAACGATGGTGAGAAGAGAAACCCTCAGGCAAGATCCAGTTTGTTTGGAAGGTTCTGAAAGAAATGATTCATCCGTTGCACTTCTAGATCAACTACGGCGGGAATGTTCCCAAGTCTTACTATGTGCAGGAGTCGCTGAAGGTTCAGTACGACAGCAGCGTCACCATCAGCCGCGGATCAAGCTTGCAGCTGGAGTACGACGTCGCTGCCCCCAGCAGCCTCCTCAGGTATGACAGCAGGTGCAGAAATCTGGTCTGAAACACACTGAGCAATAACATGCATTAAGAGAAACAACTCTTTTTGATGTCAACAAAAATTTGGGAAACGTGTGTTAAGAACCTTGTAGTTATTGATAGATTCTTGTTTATTTTAGAGAAAAAATACAATACCTCCCCTTAATATTACATTACATTATGTATTTTTAATTAAAACTTACAAACTTGAGTATCTTCTGTCCTTGCAGCTTCACTGTCTCCATCCATCTACGTCTCATTAACGTGTCTTTTTTCTAGCTTCAACACATGTCAGTTATATTTTAGTACATGCAGGGAATGTGTTTTAAAAAACCAATGTATCAGTAGAATAAGACACAGTTATGTTCCCTGCTAGGTGGCAGTTTGCCAGCGAAGGAGCAGACATCGGGTTTGGAGTGTACCGGCGCACCAAGGACCCCAAAAGTCAGAAGATAGCCGAGATGGTGGAGGTTCTTCCCGGTGAGCGGTACAATGCTCACCTGGTCCCAGAAGACAGCTGCCTCACCTGCTCGGAGCCGGGAGTCTGTGAGTAACCGGTTTTTCTGGATGTTTGTCAAGAAAATTGGTCAAAATGTATGTATCTCTGCATATGTATGTAAGTGTGAATGGGTGAATGTGGCTCTGGTGTAAAGAGTTTTGTGTGGTCAGTGTGTAACATGTGTTCTCTGCTAGCTGTTGCTAACCGCATCCTTTGTCCCTTGCAGACGTGCTGTGTTTTGACAACAGCTACAGCATCCTCCAGTCCAAGAAGGTTAGCTACAACGTGGAGGTGATTCCTCCTGTGGATGAACAGCTGTAGACTCTGTGCAGCAGAGGGGACATGAGGCTGCAGTGAGGAGACGCAAATATTACATCTCACATTTTGGTCACCTCGCTGCCTCACGGCGACTGGATTTAACCTCAGCGTCTCTCAGTGCCCTGCTTATTAGTTCCTAATTGTTTGGAGCCTTAATTGTAAAGCTGATTAATGCGAGGATGAGAAGCAGTGAATGCAGTGCACTGAAACTGTGCCAGAATGATTCAGAACTGAACCACAGAGGTCAGTTCAAGCAGTCCAGCTGAGATTCCATAGTTATCAAAGTATGCATTGCATTAACTAGATTATAATAAATACACATGTTAATTGATAACGATAATTTTTTTCAGATGATATTTATTTTTGGATCAATTTCCTGCTGGAGTTGCTAGATCATGAACACAACACATTTACACTGCCATCTACAGGCCAGTTTTGGGTGATCCAAAGTCACCAGTAACAGCTGCCTCACACCACCTGGTTGTATTTTCAGCACTTTGCTTAACTTTGTTGAGTTCTGCTTTTAAAGTCGATGTATATAACAGTAGGACCTGCCCTCTTCACCAGCAGTGGAGCTACAAATTGCCCATTGTTCACTCAGAAGTGGCCAACAACTGAGCGGCGCCGGAGTTCAGAGCACAACATCAGTATTTTCCAAATTCAATTCAAATGCAATTCAAAAATACTGTATTCATTCCACAGGGAAATTAGATAAATTTACTGTAGTCGAAATATATTTTCTTAAAGTGAAAAAAATGTATGACCTATATTCATAAATTTATGCTATCTAATCATATTTCACTGCTGCCACCAGCTGTTTTGGAGGTGAACTGCAGCTGTGGTCGATGGCAGGTTGCTCTCTGACTCTGCCCCTTCTCTTCATACCTTCTACCCACCATTTCCAGACAGTAAAGCAATCTGGAAAGTGAGGTAAAGAAAATTAGGTGTGTGTGAGGGGAACGTGATCTCATGTCTTGCTTTCTTCTGAAGTCAGAGTCTGTGCAGTAAAACATGGTATCCCACAGATGCTGAATCACTTTTTTCTTCTTGACTTGTGACCTAAAGTCACAAATGTTTACTAACCCCAGTATTACCCTGGCAATACTGGTCTTTCCAGGGTATCTCTCCCTGGTCTTTTACCATAAGGGACAGCAGTTCCTCCACATGGGAAGGAGTCTGCTGAAGTGCATTCCACTGGGAGGAATCCTCAGTCCCAGAATCCCATGCAGTTGAACTAGATATTAACCAATTCTTTGCAAATGAACCTGTAAGATTTTTTTGTCAGTGTCAAAAACAACAAAAATGAGACATTTTTAAAAAACTTTATTCAAATTTAGACCTGTACATTTCCTCAGTATTTAGTAGAATCTCCTTGAACCCTTGAATTAGGTGAAATGTTTTTGGATATCTTTCCACAAGATCAGGGGTTAGTGATGGCTTTTGGTCATCCTTAAAACCTTCTGTGCTTGTGATTGGTGTTTGTTTGAAATACCCACTCTTATCCAAACTAAAAGCTCCTGACTGATGTTATGAGATGTTATGGTACCACCTACAGTATTGTGTACAGTGCACCAGCCTATAGAAGGAAATCCCTCCCCAACATGCTGCTGACACCTCCTTTTTTCAGTTTCTGTGAAGAAACACTAGATTTTATGTACCAAAACATGTTTTCTGGCGATAATCCATCTGATTCCTGAAAAGACTTTTTGAATTTTTCCCAGATTTGGATAGAATTGTTTTAAAAGATAACCGCGGCTCCTAAAGTCTTTTATAAATTGTTCCCATCTTAGCTGCCTTTTTTCTCCATGATGTCAAGCAAAGAAGCAGTCTGCATAAAGTCTTGCCTTAACACATACAGTATTCACCGAGTGAGAATAAGTGATTATTCATATTTTTAAGTCATGTAAATATCTAGTTTTAATATTCTTGGTGTGCAATCTGTTAATGAAACCACTTGACTGATCTTTGTGTGTTGAGCTGTTTTTAATAGCAGCCAAAAAAATAAATAATAAAAAGCAGGAAGGAGATGAAGTATTGACTCTGCAAGCTAGGAGCTGTTATTCAAGGACTTCTAAAGTAAGTCCTTGAATAAGTATATAGAGGGGAAGGCCGTCATCATCACATGGACGTGATGTCATCATTAATGACCACATGGACGTAATGTCATCGATGACGTGCTCTTTTACGCATCTATCAGGAATAGATGTAATGGCCATAAGATTTAAACATAGATGTGATGTCATTGACGACATCACAGGCTGCTACACAGGCTGTTACTACTCTAACCCTTGAATAAAAGACGACGTAGCTTAACGCAGCGTTGCAACCATGGCACTAGGTGACGTCACAGACGACACCCCTCCTACAGACAGAGGAGGAGGCGAAGGATTTGCAGAAGGGAACGGTTTAAGGTAAGGTAAGGTAATTCGACATGGAAACCCACAAGCTGACCTCTGCTGCTTCAACTTCAAATACAGGCTCCCCAGTAATGTGCTAGCTTTGATGCAATGGCCATTTGGACCTGTCCTCACATCGGCTGTTAAACAGGCCTGGATGATGACCTCTGAGTGGAGCTTAATGTAGTGAGGCACAGAGGTGGAGAGCATGTTAGCGTCTCCCCAGAGGGAAACCAGGGTCAAAGCAACACGGCCCCCAAGCCCCTGAGAGGGACCCCAGTCATCTGCCTGTTTGATTCAGAGCAAGTGACAAAGGAGGACGGGGCTCTAAGTGAAAGCGGTTTCAAAAGAGGTTGAATGTTTAGCAATTAGAAGTTTATTCTTCTATATTTATTAAAATCAGATTAAAGGTCAGGCTTAAAAGAAGGGCCTAGACTGAAAGGAAAATACAGAAAAAACTGTTAAGCTTTGCTCAACTCTGGATTGCAAAACAGCAGATTTAAGTCTTGAGTTTGATTAGAAACAAAACATGAAAAAATATGGGAAACATTTTCAGTTAAGCTTAAAATAAGCATGGAAAGATGTGGATTGTGTGTAAATATCAGCATAGTGGCAGAATGCATAACGTACTTCAGCGTCTGAATATTGTGCGTCTTCCAGTAAACTAGGCATTAGTTGCCATCAAAGCAGATTTCTGAATGATATTAACAGTTTTCTAGCTTGAAAATGGTATAAATCAACCAGGACAATCTTGAGTTCCTCCTTAAAATAATTCCTGAAGTTTGTTTCCTGAGCCGGCGTCCTCTGGACCATCAGTCTAAAATGATTTCAGACAGAAGAAGTCCTCCTCAGCCTTTGTGTCTTACTTTGTCTCTGTGTTCGCTGACATCCAGCTCATCTAGATGGCAGCATGTTCTGCACAAAGACACGATGAAAGCAGAGCAACTAAAATGCCTCTCTGGTTCCTAAAAAGCTGTCAGAACAACAGCTGCTCGCTCGTCGCCATGGCAACGCTTTGGTCTGCTGGCAGCAACAGTCTTTGTGTTTACATGTGAAGTGACAGTGATAAAGATGGACCAGCAGTGACAATATGAGGCAAATGTAAGTGATATAAAAAGGCAGGTGAAGCTAATAAAGAACAGGAAGGTGATGGTTCAACAGCCAGGCAGTCAGAAGAGCGTTAAATCATTAAAAACATCATACTAATTATGAAACATTGACAAATATACTGGTCAATGTTCAATTAGTAAAATCCAGAAGAAGCTCTAACCAGGTGGGTGTTTAGATTTAGAGGAACTTTCAGCAATTTGTTCCATATTAGAGGATGTTTTTACTGTATATTTCAGTGATTCTTGAGAATAGGGACAAAATGGGTTTTACTTTTCTCATATTCTTTTTTGTTATTTCTCAACCTTATGTATGCAAATATGACAAATAATGTTTTGGAAATGTAAAGATGCTGAGGTACAGGCTCCCAGTTGCAACATTTTTTTTTAAATTACATTTTTAATCGACCTGACCTAGAACGTTGTCGTCACCATCTGACAAAAAATAAATAAAAAATAATTTTTAATGACCCTGTTAGTGATATTTTTACTCATTTTACAGACAAATGCTTCTCAAGAAACAAAATATTTAAAACAAAAAACAACAAAAAGTCCATCTGACGAAGTTGACACAGAACTGAAGGTGGTGCCAAACTAGTGAGTAGAATGAAAAACTTGGTACATGTGAAGTAATGCAATTACATAAAATACATTAAAATGTATTAATTGCACATTTAAGTGAGATTTGACAACAGTTTCACTGAAAGAGTCTCAAAAACTCTGATGGAGTTGACATCTGACAGAGTTGACAAAAAGCCAAACTACCTCAGTTTATATGATGTTAATCTGAAGGAGGCCATATTGTAGCTCATCAGGTCCATGAAATCTTTACATTATACCAAAATGAAGCTTTTAATTCACAAAATTTCATCAAAGTTTTGTAAAATGTCAGTTATGGAGTTGACACATCATGGTTGTGACAAACAACTTAGGAATAAAAAGAAGAAAGAAACTAAAGTATAACATAAACTAACCAGAGCTAACTAGCCCTCTTAGCAAAGGAAGAGAAAGGAAGTGGTCATGGGGTCCTCAGAAGTCCTGGTGCCCCCAATAATGCCTGATTTTTTTACATTATTGTCATTTCTGACTGTGTTGACAAAAACTAGGCACAAATTTAAATGGAGTTGGAAAATATATAAAAATGATTTTTAATTCAATTTATTGATACCTTTGTAATTATTTATATGACTACTTATACTTAATTGTCATTATATATAATTTTAGTATTTCTTTAATTGTTTTAAACTACTATAATGTATTGAGTTTTGCTCCTGGACAAGGGATTTTACAGGCATCATCCGACTACAATGTTTAAAATAAAAAAATACTCAGCAAATACCTGGAAAATATACATTGTTGTGCTCACATGACCCAGGTTAGTTTAGTCAGATATTTGAAAAAATTATATTTTGTGTAAATTTTATTCAAATTTTGTGCTTTATCCATAGGACCTGTTTTGTCCCTATTATACGAATCACTGATTTAACATTTTTCCCAAAATGTTTCAGGCTTTGCCTGTTTTAAGATTAAAATGTATATATAGCTATTGGTTATATGTATTATTATGCTAATAATAATCCAAGGGGGGCCTTGTGGGAGGTTCTCCGGGAGTGTGGGGCACCAAACCTTTGATACGGGCTGTCAGGTCCCTGTATGACCGGTGTCAGAGTCTGGTCCGCATTGCCGGCAGTAAGTCGGGCTCGTTTCCAGTGAGAGTTGGACTCCGCCAAGGCTGCCCTTTGTCACCAATTCTGTTCATTACTTTCATGGACAAAATTTCTAGGCGCAGCCGAGGAGTTGAGGGGATCCGTTTTGGTGGCCTTAGGATCGCATCTCTGCTTTTTGCGGATGATGTGGTCCTGTTGGCTTCATCAGATCGTGATCTGCAGCTCTCACTGGAGCGGTTCGTGGCCGAGTGTGAAGCAGCTGAGATGAGGCTCAGTGCCTCCAAATCCAAGGCCATGATCTTGAGCCGGAAAAGGGTAGAGTGCCTTCTCTGGGTCAGGGGGGTCGTCCTGCCTCAAGTGGAGGAGTTTAAGTATCTGGGGATCTTGTTCACGAATGAGGGAAGAGGGGAGCGGGAGATTGACAGGCGGATTGGGGCAGCGTCTGCCGTGAAGCGGCGCTGTACCGGTCCGTCGTGGTGAAGAGAGAGCTGAGTCAAAAAGCGAAGCTCTCGATTTACCGGTTGATCTACGTTCCCACCCTCATCTATGGTCATGAGCTTTGGGTCATGACCGAAAGAACGAGATCTCGGATACAAGCGGCCGAAATGGGTTTCCTCCGCAAGGTGGCTGGGAGAGTAGAGCCGCTGTTCCTCCACGTCGAAAGGAGCCAGTTGAGGCTCAGGCATCTGGTCAGGATGCCTCCTGGACGCCTCCCTGGTGAGATGTTTTGGGCATGTCCCACCGAGAGGAGGCCTCGGGGAAGACCCAGGACACGCTGGAGGGACTATGTCTCTCGGCTGGCCTGGGAACGCCTTGGGGTTCCTGGAGGAGCTGGAAGAAGTGGCTGGGGAGAGGAAAGTCTGGGCCTCCCTTCTGAAGCTGCTGCCCCCGCGACAGAAATCATTTAGTGATGATTTTCCATCGCCAGCCTCAGACCTGAGAAATAGTCTCAATCCATCCATCCATCCATCATACCTGAATGTTACTTTTACTGGTCCAGCTGATACTGAGCTATTATAGAAGTATCTGCCATAGATTTAGTTTTTTAGCTCTGGGGCTTTTGGATCTGGATGTGGGACATGAAGTCTTGTTACGACCAAGGGAAGATCTCTGAACTCCCTGAAGGCGAAGCAGAAACAGGAAACGACGCCCTGCCAGCATGCCCAGGTGGGCCCCATATGGGGAAAAGGAGGGCAGACTAGATGGGTCCCATATGGGTTTGTCCACGGGTTCCACGATGGCCCCACATAGGTTTGCCCAGGTAGGGCCACAGTCCACATGGGCCCTACATGGTAGTGGGCCCACATGGGTTTGTCCATTTAGGGCCCATGTAGGGCCCACATTGGCTGTGGCCCTACATGGGTAAATCCATGTGGGGTCAGTGCTAATTCATGCTTTTACATGAGACAAAATAGCATCTATTAAATTTTAAAGTCATATACATCCATCCATCCATCCATTTTCTTGACACCCTTGTCCCTTGGTGGGGTCGGGAGGGTTGCTGGTGCCTATCTCCAGCTAACGTTCCGGGCGAGAGGCGGGGTTCACTCTGGACAGGTCGCCAGTCTGTCGCAGGTCATATACATTATTTTCAATAATTTTAATATTAAATAATATATTTTCTTCAATAGCTTCCAGGTCATGTGAAATATTGACTCAAAATCACTTTGAAGTAATCATACTAGTCTGTATAGATGAGGCACAGTCATTTGTTTTCCATTTTACCTCATTTTTTTATTTTGTTTTGTAATTTCTTTTGTCAATATTTAGTATTTTTCTTCAATGGCTTCCAGGTTTTGTGACGTATTGATTAAAAATAAGTGTGGAATTGTTTTACCAGTCTGTATAGATGAGGCATACTCATTTATATTCAATTTGAGTCCTTTTTACAATTTGTAGGTATTTTTATATTAGCTTCTAGGTCAATCAATCCAATTTTATCTGTACAGTGCATTTCAGCGGCAAGGCATTTCAACGTGCTTTACATCATAAAAACACAAAATCACAGAGTCATGCAACATAGAACAAACAAAACATTACATAAAGTCAAGAGCTATCATTAAATTTCTATATGATTATGTTTCAAATACAACTCTAAACAGGCGAGTTTTTAGTCGAGAGTTAAAGGATGTCAGTGTTTCAGCTGTTTTACAGTTTTCTGGAAGTTTGTTCCAAATTTGTGGTGCATGGAAGCTGAATGCTGCTTCTCCTCATTTGGTTTTGGTTCTGGATGTAGAGCAGAACCAGAACCTGAGGGGTCTGGAAGGTTGATACAACAGCAGATCTTTAATGTATTGTGGTGCTAAGCCGTTCAGTGATTTATAAACCAACAACAGTATTTTTCTATTCTATTCTCTGAGCTACAGGGAGCCAGTGTAGGGACTTTAAAACTGGTGTTATGTGCTCCATGTTCCTGGTTTTAGTGAGAATGCGAGCAGGAGTTCTCAATAAACTGTGACCCAATTACTCGAAATCAGTGTAAAATTGTTTTAGTAGACTGGAGAGATGAGGTATGCTCATTTTTAATTCATTTTGACCCATTTTATTATTTAGGCAATTTTATATTTAAAAATATATTTCCTATTTTCTTTTCACTTGTCCATAGGCTGCCATCTTACCGTGATGAAAGGGTTTGAGTGTTGAAGTGACTCTAGGAGTTATGCTGTCAGGGGCTTCATACCCAATGCTAGAGGTGATAAACAAGACAAAGAGCAGCCCAAAGACCCTTTATGAAGAGCACAATCAGTGGATACAGTGTCCCCTCACCTGGACGCAGGTCACCAGGGCACCACCATGGAGCTGGGCCTGGAGTTGGTGCTCCTTGGCAAACATCTGGTGCCAAAACACATGGAGTCTGGCCAGGCTCAGCCCAACGTGGGTTCACCTTCCCATGGGCTCACCACCTGTGGGAGGGGCCAAAAGGGCTGGGTGCAATGTGAGATGTTAGAAGGCCGAGGGAGGGGACCTTGGCCATCTGACCCTGGGTGATGGACGTTTTATCACAGGGCATTGAATGTCACTTCCCTGGTGGGAGCCTGAGCTGGTGTGTGAGGTTGAGAGGTTCTAACTAGAAATAGTTAGTCTCATCTGACCGCATGACTCGAGACGAGAGCCATGCGTTAATTAATGACACATTAATTAACAATCTGATATGTAGTGAGAAAATGTCATGTTTCAGTTGTTGGCTGTGTTTCCATGACTTTGTGTTTTCCTGGTGTAACGCTCTTTTAAATGCCTTGTTGTTGAAATGTGATATATAAATAAAATTTGATTAGATTTTTTGATTTGGGGGTTTTCTGTCCGAGGCCACGTTCTGCCCAACCGGGGTTTTGAAGGGATCCATTTTGGTGGCCTCTGGATCATGCCTCTGCTCTTTGCAGATGATGTGGCCCTACTGGCTTCATCAGGTCGGGATCTACAGCTTTACTGGAACAGTATGCAGATGAGTGTAAAGTGGCCAGGAGGAGGATTATTTGGGTCAGGGAAGATTGTCCTGACCCAAGTGGAGGAGTTTAAGCATCTTAGGATCTTGTTCATTGTTGGAGTTCATTCATTTCTGTCTCTGTTCCACCACCCATGTTCTTTAACCAGTTTCAGGACCCGACCAGAACCACTCATTGTAAATGACCTTGAGAAATAATGAGATTTGATCATATATAAAAATAAGCTTTAATGCTAAAAGATGATCAAATTTCACAAGCGTCAGCATTGGGCCAAGTGACAAGAAGCCAAGTGAGGCAAAGATTGTATCAAGTTTAGCTGTTTATTCATTTCTGCAATCTGGACCCTCCCTAAACGGTACTCTAATCAGTTTCTGTCTGTTTACGTATGACTGCCAGCAGTCACATACATGGTTATGTATTCTGCAGCGTATTAAGAGGCTAAAAGAGATGGAGGAAAATACAGAACCCATAACATTAAGAATGAGGGAAAAATGGAACAGGAGATCAATAGAAGGATTGGCACAGCGTCTGCAGTAAAGTGGGCGCTGGACCAGTCTGTCGTGGTGAAGAGACAGCTGGATCAAAAAGCAAAGGTCTCTATTTGCCAGTCGATTTACGTCCCTGCTTTCATCTATGGCATAGGTTTATAGGGACTGAACCATACCATACCAACTTTATTTATAAAGCACTTTAAAACAACCACACCTTATACAAAGGGCTGTACATTAAAACACAACATAATAAAAAAAATTAAAAACTCTTACAGTTTAAAAACAAAAAACATACACTTTTAAGACTAGATCCCGCTGGAGTTAAAAGCCAAGTAAAATAAATGGGTTTTAAGACGAACTTTAAAAGTGGACAGTGAAGGGGCCTCTCTGACCTGCAAAGGCAAGTCATTCCATAACTTAGGACCTATGACAGAGAAGCCCTGTCCCCTTGGAACTTCCTCCTGGATCTCGGTACCTCCAAGAGCAGCTGATCTGCTGACCTGAGAGACCGATAAGGTACATAGGGGTGAAGAAGCTCAGAGAGGTAAGCCGGGGCAAGATTATGTAGTGATTTAAAAACAAACATAAGAATTTTAAAATGAATCCTAGAATATACAGGCAGCCAGTGAAGTGAGGCCAGGACAGGGGTCACATGTTCCCTCTTTCGAGTTCCTGTTAAAAGTCGTCCAGCGGCATTCTGAACTAGCTGCAGACGTGAGAGCAGCGACCGACTGACTCCCAGATAAAGTGAGTAATCCAATAATCCAATAGTAACAGTAATCCAATCGAGTCGAAATAAAAGCCTGGATCACTGTTTCAAAAATCTGCCTGGAAAGAAAAGATTTCACTGATGCCAATCGCCTTAAATGATAAAAACTAGATTTAACCACGACTCTGATTTGGCTGTCCAATTTAAAATCACTGTCCACCTTAAAATCAAGATATGTAATAACAGGTTTAAAATATACCTCCAAGAGTCCCAGGTCAACAGAGGAGGACTCACAGGAGCCACTGGGTCCAAACACCATCACCTCTGTTTTGTTTTCATTACAATTTAAAAAGTTCAAGGCCAACCAAGCTTTAATATCACCAAGACATGCCAGGAGATGGTTGATAGAATGTACATCCTTCTGCTTCAGGGGCAAATAAATCTGACAATCATCAGCGTAACAATGAAAAGAAATCCCATGTTTCCTAAGTATAGAACCCAGAGGCAATAAATAAAGAGAGAAAAGCAGTGGGCCCAGAATTGAGCCCTGTGGGACACCATAAGTCATTGAAGCAGCAGATGATTCAGAGTCACTAATTTTCACTGAAAATGTTCTTTTCTCCAGGTAGGAGTGGAACCATTTAAGAACAGTGCTATCAATACCTACAACGTGGTGTAATCTCGATATTAAAATGTCGTGGCCTACTCTATCAAAGGCAGCAGTTAGGTCAAGTAAAATCAGAACAACATGGTTACCAGAATCACATGCAAGAAGGATGTAATTAAAAACTCTTATTAAAGCAGATTCTGTACTATGAAGAGTTTTAAAACCTGACTGAAAAACCTCCAGAATGCCATTGTCATCTAAAAACTGTTTCAGCTGACAGTACACAATTTTTTCTAAAACCTTAGAAAGAAAAGGCAGCCAGAACAGTCGGATCAGCCAGGTATTTTAAGCAGTGCAAGTTTAAAACCAGCAGGCACCACACCTAAGGACAGACTGCTATTTATAATTGCAAGAACAGGCTGCCCTATGCTAGATAAAATATCTTTTAAAAATCATGTAGGGACAGGATCATGTGGGGAACCTGATGGCTTAATGTGGCCAACCACGTCCTCTAAAAGTGAGACAGTCACTGGCTCAAACTGATTGACAGCAGCAGAGCAAGGGACCGAATCAGAGGGTCAGAGTCAGGAGCTGTGATAAGAGCCCTGGTACTACCAACCTTTTCAATAAAGAAACGCAGAAAATTAGCACACAAGTCAGGAGAAGCTTCCAAACAGGCATTCTGTGGAATATTAAGCACAGAGTCAATGGTGTGAAATAAAACACGTGGGTTATGGCTGTTTGAGGAAATTATATTTTCCAAATATTCTCTTTTAGCCTCTTTAACCGTCTCTGGTAGAGACACCAACAGTCTTTTAAAATCTGAAGAGTAACCTGCAGTTCATCCTTTTTCCATCTGCGTTCAACACGACAACATTCCTTAAATTCATTAAACCAAGGCTCAGGTTTAATCCTTGGCTGCCTAGTTTTTAATGGAGCAACTGAGTCCAGGATGGTTTGACAGGAAGAATAGAACCAGGACCAGAGCTCTTCTGTATCAGAGTGGAAGAAGTCAGATGATCCACAGAGCTGAAGAGAAGCAGTGGAGAACTGAGTGGTAGTGAAAGGGTTAATAATCCGACAGCGCTGAACAGCAGCGAGTTTTAACTGCAGTAGGTGTCAAAGTAACAGTGAATAAAACAGGCAGGTGATCCGAGAACACAGAGTCACAGATTTACAGGTAAGTCACAGGCAGAGCCCAGGAAATGACCAGGTCCAGTGTGTGTCCGTGTTCATGTGTAGGACCGGATATGGCCTGTACCAGGTTAAAAGAGTCCAGAAGTCTTAAAAAGTCCTTTACCAGAGGCTTATCAGGACAGCAGACATGTATATTGAAGTCTCCAACAATAAGAACATGTTCATAGTTGGTTAAAATCCCAGATAAAAAGTCAGAGAAGTCGCTTATAAAATCCTTATTATATTTGGGGGGCCGGTAGACGACAGCACAGAAAACTGGGTTTACGTGTCTCATCTCAAATGACGTAAACTCAAAGCTGGGGAAAGACGTCTGTAGAAAACACTGCTTACATTTGTGGTCCTGTTCCCGAAGCCCGTGGTGAACTAAAATAAGAACAATCCGCCGGTAAAAGCTCAGACAGAGAACTGGACTCACCAACACTCAGCCACGTCTCAGTCACACACAGAAAATCCAGGTTTTGGTGACTAAAAAAGTCCCGAAGAATAAAAGTTTTATTCGCAAGCGACCTGGGTTTATCAGGCCAATCCTGTCAGGAAGTGGATCCTGGGCTTTGACGGGTCGGGAAACCCGGCACAGCGGTCTCAGGTTTTGGAGACGCCGTCATTTCTAGAAAATTTCTGTCATTAATCTAAAACTTTGTTTTTCCTTGCATGTTTTTGACTTTTGGAGCACAGAAATCTGCTTGATTTTATTTGAGATATTTTTAGATTATTTCAAAAATATTTCAGTTTTTTCTTTCGTTGCAAAACAAGATCATTTCTGAACTTTTGTTCTCAGGAGAGAAAGTCGGTTATGTATGTTGGTTATGTTCAGGTTAAATCCTGCTAAAATGCACCATCTGCTGGTAAAAGGTTGTATTGCATTCACCCTAGAAAGAGCGGGGTATTATGGGTAATCCTCATAGCCATGAGGATCACCAACGAGGTAACGTGTCTTTGCCATGTGATAAAGAAATATTATTTATGCATTTTGTGAAGTGTTTGTGGTTTTCGCTTTTACATATTGTTGAAATATGTTCGGTTTGAGTCACGTTAGTTCAGTGGTTCTTAACCTGGGTTTGCTCGAACCCCAGGGGTTCGGCGGAGCCTCTGCCGCGGAGGTAAAGACACTTGTGTAAAGTCGTGATGACGCCCCGCTTTGCCATCACTTGCTGCAGAGGATCACGTTACATTGCTTAGCCAATCAGAGCTGCTGAGGAGCCCTGATTGGAGGAGCTCCACTCTCAGCATGGATTTGAACTTTTGTCTTTAATTACTTCAGCAAAACTCCCCGTTTTTACCAAATTCTGTAGTCTAAATCTGCTCCTTAGTCGCATCATTTTGGGGTCGCTACTGCCTTTAGTGGCGTGGGGTGGCAACACAACCAATACATTTACTAAATCAGAACACCGCAAAGTATTTTTTGTGTCGGGGGGAATTCGGTGAATATGCATTACGCATATGAAGCTGGGGGGTTCGGTACATCAACAAAGGTTAAGAACCACTGCGCTAGTTCCATAATTATGTCGTGTTTGAGAATGTTTAGTTCGTGGGAAAGTGCAGTGGGAATTTCCATTATGGCTCCTCCTTACAGGAGCTTGTTTTATGCCAGAGACTGACTTTACCTCCATGCCCGTTCTGTGAAATGCAGATGGAGAATTAAAGAAACAGCTGATGCCAACTTGAGCAGTTCAGTTTGTCACCTGCCGAGATCGACTCAAATCCGGTCGATCACCATTGACGTATTGGGCAACCCTGATCTACAGTTGAGTTGAGGCGAGCATTTGGTCCAATGCTCGCTTTGCTTAAAAGTCTGGCTCCCAGACAGAGCTCTTTACGCCTAAGTTTCAAACGTCTGACTAACTAAACCTTCCTTATTTTAATTGTAAGTAGTTCTTTAAATGTCCTGTGAGATGATATACTTACCCATGTAACCATAACAACTGGAACTTTCAATATCCAGTAAGTTATTTTTGCAATTTACCGTCTATTAAAGGATTGCCCTGCGGATTAAATGTCTTTTTTTTTACATGTAAGGGGTATTTATTTAAAAGATAAAATATGCAATTATTGTCATGGACACGCAACTATTAGAAAAAGCTTCGAGTCGTTAAAAATAAAATCAAATGGACATGTGAGGACAGTTCTGTCTGTCAATACATATAGAAACTGCAGGTAGAAGTTTTGATCTTCTCACTGGTTTCCTGGCGTCTGAACGACGCGGCAAACCGGAGGAGAAAAACCAAACACTGTTCGCTTATTGTTCCCAGATCACATCTGTAAATATGGAGTTTCAAGTTTAACAAGTTTTAAACACTGTAAACATTCACAAATAGTAAAACACTGTAGCCGACTGGCACAGTACGTGTTCATTGATATTTTGATGCTAAAAGAAAAACGGCATCTCTGTGCAGTTAAAAAATATTACAGTAATAGAAGCAAAAATGTCACATTTAGCTGCTGTTACCAAATCAACCATCATTTAAAAAAACAGGTTATAGGAAATATTGTAAGTTTAGGAAAAATAACCACAAAACAAGATTTTTTTTTTTTTTTTTTTTAGAAAATTTTTTGTTTTAAAAACAATTTCAGTATGTAACATCACATACATACAACCAGACAAATTCACGAGCTGCCCAGTCAAACGGACTGCAATGACATGAATAAAGGCTTAGGGGTTGTGGGCTTAAAGGGGGTTTTCTACACTTTAAACCATTTAGGGAGAAATATACCAACACAGAGTCCAACAGACACTCTTCGTTTGCTGTAATATTAATAATAGTAGAGAACAAACGTGAACTCCTGCTCCGAACAAAGTCCCAAGCCCCCAAACTTCCGGTCAGCGTGGCCTCTGCGCAGTCTTCGGCTGGCGCTTCCTGTCGCGGTCCTGGCCGTGATGGCTGACTCCTCCTCCGGCGATCGTTGCTTTGATGAGAGAATCCAACTCCTCGTCGCCGCGGATCGCCAGCTGCAAGTGGCGGGGAGCGATGCGCTTCGCCTTCAAGTCTTTGGAGGCGTTTCCTGCCAACTCCAGTGCTTCAGCGGTCAGGTGCTCCATGGTGGCGGCGCAGTGGACAGCCGCGGTGGCTCCGACGCGGCCGTTGCTGGTTGTGCGAGTCTTCAAGTGTCGATGGATTCGACCCGCTGGGAACTGAAGCCCGGCCCTCTTGGAGCGCCACGCGGCCTTGGCCTTGGGCTTAGTTTTCTCGCTGCCTTTTCTTGGTTTTACTCTTGCCATTTTTTTTTTTTTATTTTATTTTTTTTTTTTTCGTTTGGAAATTTGATTGAAGAGCTGAGGAGTAGCAAACAACAATTTCAGCTCCCGAAAGCGACGTCGACCCTCCGGATAGACCCTTGTCATATGACGTCACACAATTCCCGTTATGGCTGGCGACGGAGTTTCCTTAGTTCTAACAGCTGCTACAAATATTTGCAACCAGTTTTTCTTCATCAACATAATCTAAACTGGACAAATTCCTCGCTGAATGACACCAATTTGACTACGAAGGTTCGTGTTTTGGTTCTTTCTAGCTGTTAGTTGATATGCTAGGCTAGCAATAGTAATTTGTTAGCTGGCTAACATTACGTAGCCTTTCTGTTTTGGAAATGGATCGTATTTAGGCTCTGATCTTAATAAGATGTTTATAGTATAGACCTGTGTTGCCATCCGTCTAAATGCGTGATCGTATTAAATCCTCCTCATTTACGCTAGTTTCACCTCCCGCTCCGTAGCGACATTAGCTGCTAAGTCCAAAACTTGACAGTTATGCAAAGCACGTGCTACCCTGTCGCGTGCTGAGAAGTTAAGAGGAGGAAGACGCTGTTATAGATAGATAGATATTAACGTTTCATTGGAGAAATGTGATCATATATATATAGATATAAGCTCATTAACTTCACATCTCTCCAATAAATATTTATCAAATTTTATGATTAAAAGGTTAAGTTTATTTTAATTTTTTTTCTGTGGTTGTAGACTTGGCAGTAGAAATTGATAACATAGGATTAACAACTGTATATCCCTTTTAACAGGTTACACTGGATTATGCTGTGGCTCCTGTGGAAACAAAGTGCAAGAAGTTTGTGCTCAGCTGGGAAAACCCTGTGGATCACATGGTGGGACTTCTGCTTGAAATAAAATTGATATGTCTTTTGTAAATACATTTTCTCTATCAATGACTTAAATTAACTGTAGTAATTATGTTTGTGTAATGTAGTAACCATGTACAGTGTTTATAATAATTATTAAATGGATGTTTTAAAGAAACAGACACAAACCTTATGTCTTTGGTCCACAATGGCAGCTTTAATTTTAGCATTTCCTCTCCTCCACATACTTTATTGCCAGAAGTGTAAAATTTACAAAAAGAAGCAATTTAAATGTAAAAGCTGCACATATGTAGATTACTCAAGAGAAACTATTTACAATAGTTTTTACAAAACTCTACACATCTATATCTATATATATATAAATTACAGGATAGATGCACAAAGATTTCATTTCTAACAGCTGCTAGCAGTAGTGAGTGTTCATCCAAGAAGTGTGACTTGCAGGAGCAGGGAGGCTCTGTACTAGGGGTTGCACCGACTAGTCGACTAATCGACTAGTCGATTCTTTTCTCTGCAATGACTTTTTTCTGGGCCAGTCGACTAGTCGCAATCACGTGACACAACATATTTTTCCAAGGAAATGAAAGAAGATGGACCAGGTGAGTTCGCCAGAAAGCTCAAATTGTATAAAAATGTAAATAATTTAACAAAGAGAAATTGTAAATTACAGCATAGGCTCCCGCAATAGGGGCGTTGCGCGGCGCGGTGGTTAGCGCGGCGCCCCGCATATAGAGACTTTAGCCCTTTTTAAAATTTAGTTTTGTAATTACCCTCAATTCGTCATGAGCAGGGCCGTGCAGAGACCACTGAAGGGCCAGGTGCTCAAAAAAAGGGCACATCTAACCGCCTTCATTGGTTAGATGAAGAACATTAACAAAGCCACACAGCTTTCAGAGTTTAATAAACAATTATATGACCTTATCTCACTGCCCATGCGTCACGGGCAAAACGTCAAAGGTAACAAGGTCTTATTATGCTTATTATGTTGTACAAATAAAATAAAATAATTTTAGTACATGTTATTATGTGTCAGAAGAGGGCTTAGAAAATAATACCAAAAAAAAAAAAAAATTGACCAAAAGGGCAGCTGGGGGGAAGCAAAGGGGCAGGTGCTCAAGCAGATGTCATCGATGACATCACAGGCTGCTACTTAAGAAGTCCTTGAAGAAAAGACGACGTAGCTTAACGCAGCGTTGCAACCGTGGCACTAGGTGACGTCACAGACGACGCCCCTCCTACAGACAGAGGAGGAGCCGCTACTACAGGTGAAGGAAGCGCAGAAGCGGTTACTATCGCCGCAAACACAGGAGATACCGCCGTCGTCGTTATTACGTTATTACGTTGACCATGTAGGAAGCATTTGAAAAACAACAACAAAAATCATAAAACAATTTATAAAATGTCTTTAGATGAATTTATATAATATTCTAATGTGTGTAAGCTGTATATTTTGTACGTATATATGTAACGTACAGTGGCTTACCAAAGTATTCATAACCCCTGAATTTTTTCATATTTGTTCACTTTATAAGCACAAACATGAACGTGTTTCATTGGACTTTGATGTGAAAGGTCAACAACACAACGTGATATTCAATCATGAAGTAGGAAGAAAGTTATACTTGATTAAAGTGAAAAACGTAAAACATGCAAATGTATTCAGCCACGTTTCCTGAGTGCAACCAGTTGCCTTCAGAAGTTGCCTTCAGAAGTTGCCTGATGATTGCTGAAGACTGACTGGAGTCCAGCTGTGTGCAATCTAATCTAATTTAATCTAATCTCAGTTGAAATCCAGCTGCTGTGTGATGCCTCAGATTATTGGGAACAAACAGCATCATGAAGGAGCGCAGCAGGCAGGTCAGGGAGAAGCTGTGGAGAGGTTTAAAGCAGGTTTAGGATATATAAAGATTTCCTCAGCTTCTGGATCTATCATCCAGAAATTGAACTGTAAACCCACCAAGACAAGGCCTAGTTAATCTGTAGCGGGCCAGATTTGGCCCCCGGGCCTTCAGTTTGACCCAGGTGCTCTCTGGTTAGCGGGACTAACTTTTTAATGTCATGCTATAATGTTATTCCCTCATCTAAACCTTAACTGAAGTATATTTTTGATTCTTTCATGCATGTTGGGGAAATCCTTTAATCTCCATGGCAACCATTCAGCTGTGCAAAACACCTGGGTGGACGTAGCCCCGCCTTCGAGGACGGAGCTCCTCCTCAGAGCTGCAGCCTCCACTCAGCTCCTTCAGACTAGCCACCAGTAATTAGTGAACATCTGCTGAACTCGTTATAGGAGCTACTGCTCAGAGAAATGCTGGTAAAAATGTTAAAGGGTTAATAGAGGAGCCATGATGAGATGACTTCCTGGAGGCGGAGCTTCAGAAAGAGCAGGAGTTTTTAAAGAGACAAAGGCCCAATTTCAAAGCATTAAATTAAGTCAAATTTCCTTTAGGGCTTATTCGATATCTACAACAACTGAAGGTGTCGGTTATACTTGCTATGAAATGGTACTATACGCCAGGGTCTGCATATGTATGTAAGTGTGTGCAAGCAAAATGCTCGCTACCTTTCTATATACTGTATATATATATATATATATACAGTATATACAGTATATATATATACATATATATATATATATATATACGTATATATACATATACGTATATATGTGTATATATATATATATATACATATATATATATGTATATATATATATACACAGTCCAGTCACATTAATGTGACCATCTGTCAAAAGCCAGAATAACCACCTTTCGCAGAGCGAACTGCTACGAGACGTGCAGGAAGAGAGTCACTTAGGTCCCTGAAGGTCTTCTCTGGGATGTTGAGCCATGCCGACTCTAATGCCGTGGCCAGCTGCGCTAGATTACGCGGTTGAGGATCCATGGCGCGAACAACTCGATCGAGATGGTCCCACAGATGCTCGATTGGGTTTAAGTCAGGTGAGTTTGCTGGCCAGGGGAGGACGGTAAACTCATCCTGGTGCTCTTCGAACCACGCACGTACACTGGCAGCTGTATGGCACCTCGCATTGTCCTGCTGGAAGATGCCATCATCCTGAGGAAAAACAATGCGCATGTAGGGGTGGACATGGTCCGCAAGGACAGATGCGTACTTGTATTGATCCATCGTGCCTTCCACAATAATCAGTGAACCCAGAGAATGCCAGGAAAACATTCCCCAGACCATAATGCTCCCGCCTCCAGCTTGGACCGTTCCTGCAATGGTTGCAGGGTGGTTCCTTTCAGAGGTTTCACGCCTTATACGCCAACGTCCATCTGTCCGATGGAGCATAAAACGCGATTCATCTGAAAACGCTACCTGTCGCCACTCAGTGGACGTCCAGCTGCTGTACTGGCGTGCAAATTCTAGCCTTCGTCGTCGATGAACACCAGTCAGCATAGGTGCACGAACCAGGCGTCTGCTTCGGAGGCCCAGACGCAGCAATGTTCGCTGAATAGTGGTTTGGGAGACACTTGTGGTAGCCCCTTGGTTCATTTTAGTGGTCAGTTGCTCAACGGTAGCCCGTCTATCTGCCCGAACGCATCTCCGCAACCGTCGTTCGCCTCTGTCATCTATGGCCCGTGGTGCACCACATTTGCCACGTCGTTGATTTTGGACAGTCCCATTTTGCCATGCACGGTACACTTTTACCACGGCGGCACGCGAACAGTTCACAAACTCAGCCGTTTCGGAAATGCTTCCACCCTTGGCCCGAAAGCCAATGATCATGCCCTTTTGGACGTCGGATAAATCGCTTCGTTTCTGCATTACGCCAACGATTGAAATGTTTTCCGAAGCCCACACACACCCTTTATATACGCTCAACTGCACTGTGCTGCCACCTGCCTTCTGTGATTGGTTATTTAACTCTGAAGTGGAAAGTACGTGGTGGTCACATTAATGTGACTGGACTGTGTATATATATATATACACACACATATATATATATATATGTATATATACCAACCAACCGGACATTGTGGTGGTGGATAAAGAACAGAGTAAAGCCGTTGTGGTGGATGTAGCTATACCAAGTGATTACAACATCAGGAAAAAGGAGCATGAGAAACTGGAGAAATACCAGGGCCTCAGGGAGGAACTGGAAAAGACCTGGAAGGTGAAGACCACAGTGGTGCCTGTGGTCATCGGGGCAGAAACCCCCAAACTGGAGCAGCGGCTAAAACAGATCCCAGGAACAACATCAGACATCTCAGTCCAGAAATGTGAAGTACTAGGCACAGCCAAGATACTGCGCAGAACCCTCAAGCTCCCAGGCCTCTGGTAGAGGTCAGAGGTCAGAGGATGAAAGAGAGAGAGAGAGAGAGAGAGAGACCACCCGCAGAGGGTGAGAAGGGAATTTTTTATTTATTTATATATATATATATATACAGGACTATAACGCAAACAAGAGGAATCGTATGATGGAATATTAGGCTAAGAATTTTTATTATATTAGAAAATAAAGTCATAATATTACAAGAATAGAATCATAATAATACAAGCATCAAATCATAATATGTCAATAAAGTGGTAATAATACAAGAGTAAAGTTGTAATACAATGATGAAAAAAGTCATAACAATGCAATTAAAGTCAAGTTACCAGAATAAACTCGTAACAATATAAGAATAGTTGTACTAAAGCAAGAGTAAAGTCATAATTAAATGAGAATAAGATTGTAATAAATCTTTATTATTTGTAACATAATTTGCAATTATGTCCAAATTATTTGTTTCTGTCATTCCTATGGTTTTATTGACTTTTTCTCGTAATTGTTTGGCTGTTTGCAGGTAACTGGCAGGAAGTGCTGCGCAAACACATCGACCCGGACCTTCTTCCTGTGGTGTACGGAGGAACCCTGACCGACCCCAACGGAGACCCTCACTGCAGAACGATGGTGAGAAGAGAAACCCTCAGGCAAGATCCAGTTTGTTTGGAAGGTTCTGAAAGAAATGATTCATCCGTTGCACTTCTAGATCAACTACGGCGGGAATGTTCCCAAGTCTTACTATGTGCAGGAGTCGCTGAAGGTTCAGTACGACAGCAGCGTCACCATCAGCCGCGGATCAAGCTTGCAGCTGGAGTACGACGTCGCTGCCCCCAGCAGATTTGGATAGAATTGTTTTAAAAGATAACCGCGGCTCCTAAAGTCTTTTATAAGTTGTTCCCATCTTAGCTGCCTTTTTTCCCCATGATGTCAAGCAAAGAAGCAGTCTGCATAAAGTGTTGCCTTAACACATACAGTATTCACCGAGTGAGAATAAGTGATTATTCATATTTTTAAGTCATGTAAATATCTAGTTTTAATATTCTTGGTGTGCAATCTGTTAATGAAACCACTTGACTGATCTTTGTGTGTTGAGCTGTTTTTAATAGCAGCCAAAAAAATAATAATAAAAAGCAGGAAGGAGATGAAGTATTGACTCTGCAAGCTAGAAACTGTTAGGGCAGGTCATAAATATGTAATAATTTATTTTAATTTATGAACACTTCATTACGTCAAGGTTAATGTT